>OU612073.1:19557303-20182303 GCA_914767715.1 Membranipora membranacea
AATAGTTACATAACCCAAGGAATATTTCTAGATTTGAGTATAGCTTTTGACACCATAGACCATGAAATTTTAATCACAAAACTACCTTACTATAATTTGACCCCTGATGCTTGTAATCTTGTAAAAACATATTTATCCGAGAGGTACCAGTATGTAAAGCTGGATTCGCACATTTCATCATGGCTGCCGATTAAAATTGGGGTACCTCAAGGCTCAGTTCTAGGCCCTTTCTTATTTCTTATATTTATTAATGATCTTATAAAAGCAGCTCCTGACCTTGAATATATTTTATTTGCAGATGACACAAACATTTTTTCAACAGATTCTCATTTAGTGCAAGAAAATCTGCACAAAGTAGAAACTTGGTGTATTGCAAACAAGCTCATTTTGAATTACTCTAAAACTTTCCAGGTCATTTTTAAAGCTCCAAATAAACTGATTAAAACTCCGGAAAACTACATTTTAAATATGGGTGGAAACCAGCTTGATAATAAATTAAATACAAAATTCTTAGGGATTGAGCTTGACAGTAGCATAACTTTTAAACCTCATATTGTACAAATTTGTAAAAAGCTCAATTTTATACTGTTGCTCATGCGTTCCATAAGACCATATTTAGATATTCCAAATTTACACTACACATTTTTTTACCCACACTTAATTTACGGCATTGAGTTCTGGGGCCATGCAGCTGAATGCGAGATAAACCAAATTTTACTTTTACAAAAATCAGCACTCCGTGTCATTTTAAAAATTCATCCACGAGGCCATGTAACTTCATTCTTTGAGCACCTTAAAATTATGCCGGTGCAAATGCTATTTAAATATCGCTTTTTAATATTATATTCAAAAACAATTTCAAATTGTGAGATCTGTGTGAGCTCACCAAATGTTAGTTTCACAAGAAGTAAACTTGGAGTTGTCCCTCAAAGAGCCAAAAACTGCAGGGGGGCAAGGTCCCTGTTGACGACAGGTGTAAACCTGCTCAACAGGTACCTTCCTGGTGAAAGGGTTTGTGAGCCCCTTGGTCTGCGTAGTCGGCTGACCAGGGCCCTGTGGGGGTGTGGTGCATAGTCAGCAAGCGCGGCGGGTGGGGTTCCTTGGGCTGTCTTCGGCCACATAGTTCTTGGTCATACTGTTAATCGGGCGGTCGCCATTCTAGTCTCTGACTACCTGATCGCTCCGCTGTCATCATTTTCTTTTAGAAGAACCTTTTATTACAAATAAACACAAACAGAAACTGGAAAAAAAAAGAATATATTTATATTTATTTATATTTATGTTAGTCTGAGCCCCCAGACTTTTGCCCCCCCCCCCCCCCCCCCCGGAGCTGTCTACTGCCTAAGTCAGCCACCACAATTAACTATCGATTTCTTAATCACGATTAGTTATACTTGATTGATTAATTGTATTCTAACACTAACTGTAAAAGTTGTGAGGAAAAGGTTGCTGGTACACATACTCTGTGAAAATAGGGTTAAAAAATAGTATTTATAATATAACTGCATATATGTCTCAAAAAGCAATCTTTTACCCAGGCAGTACGGTATTTGGGGTGTCTTGGCCGACCTAGTACATATTTTGTTGATGTAGGTCCATATCATTGCCATTCTTTTAAATTTGGTGTATTAAGAGGTCAAATCTTTTCATTTTGATTTCTGAAGATTCTGGCCTAATAAACCGGTAACTTTTATGTTCAATTGAACCCAACACAGACACTCTGGTAGAGATGGTCTCAAACTATATCAGCTCATTGGTGGTGACTGCTTATTTCTAATGTGCTTACATCCAATATAATAGAATGAAATACATACAATATACTTGCAATAGCCCTTATTGCACCTTGAACCTTGACAGGAGTTTTATTTATCTTATGGACCGTCAATAACTCACACTCGCCCATATTTCAGGTTCAGACAACTCCCACATAAACCAAAGTAAGTTCTATCACAGCAAAAATGAACTAGTTCATTGATCACAGTATCGAGAAGAGGTATTTTCTATGTCTTATAATATATAGAAGGGTAAAGAGATTGCACATGGTAAGTTTGGAGCTAAATTGAAGAAGTTAAGTCTACTTGCCCACTACAGAGCATATGACAAATCTTAATTTCGCCATGACTTATTTGACTCGATGGTACAAGCCCCAGGTACAAGCAAATGAAGAAAAGTTAATTCATGTTATTGGTTGAGATGAGTTGTCCTCCCTCGAGACAAAAGGACACAACTTCAGTAACCACCTCAGGCCTGATCAGGCTAATTGGCCTAATATGATGGCGTACTCAGGTTATGATATGTCCTCATTCCAGCAGTTGTTTCCCATGAACTCAAACTCTCCATTACTTGCTGCCGCATGGAACACCAACAAGAAGGACAAACATAGTCATAGTTGGACATACAAAGCATACAATCATTGAGATAATGGTGCACATAACGACAGCATTCTATGTCAGCTTAAGCCTTTCTTGGTTGCAAACCTGGCCCAACATATTCAAGTTCTATTCAAGCTAATGTTGATGTAACTGATTAGGTGAATAATTGATTTGAATTGCCTAAGCAGGACGCAACCAACCCTTGAACTGTGTGAGAGGTTTATTATATGATCAGCTTTGGAATGAGAGGGACTGAAAACTAACAGTTATCCATATTAGATATGCACAAGACCATCTAGAACGATGTGGCTGTCTCATGATAGCTCCCCAACTGTCACATAGTCTTAACTGTGATGTCATTTCTATATCTCATAGAGTTCTCTAACTTTTAGCAAAAAGAGCGAGTGTGATCCAAGGGCTCAACCCTTAGCTTTCCACTCACCATTGCTGTTATTTATATGGCCTGACTGTTCAACCAGGGAGAATTTCGACGCAATATAGAAGATGCCTAGAATCGCAAGCAATTTTGACGTATATCTTAATTCTCCCCGTCTATTCATATTTAGGCGTTAGATAATTGACTGGTAATCTAGGCACTTAAGATTGCTAAATAATGTCAATGATGATAGTTAGTTCTAGAGAATATCATCATATTAGGAATGTTATTTGGGATATACTGGCAGTTACCTGGTAGCAATGGTGTGTGCTTTCTGAGTCACAGAACACTGACATAGCCACAGTGAACTACATGCTAATATAGAACGCTGTGAAACTGTCAAGTAGTGAGTCTGACAGAGTGAATGATTAGCCAAAGTAGGCAGCATGATCAATGTTTGGTGATAAGATTAGTTAAGATTGAAGTGAGGGACAATATCATATGATTATCATTATTGAGAGCCTAACTAACGGCCTCTCGTATGGTACAAGTCTTACTACAGTAACTCGATGCAGAGCAGTATGTGGGTCATGATTATCAGGCTTCTACACCAATCACCTGATGATTTATATCAGGGGTGCCCAAACTTTTTGTTCAATGAGCCATATTTGCGTATCTTAGTGGGCCAAATGTAGTTTGGCTTGGTGAGTTTTGATGGCCGCTGGTAGGCCCAATGGAAAAAAACTATCGCCAGATATTATTATCTAAATATTTTATTCAGGAGATATTTCTAGGGCTAGCTTGATGGGTTTGAAATTCCTAAATGTGTACATAGACCCATCAATGTCACTGTACTGTACTGTCACTGTACTGGTTGTAGAGATTTGGTTTGCTATTTGGAGACTAGAAGGAATAAAATTTTACAAGTGAATGAGATGGAAGCTCGTAAAATTCGGGAGGAGCACAATCATTCAGGGGCTTATGTAATCTTTTTAACTTCTCGTGTCCTCTACTAAAATGCGTATGAATTAGCACAAGGGCAAGTGGACCACATGAAATTTCCTAGTGGGCCATATTTGGCCCACGGGCTGTGGTTAGAGCACCCCTGATTTGTATTCAGATTATGTATGGAGGAATGGGTTACTGGCACAAGCATTGATATCAGATTTTCCGAACTGAGCATAACAGAATGAGGATATTGGTTTTATATTAGCTACTCAAGGCAGTTTACTTCTTGCTTAGCCATTGCCATAGTTAGGCTAGAAATTTTGTGAGGTATTATACAATGAATTGACTTTTAATACTGTAATACTTTCCGTTGAGTAAGTGTTATCTCAGTTAATTAAATTTAGTTGGATACATGCCTAACTAAGAAAAAGTGAACCTTTCTCCATTATGAAAATCTTTAGGTTATTAGGAATTCCGTTCTGAGCGGACATGATTAGAGTGTTTGGGTATGACTTTCGCAGATTAATCAACTACTTCGCAGAATAAGCTTTTCAAAAACAAGCCATACCTTCCAAAAAGAATTATATTCTTAGCATGTAAAGTTCTCATGAAGTACGAGAACACTGAGCAAACACTGAGTAGTTAGTATAGGTATAACTATCATGGTGCTAGCTGCTTCATAACTCAACATTTTTGTCCTTGTGGTATGAGCTGGTGTCACTGAGCAACAGATAGTAGATGTTGACACGTTTACAGATATGAGCCATTGACACAAGATGATCTATAAAAGTGCATGTCGATCAAAGACAGGCTCATTCACAATTCATCAGTTACTGTGAGAAACTCAGAAGACATGAAGAACTTTATACTGCTATCCGCTGCTGCTGCCGTTCTGGCGTTCTGCGTTTCAGTGTCTGGAGAATCTCCACCTATTATCCCTGTACCTGAGCTTATTATTGACCCGACTCCAATCGTGCACCCGACTCCAATTATTGACCCGATGCCAATGCCGGAGCCAGGATGCCTGGTAGACAATACAGTGCTGGGATCTGGTGATTCTCTTTACAGGTAAATATTGGTCATAATCAATAAATATACACAGCAGCACCGAATGTTTTGTTTATTCTATTTTTCTATTTCTACGATCGTCTATCCTCGTAGCTCATTCTATCATGAGATTGCAATCATGTGGATAGCTACGCTACAAATAAGTGCCATAGATCATTTTTCTCCTCTTGATTGACATAACCAAGTTAAGATATTGATCTTCTTTTTTGACTATTCTGTAGATATTTAGTTGAGGTCTCGTATTTTTTAGGCCATTAATTCTTATCTCCACTTTTTAATTATTTATTGCAGAAAATCTTCAAAGACATGTAAGAAATGCGTCCGCGGAAAGGTCGTCACCACAAAAGGAGTAAAGAAATGTAGAAGACAAGTAAGGGCTTAAGTCAGTATATGAGAATATGACTTCTATGGCTATTTGAGATACGTCAAGTTACAGCTCACCTATTCTATGACAACGGTCAGCTTACCCATCTATTATGTTTTATCACAACATAGAATAAATGAAGTGTCTAACCAAAACCTACTGTGAAATATTTCCGAATGATGAATGATTGTTGTTGGTGTTCTATGACGTTGGCTTTGCCCATACCATACTTTCACATTCAACTACACCTGGAGGCGGTGAGAAACAGTCCAAAGTACTGCAATTTGATAGGAGTCTGATGACCAGGAAAGGAGTTGAATGGGTGCAGTTACATCATTAACTCATGTTCATGAGTTTGAAAATGATATACTCAATCAATCAATCACTCAAATCATATCCGCTCAGAGAAGAATTCATAAATTATTTAACCGATATGAGACTTACTCAATGGAAAGTATCACATAGCAAAACTAAAATTCATTATATAATAGCTCGCAGAATGGTTCCCCTAAGCAAGAAGTTAACTGATATAAAACCTATACATGTTCTGTTATGTTAACTTCAGAAAATCTGATAAGCAGCTGTGATTAAGTGTTAACTATTCCTCCCGTACTGAAACAAGACCTGAGGAATACAAATCACTAGGTGTCTGTTTTAAGACCTTGGAAATCATGATCCATGTACTGCTCTGCATAGAGGTGCCATGTTAACACTTGTACCATAATAGTAGCTTGATAATATGGTTCGGGATAATGATATTTGCATTTCGTTGTTTCTGCCTAAAATACAGCTTTGCTATTCATAATTTGTTTTGGCATTTTGTTGATATTATTTCACATTGGTGACGGGTCCACTCATCCCCAAACATTGATCGTATTGCCTACTTCGGCTAACCAATCACTCTGACAGACTCACTACTTGGCAGTTACACAGTGTTGTAGGTTAACAGGTAGTTCACTGTGGTAATGTCGGTTATCTGTAACTCAGAAAGTGCACACCCCCTGAAAAGGGCTACCAGGTAACTGCCAGTATCCTAAATGAATGCATTCCTAATATGATGATACTAGGTCTGGCTGTCATCCCACTAGTATGCTAAGTCTCTGGTATAGTTATATGGTAAATGGGAAACTGGAACTGAAACTGCAACATAATCTGCTACAGCTACGGGGTCTGAGTATCAATCTTGCTTGAATGCACAGGGTCTGCTTGATGTTAGTTGCTAGACTGTAGAAGGTCTCAAGTCAGAAATTGTCCTCTCTTTGTCAACTCATTCATGGGTAGGTTTGCTTTTGACAGATCACAGTAGCCTGAATTCCAAATCCTAGCAAAGTAACGGTCGATTGAATTATTGTGAATTTGAAAAATCAGATTCAAGATTGAGGTCCAGCTCAAGTTTGCCCTGAGGCGTTGCTCAATACTGTTAGATACTATAGTTTTGGTAAATAAAGTAGGTTATTTCTGGTAACCTTTTAATACGGTACCGTCACTCCCGTAGGCGGTACAGCAATTTGCCTGATGCAGAACAGCTGGAAGCTAATCTGCTAGATGTGATAACCTAGCATACTCCACTCCCCTAGGTGGTGTATAAGGATTTCTTAGTGGTTAGCTTGTCTGGTTTATGTGGCTGGCTAGCAAACAATGTATGTATGTATGCTTATTTAAAGCATCTACCATTGCAGTAACAACTACGTTAGGCTTAGTACATTTATAAAAAGAAAATAATTTTGAGTTGTTATGTCTCATAAAAACTGAAAAAAGCTCTTCTTTATCTTCTCAGTCCTACACTTTTGGCTCTAAAAATCACAGGTTTGGGAGAGGATGTTTAAAAGAATTGAATCTTACATGACTAAAAAGCCGATGGTTCGGATTGCTGCTAACCTTACTAAAATAATTGTGTGACATAGAAAATAAAAATTCATTGACAGTAGTCATGTTCAAAAGTGATAATCGCTCATCAAACATTCAACAACAGTATAAATAATTTTAGTCGCTGTCTTTTGACAGTATTCAAGAAGGATTTTGTCTATGTCAGCTAAAAACTGTACCATAATGGACAGGTGTAAAAAAGAAATCTGGTTTCAGATTGGTTTGGTAAAAAGGTTACCGCAGTTGTGCGCTTTTGTCTCGAGGGAGGACAACTCATCTCAATCAATAACATGAATCAACACTTCTTCATTATGCCTGTACTGTAGAGTCAAATTTATTCATGGCCAAATTAATTATCATATGTTCTGTAGTGGCCTTGCAATAGGACTAGAAGTAGCAAGAGTTAGCCTCCTCATTTTAGCTCCAAACTTACCACATGACAATCTCTTTACCCTTCTAGATATTACAAGAGAAGGAACACACTCCTTCTCAATACTGTGATTGGACTTACTTTGGTTTATGTGGGAGTTATCTGAATTAGATGTAGGATGCAGTGTGAGTTTTTGACGGTTCATAAGATAAATTAAACTCCTGTCAAGGTTCAAAGTGCAATAAGGGCTATTGCAAGTATATTGTATGTATTTCATTCTATTATATTGAATGTAGGCACATTAGAAATAAGCAGTCACCACCAATGAGCTGATATAGTTTAAGACCATCTCTACCAGAGTGTCTGTGTTGGGTTCAATTGAAAATAAAAGTTACCGGTTTATTACGCAAGATCTTTCACAAATAAAAATTAGTTGAATTTACTTCTAAATTCATCAAATTCAAAATAATGGCAGTGATATGGACCAACATAGACACAATGTGGACTAGATATGAGAGGGCCTTCTTCATTTATTCAAGCCATCATTAAACCTTTCTTGGTTTTGCTCCCCAAAGTAGCCTGGAGATAACTCCAACAATATGAAATAGTGAGGTTTGTGATCTTCAAAAATGCAAAGCGGTGACAATTATTCAAGAACTAGCTTATTTAGGCAGCCAGCTCCATTTTGTACCATATCCACCACTCTGTCCCCCCCTGCCCCCTTCCAAACTCCTGGCCAGTCAGTGAAATGAAAACAGAAATCACGTTACACAGAACAAAACGGCAAACAGCAAACGGCAACGGCAAACGGCTATGTCAAACCTCTATTTACTTATTTTATATATTACTACTCACTTCTCATGTCGGGTTTATTATCAACAAGGGAGGTGCACATGTGATGATTAGTACTTCCTTATTAGGCTACAATTCCAAAACTACTGCCTTTCCATAGTACAGCTTTGTAGCTATGATTAACTGCGATTTTCTCAGTAGTTGACTAGCAAACATTTCTGGAAATCATGATCAAGTTTTAACAGGACAATTTGTTGCATTACTCTTGAAGTATTCATCATGCCATATAATTTAACCCTGTAATAACTTATTACATTTATAAAGGTCTATAACACTTTTCATGACATTTCAAAATCAAAGTGTTTACTAATATCACAGAGTAAGGATATATCCCTACTCAGCGCTGATATCATTGTAACGTTGTAATAATTAATAGTGATTAAGAAATCTACAGTGAGGTCACTGATTTAGGCAGTAGACAGCTCATATATATAAATATACATTATTCTTACAGAGATACAACATACAGTGGTGCGCATACCACTGCACAACACACAGGCCTTCAGCTAGAAACCATGAGTCAAGCGCTGTTTCAAGGCCTTCTCTAGAACAACCTCATCATGGCCGGCCCAAGCAGCATGAAGCCACCCCTGTGTGTTGATGAGCATCACAATCAATCTCATCGATCCCTCTGTGCATTTTGTCAGTTTCGGTGGTTTGACATAATTGGTGTGTTGACGCTGTTGCGCAACCAGGGAGGCTGCCAACTCGTCATTGTTTCAGTGCAACAATGTTCGCCCCATCACTCTCATGCTTATACTCTAAGCCAAACCAGTGCAGGGAGATTTGCTTTCCATCAACTCATCGGCGCAAAACTGATAAAGACCTTTGGCTATTTTTAGACAAGGTTAATTATAGCAATTGACAACGCATAGAAAATTAGTCATACTAGATTTCCTCATTGTTACGCTTTATTTCATGCTTTGTTATGGTTGAGCATTGCTCCATTAGATAAACAAATAGACCTAGATATGCTCTACACTTTTATAAGTAAACACAATAATCAGTATAGACTCGGGCTCAGTAGTTTGAAATGTTTATTCTATTGTAAAAGTTCTGTTCTACAGCTACTACTAACATAATCGGCACTCCGCTCTGCTCTGTAATACTATCTATAACAGGTGCTGCTCACTCACAACTTGTTGGCAACTTTAACAGGTTGGACCGGCAGCATGGATCAGAATGGTCTTAGTAATCCTGCGACACAGAGTACAAGAAATGTATACCTGTTCATACCAAACATTATCGGTGAGCCAGTTTATGTTCTTAGAGTCTATCATGCCCTTGCCCTTGCATGTCACGAATTTATAGATAGACTCTGCAGAGGTTAATTAACCGTTTTTTAGAGTTGACAGCCTTGGTTAAAACAAAGAGTTCAAAGCGGGTCAACATTGTACTTGCTGCATGGAACTCGAGTGTTTGAAGATGGGCTTGACTCCGGCTGTTCCAGTTCACTGTATCAAAATGGACCCATCAGTGGCAGCACTGAAGGCCGCTTCAGATCTGCTGCCTCACCACTGGGAAAAATCTGTCACCCTAAGCGTGCAGCAGCCAACTGTGAAACCGCTCTGCAGACGAAACATAGAACCCTACCCTAGATGGACCATTGGTCCTTGTCATTATTTAGTTTACCTGTAATTATAGAAGTGACCTGTTCATACCCACAACCCACGATGGAGAATGCTGCCAAACGATAAATTGGTCAAAAGTGAAAGACAATGAACATGTTTAGATTTGACTTATAACAGCTCTCGTGTGGCTCTCAGATTGGCCCATTAGTTTTGTGTAAAATTCCACACTTCAGCATTAGAATCATTGAATATAATTACTATCACTAGCGATCCAATCATGATCTTTATGCCCTACTGATACCAGGGAGGGTGGTACCCACCCTCCCTGCTAATACCATGCTGATACTATCTTACTTATTTCTCAGGATATATCAGGGTTATCCTCTCCTTAGCATCATTTTACTTCATGCCATATGACTATGTGACTGCTGGCTGGTGTTATATGATAAGCTGTTTTCTCGATGCTCTAGATGGATACGCTGCGAGATATTTCAATCAAAGTAAGTATTAAATCTTAATGTGCTACCCAATAATGTTGAAGTTTCTATGAGATCTAAACTAAATTTCAACACGTTATACAACACAACGTCAGAAATGTGAGGTCAATTGTGCTTGTTACATTCTAGATCTAGTTTCCCATCTTATATAGCAAACTTCTAACCAATTTAAAAAATCCTTGTCTAGGTTAGTTGCTGGGATACGATATATGATGTAAATTTTTCGTTTGTTTCAGCGTCTACATTTGGTGCTATACTAGACCTAATTACAGATAGAGTTATCTCCCCCGTCGGTCTGCTTGTAACACTCTGCTCGTTCTACCCTCAGTACTCTCTAGCCTTCCAGATCTTCCTTATAGTGGATATAACAAGCCATTGGTTACACTTACACAGGTAATATGATAAAGCACAACTACTAACTTATAAAAATTACTCCCATCCATTTTTGTTGTTTTTGGGCCAATGAGTAAAGGCTTAGTATCCCCTAAAACTCAATTTTCAATTGCGCTTGGCCATTAATATGGTCAAACACTCCAAAAACAGTCTATACACGTGATTTGAACATACTAAAAAAATTCACTGTAGAAAAAGAGAGTCCAGATTATAGGAACTTGGGTAAATCAACTGTCAAAACAAAGATGAATTTTCTTCTTGCCCCAATATGTTATATTATAAATCTGATTTCAGTTCAGTATTATCAGGGAAGAAGAGTCACAAAAGTATGGATGATGACGCAAACTCTCTTATGAAGCTTTACTACAGTAGCAGAGTGAGTAGATATAATAGGAACAGTAGATATTCTAAGGTCAGACAAAGGTCACATGGTTATATTGATAATCTTGTGATAAACCTATATTTTCCAAACGAGCAGCTTTGGGAGAAATGTGAGACATTGTAAAGCCACAAAATATAGATAGCATATTTTGCATTGGCGTACTTTGGGGTGCGACACTTAGGTACACCACTCTGGGTATTTTTGCGGAGTGAGCGTGTTGTAAGTCAGGATCAGTGATGCTTGGTTGTAACTTATCCACGTGACTGGTTTGGTATGAGGTTATCATCTCGTTCTGAGTATACTACATTTACAAGAGCAGAACTAAGAATAGTTTTAGTCTTGTCCAAATTAAATGCTAAAATCTTGTTCAATAAAGTTTGCTGTCAGATTTCAGCCAAACTTTGTTAAAGAGTCTCCCTAGCACTCATATTTAAGCCTGACTAATAAAAACAAGATCTCAAGATACTCCCGCAGGTCATCTTCATCTGATACGAATTGAAATTTTCTTTTGCAGCCATTTCTCTTCTCAATGGCGGCTGGCAATGAGCTGTTCTTCATAGGGATATATCTCCTTAATTTCTCACAAGGACCAACAGGTAAGTCAGTCATATGATAGTCAGCAAAAAGTAAGTCAGCAAAAGATAAATCAGCAATAGGTAAGTCGGCGGTAGGTAAGTCAGTGATAGGTAAGTTGGTTATAGGTGAGTTGGTGATAGGTAACCCTGCGATACTAGATCAGATTAAGTCTGTCTAGCCTCTGTCGTTTAATTCCTAGTTCCCAGTCCGATGTTCAGGCCAGAAGATATGCTGTGATTGAAAGTTATCTCCTGATATATGATAACCTTCATATCAAATAGTAATTTTATTGAGAGCACACTGATTTTAAATCTTAGTCGACCCTTTCAGTTATGACTTAGAATGGCTCACCAATAGTGATTTCCTTATTTGGGAAAGTTACCCGAAGGATTTCATGATTCTGTTAAATTGAGAATTTTAAAATACTAACGTCACCCAACAATGCCAGATGAATAATTTATCTGAGTTTTATAGCACATACATTCATAAATACACAACACTGCAGAACCATACTACCTATCTATCTTTCTTTCTAACATCTCCTACTCAAAGTATTTTGGTGAGGAAATTTGAGATTCCATTACATGTGCCATACATATAGACCATTATGACATTGTGCAAGCTTGCCGAACTTCGACTTGGTGCGTAGAGTAAAACTTGTATCTTTTCATTTTTAGTTGCTGGATTTGCTCTCTTCCGGGTGTTGGCGTTTACTACAGCTCCGATAGCCCTTCTAAAGACAATAGTAACCTTCATACAGCTGAAAATGGCCATATCTAAGCTGGCTCATTGTGATAGCCAGAATCTATACCTGAAAACTGAATGATCAACATACTGATAGGCATAGCATGTCCTCTGCTCTGGTATAGTGAGGCAGTGAAGTCTGCTGCTCAATTTGACTTTTATATACATACGTTTATAAGTGTTTACGGGTTATCTAAAACAATATGCTTTTCTCTTTTATTAATGCTATTTTCTTTGAGAGAGGGAGTAGACTGAGAGGAGATAGCTCAGCCTTTCAGCTTTCTAGCATGAAAGTCCCGGTTCTCAAACTCTGGTGCAATCCACTAGACCGCAATAGACCACTACGGCAATCTCACCATCTGATGTTTAGATGATATATTCTGTGAATACCTTGCAACGACAACAACAACATAAAGGCTGTTGTAATCAATAAGACAATTCTTCATCAAGACAAATCTCCAAATAAGTATTGGGTCTTATAATCTCACCTTACCCTATTTTAGACTTGATTCTATGGTCTCCGAGTTAGTTAATATTGTTTTTATCACTTTTTGATTGTGGTTTCATGTCAGGTTCTGAATTTATATAACATATTGCCTACGTGAAGGAATGTACCTAGTAAATAAAGTGCTCAGTCATCACTCATCATTCCATCCATTGATGTCCCCATTCAGCTAAACCGCCTGATGGCATTATATTCTATTTTTGTGCTAATCATTGTATAACTGTTCTGGAAAAAATTCCATTCTCGCCTCCCTCCTGTCACATACGCATAAAAAATATAGTTATGAAACCAAAAAACTTAAAAAGATGGTCACTTTCTATACCTTAAAAACCGATATCTGCTATCATCAAGTTCCTACATATGTTTGCAAGGCGAAGTGCTAGTGGACTCTCAAAGTTTTGATGGAAAAATTGGAGTTGAAGAACATACCGGCACCGCGATAACATTCAGATATCCTCAGTTTTGATGCTGCATTATGGATTGCTGGTTAAAACCCCGTTCTGTTCTCAATTATTGCTTTGAAAATACCCCACTGCATGCCCATAAAATAAAGCGCTTAGTCATCATTCTATCAATCCTTGTAACCATTGATACATATCAGTGCTTGTAACCATTCAGCTAAACTGCCTGGTGGCATTATATTCTATTTTTGTGCAAATCACTTGTAATTGTTCTGAAATAAGTTCCATTCTCGCCTCCTGCCTGTCACATACGCATAAAAATTATAGTTATGAAACCAAAATAGGCCACCCTTTTTTTGGAGAGAAAACCAATTAGATGCACCACTTTTTAATTGGGCAAATTTTGCTGATGTGACAGTATACCGGAGACAATTTTGCTCCTTGCGGATTTTTTCTGTCTCAACCTTTTCTTTGGTAAGTATGAAAACGGCAAAACTAAATGACCATTTTGGCTGCAATGGCCAAATTGGCCGAGAGGTCGGCTGGTCTATAGCATGAGCTCCTGTCTTTTTGGGCCAATCTCCAATTATAGTCAATAATACTCAGCACCAACTTACTGTTTAGCGGGTATGTCGGGCTGCAGCATAATGAATAGCGTAAACCTAAGGAGGGGGAGGGCTTTGTTTCCAAACATCAGATGATTGTAGGGTGTAGGTAGGCTTACTAGATATGTGTCTCCCGGTAGAGAGAGCGGGGTTGATCCTGGAGGCATCATCCTTATTATGGTAACTTTGAAAATCCAGTCCATACGTACGTACGGGATTATCCTCAAATGAAATTTGACCTCAGGAAATATGAGTGATCAATTTAGTTTCCATGGTAACGGTATAGTTTATCAATCTCCATCTAAGTTGTGCTTGTGTATCTACGCCTGCGTCATCACTACCACGCACAAACCAAGGACATTGTGGGTATATAAAGCGGCTTCGTAAGCATTTTACTTCAATCGCTGAAAACACTCGTTGAGCTGTGGGTAGTTTTCTATTTCTTTCTAAACCGTGTATTTTGCAACATCAAAATTTATTATAATTTCTAATGCATCTCATTTTTTCAATGTGTTCATATTTGAGAATGGGATGATTACAATAACTACTCATTCTCGCGGTCTCGCCTAAACATTTTATTCTGCGATTCCTAAAAGTCTCTAAGCTAATATCATATATTCATCGTAACTTTTTTTCATGGGAATGAAATGCATTAACCCTAGTCTTGAGACTCAAGAATAATATGATAAAGGTGGTTCTACCAATGAACTCCCTTGAACTCCCATTGGTTTTACTGTTGTTCTTCAGGTACTGGATCAATACTGAGTGAGTTGTCACACCATGAACATAGGGTAATTGCGACCGACCAATTGGAGCATAGCAATATAGGTCAAGTGAAAGACTTGGCTCATTTACCCAGCAATTTGTTCTTAATTTTTGAGGGTATTTGTATAGAGACTCACATATGATTTGTTGTTCAGATTTAAGGGCTACAGAGGTGCTTTGAAATTTTGTTTTATAAATCTGTGCAACTTTTATGGAGCATCACTGTTAATAGACCTTCACTTTCTTTCAGGACTAAATCTTCCTTACTTCTCTCTGTCACAAGAAACCCAGAACTTAAACATGGCTGCACCTAGAGACAAGTGTGATGACCAACTATGTGATTATGCAAAGTCAAAAAGTGTAAGTTATTTATGTACAACAATCTTCTTTTGAATGAGTCAGAGACTAGAGTAGAGTGCTAGTTTTAGTATTTTAACCCCTACTCTACTCGCTTCTCTAGTTAGTCCTTGGCCAAAGTTAGTATAATAGTTGTTTAGTTGTTGAGTTTTAATACGTTTCCATTCGTCGTATTTCTTTCAGTTGAATTCAGAATGTCAAGAGTTGCCTCTCCCCTCTGTGTCTGAAATGACAGCCCAATGGCAAAGAAAAGGTGACAGCAACTCACAACACCGTCCCAAGTCTACTACATTTGTCTCTCATCCAACGGTCAGTCTTGCTTGCTATAAATAGGACGGATCAGATATGAACAAATTTATTGTTGTGTTTAGTTTAACTTCGAGAGTCAACCGGCTACACGTTCGTTGATTAGAAAAAAGACTAAGGGTTTATATTAGTACCCATCGTTGTCATTGGTCTTAAGGGAAGTCAGTAGGGAAGTCTTAAGGGGAGTCAGATTCTTGTTGACTCTATGGTCACCTAATCCCGATATTTTCCGGCACTCCTAGCATCGCTCTTGGTATAGCTTGTGGTGTAGTTCCTGGTATCGCTTGTGGTGTCGTTTCTGGTATATCCGCCTGGTGTTGAGTTACATCTATTCCTTCTGCTGCTGTTCTGTTGAGGTGATGAGCGTCTTGCTGAGCTTCTTGTTTAGGATTAAATTTGGATGAGATCTGCTAGTGACATACAGTAGGCTGTAATCAATACTTACTTTTCTGTATATAGCCTCTTCTCTAGGTAGGCCTCCGGTACTAAATCACTTATATCTTTGAGGTAAAAGTGCGGCTCACCAGCTCGCCTTCAGGATCTTCCATGAGGCAGATGGCCGCTTATTTGTGAGAGCTGAAGAAAAAATCATTGGTTGCATTATATCCCCTTGGGGGGGGGGGGCACTCTGCTTTCGAGGACTGTCATAACTCCGAACTAGCTGATGAACCCTTTGTATTTTAGTTACTTCTTGTCTATATCGCTATATCGACCTTATTCTACTTGTGGCTCATTGCCTATAACCCTGACGTCTATTGCTTATTGTAGATGGCAGACCAGTTGACCACAGCATCTGGCCAGCCTATTGGTAATAAGCTTGCTTCTATGAGTCTCGGACCTCGAGGACCGCTCCTCCTTCAGGATTTTGTATTCCAAGATGAGATGTCTCACTTTGACAGGGAAAGAATCCCAGAGAGAGTCGTCCATGCTAAAGGAGGCGGTAAGATTATCTATCTATCCTTGTTTGAAAAAGAAACCAAAAAGTTTCGATTTCTCAGACTTATTATAGACAGGGGGTCTGAACTTCCTCACTTCAGTATTACAGACCTACTGTGCACTCTGAGTGATGTATCTATTCAACTTTGCCTGGAAGCTTATATAACACCTGGGTTTGAAGGTTACAACTATAGTATTGATCATACCATGGTTTATCAAACATTTCACCAACTGTATTATCTATAGCACAAGTGATAATCCTTACTGACCATTTCTATATCGCAGGTGCTTTTGGCTACTTTGAGGTAACTCATGATATCACCAAATACTGCAAAGCTAAGGTATTCGAAAAGATAGGAAAGAGAACTCCTCTGGGTATCCGATTCTCTACTGTTGGTAGGTTTTATCCAATGGCTCAATGTCATGGCACCAGTCATGGTCAAGCTTTGTAATTCTGCAGGCTAAAAAATCTGATGGCGCCTTCTGTGAGGATAGACTTATAACCTGATAGTAATGCTATTTTGCAATCGCTTTGAACCCGTAGCTAGACAGTCATGTCCTGAATCAGGAAACATATGCTGATTTTGTATGCATTTCTTAATTGCAAATGCTAATTATTGAGGATAGCAAATCATGGCAACTGAATTCATTTCCCCTTAGTTTGAATACATAGCCTAGTTACCCTGAGTTTGTACCTTAATTTCCAGGTGCTTTTTGTTGCAATGTCATATTTTTGTCCTTGAGTAGGAGGAACAATGGTTGCCAAACAATCATCTCAATGTCAACCCATGATTCACTAGACTAAAGGTAAAAATATTGGTTTGGCAATAAGGGGGAGATCAAAAAAATGGTCCAACTGATTTTGTAAAAAAACAGGTTTTGAAAATGAAAAGCACCTATAACAGATCACGCATTCACCAGTTTATTATTGATATGGTTCAGGCAATAAACAGTTTACCATCGATATGTTTGATTAGGTGGTGAGAGCGGATCAGCAGATACAGCTAGAGATCCTCGTGGATTTGCCGTCAAGTTTTACACAGATGAGGGAAACTGGGATCTCGTCGGTAATAACACCCCAATCTTCTTCATCCGAGACCCAATCTTTGTAAGTAGTCTGCTTTCGACTCCTGTAATGTTTCGATAACTGCAGAAGTAAATATTCATTAGAAAAACTTTGTTCTTCTGAAAATACCTCAATGATGACAACAATATCTGATACATGATGATCGAAATTGGACATTTATGTTAGTTTTGTGCGAATAACAATTTTGAGTCAGGTTGAGCTTAGTCAAAAAGCTGAAATGTAGATGCATGGGTTTTGACTCAAATGATTTTTACTCCCTTACTAAGTTTGGATCTACATGTTCTTCAGCTCAATGGTAGTAATTTATAGGCCTGAAGGGTGATTGATAATATTTCTCCTCTGGTAATGATGACTTAACAGTTTACACAATGTGATGACACGGTCAGCCAGGGTTACTCCAATCCAAAAGTCAATCGTATATCAGTTTTGAGTGACTCACAGTGTTTAGAGAATGTAGGAATTGTTATGTAACATAATTTTAGTCTGCTTGTTATGATCGTGCTGCAGAGATCCCCTCAACACTACCATCATCATAGGTTATCACTAGACAACGCTGAGATAAAGATAATAAAGTTAGTGAGGTCACAATGTGTGATGCGTGCTGAAGTCCATCTATAGATGACTTAATCTCCCGTGTACTACTTTACTACCCTGCAGTCTCGAGACATGTGACTGCGCAGTCACATGCAGATAAGCTATGCAGAGAAAACCGGTATATGTTTACTTTTCCTAACCACTCAGATGGCTAGCTGATAGATAAGTTACACATTATCATACCAAACCTGAAGTGTCAAAAATAGCTATCAAATCACTGTGACCTTGTGACTTTTTGTATTTGCATCCTTAGAAGTAAGAATGAGATTTCTATTTTGTAGTTCCCAAGCTTTATCCACACACAGAAGAGGAACCCACAGACGCATCTCAAGGTCAGAACACTTTAATATATCTCATCTCAAGTAGTCCTAACCTTAAATGCACCCCTATGAAGCAGTAGTTCACTGGCTTCATGATATAGCCTGACATTTAATGGCCAGTGGACTGTATATCCTTGTTGGGAAATAATCATATAAATATCGGACTGTAAACTTTTGTATATCCTTGTTCAGAGATTATCGTATAGACAATAGACATGTAGCTTATCTCATGTGGACTGATCCCATTCAGGTATATCCTATTGTTAACATACCAATGCAATTTTTCCTATTAGGATCCAGATGCATTCTGGGACTTTATCACTCTACGCCCAGAGTCGATGCACCAGGTATCGTTCCTGATGGGAGACAGAGGAACTACTGATGGATTCCGCTTCATGAATGGATACGGTAGTCACACATTTAAAATGGTCAACTCCAACAACGAGCCAATCTACTGCAAATTCCATATCAAGGTGAGACCTGATGAAAGTGACTAAATCATTAGTACAGAAATGTCTTGTAATGTTAGTAATTTTGTTATCTGGTACCAGACCTTGCGGATTATTGTAACTGTACATGTCTGGTTCTGGCTGAAAGAAAGGAGACAACTCCTCTGCGTACAAAATTGTTACATAAAAACCACGGCGAGTTGTGTAACAGATTGTGATGTAACAGAAGTTATGAGATCCGTCATCGTGAGTTAGTAGTGATGATCACCACACTGACTCAGCGCTTATTGTTACCAATATCCAGTTAGAACAAGACTCACCATACCTTCCCATCAGTGACCAAAGTTGTAGCCCCTACTCTGTTTGTGAGATAAGTCATAGAATGATTGGTTTGTTTTATAGGCTGATGGTGGATGTAAGAACCTCCCCGCCAGTAAGGCTGCAGAGCTAGCCGGCTCAGACCCCGACTACGCTATCAGAGATCTATTTAATGCCATCGCAAATAAAAACTTCCCGTCCTGGACGATGAAGATTCAGGTCATGACTTATGAGGAGGCCGAGAAGTCCAAATTCAATCCATTCGATGTGACTAAGGTTAGTATCACATAGTAAGGATATCCTTACTCTGTGGGTAAGTAGCCGACGCACTCCGCACTGTCAGTAATACATACTATATATATATAACTCCTTAGTAATGTATAGATGTCATTTTGTGGTTGTGGTGAGCCTTCCAGATGTATACTATTTGCTGAGTCATAACGGAAAATGATTAGGCAAGTAGCGGCTTTCAGACAGGATATTAATAGATAGTCATGAAAAGCCACTGCCAGCATTTTACAGCTATCAATCAGGCCTACTTTTACTGCTCAGTTATATGCGCCTTTTTTTGTATATCCTACCCAACATGGCTTCAGGGATTATTGGCGTGGGACCGGTATTGTCCTGTTTATAGGTTATTTGAAGCTTGAGTTGACCACTGTCTCAAAAAATCACACATGAAGAGTCCCCCCCCCCCCTCATTACATGATTAGAAAAATAATGACATGCAGAAAGGGAGGATAACTATCATCATCATTATTTTATACTTATATATGTTGTTGGTTTGTAGGTCTGGCCCCAAGGTGAGTTCCCGCTGATAGAAGTTGGAAAAATCGTTCTGGACAGAAACCCGATGAACTATTTTGCAGAGATCGAACAGATCGCTTTCTCTCCTGCCCATATGCCTCCAGGTATCGAGGCCAGTCCTGACAAAATGTTACAGGTAAGGCTATATTATGTTACAAATCATATTATATTATATCGTGTTATGTAATATGTTATATGATATATTATCTAGTTGTACAGTGTCTGCTTGTATGTAAGGTGCTTGTGATCCCGCTCCACAGCTGGTTATTATATGTGTATCAGAGTTGTCATTGTGGACCTCATCGGGCTTTGATTGCAGTCATACAGATTTTACTTCTAATCTAAGAAATTAACTCTTGTGATCTGGTAATTCTTTTCTCTAGTTTATGGCTCTCTTTTCTTCTTATAGGGAAGACTTTTCTCATACTCAGACACACACAGGCATAGACTGGGAGCAAACTATCAGCAGATTCCAGTCAACAGGCCATTAAATAGCCCAGCTAAGAGCTACCAGAGAGACGGACCAGGCTGTGTAGATGATAATGGTGGTAACGCCCCTAACTACTTCCCAAATTCCTTCAGGTAAACAAGCTAAACATTTCCCTACTAATCACAGAAAGCCACCAATTCTTACCTAGCTCAGATTGACAGGTAATCATTTTTCAATTTTTGTTGTTGAATCTAGCATCTTTTTATACCCACACATTAAAACTGCCAATGGTGACATTTTTCGTGCGGTGCATGGTGCTCTTATCAGACGGTTTCACTAAGATCTTGATATGAGATTTTGAAGATTAGAAAAGTTAAATAAGCTTTTAAAATCGCCGGTCTTTGACCACAGTGCAAGTGAAACCTTACCAGCAAAGCCTGACAAATCCCTCCCACATATTTTTTAACGCCAGTCTTTAATTCAAGTATCATAGATACTGCGCTGGATGGGCATAACAAAATTGACAAGATTTTAATTTGCATTCTTAGCTAATTCTGGATCATTCAGTTTTCACACAATCCCCACCAATATTATGATGGATTTGAAGAAAATGGGCTTGACTGCTCTTTTTAGCGGTGTCAAGCAATAAACATAATGACTTGTCAGATTTCTTATCTAGGTCAATGTTTGAAATTATCAGTCATTTAACTTAAGCTCGTGCATACCGGGGACCGTTCACCCTCTATTCTCGGGTGACAAGATTCTATTGTCCGGTCGACTTAGATGTCTTAAGGTTATGATACCAACATTGACCGATTCGGACATTTTATATACAATCGGAAAGCTATTCAAAATGGGATCCCAAGAATATTGCAGTATGGCATCATGGTGTTGCATGAAACTTTGAAAAAGGCTGGCCAATGACATCATTATGCGTTGACATAGTAACCATATGTGGCCAGGTTCTGTTTTTCTGAGCAGCTCTCCCAATACTGCAAAGTTTGACATCAGTGCTTTAGAGTCCGTAGCCTTAGATGCTTTTAAAACTGCCTTGTTGATAATGATAACATGTGACTTCACTTTAATCTTGCACTCCAAGGCTCTGTGGTTGATCAAGAGCTCTGTGTTTTGTTATCACAGCCACCATATCAAACTGCATATCTCTCCTATAACTTACCACAAGCATCCATTATTCTGTTTGAGTTCTCCTCCATTATTTCGAATCTCCCACACCTGTAGGATCTTTTCACTAGCTTCCTGTACAGTGCAAGTTGTAACTTCATTCTGTGTAATTTGTATGTTGCTTTATTTTGCAGCGGGCCTAACCATGACTCTAAGTTTGACGAGTGTTGTGATAAGTTTACCGGTGACGCCAGGAGAGTGGAGACCGGTGATGAAGATAACTATAGTCAAGTCACAACATTCTGGACTAAGGTATGCCTCCCCCCCCCCTACCGTCCCCACTGATTACAGTCTAACAAGTCGTCAGGTCCCAGTGTTATCAGGGAGATTGTCCCAATCTTTCTGAAGTTACTCACTGAAAAACTCAATTGTGAGGAGTTGCCTTCTTCTGCTCATACACATTGCAGCAGGAGACAACTTCAAATCGTATTTCTTCAAATTCAACAGCTGTTTTTTTGTATCTCAGTGTAACATTATTATTACTCACATTCTAACATCTACATCAACAGTTGAATATCACCGATATAAAGGAGCATTTATAAACTTAACAGCTTGAGGTAAAGAAATGTTAATTGTTAAATGTTTTTCTTCAGGTGCTTACCCCAGAATCCAGACAGAACTTGTGTGAGAACATTGCGGGACATCTGAAGGACGCCCAACCTTTTTTGCAGAAGAGAGCCATATATCACTTTACACAGATCCACGCAGATTACGGTAAAGGAGTTAGCGACCTGCTCAACAAACACAACGCTGTAAGTAGATACGGAATCCTCTCTCATAGACTCAATATGCACAAGAGAATCCACTTTCTCAGATTGTCACTGAACTTTCCAACATTGACTTTTTTAATATGGCGAAGAAATATAATAATCTACAAGCAAGCAGAGTAAAAAGTAAACACTTATGTTCAGGCAGCTATTCCTGACTGTTTGACTTTTTAATTTTCTCTAGAACTAAGATCATTGGCTCTAATAGCCAAACTCTCACATGAGGTTTGTATCGAGCTTAGTGCTCTTATCTCCCATAAAATATTACTTCTCTACACCGCGCCATGAGATACGACATTCATATCAATGTCGTCTTCCCATACATGGTAGAGGCCGCGGTGCAGACTGGTTTTGTGTTGGGTATATTTTTTCACTGTGATGGTCGATGAACGCTTTTGCTGAGATTACCGGTGGTGGGACTCTAGCCAAAAGCTTTGCCTCATTCCTTAACCAAACCTATATACGTTACCTTATTACCAACATATATAAGTATACCTCATGTATAAGTATAAGTATACATTACCTCATTATATATATAAAATTAATTTACTGGTAATGTATTTATTACTACATACATTACTTTTAATTATCTTATACCCTTTTTAAGTAAAATTAATTTTGTGTGGTTATGTCTGTGTATGCAGTAGTTGATGTATCTGAGTGTGTGAAGTGCATGTCTGAATATGTCTGTCACTATAAGGTTATGTTATGTATATGGATGCGAGCGAGCGACTCCTAATAGGGGTTTTGGTCAGAAGTAGCTTGGTGAATTGTGCCCATTGAGATGTAAAGCTAGCACTTTTGAGTTGAGAGATTATTACTGAATAAGTTTGTTTTGATAATTCTGCCTTTACAACCAACAATACATTGAAGAGACGGCATAACTCACTGTTCATCTGCCCTCAACATGTGAAAACCAGGTCTTTTTTGTAATTCTTACAAGATCATAAGCTGATATAAGATCTAGTATAATCTATAATAGCACATGAACCATCTGAAGAAGCTCGCCTGGATCTTACTTGATCTAACCTGGCTTATTTATGCCTAAGCAATGCCATAAATTCATCGGCATGATCATCATCAGCAATTCATGCCCTGAGCTATTTATATTTACGTTGAGTGATTTTTAGTTGACATAATAAGTTGTCAGCGCTGAATAAAAGGATCATTTTTGTTTTAAATCTCAGTAATGTTTGTTAAAGAAGTTACACAAAGATTGCTCAAACTTTCACTTTCCTCTCCGGTAGTATCAGCTAAGCGACATTAGGCCAATACAGTGATCGTCATACACCTTTGCAATTCTACTCTTAGATTTCTGCTCTGGTGTATTTCTACAACAATCGGTATGGTTTGTATACCGTCATCACCTACAAAAAGTGGAGACGATCGTGGCTTATACAAAAGCATAGTAGTCTTTGAGTCATATCTAAAAAGTTACCTTTTCACTTTTTTAGGCTCGATCTAACATGTGAGTATAGATACATTACTGGAGACACCTCGCACAATCAGGGCTGACAGCGTGACGTTACGTCGGCGCTGACAGCACGGCGTTATGTCATCACTGCTTCATACCTACGAGAATCGCAATTAATACTACATACCTAGTATTTCATCTCAGTCAAACTTTTTTAAAAGATTGAAACTTGATTCGATAGCTTTATCAACTATTTTTGTTGACACGCATAGCCTACTACAATTTACTGGTACGATGGCGCACCTGGATAATAATATTATTTAATGTTTTGTGATTCTGATTTGAATCTGGTACGGCATTCCTTGGTTATTGATTTTGATCAGTCATGTTTGTAATAAAATGAAATGAATATGACACTCGCAATCGATAGAGTTCTAATTATCCTCGCACAGTTCCTGGAATATCCCTCTGACAGCTTCCCTCGTTAGTCTGACCAGCAAATAGGGGTGGAACGGATCAGGGTTAGGCAACCTCGGATTGGATATCGGATCGGTCCATAAATTCAACCTCGGATCGGATCCGGATAACGCGTACAAACGCTAAATTTACCAGTCCCAGCAGCTTTACTTTTGCACCATAATATACAGTGAAGGTCATTGAATACATGGATAAACACCGTCAACAATCCCTGAACCATTACCCTTATTTAAATGTGTTTAATATTATCTGCTTGGATATAATACTTTACAAGCAGCAACTTATCACTCAAACAGCCAAGACGCAATTGGTTCACACAAACAGATTATTTGAAAGGATCATCATTAATGAGCACAAAGATCTCTTGACTCCAAGCATTTGTGCATAGACACTCAATTTGCCAGGTTCATTCAATCCCCGATGTTAATAATCACTGAGTTTGAACAAACTCCCTGCTCCTATGTCCCTAACTCTCTGCTGTGATTAGGATAGGAATTGTCGTCCTACTTTGAAGAAGGAGAAGAGGATAACCTTGTACATCAAACTATAGACAGTTTGTTACAAGGAAACATCATTGGATTAAAAATTATGTCTTATTCACAACGATCTGAGTAAAGATGCTTCTTTCTCTCAATTTCAGCAGAAAAAACACATCCATCAAATTTATTAGCAGCTATGAAAATGAGATATGTATTGAATGCCTCCTGATCACCACTGAGTGCTTTCAGCCAAACTCAACTATCTAATCTGAACTACAAATTAATGACTATCATACTTCCTTCTTTGTCGTTTTTAGTGAGATAAATGATGCTAAGTAGCCTAAGTGTTGATCAAATATCCGAAATTCAACTCCAACCTCAAGAGGTCGTTCCACCCTACCAGCAAACGCTTCTATGATTCATAATAAGTTTCATTCTCACGATATTGGGTGCTGTATGGTTTCACTTATCTAATTGCTTGTCATGAAAACAGAAACATGATAACATCTTATATGGCTGATGATCAAACACAAAAGCTGCTGTGCGCTGAGCTGAGTGCAAACTATGCAAAACAGCTGTTGCCTAGGGAGGCTGTTTCCCTGTCTTCTATTGAAACAATTCTAATGAATGACTATTTGGAGGAGTCTATAAACAACCTAAAAATTCTGCTTAGCAATGATATGACAGATTTCCAGGAATCTTTTATTCACCTGGACAATGGTCAGGCATTGATTAATAAAATAGCAACAAAATAAGAGATCAAGACTAGCGTAACTCCTCAGTGGAACATACAATAATTAGTTGCGCATTGTAGAATCAAGGGCCATCGGATGGGGGGGGGGGCAAGAGTCTGGGGGCTCAGACTAAGCTGTATGGTGTATCTATAATAACGTTTTCACCCAGCGACTGTCCAATCAGTTTTAAGACATTACTCACCCTGTCTCAGGTGGAAACTCAATGACATTGTAGTTATCTGAATTTGCCGACTTTTGTACCTGTTCGCCTTTCATATGGACAGTCCCTAATCCCCATCTAGAATATTATGACTGTTTTTCTTTTCTAAAACAGAAAAGATCACTCTATATTTCCATCAGATACGGTAGTGTTCACATAAGATTCATAGTCATATGTATCATAGCTTGTATTGTAGAAGGGCGGGGGGGGGTGTTGCTTTGATTTCTAGAAGAGTTTTTGAACCGTCTTTTTACCCAGAGAAAAGACACGATCTCTGACATTAAAGAATCCAAACCAGAGGTAAGCATGGCTCTCTTTATTTGGTGCACAATCAACATTTTTCCTAGTAGATTTATTGATTAAATCATCATATAAAAGTTTTTTTGAACGGGATATACTAAAAAGCTGGGTGCAATTCCTGACATAATGGCTGGTCATACTTCATTGTCTTCTGACTACCACATTTATAAAATCAAATACCATAACAACCCATAAACAACATTAAATTACACTGCACACAGCACCCAATTTTCTACTTAGCAATAATATGACCAAGTTTCAGGAATCCTTCATTCTCCTAGACAATGGTCAGGCATTGATTAAAAAAAATCAACGAAATATTAAAGAAAATAGAGCGGTAAGGTGGAGCCATGCTAGACAGCAAATGTGTCTGCCCAGTAACAGATCAATCAGCTTTGAGACATTGCACCTTTCTTACGTGGAATCTCTGCTTGAGTGCATTTCTCAGAATTCTCTACTTTCTGATTACCTGTATAGCCTTAGGTTAACCTGAATATCAATGTCTCACCAATGAAAACAGTGAAAATGAATTGTGTGTCAAAGTAGGGGTTGTTCAACTCCTCAATCTCTATTGAGAGAATAATGCTGCTGTTTATCGGCTTTTAAACATCAAGGATTTATCACGAATGTAATCCCATGCAGAATTTATAAAGCTGCATGCACAGGCCACAGACTTATTTATGAGTATTGTAGCTAGTATTGTAGGAGCGTTAGAGCTGTGAGGTATTTTGATTTCCAGGAGAGTACTAGTATTGTACACAGAAAATGGACACAATGCCGTACATCAAGGAAATAGACCCGGAGGTATAAATTGCAATGTTTAATTGGTATATAAATGGTGGAGCAATTCAATTTTTATTTTTTATTTTAATTTGCTCATGAATTTTCAGTGATATTATATCTAAACACATTACCTGACCTGTTCTGTAAGCTCATTGTCTATAAGTATACCTCCGGTATGTCCTTACGCCTGGTGCTGTTTTTACCTCCCCACACAGGAGAGGTACAGGTCTCACGGATATAGATGGCCTGCAGTGATTCCTCGTCGCTGGTTACCGAGTACGTCACGCTCTGATAAATCTGCGGACAGGTATGAGGATAGAAAGCCGAGATCTACACTGGTCATCGCTGTTGTGTCCGTAGTTACAGTGGTATCGCTGATCGCTATCGGAGTGGCTGCCGCCATCGTCATCATGAGTGAGTACTCGCCTTACTAGTTATTCCAGTGTAAATGAGGTACACTGGTCAATAAGTGTGGCCTGGCTGGATTCTCCAGATCACACATTGCCTGTGTATAGGATAATTCAGTGAAGGAAATTTATCACAGGGGTTGGAATTAACCGCAGTTTACAGTTTATTGGCAGCCTAGTATCAATCTGGAGTTGATTTTTCAAACTCAAGCTAGAATATTACAGTCCAAATTTGAAAGGTTACATATTTTTAGTTCAGTTTTTATGATGATTGTGGCAAGATAAGCTTGGGTTTTCGCTCAGACCATTTCTTGTGACTTCAATATTATAATATATAACAGTGCTCAAGATTAGCTCTGGATTCAATTTGCAACCTTGTGACAGTCTTTAAACCATTAATGGTACATTTTGGCGGAGATTAAAACTGTCTGCTTTATCTAGATTTATACGCCAAGCGACATGCTGACGGGATCTCAGCCCATTTAAAATCATCATGTTGTATTCAGGGTCATACAAAACTCAATCTTTCATCTTTGTTTATGTTTTCTGTGTTTTCACTTGCCAAGCTAATATTTTTACAACAGGTTTTGGTGAGAAAAGTAAACTATGTAACATCCTGCGCTACAAGCTCTCATCAGTAACTAGTCAGCAGTAAAAATCCACCATGTTTATCTCTTCTAAAAGTAATGATGAGGAAATCGCCGGTTTGAGCCGCCCCGCCCAAGCTCTTAACCTCCCCTGCCCTAGATGAGGTTAACATGCATATTACCAGATGTTGTTGCTACATTTATTGTTACTTTCAATTTGCTATTTCTACAGTACAGCTTACTATAAAGTTAGTGCATAAAGAGTATGAAGAGATTTCCAATCAATAAAGCCTTGAGAATATTAACCTAAAGGTCACACAAGTATGCATGTTGTCTCGGACCGGGTTTGTGACCTATAAGTAAAGAGCCACTTCAATCGATTCTCACAATTTCTCATACAGTCATAGAAAGTAATACAAAACAGAATATCCTCCAGGTAACGGGCGAGCTTTGAGATGAGGCTGAGATTAATTTGCCCTAAAATTAAAGGAAATTTCAAAAATTTTTAAACCAGTTGCCTTTACCAGGGTTATATTCAAGAAAAGAACAGGCCGTTACGATCCTTTGATATTATTTGAATAGATACAATATACAGTAGCGCGCATACAACTGCACAACACACTGGTCTTCGGCTAGAACCATGAGTCCTTCAAGGCCTTCTCTAGTACAACCTCTGCATGGCCGGCCCCGGGAGCATGAAGCCACCCCTGGTGTTAATGACCATCTCATTCCATCACTTGTGTTTACGCTGTTGCGCAACCAGGGAGGCTGACAACTCTTCATTGTCTCACTGTAGCGTTGTTCTGAGCCGAACCGACGTAGAGAGGTTTGCTTTCCATAAGAGAAAGACAGGTTTAAGATTTTAAATTGTTAGGTTTTATGATTCTGCACCAACAATTGTTATCATTTCTGTTACAGATGAAAACAAGAAAACTCTCACGGAAGAAAATACAGGTAGGTCAGAGCTGCGTTTACACTGCTCTAAAACAGTAGGGGTTTGAGAAAGTAAATTTTTTTAGACTTTTAATAGACCGTAGACTGTAGACATAAAACTATGAAGATATTATACAAAAACCGTCTGAGAATTTAATGGCACACTGATGTACTTGTCTCTTTTCCTCTAAGTATAAAACAGTGACGGCAGCATATCCGTCCAAATTATGTTCCTCTCAGTCTCAAGCGACTCTCCTTTTTTCACCGGCCTTGGCAAGGGACGGCGCAAAAAAACATCGAGTGGGGTGCTAAGAGCTTCTTTTGTGGGATCAGGGGCAACGCCTCAGCCCGCAAAGCATCTAAAGGTATATAAATAAAAGATTGAAGTTCCAAGTAATGAGATTCTGAATTCTGATATAAATGATTCAATTATAGTGTTTTAGGCCATTTTAATTTAGCATTTTAGAAGAGGCAGTGTCTCTCTGCCACCCCTAAAACTACAGACCTGTTCAGTACATCTATGTCTATGTTATGATAACAGATTAATACTCTATTTTGTTATAAGATACCTACACCATGTCTATAACTCTATCACAGCCGTTTGTACCGGAGTTATTAGATCAGAACTCACAGGAGTTTCATACACTAGCTGAAGCTACATGTGACGAGGTAAACATATGATAATACCTAGGTTATCTCCTCAATAAAAATAAACCTGATAACAAAACAACCCTTACGGCTATATGCTGTGGGGACATGTTACTGAACTCTTTGCTTTTGTGTTTGAGATTTTGAGGATTATATTTCGTTATGATTTATTATAATTCCTGGGCATCTCGGTTAAAAAAGGATCAACTCAGAGGTTATTACACTGAGATAAAGAATGAGCACTAGCGTTTGTCAATGTCAGTGTCCGCCAAAAAAAAAATAAAAAAATAAAAAAATGTTTCAACATGATTAGGAAGAATAGCAACACTATGGGCATCATATTTATCCATTCTATCTATGAATTGCTAATTCGTCATTCAAATACAGCAATTAATTTTCACACAAAATACTCTTCAACATGATGGGTTGGGGTTAAAATTTCACAGTTGGTTTTAAACTCTACATGTTTTATAATCTTAATGCTTGGTGGTGTATGCTTCTCTACAATGACTAATCTTGGACATGTTTGTAGATAGAGAGAATTTATCTAGAGAGCGAAGTTAGTAATGGTTATGAGGGCTGTGTCGTTCAGTCTTTCCGGTGAGTCACAAATTTTAAATAGACATGATATTTTTATAATATCACTCATGCTGTGATTGCAGCTGCTAGGTTATTGTTGAAAACTTTCCGCTTATAGGATACCAATCATACGATCAAGACTCCAGAATACTTTGTGAGTCTTTTAATTTTAAAAATTCCTCTTTTTCTCTGTGTAACTACCAAATAAGCTAAGCACTACAGTAAAATATGTTCAGTGCACAGGAAATCCAGCATATATGCATTCCTCCTGGTCTACCATTTGTCACTCATGGCACATCCAGTAACAAGCCATATTTTTATGTTTCAGAGCTGGTAGTACGATAGTTAATTACACACTAGTGTTCACATCTGACGCACAGATACAAAACAGGAACTCTCCTGCAGGAAGTGACCTCACTCCTATGGAGTACACACTTATGATGATCGTAGAGGAGAAGGGGAATGAGGTCATACCCGGCTTCACTCCTGGTTCTACAACTATATCAACTAATGGTATGCTCAATTATAAAATAAGAACCAAAAAACATGCTGTGCGAGGGATAATCTAATCCATCTACTGGCTGCACCACATCTTGTTTCCATCTGACCAAATAGCATTTTTGCCGTGCAAAAGATGTATAAATTTGTTAATATTATTTATGTAATGGTTGCATTGCAAACTGTCGGTTGAGAATATATGTTTGACTTAATCACTATCCATCTAGATCTGGTTGTTGTCCCAGAGATACTGTATGTGCTTGCAACAAGACTCACAAATATTGTAGTTCATATGCTGATAAATGCCTTATTGTGTAATCTTACTTTAGATCAGGAGGCACTAAATGTAACTCGTATGCTAGATTTGATCAATAAGATGGAGGCTGACGATAATTGTGGCTCTTCTCCGTGTCTGCATGGAGGAAGCTGTACTGATGGTTTAGATGCATTCTTCTGTGCCTGTACCTCACCATACACAGGAAACACATGTGGAATAGGTGAGTATGTACACTACCATCAATCCCGCTTACAACTACTGGGCTCAATTGACGCCCTGGGTGTGCTCCGACCTGCCTGCAAACTGAGAGCAACTTGGCGCCGAATACGGCGCCCGTACCCTTTAGGCACTGTTATTTCTCGGTCAACGGACAGAGACAAACTTGCATTTTAACCCCCTCCCCCTTGTAAATCATGTAATTGAATTCTGTAAATATCCAGCTTATATATATGTATATATATATATACACAAGTGGCATATTTACAGAATATATATATGTATATATATCTCACTCATTCTCTCGCTACTGTATTTTACAAGGAATTAGTTCAAGTTCAGTTTTGCAATAAGTTTATCATTTGCTTGTAACCATTCTGAGTGGTTGAAATAACAGTTTGTATGCTACTTTTGAGTTTTTTGACAACAACCTGCTCACATAGTTTACCCTGGTGAACAAGTAAAGACAAAGGCCTGAAATCTTTGCACAATTTGGGAGTAGGTACCTTAGGTATAGGAGATATCTGAGCATGTTTCGGTGATCAGGATACTGGCCGTATCTCAACATACAGTGTGTTATATCCTGTAAGAGTATACAAATATCCTCTTTCCCTTCTTTCGAGAACCATATTGGGAAATGAAAATTTGTTGCTGACAGAAGGTATACGCCCCCGCCAATTCTGTTCTTTCTATTCGAGAAGTGGCTATCAAACCCATCAATTTCAATAGTTTGCTGTATATGAACATCAAGCCAAGTTTCTGTAAGACATGTAATGTTTGGTTGATGTATCCCGTCAATATGTTTTGAGCTCTGCTAATTTCTAAGTGTTTAACAACCTACAGTTTGTGTAGTAAATCTGTTGGGCAGTATGCCATGTGACCACAAACATTGTGTAGCTCTTTATTTATTTATCTTTTCTTTGCTTTGCTCCATCTGCTTGCTCCATATCTTGGTATGCAACAGAGAATTACCGTCCTACATGAAGTGTTACCTTAGGATTATGATATTCAGAGTCACATTAAATAATGTTATATATTGGTCAATTAATCATGAATATATCCATAGAAGATAGCTGTCATTAAGACTCACTACCTCTGGGAGTTCATTGGTCTGTAACTGAGCTCATTGATGTCTCTACGATAAATAGATATAACAGAGTGTAGTAATACAGTATGCAGTGGACATGGAAGCTGTGTAGAGGTCGTGGGTGGTGATACTGTCTGTCAATGTGATGATGGTTATACCTCTTCTGACTGCAGTGTTGGTAAGTGTACTAGGCATGTACTTTGTATGTACTTTGCATGTAGTACATTTGTGTAGTATAAGTGGATGGTAAGTTTACTCAAAGTATATTATAAGTGTACTGATATGATGTCTGTGAGTGTGTCATAACTGCACTGTAAGTGTACTATTATGGTCTCTAATTTTAAATTCAGTAATTTCCCCGGATAGAAACAATATGATCATGCCCAGTGAAAGCTGCCCACCTGAACGAACCTTCTTGTTTTTATCTTCCAGAGATGTTTAACTGACAAATGATTGCTCTCAGTGTGTTTTGTGATTGTCTAGTTGAGCGGTCTGCACCAAAGCCTAGCCATTGTAGTCATAAATCCCATTTATATATCTATATCCACAGTCTTCAAATTATTTCAAACGCATCTGGTCGGGATTTTAATTTTGTGTCCTTGTACTCTCATCACAGATATAGATGACTGCTCACCCAATCCATGCTTACATGGAAGTTGTACAGACGGTGTGGATAGTTTTACTTGTGCCTGTGATGCTGGATATGAGGGTGACACTTGTGGAATAGGTGAGCAATCATCTGTAATCTACAGTATAGCCATGTTACTTGCAGTGTAAACAGGAACTACTCCTGGATTCATGGTCAAATCAAACTTTACAGAGACTTACAGATCTTCGATCAACTTGCCAATCTCTTACCTCCTGCCCTCTTACTGATCTCTGTAATTGATTTAGATACCGATGAATGTTTTTCGAGTCCATGTGCAGCTACTGGAACTTGCCAAGATCAAGGTAATGCCTTCATCTGTATATGTGATGCTGGCTATGATGGGACTCTATGTGGCAACAACGTAGATGACTGCTCACCTAATCCATGCTTACATGGAAGCTGTACAGACGGTGTGGATAGTTTTACTTGTGCCTGTGATGCTGGATATGAGGGTGACACTTGTGGAATAGGTGAGCAATCATCTGTAATCTACAGTATAGCCATGTTACTTGCAGTGTAAACAGGAACTACTCCTGGATTCATGGTCAAATCAAACTTTACAGAGACTTACAGATCTTCGATCAACTTGCCAATCTCTTACCTCCTGCCCTCTTACTGATCTCTGTAATTGATTTAGATACCGATGAATGTTTTTCGAGTCCATGTGCAGCTACTGGAACTTGCCAAGATCAAGTAAATGCCTTCATCTGTATATGTGATGCTGGCTATGATGGGACTCTATGTGGCAACAACGTAGATGACTGCTCACCTAATCCATGCTTACATGGAAGCTGTACAGACGGTGTGGATAGTTTTACTTGTTCATGTGATGCTGGATATGAGGGTGACACTTGTGGAATAGGTGAGTGATATACATACATGGCAACTAGCTGGTGATAACTCCTGGAGATTACCGCAGAACAATTATCACAAACCGATGATCAAATTTACTATTCCTGTAACGATAGTCCTTTAACAAATGGTTACAGGCACAGCAGGCCAGAAAATTTTGACTGGCAAATTATTTTAACTTCAAAAAGCGCTGTACCAGGCATTTATTTAACAAATCCACTTTCCACTGGCTGCATGAGTAACTAACTCCACACACTCCGATAGTGAGATATATCGTGTTCGAGATTTAGCATCTGAGAAACCACTCGAACTTGTATTATTTCTCCAGCAATTTCAATAACTTGGTATAACTCGTTTACATTTGTTACAGACACAAATGAATGCTCATCAAACCCGTGTGCCTCTACTGGAAGATGTGAGGATCAGGTCAACGGGTATATCTGTATCTGTAATACTGGATATGACGGCACTCTTTGTAATAATAATATCGATGACTGCTCACCTAATCCATGTCTACACGGAAGCTGTACAGATGGTGTGGATAGTTTTAGTTGTTCTTGTGATGCTGGATATGAGGGTGACACTTGTGGAATAGGTATGTATTGGTAAATCTAGTTTTAAATTTTGCTGATGTCGTGAACACAAATGTAGCAAATTTTCACAATTGTCTCAATAAACCAGACACGTTGCAATTTTGATCACAATTGTCGCAATCTTGATCCACCACAATCGTCGCGATTTTCTCAAAAAAACTGAACTTGCAATACACATCAGTAGACTTCATTTAATAATCTCCCAGAATATCTCAGCCAGAAAACATGATTTCACAAATGTCATAATTTCTTCCCTCAAAATTACGACAATTGTGAAATTTCCTGATACAACATCCATCCGCATATACAAATATCGCAATTTTCAAATGAAGAATTGCAAGATTTGCGAAGTTTTGTGATTTATTTTCGCTTTTCAATTCTTTGCTTATAACAAGAGAAAATGTTCCGAGATCCGATACATCACAATTTCTTCATTTTCCCGGAATATTAAATAACCATTGCGACATAATCATAATAAGAGCGGGTTTAACCCTGAAGAAAGAACCTGTCATCTTGCATTTTTCATGCAATGAAACCTGCAAGAGGCATATGAGCTACGGATCTTATTTCAGTCAGGAGAATTCTACTATAGTGAATACATATAATCAGCTCTATCGGTTGATATTGTTTTAGTTTTTGTTTGTTTTTTTTTAAATAAATTGACAACAATATTCGTCATCAAAATGATGTTCTTCCAAATGTGCCAGAGTAAGCAAAAAATTAAAATAAAATAAAAGAAGAAAAATGGAAGTCATAGACTGTTTGGCTGAATACTGAAAAATGATTATGTCTTAGACTGAAATAAATGAATGCCTGGTGTCAGAATGCCTTCAAATTGTTTAATGACCTGACATGTTGTGGAAGGCTATTAAATACTTTTGAAAGATTTGAAAGGAAAGTATTTGATGGAGGTTTCAGGAGATTTGTGTCTCGCATCGGAAAACGATGTATTGGAAAATAAAACTGCTCAAAAATATAATCTAGAACCAACATATTGAGTATCTTATACCCATATATGGCAGTGAAATGACTGGCAAGCTGTGGTAAGGAGAGAAGAATTAAGTATCTTGAAGGCTCCTGCGTGGATATCAGACAATTAGGAATAAAATAGTTAATGATAGTTAGTCTGAACAATTCTTCGTCTAATTTGATCCTGTGTGTTGGGCCAATATAATTGATATAATTTCATAGCATTGAATAATATATACAAGACATTATTGTCTGCATAGCAACATTCTTACATAACACATTCGGCCTTTCTAACACTAGTTATACTAAAGCAAACACTAAAACTTGAAATCACAAATTTGGAATTTCACAAATGTTGCAATTTTTTTATTTGAAAATTGCAACATTTGTGACTGCGGCTGGATGCTGTATTAGGAAATTTCACAATTTTTTCGTCATTTCGAGGGGAGAAATTACGGCATTTGTGAAATCATGTTTTCTGGCTGAGATATTCTGGGAGATTATTAAATATAGTCTACTGATGTGTATGGCGAGTTCAGTTTTCTTTTCGAGAAAATTGTGGTCAAAATTGTGACAATTGTGGTGGATCAAGATTGCGACATTTGTGATTGAAATTGCGACAATTGTGGTTGATTGCAACATTTGTGATCAAAATTGCGGTAGTTGTGCTTGATTGGGACAATTGGGAAAATTGCGACATTTTTGGTCACAACACATGTTACTTGCAGAGTAGACAGAAAGTCAGTAACCACTCCTGGTATAATCAAACTTAAAGGGCAACCAAGGTTTCAAACAACTTCTCATTGATGGCCATTGATTAATAGCAGATTGCACCTTCTGCATGGGGAAACAGACAAAATATAATTCGGATGATTATTCAGCCAGAATTCTTGTGAAACATTTCTTCCATCAGGTACTCAAACTTAGCTAAAAGAGAATACCACATAGCAGTTGCATGTTCCTGTTAATATTTAGCCTGTGCTCTATAATTATTACAGCAAGGTCTTGGAACCTCCCCTAAACTGAAGTGTCAGAGTCAGCAACTACTTGAGTTTTGCATCGCGTAATGCACAAAGCTGATGCTGCCCAGCACATTATTTGCTACCCATTAATGCATTGCTGCGAAACCTTGGTTGCCCTTTAACAGATACTCACAGATATTCCATCATCTTGCTCTCACCACTCTCTACCTCCTTCCCATCATACTGTTCTCTGTGTTTGATTTAGATACTGATGAATGTTCTTCGAGTCCATGTGCAGCTACTGGAACTTGCCAAGATCAAGTAAATGCTTTCATCTGTATTTGTGACGCTGGCTATGATGGGACTCTATGTGGCAACAACGTAGATGACTGCTCACCTAATCCATGTCTACATGGAAGCTGTACAGATGGTGTGAATAGCTTTACTTGCTCTTGTGATGCTGGATATGAGGGTGACACTTGTGGAATGGGTGAGCAATCATTTGTATTCTACAGTGTAGCCAGGTTACTTTTAAAGTAAATAAGAACCACTCCTGGAACAATGATAAAATCAAACTTTACAAAGACTCACAGATATTCCATGGTCATCTCGCTCACACCAATCTCTCACCTCCTGCCCATCATACTGTTCTCTCTGTTTGATTTAGATACTGATGAATGTTCTTCTAGTCCATGTGCAGCTACTGGAACTTGCCAAGATCAAGTAAATGCTTTCATCTGTATTTGTGACGCTGGCTATGATGGGACTCTATGTGGCAACAACGTAGATGATTGCTCACCCAATCCATGCTTACATGGAAGCTGTACAGACGGTGTGGATAGTTTTACTTGTTCTTGTGATGCTGGATATGAGGGTGACACTTGTGGTACAGGTAGGTTAACAATTCACAACTTTGATGTCGAAACATACTTATGTAGTAAGAGTATTATCAAAACTGAGCTACATTGTAGCATGTTGAAAAGGTTTTTGTGCAGAGCATATTTTCACTTGCCAGTTGTTTGTTTTCATTTTCTTCCTCATATTTCTACCTGCCTCTCTTTTATCAGCTGTATTTGTACTTTGTAGACACTGATGAGTGCACTGCAGACCCGTGTGCCTCTACTGGAACATGTGAGGATCAGGTCAACGGGTATATCTGTATCTGTAATACTGGATATGACGGCACTCTTTGTAATAATAATATCGATGACTGCTCACCTAATCCATGTCTACACGGAAGCTGTACAGATGGTGTGGATAGTTTTACTTGTTCTTGTGATGCTGGATATGAGGGTGACACTTGTGGAAACGGTATGTATGGGTAAATCTAGTTTTAAATTTTGCTGATGTCCCTCACTTTGATCATGTATGTCAACTTGATTCAGCTAAGCATTTCAGGTAATCAGCTCTACTTAAATTTTTTTCAGATACAGACGACTGTGCTGGTGACCCTTGTGCTTCAACTGGTACTTGTGAGGATCAGTTAGATGGATATCTATGTCTATGTGACAGCGGGTATACAGGTGCTCTCTGTGACACTGATATAGATGATTGTACACCAGACTATTGTGTACATGGTACTTGTTCTGATACAGGGGCTAATAGCTTTAGCTGTGATTGTGACTCAGGATATGAGGGGGACACTTGCGGAATCAGTAAGTAGTCAAATTCTCATCTGCTAAAGCTTAATACCATTTCCGAGAGTTCTCAACAAAACTCGACTCATAAAAATATTACTGGCCTAAGGGAAAAATCATAATGGGATACTATCACACACATTTCCTCAAATGTTAGTCAAGCGCAAGCCAACACCAAACATTTCAATATTATTGCGCTTTTAACAATGCGAATCACCATTTATTACAATTTTGTATATTGTACTATTCTTTCCCATACATCATAGATACAGATGATTGCCTTGATGGGAATGGTGATTCTGTGTGCACTGGGAACGGCACAGTATGTTATGACTTAGTCGGCTCGTATATCTGCACCTGTCCGCCAGGATTTGTCGGAGATGACTGTGAGATTAACATAGATGAGTGTGCCAGCAATCCGTGTGCAGATCCGCATATCTGCGTCGATAAGATCAACAGCTTCGTCTGTCAGTGTGCACCAGGCTTTATTGGCACGTATTGTGAAGGTAACTAATATCTGATATGAAATATAATCTTGGATTCAGTGGAGGTTAATCAATTTGGCATTTGCTTATTTATTTTAATTTACGCTGGTTTTGGTGAAATTTTTCTGGGATATTGAAAATGATAGCGTCATTGATAATGAGATAAAATTGGAATTTTCCAGGTCAGTTTGAAGGTTTTAATAACATAGATTGGGGTTGGGTAGAATCCTGCCCCGCAAGTATGTTATATTTTATCTTTAAGACTCTCGCATATCTGCGGGACAAAACAAAATCTGGGCAGTCATGATACATTTATTGAATGCAACAGTGCATTGCACACCCTTGAACACTGGGTGTAGGCTTTACTGAACACACAGCAGAAGATCAGGCATTATGCAACCGCAATACACTCTTGCTTGGCATTTTGTAATTGAGAAAGACACCCAAATACCTTTGGAATCGTATCAATTCTCATACCTTTTTTAAATAAAAGTGTTTTTTTAACCAAACTAGCAAATTTTTCTTAGTGGAAGAAAAGGCGTCCCGAAACCTCGATTACCTGTTATGATAATTATAAGGGCCAACTCACACATAATTAACGATGTATATTTTTTTCTAATTATTGACAGAGATTGATTACTGCTGTCTAAACAGAACAGTCGTACAAGTCCCAGAAATACGAGGTCAGTTGGTGCTCCAATCAATTAACTACAGAAGATTAAAATTGTTTCAGGAAGTTCCAAAAGTGCTTGTCCAAGAATTCATGTTTAGAAATCCCCTATTCAGAATGAACAGCTGCTTTCACACAGCATCGGCTGCAAAACTCGATTGTGTTCCTAAATTAGAACTTTGTCATGATTGACCAGTGAACTATTACAATCAATATAATTGCATACTAAGCCACTCCTGTCAGCAGTGCAGCAACAGCGGCACATTATGATTCTAGTATGTGTGCATGTGTGTAGGTGAACCTCTTATTTCATTGAAAGTATCACCATCAGCTTGTATTTTTTGGTTTGTTCTGGTTTATTAAAATGATATGCTTTCACCAAAGACTCTCGCATTAAGTGGATTTTGTAAAAACCCCAAATAGCATTGACAATTAGTGACACTCAACCACCAGACTAGCAGCTTCGGCACACTCTCATTCTAGGATGCTTACATGAAGGTAACCTTGCTACACAAATATATCCTCAAGTTAATGTTGTTGTGTTTGTTGTAGCTGAGTTTTACTCATACGGTGTAGATGCTGGAGATGACCGTCTTGCTCAAGAAGACGATGGGTGCCCGGCGTCATATGACTTCCCCACTGTAGTATTTGGAATACCTCATGACGAAGTTTATGTTAGTAATACTGACACAGACTAGGCTGAGAATTAACACTGTTGCGTGTTGGCCATGACCAATCAATTAAGCAAGTGATCTGAAAATCACTGATAAAAAGATATAAGAAATCTCATACTTGGCTTGTAGATGAAAATACCTTAACTTACAAATCACCCAAAAATTATTTCATAAAACTTCGACCTTTTACCCACAGGTGTGTTACAATGGCATGGTGTCCCTAGATGGGCCTATTGATGGGTTTGTATCGGATGCCTTCCCATTGACTACCGGGTACGCCGTATTTGCAGCTTACTGGACAGACTTAGATATGAGATGCAGCTCCACTTTGTGGACCAGAATCGATACAACTGACTGTACACTGGATAAAGCTTCCTCTGAAGGTAAGATACTGCAGCAGTATGCTGGTTGAGGAGTGTGGTTAGTATAACCAAAGAGTTAATAAAAGCTAACTCTTTGGTATAGCCGTCACTGGCAGTACAAGGAATAATATTTCTATTTGATTTATCATCAATCTTATTGGGAGCATGGGACATAACTCCTGGTTCTGATGTTATCAAAATGATGTGATAAATCGCAATGAGTTGTTTTCTTTTCTGAAGCATAGTTAGAATACCTTCATATGCTTCTCCATCCCACCTTAAATTATTTTGTTCTTATTTTGATTCTAAAATGCAAAGTCTAAAATTTTTGATAGCATCTGAGACACTATTTCGAGTTGTTTGCTTTGACTCAATTACTCTGAGACTACTAGGCTTATCACTATTGTCATCTTATTTTATCAGTACAGAAAGTTTACGGTGGAAACTTTCAAGCCACCAGATCGATGATTATCACTTGGTTAGATGCGACTACATGGGACTGTAGTGATAATGTAAGCAAATTAATTTATTAGTATTTTCACTAATGTGTATGAACTGCCCGATATCAGAATTTATGACATCATCACTCTACAAGCCAAATACTTGGTAATCATTTTACTGTTACAGCCACGATTACAATTAAGTTCGTGTGAGAGACCTACCTAGGAATGAATCAATGCAGCAGCAGTGATCTATATATATATATAGATATATATAATTTTATTAGCATAAATCTCATTTTTTTAGATGTGATGCTCTCAGATGTTTTGTTTTTTCAGTTCAGTACTAAATATCGACATATTGTATTTCAGACTGAGACAGTTGATCTTCAGATGGTAATAGTGACTGATGATATAGAAACATATGTAATGTATATATACGGTGACATGCAGTGGGGAATATCACCACAGGTAAGCTGACCATACATTATTTATATCGTCCGGAAACAGCAGCATAATGCCGGAATGCATACAAAAAATTTAGGTTTAACTTTATTTGCTTTTTAGGATTCACAGGTCTTGAAGGACATTGCCTCTAATTTGGTGCTTTCATGTTGAACTTGCAGGTTGGCTTTGATGCGGGAGACGGTATAAATTACTATTCCATTGACGGATCTCGTACCGATGTTATGTTAGATATTGAGACTACTAGTAACATTAATATTATCGGGAAATACATGTTCAGTGCCTCGTCAGTAAACATCACTGCTCCAGGTAAATATATTTGATGAAAATTTTGTTATTAATAAAATTTTAAATACCTGATTTGATTTTTCAAAAACTTCTTTTCAATTGTCCCATGCTCTCTTTGATGTAGTTTTTATATTTTATAGTTGAGCCGGTATGTGGAGATCCATGTAATGGTAATGGAGGATGTACCAGTAACACGGCCAGCCAAGATTTTACCTGTACCTGCTTTCAGGGGTTTACTGGTGATGACTGTCTGACAGGGTCAGGGTCATGCTGATACTGATACTGACCAATCACAACACTTCAGGTCTCATCCTGAACAACTAAAATACTTTTGGTCTAATCCTGACATCATTTCCCATATCCTGACCAATCACAACATTCCATCTCCTTCTAACCAATCACAACGCTCTGTCTCATACCTTAATCAATCACAGATCGTCACATAATATTACGATCAATCTCAACATTCCAACATCTGCACTGACCAACCAGACAACATGCTTGATTACTCTTTTAGATACAAAACAACCATTTAATATGAATTCAGGAATAAGAAGCAGCGTGCATCATCGGCCTTTCCTTTATTTTGCTACCTCATCATGGGTTACAATAAAAGATGACCCTAGGATCGGAGTATCAGACCTTCATTCAAGCTCATCTTTCAAATTATATGTAGGAATATCAGACATTCATTTACAGTACTTTTATGAAAACATAGCTGTGTATCTATTTACAAAATACAATCTGCTGGAATTACGCCCATCAAATCATACGTTCATAAAAGTTTTCTATAAACAATTTTTAAATATCCATAAATTTTATATTTTTCATTTCTATAAATTTTATAATATTGAAATATTATATTTATTTAGCTGACTCTGAATTGATCAGGGATTAACCAGCGCATATTTTCCATACATAATTTTTTCTATCCATGCCTTCAGTTAGGACCCAAACTGAGAGGTTCTATTCAAACATCTCACTACTGAACTTAAGCACTGCTCAGTTTAGTTTCAGACTACCAAACCTAGTTATAAATATTTACCACTCTCTTTTTAAGCCACACCCACTCCTAATATTACAGATCATGTACTGTTTCGTCATTCTTTTAATATCTATGAGAGAAATATATAGAAGCAAAACCAATACACCAAGTTTGATCTCCCTGAACTGGATTCAAGTTAAAACATGTGCAAAGTGCAATGGGCAATAAAAAGTTAGAGATCTCTAGCTATAGTGCAGCGAGACATTGTTGCTCAACCGTCGAGATACCCAAGATATATAAGGTTATTATAGTCTAGAATTTATATCCAGTGACGAGTGTGGGGGAATAAAGAAAAAAATCTGTAAGAACAAATTAAACATCATGGCACATAGAGTGTGCTTATCAAACAGAGTAACTATAGTTCTGACAGCCCTTTTCATTTCTTTTTCAGAGTTGAATGAAAACTACAACCCTCCCACCCTCCCTGAACCCATATATCAACAAGTGCAGAGTTATTCTCTCTATCAATGACAGCTAATCATGCAAACTATATACAGCCAGATTGTATGGCTCATCTGAGTTTCAATTAAGTAGGTCTATATAAGCAGGGTTTATTTTTTATATTTATATTATATTCATATGTTTATATTAATGTTTGAGAGGGTTATTTTGTGTGGTTGGAATCATGAACGCAACCTTAAGCTGATTAGCTAAAATCGTACAAGACCATTTCCTGAATCCTCACCACTGTCACACAATTTGATTGGTCACCATAAAAATGCATAACAGAATCTGTCTAATTTTAGAATTAACACTTAACATGACCTTTTGAATGTTTTCATGACCTTCCAGGAAAGCTAATGGAAAATTTCATTCTCAGAATGTTGAACCGACGCAATTATATTTTCAAATCATTATGTTCACTTTACATTAATACTTGTCATATTTGAAGTGTATATTACAAAACCTGTGCTGCGGTGGTACTAACTTCTGCATAAGGATAGACAAAAGATTTAGGATAATGGTTTCTTATCCGCATGGATTTGTACTTGAAATGTTTTGTTTTAACTCCAAACAGAATCTGTCACGGTGAAAGTTTCTAAGAATATCATCAGGTTTTCCAATTATCATTAGCATTAGGTGCTGTCGTTGTCATACTGTCGTGTCCAGCCATATATAAAATATGACCCTCATTGCCAGGTTCATTCTCTGCTGACACAGAGAGTGTATACCATGGAGCCTTCCCATCCATCACCTTCTCCTCGTCAGGTAAGAACGTTTATATTTTAACAACAATGTTCAATACACATATTCCTCGTTGCTTCATGTGCTGTGAAAGCCATTATAAAAGTGGATACAAATTGTATTATATAATGCTCAATTTCATACTTCAATGAGTCAGCCAGATCACTCTATTGTATGCCGAAGTCCAGAACTGAGAGATGTTTGACTATTATTATTCCAACCAAGCACTCAAATTTTTAATGCCTATTGTATGAATATCAAAAGAGCTTCCTCAATTCTATCGTAACTTATCTTTGACAAAATTTACCAATAAAAGATATCTTATCTTTATCTTATCTTATTCATTATAGAAATTACCTGGTCTAAGTGACGCACCGCTGCCGCCGATAAGAAGCGTTGCTGCTGCAGACTCTTTCAGTCACAGCGCAGAGAACAACGAAAAGCAAACAGCGCAGGAATATCAGGCTAACAGTGCACCTGATGGTGATACTAAGAGAAAGAGTGGCAGTAAACATTCACCCCTAGTATATCCCATTCCAAAGGCTAACTCTGCTAAAAATCTCTCTGAGCAGCTCGAAGATGATGAAAGTGGTGGGTTTGGCTTTAGTACTATTCATTTCCATTAGGTGTTATCAGAAACTTAAAATATCCCTGATGAGATAATTAAAATATCTTTAGCCATCGAAAGCGTGAATACTCTTATTTTGATGGTTTAAAGTGATTAGCAGGGGACGTATAAACAGCTTCCTAGCTGTATCTGATTGCCCGGTCTTCGGTAGTAACTTATCAGGGATAAATATCAGAGTGGACAAAAGCTTTGTAGAATCTGAAAAAGTCTTGTGATTGGCTTTCCTATCATTAGCACAAAAATTAGTAAAAATAATAGTCAGACACAATTTTAAAGAGTCAAATAAATTAGAATTACAACTTACCGTACATTATCTGGAAGGCTGCAGAAGCAGCAGATTACGCTGCCTGTGAAATCTCAATGTATGAAACATTATTGCTGCCGTAGGTCACACAGATGATGAGAAGAGGAATAGGCGTAATAAGAGATGGTGTTTTGTGATGACTGTAATCGCTGGAGCGGCACTGATATTATTACTTATCTTCCTTGTTGTGATCATAGTTACATCTCTTTCCCTGCACAGTAAGTCAAATTATTTATAGCTTAAGTATTATTAATAGCTTCATATTATCTGGACCTTGATGATATTGTAAGTATTATACATTAACATATAAATACTAAATTATTATATGTTTTTGGCATCGATTGGATGCTGTTGAAATTTGGCTGTACAAATTACTCGGGTCTCATTTTGGTATGATATATAAGCTATATATCAAACTACTTTTATAAGGTTAAAATATCACTCATTTGACCTAAAAGTTTATAAATTGATTACATTGTCTTATGAATCCTCTCATGATTCAGGTTTTGTGTTTTTGAACAAAATTGTCAAAATACTTAGTGTATTCTGATTGATCTAACGACTGAATCCTCGATACACTGTACACTCAAGGTCACACATATATACCCTGAAAATATACACATCGAAAAAGGTTTTTTTGCCATCTATGGTAACAGGCAGCTTCCGCATTATCAGTTATTATTATTTTTGCTACTGGACTTAGGAAATAGTGACCTTCTTGGAGGGTTTGAAACAATATACCCAACAATTTTTCAGTCTCAAAATTATCAGGCAATACAGATCTTAACAAACGTTGCTCAGATTCTTCACAGTGACGAGCAGCAGTACTTTCGTTCATTTCGATTCCTGTAATTTTCGCTTAATTGTCTGATTCCTTGAATCCTGGAACATATTATTATTATTACTATTTTGCCCTGGTCTCTTATTTCAGCACCATCTTAGATACTGCACATAAACAAAACACTGTAGGATTAAAAAAGGCACTCTTTTTTATTTGTTCTGGCCAGTTGTTACTCAGCACTAGTTTCCAAAGCCAAAGAATCACGCGTTCCTTGAAGAGCTGAGTTACAGAAATTCCTGGAACCTTTTGTCCTAGTTAACAATAAGTCAATTATTATATGATCAATATCAATATAGTCATATGGTACTCTACTGGTTTGACCTCGTAAAGATAAGCAAACTCTCACAGAGTTTATTGATCTCTGTGAGGTCTAGATCATGGAGAAACAAATCATTCTTTAATGTACATACTCACATGAGACACATGATGAAATGCAGCTACGCAAAGATCCTATTATACCCTTCCGGTGAGAGAAGGGTAGATGCTGCTAGAGGGGTAGATGCTGAGGTTGGCCTAATAATAAACTTGGTGATCATTAGATGTAGGATAATCAGATTGTAGTAACATAGCAGTTATAGCACTTATAATAAGAAATCTCTTGTTATCCACTGTGAAGATTATATTAATTTTCATTTGTTGTAGAAAAGACAAGGCTGATCAATCTCCCTGAAACACGTAAGTCACATCCAAATATATATCTCAATCTAGCATTACGCAATTAGATACACAGAACTTTAAGTTACTATTCATGGCAGGCTTCTCTATTGTTACAAGGTCACAATCTCAAATGAGGTCATAAATGCTACCAGTTACATTAATTCTCTTGTCACAATATATGATGTAGCTGTGTTAGTGTATCTACCCATCTGCTGTGATCGGATTCACTCATCACGATCTATCTTGACCTAGCCTTGTTCTATACTCTGAAAGCCTATGGTATGGGAGATCTAGGTGTGCTAGTAGGTCTGATCTGATGTGAACAGACCTCCATCTTTTGTTAACCGGTTGCCTGATCATTTTCACTATTGCAAATCCGAAGAAATCCTGTATTCCTCCCTTCTTTCGCTTTAATGACCTCTCTATTTGTTACAGAGACGTACCCTTCTACACTGACGCTGAGCACACAGTTTAATGTGACGCTACTGGACTCAGACTCTCAGGAGTTCCATCTGCTAGCTGAAAAAGTCTGCCATCAGGTAGTGCACAGTATCAGCGGTCAAACTGCAGAAGAAAATTTAATCTTTTTGATATGAATTGTAAATGTTAAAAGATACTAAGCGTCAGGCAGATAATTGCTATCATCAGACACCATGATAATATTATGCTCATGAAACCTACACTCTCTATCCTGGGCAATCCACCAGTATTATAGCAAAACATATTGTGCCAAAAATGATAGTATGATTCTAGGGGTTACATTCTCTCTTCAGATTGAGGACGCGTATGAGGCAGATGTTCTGACACAAGATAGCCTACAGGGATGTGTTGTCAACGGTTTTAGGTAAATCCTCATCAAACTATTGTATGTGAAAAAATTCCGAGAAATGTTCTATTCTTATTAAAGCTCTGTTGTCAAAAATAAGTAGCGGCTAAGATGTGATTGCGTGCTTGTCTGATAAATATAGTATGGAAACAGATTAGAAGAACCATATCGTGAGCCAAAAAAAAATTGATTCTTTGAATTATGTCAAACATACTAGATATAATTCAAAAATTCAATGTCTGCATCATGTTCATCAGTCAGTTATGGTATTGTGCATATCTGTTTTAGTAATGGGAGCACAATAGTGAATTATACTCTGATTATGACGCCCAATGAAGCAGCTCAGGCAAGGACAGATAAAGGTCACGAGAAGATGGAGCAGTTACTGACTCAAGTTCTGGAGACTAGAGCAGGAGCAGTCATACCTGATTTTGTGGCCGGCTCTGTCACCGTCACCTCTACTGGTATAGTTTAAGTTGCCATGAAGTTCTTGGACTGTTTCTAACCTGATATATCCTAGATTATTAATCATGTCAGTTGTCCCCCACATGCAGAAAGTACACATAACTCATCATATACACTTTAGGCAATTGATAGATATTGAAATGAAATGCTATCATGAGCTGCTACTGTTATAATGACCGGGAGATTTTGTTCTAGGTGAGGCCAGTAGTGAAGCTATCGCACAGATAGAAGCGATGACAGCTGATGATAATTGTGAGTTAGACCTGTGCTCTAATAACGGAACATGCGTAGATGGTATCGATACATTCTTCTGTATGTGTGCAGCTGGATTCACAGGAAGAACATGTGGAATAAGTAAGTTACATGTGCAGGTGCTTATTTTACTCGAATAAGTTGGCGATGAATCAATGATGAGAAGCCATGCAACTTGTACTGTGACTTGGCCAATACCGGATAGGCCGTGGACTTGTGCCTTCTTGTCACGGAGTGGATTGACATCTACAACTAAATGACGAGAATATTAATCCTATATGTTAAAATATTTTGTGGTTAGATTGATGTGCTTTGTCAGTTAACCAGATCTGACATGTTTACAACCCGGATTCTTCACCTGTAGGGTAGAAGTGTCTTATGATACTCACCCGAACAGTAGACATACATACAGCTTCTCTTAACACCAGCTAGTATATTTTGAACTGAATAAGTCCGATAGCTGAATTTTATACCAAACTCTTGTAATTTTCTAACAGATATAGATGACTGTCTATCAGACCCATGTGTTCAGGGTGACTGCATGGATCAGATTGATGGGTTTATCTGCTCTTGTGAGGACGGTTATGATGGAACACTTTGTGATGATAACATTGACGATTGCTTCCCTAACCCGTGTCTCAACAGTGGAACTTGTACAGACCTGGTGGCTGGTTTTGAGTGCTCCTGCGCAGATGGGTTCGAGGGTGATACATGTGGAACTGGTTAGTGGCTGTTCATGTGATGTACCGTAGAGGAGCAAATATTAGCTAGAGATGAAATTATACTGATTTAATGTTAGCTAGCACAAATTTTCAGCTGGATTGGTGTGAGTGATTAGATCTTTTAGCTAGCCAAAATTGCGTTATTTTATGCCTTTGCAAAATGGCAAGCTTTTCATCCTGGGAATACTTTACTCCTATAGGGTATGTCAACTGAGCAATAGACATGGAGTGTCCAATAGAGCGTGGTTTGGTGTAAACTTATCTGATGACACGCAGATGTCTGTATGAATACTTAAAATATTCACCTAGAGACTCAAGCCCTTTCCTCCCTCCTCCCATTCTCCTTGCTCAAACCAAGTTTGTAGTATAATTTGTTATGGATTAGAGTTTACATTTATATAACGGCTTTAGCACTGCACTTTGTACTGTATATTATCACACAGGGGGAGATTATTCCACCCTCTCAGATCACACATGGTCACTGGGAATTTGCACACAGTAGTTTGCAGCCATCCAGCCACAATCCGATGGAGAAATACAATACTTGGTTTTTCAGGCAATATCGTGGCTTGATCGGGAATCAAACCCCTCACCAGGCAATTAGTCAAACAGACGCACCACCATTTTCAGGTTATTATCTGATCCGTAGAAAAAAATGAATTGGGATTGTTATCTCACACTTTCACTTCTGATTCTGACACCATATCTGCTATAACCTCATATAGATATAGATGAATGTCTGTCAGACCCATGTGTTCAGGGTGACTGCATAGATCAGATAGATGGGTTTATCTGCTCTTGTGAGGACGGTTATGATGGATTACTTTGTGATGGTAACATTGATGATTGCTTCCCTAACCAGTGTCTCAACAGTGGAACTTGTACAGACCTGGTGGCTGGTTTTGAGTGCTCCTGCGCAGATGGGTTTGAGGGTGATACATGTGGAACCGGTTAGTGGCTGTTCATGTGATGTACCGTAGAGGAGCAAATATTAGCTAGAGATGAAATTATACTGACTTAATGTTAGCTAGCAAAAATTTTCAGCTTGATTGGTGTGAGTGATTAGATCTTTTAGCTAGCCAAATTTGCGTTATTTTATGCCTTTGCAAAATGGCATTTTTTTTATCCTGGAAATACTTTACTCCTATAGGGTATGTCAATTGAGCAATAGACAAGGAGTGACCAATAGAGCGTGGTTTGGTGTAAACTTATCTGATGACACGCAGATGTCTGTAACCAAAATTTAAAATATTCACCTATAGACTCAAGCCCCCTCCTCCCTCCTCCCCAGCCTGTCTTGACAAGCCTTGTTCGGTGGTGGGGGGAACAAAGCTTTTGGGGAGCACAAGCTTTGTCCCTCCCCCTCCGAACAAAGCTTGTCACAAGACAGGCTACCTCCTCCCATTCTCCTTGCTCAAACCTAATTTGTAGTATAATTTATAATGGATTGAAGTTTACATTTATATAATGGCTTTAGCACTGCACTTTGTACTGTATATTATCACACAGGGGGAGATTATTCCACCCTCTCAGATCACACATGGTCACTGGGAATTTGCACACAGTAGTTTGCAGCCATCCAGCCACAATCCGATGGAGACATACAAAACTTGGTTTTTCAGGCAATATCGTGGCTTGATCGGGAATCGAACCCCTCACCAGGCAATTAGTCAAACAGACGCACCACCATATTCAGGTTATTATCTGATCCGTAGAAAAAAATGAATTGGGATTGTTATCTCACACTTTCACTTCTGACACCATATCTGCTATAACCTCATATAGATATAGATGAATGTCTGTCAGACCCATGTGTTCAGGGTGACTGCATAGATCAGATAGATGGGTTTATCTGCTCTTGTGAGGACGGTTATGATGGAACACTTTGTGATGATAACATTGATGATTGCTTCCCTAACCCGTGTCTCAACAGTGGAACTTGTACAGACCTTGTGGCTGGTTTTGAGTGCGATTGCACCTCTGAGTATCAAGGCGATACATGTGGTATAGGTTTGTTTTATGCACACTTATAATTTCATTATCAGCTTGTGACATGACAAGATATGATTACCTATAACAGGGGCTAATTATGCTCAGTGCACTGCTAACACCTGTTTGAGCTCTCAAAACTACTTTCAAATCACTATATCTGCTTCATATAAATTACTGATCCACAGAACTAGTCACGGATTAGTCTGGTACAGTTTGTTGTGTGGCTTGTATATCATCCCACCACAACATATAGCTTTACCTTTCCAAATCTGTGCTCTGTTTTCAGTGATAGATCCCTGCATCCCTATACCCCTTGACTAATGTGACCTCACAGTCCGTTAGCTCGTTCTCATTCTATCAGACTCCTTGCTGTATACTACCTCATGTATACTCTCTGTCACATTACTCCCTGCTGCCACATGCTTAATGCAGCATTACTTTCTTGAAGACAATAGATCCCTACTGAAAACCGTGAATATTTTTATTATTTTAAGACCTCACTCAATTACCAGTTCCTTGCCTGCCATACTACCATTCCTCCTGAAAACATTATGACTTTAATAGACACAGATGACTGTGCAGGAGATCCTTGTGCAGCGGCAGGTACATGTGAAGATCAGGTAGATGGATATCTATGTCTATGTGATGATGGATATGATGGAGTATTATGTGACAATAACATTGATGACTGCTCACCCGACCCCTGTCTACACAGCGGAACATGTACTGATGGGGTGTTCAGCTTCTCTTGTGATTGTGCTGATGGATATGAGGGGGATACCTGTGGGACAGGTAGGTCAAAGGTCGCCGTATATAACCCCCGGAATATAGGTCAGGTTTTATATAGATCATGCGCTGTTATATTTGTTGTAGGTCATTATATGTCAAAGATCATGACCTGAACAAAACTCGACCGCATGACATCACCATGTTTATGGAAGAAGTCAAATGATCAAGACCATCTTCTCACATTAATTTTTTTTCAGGCCGAGTTTGGATGAGACCAAATAGCACAAACCATTCACATTGACGTCCAAAACTTTGCCTCATGTTCTTAATAACAACAATCTACATGACATTTCTTATAATTCTTATTAAAGCAAACAGCAAAGATTTAGTGAAAATAGTTATTGTAGCTAACCTTCATACTTACTTCTTCTATCACAGACACGGACGACTGTGCAGGAGACCCTTGTGCTTCCACTGGTACTTGTGAGGATCAGGTAGATGGATATCTATGTCTATGTGACAGCGGGTATACAGGTGCTCTCTGTGACACTGATATAGATGATTGTACACTAGACTATTGTGTACATGGTACTTGTTCTGATACAGGGGCTAATAGCTTTAGCTGTGATTGTGACTCAGGATATGAGGGGGACACCTGTGGAATCAGTGAGTGGAAAACTCTCCATATGGATTATCTCAGAGCTTAGCCAGGCAGTTTGGGACATTGTTTTCTCAAAATCCCTGGTTCAACCAATGTTCTGATTCAATAATCTTCTTGTGATCTCTTCTTATGACACTGTAAATTGTTTTCAATTTGAGGAGGCAGCACCGCGATTGCTCAAGCTTCTCAAACAGATAGGACTTCTCATGCAGGGCGGGTGGGAGAATGCTACTAGTCATGAGAATTGGAGCTATCTTGGCATGATTAGAGGGAGGATAACTTAGGGATTGCCTGAAACGTTATTTTTACCGGAGCCAATATGTTTTTATCAGAAGCAGATTGACTCTGTTTTTTATTCCACAGTCTTGATTTTACAAAATCTTACCGAGGTTGGCTGTGTCAAAAAACCTGTCTGTTTCCTACTCTTTGCAGATATAGATGATTGCGTTGATGGGAATGGTGATTCTGTGTGCACTGGGAACGGCACAGTATGTTATGACTTAGTCGGCTCATTTATCTGCACCTGTCCGCTAGGATTTGTGGGAGATCACTGTGAGATTAATATAGATGAGTGTGCCAGCAATCCGTGTGCAGCTCCGCATATCTGTGTGGATAAGATCAACAGCTTCGTCTGTCAGTGTTTACCAGGCTTTACTGGCACATACTGTGAAGGTAGGTAATTATAAGTATGAAATACGGACAAGCTGTGGCAGTTAAAATTACATTTGAGAGTAGAAATGAATCTTGCTCTCAGCTGTTGTAAACTGGTTGAACTGTACATGTTTAACACAAGGAAAAATGTAAACAAAGTAAACCCAAGAAAAAGTATGAGTCTTAATGACCAGCCTATTTTTTTCAACTACAGTGGTGGATATGTAGATCGTTTACAGAACAAAAAAGGGTTCATCACTTATGTGTGCTCTTCTTTTCATCTTTTACAGAGATTGATTACTGCTGTCTAAACAGAACTGTCATACAAGTACCAGAAATACGAGGTCAGTCATACAATGTCATGTATCAGGCCAACAGGTCTCCATTTTAAGTTTTTGAAATTATCCTCTCATGTTTTTTTTGTCTCGTAATTTTATCGTATCGACGAAGTTGATATAGGTGGCGTTTACTTCATTTTAGTAATTGAACATAGCCTAACACCCACTAGGGTCTTCTAAGTTTTAACAATGGCTGTGATTGCGAGTGATAGACAAGACAACATATAAAAGCTTGACATAAGTGATAGCGTGTTGACATGACTCATGACTGAGGTCTGACAACACAGCAGGATTGTGTGGTGCAACCCCTCCCCCTAACTAAACATGTAAAGATTATGTTCTACAGCAATCAATTGTCTTGACTTATAGCCGCAAAAGCATAAAAGGATTGAGATTTCGACATTGCACCATGGCATATAACACCGAGACCCACCTGATGTAATTGATTTTGTTAGAATCACAGGAGCTTGAATACAACTTACAAGTCAAGTTTGTGTTGTTTTGTTTGTGGTAGCTGAGTTTTACTCATACGGTGTAGCCGCTGGAGATGACCGTCTTGCTCAAGATGACGATGGGTGCCCGGTGTCATATGACTTCCCCACTGTAGTATTTGGAATACCCCATGACGAAGTTTATGTAAGTTATGCTGACACAGACTAGGCTGAGAAATTAACATTGTTGAGTATTGACCACAACTGATCACTCAATCAACTGATATGAAACTGAAAATCACAGATAATAAGATATAAGAATATCATACTTGAAAGCTATGAAGGACTTGTAGATGAAAACACCCTTTCCTACAAATCACCCAAAACATATTTCATAAAACTTGAGCCTTTTACCCACAGGTGTGTTACAATGGTATGGTGTCCTTAGATGGGCCTATTGATGGGTTTGTATCGGATGCCTTCCCATTAACTACCGGGTACGCCGTTTTTGCCGCTTACTGGACAGATTTAGATATGCAATGCAGCTCCACTTTGTGGTCCAGAATCGATACAACTGACTGTACACTGGATAAAGCTTCCTCTGAAGGTAAGATACTGCAGCAATATGCTGGTTGTGGAGTGGTTAGTATAACCAAAGAAAGTTAATAAAAGCTTACTCTATAGCCGTCACTAGGAGTAGGAGGAATCATATTTCTTTTAGATTTATTATTTTTCTTATCAGGGAGCATAGGACATAACTCCCAGTTCTGATATCATCAGAATTGCAAGGCGTTGTCTTATCTTCAGAAGTGAGCGGACAACTAAAAGCATAATTTGAATACCTCACTATGCTTCCCCGTTTTGGGAGCAACAGTGTAGGGGCCCAAACAACATGCTAACCAACACTATACCGGTTAATGGTTTACAAGATAGTTTGACAAGTTGTCTAGTTGCATATCTGATTTGTTGCATGACTATATTTAAAACACAACTATGAAGCTGGGGTAGATATTTTGATATAATCCTAATGTTAATCATAACACAAACTGTCAATGGAGGGAATATAGCTTTACCATCCCCTCTTCTTTTATCAGTGCAGAAAGTTTATGGTGGAAACTTTCAAGCGACCAGAGCAATGGTTGTTACTTGGTTAGAGGCCAGTACTTGGGACTGCAATAGCAATGTAAGTAACTTAGGTGAATAGTATTCGCCGGTCGGTTTTATCAATGAAATCACTATGATCAGAATTCATTACATCAGTTTGATGTGGCAGCCATGATTTTCGAACAGAGAGACTTACTCGACAATGAATCAATGTGACAGCAGTAATTGTAACAGAGATGATAATATTTGGGTACAGTAGTCATGTATACAAGTCTATATGCTTCCCTCTGAGATAGTCTAAGTGCTCAGACTCCAAGGCGCAGGGAGTTACTTGCGCAAGCTATTTAACTCTTTGATAGTTTGCGCAAGTAGTTCCCTGCGCCTTGGAGTCTGAGCACTTAGACTACCTCTGAGATATCAATTGGTACATGACACAATGTTGAATCTAACTCACCCATATCTCAAACTCAGACAACTCTCATAATCACAACACTGACAGATGGAACATACTCATTCTTCTAACACCAAGAATGAGCTCTATCAGACATAATCAAAATTGTCCAGGGGTCTCTGAAGACAATCCGGGTGTCAATCATCTGTTCTCTGGAGAGCACAGTATCATACCACTACCCTGCCCCACATAAGACAAGACATATCTTACTTCCAATAGCTGTTATCATATGTAAAGTTTCTCTATCTCCAAATTTTGATAAATCATGACAATATATTTGTATTGCAGGTTGAGACAGTCGATCTTCAGGTGGTAATAGTAACTGATGAAATAGAAACATATGTTATGTATATATACGGTGACATGCAGTGGGGAATATCACCACAGGTAAGCTGATTATCATAATATGTCCTCATGATATAATGTCATTTATATATGTTATGTACATATGTTGCGTATATATGTGGTTCATATATGTGGTGTATATATGTCATATATATATGTCATGTGTATATGCCATGTGTCTATGTCATGTATATATGTCATGTATATATGGCATGTATATATGCCATCCATGTACGTCATGATTAAGTGTGATGAATATATGTCATGCATATACGTCATATATATATACGCTGATATGCCACATATGCTGTCCCTACTGATGGATACACACTGAGGTATATCAATGTGGATACATAATTGGCTTCTAACCCCATTGATTATCATACCCTCCCTGATCATACTTATGTGAAGTTATGTAGAAAGTAATTATTAAGTCTATGGGTGTAAGTGATTCTACCTTTCTCTCCAGGTTGGTTTTGATGCAGGAGACGGTACAAACTTCTACGCTATCGAAGGATCTCGGACCAATGATATGTTAGATATTGAGACTACCAGTAACATTAACATTATCGGGAAATACATGTTCAGTGCCTCGTCAGTGAATATTACTGCTCCAGGTAAGTGTATGTGGTGAAAACTCTGTTTGTAAAATTCCTGATTCATTTAAACTCTTCTACTGGCCTGGAGATGAAAGTGTTTGTATAATATGCCTGATTTGTGGTTTTTATGTTTTATAGTTGAGCCGGTATGTGGGGATCCATGTAATGGTAATGGAGGATGTACCAGTAACACAGCCAGCCAAGATTTTACCTGTACCTGCTATCAGGGTTTTACTGGTGATGACTGTCTGACAGGTTCAGGGTCATGCTGATACTGACCAATCACAACACTACATCGCTCATCCTGACCAATCACAACATCCTGACTAATTACAACTCTAAGAATCATATACTGACCATATGCATATATATACTGACAAGCATTCCGTCCCTGAAAAATTTCGCGTTTATGAGAGTGTCAAATATTCTGCAAAACAACATCAAATATTAAATTGGTTTTCACATGATGTTAATTGCATGGAAAAAATGATTGATGCATTGCAGTAAGCTTTTTGTATTTTAGAGATTCTTTGAGTATATACAGAGTGTATTTTTTTATATGATTTTATGTGATATTACTGCCAATGCCAATTTTTAATTAAGTTTTTTCGACTGAGTAGCGAAAAATATCATCATACCTCACTACGCATTTGATTGAAGTCAGCAGATAGCTCACACTATTGGTAAAAGTGTGCAATGCCATCGGTGTCTGATAAAGAAATAATATATTTTTTCTAATTTTTGATGATTTAGATCAAATATACGCAGCGTTATTTTTCATATCCTGTGACTGTTTTTTTTTATTCAAAATAGAATTGATGGTTATTGAGATGTAATTATAATAAAAGACTACTGTCATCAAAAAAAGTGAGATCAGCGTACTAATAAGTAAGCCAATCTTCTCACAGAGAAAGAAGCGGCAGGCTACAGATTACATTGTGTGATATTTTACAGCCTATCCCTAGTATGTTGATTTGTTGCCAGTTAATCTTGATTATTCAAACCGAATCAAAAGTTAACTAGCTCTTACTTTTTGGTTAGCAGACAGAATATAAGTATAGCATTACCAGTAGGTGTCTGGGTCAGGTCTGATAACAGCCGTAACGACAAGCATTGTAACAAAGATTATATGGTTGAAAAACTTGAAAATCTGACAGATCGCGTCTGAAATAGATGGCATACATTTTTTAGCATGGGTCTACTTTCCTTAGCTGCCAAAAAAAGTAACAAAAAATCATTACAATTATCCCATGTAGAGCTAACCACCAAGTAAAACATCATTTTCTATTCAATTCATCCACATTCGTAGAGCTCTCTTTTTTTTAGTCAATATCTTAGTATGGTCCAGCGAAGTACAAAACTTTTTTTGGCATTTGGTGCATAGTGTTGATAATATAATTGGTTTTTGCTCCAAAAATAAAAACTACCATTCACAGGATTTTGATTAATGTGACTTTAATTATAGATTAGAAAAAAATGCCCTCAATTTAAACTATGTCGCTCTTGACCAATATTTGAAACTTCGAAAACTTTGCAAAATTTTGTTAGTGCCAATACAATTACACCATAAAAAAGTAGTAGATTTTGATGCAACTTATCCTGATTGATTTCAACCAATACTTGATATTATTATTGCCTGTTACTAGTTATCTCCTAACATCAGGTCACCTGGATCTTCTCTGGTATAAACAGAGGACATTTTGTCGTCTCTATTTCAATGTTACATAGACAAAACACTGCGATGTTTGCTTTGTCTTTAGTTACAGCTTGGCGATACATGTAATCAACAAATATAAATCCTCTTGTGCCATGGGATTAAAATTGTGGGAACTATCAATAATAATGATTATATGATAAGTACAGCTGAATGTCACGTGACAATCCTAGACAATGAATATTCAATGGTCTATGACTAACCAATATGAGGCGCAGCGCTGTGGAATAAGCGTAGTATTGTCATTGATTGCCTAGCCTTACAAACACGACCTACCTTTTCTATACATTGAGAATAATAATAGGTTAAGTAGAGTAAAATATTGACTAGTTGATTCATGTAGGGTAACACGAGTGAGGAACTATACATTGACTGGTGGCGTACCATACATTGAAGGGTTGAACTGTTAAAGATTTATATAGAATCTATCAGTTCCTCAATCAGGACTAGAAGTAAGATCAGGACTACCTAACTCTCCACTCTCCTCATACTTATTTCACTAAACATTCACTGCTGATGTGACCTAGAGAAGCGAAGGATGCCGGATACTATATACTTACTGACAGTACTCGCTGTATATCTGACAGGTGAGGTATAAGCTTATATGTTTAGAGGTTATAGTGAATCCCTTCTGAATCTGTTAACGGGATCGACTAGCTCTGGCAAGCCATGGCAGGTGCTCTGATACTAAATTTACACAATGGCATGAGGTGACAAGTGCTTCTACATTTTTTATTGTTTTGTCTGCACGGGTTTTTAAGGAACACCCTGATGTGTTCCTAAGTAGGTGGCACCCTTGTCAAACCCACTCCTTCCAGACAGAGATGAAAATTCTCATGAATTTCAGAGTCTGAATACAATCCTGTCAGCAGCAGCACACGGCAGTCCTCGGATATTTACGATTATCAAACGAGTGCTGGGTCAAGATCTCAAGCATCACATAATTTGAATATTAAATTTTAGGACAAATATGGAGCTGGTACGAGCTGACACCAAATTTAATTCTGCACTGAAAATGAAACATCTCACCTCAAATTTACATGCCATAGTATTTTGGGAGTAAATGTTTTATGCAAATCTTGTAATTAAGTATGGATGTTGGTCATTCATCAATCACACTTTTAAAACTCAAATTGGCCCAGGGTATCACATTACATCATGAAGTTTCTGGCACTCTCAAATTTGAACCGATCAAAGTTCAATTTGAGTTCAAGTTTATGAATTTCAGAATAGTGGTCATCCTGAATGAGAACAAAAACCCGATGATCTCCATGATTTCATTGGTAACTCTCACCTAATGTAGCCCTGTTCACACGGCCACGGCCACCCGTGGCCATGCGAACAGGGCTACACCTAACGATTGTTCCTACCTCTGACCTTACAACTGCATAGTATAGACTTAGACAGAGTAGGCTGTGACCGGGAGAGGAGCCCAGCTCAGAATGTAGACTAAGCAGGATAACCTTAATTTTGTATGGTGTGACTTGACCATATCAACGAATATACTGATTGACAATGAGGTCGCTCGGCAGATTTCACTGTCACTACTGAAATCTTTTCTGCCATATTTATTGACAAGGGTCACCGTCCCTCCATACACGTAACGTCCCTGTATACACATATCGGTGAATCTTCAAGCGTTGCCTGCAGCATCTCTCTTTTCTTTTGGTTACGACTCAAACACTATTTTGGATACTGAGATCCTATAAATTATAAAACTAAGTAATTATCTCAAACATTAATCTATTTTCCCCAAGGAAAGCATCATGCAGTTTTCCACTTTAGGGTAATAGAAGGAGAAACTTTGAGATCCATTGGTACCAATAGGTCGTAGGTCGTCATGTCAACAGTATACCTCAGGATGTAATTTATGTAAAATTGGATATCTTAACCCGGATTCAGAACAAGCTTACTTTGGCTTTGTGTCCTGTGAGTCTGTACCACACGTCAACCTTAGTCATGTACTATTATGGATACTCATATACATATTGTGTAGAATAGAATTATAACGAAAACAGGAAAGTAGAATTCTAAATCATCACAACCACATGTCTACCTCCATCATGGCTAGTAAAAGTACATTTAGATCGCGCTTTTTGATGGTGTGGGGAGAGGGGTGCGCGCCCTCCGATCATGCTTCAGGCGACAGTAACCAAAATATTCTGACCCATTTAGGAGTGGAGATGAACGATAGGTAGAACCAGAGGCCATCAGCAGCTTGTGCAAGTCCAGTGGTCTTGTGGATGAGGCCTTGACCACGGGGGCACTGGGCTACTGGGTGTACACAAAGCTAGATGGTGTGTGTGTAGAGGGTAAAAAGGTGAAGCGACCCTCAGATTTTTCTATACCATTCTGTAAATAAGTGTATGTTTTATATCTGTTGACAGTTGTACAAGCTAGTATAGACTGTTATGTATGCGACACAGCTCTGGCAAACAATGAAGACAAACAAGTATGTGACGATACGTTCACTCTGAGTCGGGGAGCTACCATAGAAAGTGGCTGTGCTGCCTGTGTCAAAGAGAAGACGATTCACTCGGGGGTTATGTTCAGTAAGTATCGCTTATATTGTTATTATACTAGCTGTTCCATCCCACTAACTTTGTAGAATCAGCTTTAGTAAGTGTTACTTAGATCGAGAAGTTAAATCGAGTACTCAACATTTGATATAATAAATGCAGGGGCTCTTCATCCCCTGGGGCATAGTTTCTCATTCCAAAATACAACCAACATGCAGTGATGATGATCACCTATGAGAATGGGGGACCAAAAAGGGAAAAAAACAATGAGTTATAGAATGGTGAGCTAATTTGGGTTTGCAACTAGTTTACTGTCTAGAAAATGCAGTGAATCTAGCTAGCATGTTCTCTTAGAACAGGGCACGGAGCGGAGCGGGGATAGGGGCCAGAGGCCAGTACTTAGCATTTTATACCTCTTGACCGCTCCCCAGTGTGGTCTTTCTCTGTATTGTATAACAATCCCCACGTGGTCATGATTGGTCATGATGAGTGAACAATAATCATTCCTACAATGTAGTGAACCCCTCAATTAATGAATAATTGTATAACAACAAAAGTGAGCAAATACCATTTCTATAGGGGCTTGTTAACGGCTTAGAGCACCTCAGTGAGCAAGTACTTTGAATCCTGATATGAGTCATGAATCTGTGAACTGTCTGGGTGTTCTTTTTTCAAATTTGGGGTACACCGCACACCCACACCGCTCCACATCTCACAATCATGGTAACGGAATCTTGCGCCTGGGACCACTGGCCTTGAAAGATAACTCAATTCTTTAGATAGAAGAAATTGGCAGTCTGACAACTTAATCTTTATGGATGTGACAGTCTTTTCAAATCACGGCTGTGACACTGGATCACATGCGACTAAATCTGCTCCACCCGCTGCAGTCTCCCAGCCTGAAGCTCTAAGTTGCATAAGTTAAAAAAAAGTGATGAATTACAGATTAATTTCAATATGTGATGCAGCAAAATTATAGGGCTTTAGAAGGTTTAAACTGTAAATGGAGGGTCCAATTGAGACGACTCACACTGTGAATAGTTTGACAGCAAAGGTTTAATGAGGGCTAGTCATGGGATTTCTCAACTTATAATGTAGTTGTCTCGTCTCCTACAGCCATTATAGTTTAAGCTTACAAAGGCTTCGGCTGGCCTTATTTAGTACTGTAGAGATAAGGTTATATTATATATAATTTTATCAGTTGTTGGTTCAGCTTCGGTTGAGTACCATAAACATGAGAATTCACAAGATTACTAGCATCATTACCCATAAGCTATCGGAGGATCCTCCGCTAACTAAACATAACATAGCCGGTAGCAAGACACACTAGGTCACCGAGATGTAAATACACTGCGCCGCACTAGCCTTGTCACGCAGCAACCACCAAAACCAAAAGTGTGTCTGCGTGACAAGGCCAGCGCCGCACTGTCTGTGCAGCTAGTAACTTCTAAATAAACTCACATCCAATTTTTCGCTCGAATCCAAACACAAAAGAATTGTTTTTGCAATGTTTGATTGATCAATTATTACGTCCAGATTATTATTTGACCCCTATAGTTCTAATGGTGTGCCTCACTTTTCAAATGGAATACTCTGTCGGAATAAAAATAGAGGATAATATTTCAGCACATGAATAAAGTATCAAAGAGCTTCATCAATGCTGTGAAAATCCTCTCTTCCCCTTGAGAATTACATCAGCATGACTGTGATGGTGCTGGATCTTAACGATTCTCGAAATTTCCTCTCATTTATTTAAATAATATATTCAACTGGCTGACTTCCAAATACTTGAGGTCAGAGAAGAAACTTTCTCTCATTGATTATCATAAGAATGGGCACATATTATACATCATAGTTGCTGACTAAGTGAATTTTTGTGAAAATCAGTGAAATATTCAATTTAATCAACGTCTCATGGATGTATCTTAGTCTTAACCAACAATCCTGTCATCTCAGCTACAGCCCATGGTTACCATGGTTACCATCTTAGTGACATGATTGGCAGTTTGAGGCTCAATGACTAGTGAAAAAATTCAATTTTTGCTATGTGACAATGTCAAACGATTAGACCCATATATGACTCAGTTAGCTCAAGGTCTCAGGCTCATCTATGACCCGATTAGTTCCTTGTGCCAGTAGGATGCCAAACAAGGCCACATTTAGCCATAGTCACAACTGAGCTGTGTTTGCAATGATAGAGATGGAGGACTCTGAGCCGTCCTTCTTATGTAACTACCTGCATTCCCACTGCAGTAGGCTGCCATCTGAACTATTATTCGAATAATATTTTCTGTCTGTCTTTTTTCAGTTAAAAGAAGCTGTGACAAAACTCTGCGATGGGAGAGCTCAATATGGACTTGTAATACTCGAGAGAGAGAATATGTGTTCGGGTTTCCAGGTACTAAATGTCAATGCCTGAATAACCTTTGTAATGACTCCACTTTACCAACTTTTGGCTTTGTAACACTTTTCATTCCAAGTTTGTATTTAGCTCTATCATAGAGATTGGGGTTTTATTGTAGCTATATTTTAGACAGTGCCACAAAATTAAATTTTAGTTTATCTTGTCATATTTTTCCTGTTCTTTACATTACATTCCAAGTCACTGATCGACGCATGATTTTCATTCCTTTTTCATACTTTTATATCTAGATCACATTGAGATAGTGTTTCAATCTTGTATAATAGCTGAAATATTTGATATAATAAATTTATAGAGATGCAGTAAAGCATTCTCCCTATATATAACACTCCATATAGTACACTCTCTAATACCCTCATAGATGCTGAAAAAATAACGTAGACTTTATATTATGTTTAATAAATATTACCCCTCCACTGGTCAAGCCACGCAAAAACCCTATGCCTGCAGTGTGACCAGTGGAAGAAAAGCAACTGGAACGCAGGCAAACTGGATCACACTTGATCTAGGACTAACCACACTGTTGATCGCTTCACATTACTTTGATTAATGCGTACAACTAATTTCTCACAGAAGACTTCTTTTTACTAGGTGATTAAAGTTTCAAACACAATCTGAGCGGACAATTCCACAATTCCAAATGCAGTTTCTCAATTTAGCAGTATCATCCAGTCTATTATTTGATGCTGAGACTGTTATCCATCTAATGTGAGTCGGTAAGTTTTCAAGTTGCTCCAACACTAACCGAGTACTGATGTGGTTCAAGTCATTTATCCTAAATAGGCTTTGTGAATCTGCAGTAGAATGATACACATTGTAGAACAAGCTACCTTTCATATCAACTGCATCGGGTGTGCTAACACACAGTGGACCTTATGTATCTTAACTCCTGTCCCGAAAGGACCTGACCAGGATTAATAACCATAGCATATCAGAAATGGCTCTGTAATGGCGCACTGTTCATTCCAACGGATTTGATTTGCGGCAGAGTTCAAGGAATATCAAACCTCATACCAGATGACTGTCCATAAATTGGAGTTTTTTTCCCATACAGAGGCAGCTCTCTGTCACACAAGAATTAACCTGTGCTCTCGACTGAGCTTCCATTGCTTCGAAACTGAAGCATCATAAATAAGTTCACAGGGCTACCTCTCTTGAATGTTTTCTTTCTGCACACAACTTTCTGCCAACAGATATACACCAGTAGTAACACAATATTGAATACTAATTACCTTATTTGGAGCCAGAAGTTGTGCCTCTAGTCCCACATCCATGCGATGAATGAATGAATATAATTCAAAATAAAGGAGCAAAGCCTTGCTGTTCACATTAAGATGTAGACAGGTTCATAGGGTGAGCTTACTGCTGCTGCTGCATATTTTCTGTCTACGGTAGACAAGGTACCTGGCTGGTCGGGAGTTGATTTTACAGGTATTCAGTTTATCTCAGGTGAAGTCAATTAAAATAGACTGTTTGTGAAAGTTACAGCAGTCTTAGCAAAAGAAGACAGGGATGGTACAGGAATTGTCCTATCTTACTCATGGAGAAGACAACAGCAGAGTTTTATAAGCAATGAAGTAAGAATATACGGTTGCAGAAGAAAGGAATTTTAAGACCAATCTGACCTGGAAATGGCAAAGACCTGTCGGCTATCTATAAGTCTTAGCATAGATTGTCTCGCTGGTGGTTTTGAGTATATTTTAGAAAGAACTTCATTGGTACTCCTACAAAAGAAAGAAAAGAAATAAAGAAAGAAATGCTTTCAGTAATGTGCAAAGAAACAGCCAGCAAAGAACAGAATATGGTCAGATTGAAAAACTGAATGACTTAGAAAGCCAGAAAATCACCTAAAAATAATATGGTATCTGCAGCTAAATTGGTTTTTGGAAGCAAATGTTCTTATTTCAACAAGGATGGCATTATCAATGACGCTTTTATATTGGCCCTGTTTCTCCTTGAATATAAAAATACGAAATACTTTTTTAGACAGAGATTTGATTTTTTATTCCAAGTGTCTTCGCTTTTTCTTGCTGATTCAAAGTGCCAGCAATTACACTGTATTTCGCGACTCATTTTTTCTTTTAATAATGCTGTCAGTGATAGTAATAAAATCCATCCATCCACATTTTGGGTAAATGAATAAGTCTCGAGATTGAAGAATGCCGATCACCATTGACTGAACTTAGGTAGCTGTTTACGCAGTCTTAGGTCTGATACAAAGAACGTTAGCTGCAAAGTTTATACAGTTGCAATAGAGCTGCACGTCGTTGAAGAGAGGTCAAAAAGTTACTTTTCCTTGTACGGCAAATTAGGTTATGTAATCCTCTGACATCATTTCCGGATCAATTTAAGCTGACCATCTAAAATAAATAACTGATCTGAGTGGATAAATCATCGATATAAACAGATGAAGGATGGTTGGGATCATTATGTCAAAAGAAAAGACAGATGAGTTCGATCTGAATTCATCTGCATGTAAATACACTATTCTAACAAAGCTGAAAAAACAGAAGATATATACCTCGGAAAAATCCGGAGGATTGTTTTTATTGAAAGTCAACAGTTGTGATTATTCTTCCAAATGTAAAGACTTGTTTTAACCCTCCCTGTTTTAACTCATAGAATGTGCGTTCAGTGATAGCATTGGGGTTGCTTTCCCTTGAAAAGAATGTGAATGACTCCTAAAATAATTTTTACCGTTGCCCAATCAAAACTTGAAGCACGTATGAATTATCTTGGCTGCTCAGAAGCTGAGGAACGCCAGAAGTCCAGTTATGTGCATACAGCAGTGTCTAGCAAGTTGCAAGTAACAACTTTTGCTGCTTTGATGCTAAGAGAGACACTTTATTAGCGAAAGAGAATTGAAGCTCAGCTTATAAATCATACTGGTCATAATTTAGGGTCAGAAGTTGTCCTCAGCTGGGTAAGGTTTTTAGGCCCTCACAGGTGTATTTGCTGCAGAATTTATAGCTAGATCACCATCAACAAAATCTGCACCTGCTACTGTGTTAAATATTTACGCAAATACATGAGCAACAACAGACAAACCAGATGGGGTAGAGTCATGACGGCTTACCCCTGAACGAGCAAAACAAAACATGAAAACTTTACCTACGAACAAGGAGGGCACGAGACAGTTTTTTTAAATCATTATTACCCAAAAATGCTGAGCCTGAAGTTGAAGCTCATCATGTGACTTATAATCTGAATGTGAAATTCTAAAAATTGTCTCCATTCTTTCATCAAATCTGAATTTTTGCAGACCTTTCAATGGAATAAGTTTTAATTTGTGGTTATTGCCTGCTAATGGAGAGGTGTATTGACTACAGTTAGGAGTTGTGCTCACCGGATGATAGGAGGATAATTACACTAATTTTGCGAAAACCCTTTTATGCTTATTGTGAGCTGATATACGACAGCAACATGTGCTTTAGAACCAGTACATTGGGAGGTTAACATTAACCTCTTTCCTTTCTCATTAACACAGGGATTTTTTTGCAATCCGATGCTGTTATTATTTGGCGTTAGGCATGCTTACAATAGGTTGAAATAATAAAAATAAAAGGAGATAGATAATACTATTTACGACTATTAGTATTTCAAGTAATTAAAAAATGACAATCTTTTTTGAACATTTATTTGAGGGTGAGAATTCTCCTAAAAACCCATAATTCCGCATCTCTTATCTTTTTCATAACCTACCTAACATCAAATTTGTTTCAAATCTTTCTTAACACGACAAGACAAAAATCTCTGACTTTATAACAGAGCATGTCACATTGTGCTGGTGTTTATAGATGAGACAGTGTATGTTGGTATGTACTAAGAAGACACAGAGGTAATCCAGTATTAGCCTCAATAATAAACCCTTGAATCGTCCTGTTCAAACACTAAGTGATCACTATAAGTGTTTGATAGTCATACCTTCATTCCTACTCAGCTTGTGTATCAAATCTACAGAATATGTGTGAGCAAAGTAAAAAGGGTCTCCGTATTGACCCGAGTCTCAGCGTCAAAACTACAGAACTGAGGCTACAGGTTATTCTAAGCTGCTACAGTAAAGTTTAAAGTTAAAATCAGCGTTAACTTCATTAGGAGAAAATTGCCCAACAATAGACTTCTGAATGTTTACTTGTTGTCAGATGAGTAGCAGTGACATGTTTGTAACAAGGCGACACCCATAACAGGTGCTACCTGTAATTGCCACAAGGTGACAACTACAACAATGTGCTACTTATTATCACTAATCTAAACTACCTGCTCTCACTCAATATATCACTTACTATATTAGTCTTATCTCAAAGGCCCAATTTTTTATTTTGACTAGCCTTTGTGGTAAGACTACTTTGGATAGCATTAAATAACTATTGCCACATAACATTCTATAAGTTATGTTCATTTAACCCAAAATAAATTGCTTCCTGAAACATCCTACCTAGAAAAAGAAATCTTTTGTATCATCAAGAATGATAAATGTTGTGTTAGAATTTTATTGTTATGATATTAGATTTATATTGTTATATATGGACGCTAATTGGGACGGAAACAGGATTCTCATACCAAGAAGTTTGAATCACCGTTTTATTTACAGATCCTTGATCTCATAGAAGGACACAATGCTCTGCCAGCTTTACCTCACAGAAAATAAGGAAATCTGTGACAAAATCCCAGTGCAGGATTGCGAGGTGTCTGCCTGTCAAACCACTTCCCGCTTGTTTCAGGTTGAAATCTACAAACATTAATCCTCGTTTTTATTTCACTTTCGAGCAATAAAAAATGTGTAAACACTCTTGTAATCCTTTTTTCTCCATTGTCAATACACAATCCATCAATCAGAGCGAATTGTGAAAATTCAATTTCATAAACTGACGATTTATCACAGGTGCCAAAGTTGTGTGAGGCACTGACATTTGTAAGTTATTTTTGAATAGTGATTGTGGTTTAGTGAGATGATTGTGTTTGGGTTCTGGTTACTGTGTGTTGTGGCGTTATGCGGTGAGGCAACTTTCACCATCTTATTACTGCATCCACATGTCCACCCAGCACCTCAGCAGTGTCTCCATCAGAATGAGTTTGTACTGTCCCATTGGTTGTGAAATATCGAACCGAGTTTCCAAAAAAATACTGCCGTGAGAACAAAAACGATTGCGATTCATTGTCAGGTGTTCCGGGAAGCAGTGAGAAATGAGATTAGCATAATCGTATTCTGTGGATATCTAATTTGGGCCGTTTTTTTCATTCATGACTTCACTGGAAAAGTAAAGTCTCCATTAGGCTGTTAGGCAACTTTGGACTTCTGGTAAAATCCTCCTGCCATGTCAAGACAGCCAGATGCATAAATTTCCACTAATGGATGCCGGGATTTTTGGGTTGATTATTATTTGTGTTGAGCCGGAAAAGGGAGTTTCTGCCAATTTGGTTCAAACTCTGTTTTAAACCTAAGGCTAGCCCTGATGAAAATAGCTATGCTAGTTCTAATTATAGAAAATTACAGTATTTTTCTCTAATGTTGCAATGGTAAAAAAGAGAACCCCCTAGATCTACGTTAACATTGCAAAATGTCATCAAAATCTGTGATTAACGTGTTAACATGTTGCCAAAAATAATGTTGAAATGCAGTGTCATTTCTTAGAAATGGTTTGAAGTAATATATTGAAACTGTCATTTAAACAATGCTGTAACAGTTTCTGTTTGGAGGTCATGCCGAGCACACATATCAGAGGGGTACCCGGCCATAATGCCATGGTCACAATGCCGTTGGGACAAAATGCCAGTGACATAATGCCATTGCCATAATGCCATGGCCATAATACCATAGGTAATAACACCACTGCACATTATGCCAATGCCAAAATACCAGTTGTACAAAACGCCAGTTGTGTCAAAATACCAGTGGATAAAACGCCGGATTGGACATAATACCATTTGGGACAACATACCATATCCCAAAATACCAATGCCATAATGCCAAAATAATATGTTACCAAATCAAGATCAGCCACGCTGTATTTTTTCTTGTTAGTTATATTACAGCTGTGAGTTGCTCAGTCAGAGTAGGAAGTGCTTCAGCTGGTTAGAGCCATCTCCTTCACTGCTCAAGTCTCGAAGTTTCTACGTTTGAATTTTGATGATCTCTGGGGTTAATTGGGCCCCATGTGTACCGAAGGCTAGTGTGTGTAGCAGAAATTGCAGCCAAGTATTGTGCCGCAAATTAAGTGACTCTCTAAAGTTGACCAACTTTATATCTTGGCTATAGAAGGGTTTTGACTGGTCTTGACTGATGCTATTACTGGCGTCATGAAGGCTAGCATGATTGAACATAGTGTAGGAAAATTCTGTTCATGAGTTCATGAGTATGCAGTTTAGCATAAAAATACAATCTTTTTCAGCGCTAAGACACTGAAAAACTGACATCTGAGGCAGGGCCATTTTCTAGAACAGTCATAATGATTATCTTTGTATTGGATACTTTTTTACATCTTGTTTATAGCTTTCAACATGATACCGACACATTTGGCAACCTATTACAATGCCTAGTTTTTCTTTTTAATCGCAACAAGATATGTTTTCCACTTAGTGCCCACCGTACCTGCTATGCACCACTTGACCATCGACGCCCCACCAGCCCGACTATGAGATTGCATCCTGGCTCTACCCAAATTTGTTGAACAAGGCTATACATGCCGTTACTTAACAGCGACCTTTATCCTCGCTTGTTATTGGTGTTAAGAAATTTAAATTTGTTGGATCAAGTGTTGTATTCATGGTTTAAAATCATGTTTAAAATATTTTGAATTGAGCATAATTTCAATAAAAGTTTCAAAATTCTGTATTCAAAAAGCATTTGTAATGGCAAGATTTTTAGTTTTTCATAATAACTATAAGAAATGTGACCCCTGGTCTAATTCACTTGATGAGACGCAGAGCATTTTTGTAGAGTCGTAGCTAGCTATCACTTGCGTGGCCCCAGAACTCTAATTCGTTGATCAAAACCGGATGTAAAAGCTATAAATAATGACAACCATTAGATTTTGCTCAACAGCTGGACCGAGTGCTTGTATCATCATCATCAGGGTTAAATTTAATTTTTTTTTCAGGCTTTTAAAATGTTCATGGACCATGGAAGTTATATTGGAGTTTCAACCTACAAATTTTGTTGTTCCTTCTTCTTCTGAAATAGAGTTCCCGAATATGAGCTTTTAATCTTATGGGTTACAAATTTTGTTTGGTGCTTCAAAAAGATTTTCTCATAGTTTATCACAAGACGGTTGGTGATACACCATTCAGTTATCAGAGGTAAATTTCTCTTCGTTATTTCAGGCTTAGTACTAAAGATATTAGTATCGTCAGCAAAAGGTATTTAATTTAGATCGGGTGATGCATTTAATAGGTCAATATTTATATATTAAAATTAGTACTGGCCCGAGAACCGAACCCTGGGTAGCACTGATCATGACAGACAGTAAACCTGACTTAATTCATTTACCAAGACGAACTGTTTTCTATATAAAAGATATATTTCTAACAGTCGATGTGAGGGAGAAGAAAATCTGAAATTTTCTGTATACTTATAATAATGTCGTGATTTATTGTATATGTATTGTATCGAAAGATCTAAAAACAAACCCTGGTTCATTTTTCTATCATTAAAATGGTCGAAAAGTTGTTCCATTATAATATTGATTGTGTCAGTTGTACTGAGCTTCCATCTAATGCCAATCTATAATTTGTGAGTAATTCTTTGCACTCCGAATACTCTCTCATTTGCACAGAGAGGAGTTTTTTTTAAACCTCTGATGTCGAGTTTAAAATTGAAATGGGTCTGTAATCAATTTCTATGGATATCTATTTTAAAAAAACAAATATTTTGCCTAGTAACACCACATTTTGACGAAACGGCTCTGTAAATTGGCTTTCATACCTTTGAGTAGAAAAAAAAAAGTTTGTTGATGGTGTATATGTTCGGAAGAGATGTAAAAACATATCTATATCCTTATTATCATATACGTCCTGTGACTCACAAACCCCTATAAAATGACTTTGCTGAATACGATGGATATGGCCTAGCCGTGAAAGTTCATTTTGGGTGAACAGACTTTTTTTTCCTTGTTAGTTGTGACTGTAACTTTTTATACAACTAATAAATACAGAGTTAACCTACTCTATGTTCAATCATTGTGGTCTTATCGATGTCATTAGTAACATGAGTCAAGACTTTGCTTTCGAAAAAAAGTTGGTAATAATCCAGAGTTATTGTCATTATAATTCTAGAGAATAGTTGGGAAATATTTGTTACTAGTCACTACCTCTCAGTTTGTGGACGCCAACAAACTCCAGAGATCATCAAAATTCAAACGTAGAAACTTCGAGACTAGAACAGTGAATGAGATGGCTCTAACCAACTGAACCACCTCCTGTTCTGACCAAGCAATTCGCAGCTGTAATATAACTAACAATGAAAATCAACAGCGTGGCTTGATCTCCTTTGGTAACATGTATTGGCATTATGGCAATGGTATTTTGGGATATGGTATGTTGTCCCAAATGGTATTATGTCCAATCCGGCATTATATCCACTGGTATTTTGACACAACTGGCGTTTTGTACAACTGGTATTTTTGCATTGGTATAATGTGCAGTGGTGTTATCACCTATGGCATTATGGCCATGGCATAATGGCAATGGCATTATGTCACTGGCATTTTGTCCCAATGGCATTTTGACCATGGCATTTTGACACGGAATCTAATAGAGGAGCCATAACAATAACCATAAAACTCTTTTTTTTTGTAATAAATATGTAAATATGCAAAAGCTGGTTAACTTTTTCTCTATCAAACCAATGTACCTGGCCAAACATTGAAGTGAAAGTTTGATAATCTGCTTAGATAATTTGCTCAGAGAGAAATACTCATATTATTACAGCGTGGCAAGGGATAAAAGTTATCTTCCTGGAACGATTGCTGGTGTTTTACGTCTTCCATCGAGACAACCTCTTTTTGCCAATGCCGTGGTTTTGGGATGGATCTTAAATTTATTATGCACAAATTTTAATATCATTTTAAGTTTTCATTCATTTTTTGTCAAAATTAGATTAGATTTATTCTTAAAATAACATCAAGGAGTGATACTACTCTTCTATAACAGTATAACCTGAAATTGTTAATTATAATCAAGTTTCTGACCAGAGGCCAAAGAATCTCAATCTTTGTCTCTGCTCATAATAACAATTTGTCACACCTTGATTGATGGTGGTGACCGTATACTGTACCACTGTGTATCTCACTATTACAAACCTGTCAAACTAGACCTCCTAGTTCTCCTATTATATACCTTATCTCATCTCAACCATAACTTAAACTAATGAAGCATTTGACACTATAATGAGAACAAGACCTGACTTACATAAACGTAGAATTTGTCTATGAGAGTATCGATGTAGTGGCAGTAGAAAAGGAAATTAAAATTCATTTTGCAACAGGTCAGTTGCGTACCTAATAGTAAGAGAATCTAATTCCCGTAGAGGAGATTGGTGGTTTCTTGGTTTAGAAATTTGAATCGCTGTTGAAGGATCCTATTGTGATCGTCCTTGAGAACTAAGTTCACTTTACGAGTCCATGGTGAGTCATCACCAGACCCCCCCCCCCTTACCTTTGGTTGGGCAATATCAGCTAACACTGAATACCCTGGGCTGCAGGTACCTCCATGATATGAAGTAAATGATGAATTGTGTGTAGAAATATGATCTAGGATTATGATTCAATATTGAAGCTTGTACTCAATGTTATGGCTTCAACAATTATCTTGAGGGGCTTTATTTTTATTGCACTGAGACTGTTTGTTTTGTTTCACACTTTTTATGACAAATGTGAGCTACACACCAGCTTGGGTGGAGACCATCAGATTGACACCTGCCCTGGATAACAGACACTGGTAGACTCACTGACTTATTGCAATAATCCTGTCTTCTCATTACATGGTGATCTCAGCGAGCGGTAGTCTGAGCCCCCAGACTCTTGACCCCCCCGCCGACTGCCCCCACCCGGGAAGAGAACGGTGGATATCACATGTGAATGGATGTCAAGCTATATTTAGCTTATTTAGTAATTAGAAGCCAAGGTAGTAGATAAAGAGGAAGCACAACGGCACATCATTTGCCTAAATTTTGTCGTTTTTCAATCTCTCATAATTGGATGATTTTTTTATGAAGTTAATGATGTAAGTATCCTCAATAATAAGTGTGGTTCAACATGTAGAATCTCGGAAGAGAGCTACAGAATCCTCAGAACTGTGCAGACAGGCATATTCTGCCCTGATCAGCTGCATATCACATTTCCCTGTTCCAGCCTGCCATATCACAGGCGCATTTACCAGCTTGTCATATCATCATTGGGACCTACAACAACTGCGACAGTGATAACTTGTTCTGTCAACGAAAGGTGGTGAATTAAGCTGAGAAACTGGTTCACTATATTTTCTCCTATTTTCTGTTTTCCAGGAAAAGCTGACTCTCTAATCTGTGAGTAGGTGTTTAACAGCACTTACATGAATCTTAATCACTTATTCTTGTGTTTGACATTGCCTGCGCTACTCAGGGCCATGTAGCCACAGAATTTAAGGCGAATCCTACCGCCTGTCACACAATGGTGTGAATTATTAAAGAGAAATTCATTATATCCAAAATAGCTGCAGAGCAGAACAATATATATGTTTATATGTATATATGGCTACATTCCAGATTCTGAGGCCAGACTGAACGATTTCAAAATGATACAAATCACCATTTCATATGACAACAGTGAGTCATGATATTGCATAATTTATTATATAATGTTGACTAAAATTTTAAATTATGAGATAACTATTAGTTTCTACAACAAAATGATCTGACAATTATGATGATTGAAAAGTTTTGTGAGGGTTTTTTTTGCTCAGCAACAAATTCAAGTTTCGCAATCTTTTGTCTCAACTTTAAGAATGAGCGGATGAGGTTCTATAATAAAATAATGGAACAATAATGGTGATTGAAAATCTTTGTGGGGGGCATGCTATTAATGAGGACTTTTAAATCTAAAAGAAATCTGTTCTTCCAGTACTCCAAAAGCATCTGACTATAGACTTGTGGCATGCAATTAAAAGTAAGTTTATTTTCTTGTGTTGCTCATTAGCATGGAGATCAGCTGATAAAACAAAAAATGTGTTACAAAAATTGTGTTACGAGGAATGTAAGTATCTATGATGTTGGTTGTATATACTAACTATTCTCTAGTGGTTTTATGATAACTCTTTTTAAATTCTCCCAATGATGTACCTCCTTTTATGGTGTAGGCTGTGTAACATCATATAGGGAGAGGGTGTACCTGGGAGGGGAAGGGAAGAAAATGGAGGCTAGCTAGTTAGAGGGTAGGATGTTGGTCGTGTTTGACTATCAGACCCTGAGATTGCTGATAATGCAGCCTGACCAGCTTGTTCAAACTTGACCTGCGATAAAACTAAGTCCGCTACCGAGTACAAAGTGAAGTAAGCCGAACCAATCAAAGAGTATGAGAGGCTGAGAGCTCACAGTATCCGTAGCAGTAGGGGTGAAATTTTATATATTTGTTTGAATATTGTTATATATAGATGATAATTAGTACCTGGTGAAACTGGGTACCTTGAGAACAAGTTTGATCCATTTGCCTGCTTTCCAGTGGCCAGTGGAGGGGGAGCAGCTTCAAATACAGGCAAATGGATCAAACTTGATCTCCTGGTACCTGTGTCCTGTAGTATTTACACAGAGATCATAATTATCATAAATCACTGAAATTAATCTATTACATGAAAAGGTCAGATAGACACATTTCTAATGTCAAGTTCCTGGAGGAGAACTCTAAACTGATAGATGGTGGTCATTTATTTGTATATATTATGAATCAATAATGTTTGTTATTACATCATGAGCTATTAATCTCCTTAAATAGTACAAAATACTTGTTATAATAATACACTTTTAATATATATAATGAATGATGAGCGGAGGTATTAGAATGAGAGGCGAGGTGTCAGGTTGTGTGCTGTCATACCTTACAGCCATTCTGAGTGAATGATTTGTAATTTCTACAGCTATCAATCATTGTTCTCATTCAAAAAACCAATTATTCTTAACCAGGTTGGGAAGTCTTTAATTAAAATTATTTGGTGACAGCTCAAAACTGACCACCACCTTTTAAGCTTCCACAATTGGATTTCCTCTCAGATACAACAGGATCTACAGAGCCATATAATCAGAAAACAAATTCATAAAATCACTTAGATCTCAAGTCATTTGGAAAATTATTCATCTTTAAATAACAAAAGACGTGCCAATTTTAGATAACCTCTTGTCGTCACGTTTGTGTCACTACTTGTTTTCAGGCAGTTCTGAATTATTGAGGTTTTCGTTTTTTAGTAACCCTGGGAAAGATTTGAAGGTGTGAGGGTGTTAAATGTCATGTTACTATACGGCCATCTCATTGCTTCTAACAAAGACGCACTCGAAAAATAATTTAAACAATTTAAAAAATATAAAAAATTGGCATGTCACCAACTGTTCGGGAAAAGAAAAGCAATCATGGCTATAATTGGAGATGGACCCTCCCTGTACCTTGGTGATGAGATTCCAAGAATGATGTCTCCAGCCAAAAAATTTGACCAGCGGTCATTAATATTAATTTCTTTGGTATCCTTATAAGGTATAGAAACAAAACCCAGGAAGACACCAGGACCAGGTTGTATCTATAGGTGGAGTTTGATATGATCTATTATTTGTCCTAGCATCAGGAGTTGGATTTGACGAAGACTGGTAGTTCAGTCCATAGGGGAGCAACTCTCGCAAGAGTTCTATCCCTGCAGGCCAGTCACAGCCAAGACAAAATAAATATATTAATATATATTAGTATTAATGATCCTGTACAAAGTGATAGAGCTCAAGGAAAAAGGTTATTTTGCATTAATGATTTTAGAATTATATTAAATCCTCATATTTTGACATCAATAAAACTACAGGAATGTTATAATATGCTAATACGCAGTATTCAAATTCAGTGCATTCTTCAATTTCAATTCTGATAAATTGTAATTTCTGATTGTTGTAACAGTTTACACTTGTTTTTTGGTCAGAGTTTTTTTTTGTATTAGGTTTCTGCATTAACTAAATGATAATATATATAGTTATTTCAACAATGATAAAAAAACGCAGCGGTGTGGTCAGTGAGTCCATGCATGAGAGCCAAGACTAGAGTTGTGACCATCCGATTGAAGAAAACCAAGACCACCCCGATTCGTCCAGATAACCAGGGGTACCCAAACTACCGGTCTATTCATCAGAGCAGGTCTATCAAAGAACCAGCAGATATGGCATAATGGTGGAATAGGTACGCCATACTGTCTAGCGACACAGTACGACTGCAAAATCAGCTCAAGCTATCATAACTCGGGTAAAAAAATCATAATTAATTTATTTCAAGACTATGGTTTGTTTGGTAAAAGGCTTAGACTACATTTTTTTTATTATCTTTAAAATAAACTAATATTTCTCATGGAAATTCCTTAGCAGAGAGATATCCCTCCCATCCCTCTTCGAGCACAAATTTCCTTATGAACCAAAATAATAAAACAAACCTTGCTAAATCTGCCAAATTCGGTCTAACTTTACTCACACTTACTGCGAGGGGATGATTTCAGACAAGCCAACAAGTAGGGAAATCTTTTGATACAGGAAACTGGCCCGGAACAAATCTGTGAATCCTGATGAAGAGTGATTTACAACATAGCTGAAAGATGATGCATTTGTCAGAACATATATTTTCTCACGGTTGCCATGTCTCCTTTTTTGACATTGAGTCATTAGAGACATAAATCTAACTCATTCTATTTGAGTACAGTGCACTTGTCATCAGAACAAGCACCTTACTATAGGTTGTCATCAGGACAAGCACCTTGCTGTAGGTTGTCATCAGAACAATCGCCTTGCCATAGGTTGTCATTGGATGAAGCACCTTGCTCTAGGTTGTCAGTTGTGATTCAACTGGTGTATTTCAAGCCTGATATGGTAATAAATCTGGTGACACTATGCGAATAGTGTGAGATTCATTTTTATGTTTTTTTTTAAAAACCCGAAATGCTAAAACCAAGCCAGTCACAGGTGCACTACAATCTGCTATCTTACTTCGCTGTGTTTATGAAAGTCATGCTGTATGACAGTCTTTTTTCTCTTCTATGAATGTATGAGAGGGCATTGAGAACATTCTGAGAACCCAACTGGCAGAAACTACTTAGATGTTCGGGTGACCTTGAGATGCCAGTTGGACAAATGCAACCTAAACTTCAATAAACGAATATCACCACAGGATCTATCATACTAACAAAACTAAAACCAGTATCATATCGCACCATTCCACAAAGGCGTGTTATGTGTTACAACCATTTTTTACATCTCATTGTCTTACATCTGAATATCGTAGATGAACCTTTCCTATAGCACTCTGCGGTCAGTTTTCACTTATTTTGGAAATTGGGTAACAATGGCATTAAGCAAAAAAGGGCTAAAAAAAACTTTAAAAAATAAGATTGATGGGTCGCAGTTGCTTGCACAGGTTAATTACTATTATGTAACAGTTTACGTTCAGCTGACACCGATTGTTTGTTGGCATGAAACTCCGGATTATGCAAAAAGTGTTGATCATGGTTGACCAGAAACTCGAAACCTGAGAAGAGTCATTGTTTAATTAGGCGCCAGTTGTATCTACGGACACGGAGAGCGACATATCTGTTTATGATTGATTCGGAGCTGGGGTCACAAAGTTGCGGTCAAGAGACCCTGAGCGGTGACACCTTCATATTAATTGAGCAGTTTGGCTGCTGAACCAAATTAATGACTCTGAATTCCTTATTTTTTAATGCTATGTCATTCCTCTCCACGCCTTTTCTGGTATATTCTAACTTGAATCTTGGCAGTATGCGGAATAGAAAAGTAGGGTGGACCTAAAATCAACCCTCAAGCGGACAGTAGATATCGCGATAACTCTAAGGCTGCAACAGCTTTTCCAAAAGATCATGCTCACGATTTTGCTATAAAATGCTAATAGGCCTAACCATGGCTTTTAAACTCAGATTTATCAAACCCACTTCTCATGATGAACACAGAAATGTCAATAAGATCATGTTGCTCTCAGCTATATTTAGACAGCTCTGACAGTTTATTCTTCCCTGGGTTGCCTTTTTCTGACAAGATTCGCCTCAAACGAGATATTGATAGTTTCTGTACAGACCAAATGGAGGCCATACAAAGACATACGAGTATACAAGAGTTAATTGTCTGGTGAGGGATTATTAAAATTCAATGGGTGCTCACATCGTTGTGGCTACACCAGGGTCGTAGACTTCGACTTTCTCTTAATTCCTCTGCTGATACTAGGATATAGAGAAACCTTAAATAACCAGTAATCATTATGTTTTAATTTGTTCCTCGGTGTCGCCACAGTACAGTTCTATATCCTATATCTGCCCGTCACATATTGCATGTTGTATCAATGAGTAAGAGAGTTAAGCCTTTTTCTGTTGTAATGGTTTCTCTGTCAGCACTTAGTAGGTTTGAACGTACTGCTTCCAGGCTCAATATTGCTAAAAGTCTTGAAATTTTGCATAATATTTCCGTTTTCTATTATTATATTATTTACCCTTGAATAGAACAATCTGGTTTATTTCTTTTTTAGTTGCATCATTGATGTTGTTTAGACATTTCATATAATTTTCAGTAAGAATCAACTCCCAATGTAACACAAATCATGACAACTTTAACATTGGCTTTCCGTTATTCGCACAGAAGCCGTTGTTCTACAACAATTTCATGAAGCATAATATATAATTATCCTTTTTTATTAATAATGATATAAATTTGGATTGGAGCACTGCATTTTAATATAATTTTTTTTTCCCATTCTAGAATTCTATTGTTTAGTTAATTCAAACCAACTACCTGGTAAAACAGTTTGTCAAAATAACCTGTTGCTGAAATTACAGACGGGATTTGAAGTGGTAACTACCATTTTTGAAAAATAAACTACTAAAGATCAAAATTGACCATTAATATAGGACAGACTTTCACATCCTGCTAGCCAACTGATACCGACCTTCAGTTTCCTCATCAGACAAAATTTACTTGGCGTGCACCCTTTTCCTTATTTTCTACCACAACCCGAATTGTAGAATTTGCGGTTTTCACCTCATATTCGTATTTTTCTTTCCTGCCAATGGACTGTGTGTTGGTCATGGTTGCACTGACCCCTGTTTCCTGTGACTCACGCGTTCGGTTATAGCGGCGAGAGAGAGAGTTTTGTGGCAGGTAGCTCGGCCAGCCCAGCGCTTCCCCTCGCGTTATGTTAACATGGAGATTAATACAGCAGCACATCTCATTATTCTGGTTCGCTCTGTATGCAGTGAGAGTGTGACAGGGAGCTCTCTGGGTAGACAGGATGGTGGCGTAGACACCGTGGCAGGCTGTCATATAGACTCAGTACCTGACAGTGTGGTCACAACAACCACCTTTACATATACACATATGCATATGAATATATAGAGATGAGGTAGTGTTGGGGCGTTTCCTGTGACAGTAGAGACACAGTCTATATGTCATAAGTCATGTAGCCTATTTGTCTAATTAGTTAGATAATCAGAAGCAGAATGTATGGCACAACGTCAAGAATGTGAGAAAACAGCATAAATTATCATTACAGCAGCAGCAAAAACATCCGAATCATGAGACACAAAGCTCAGCTACAGCTAGGTGTCCATCAGCTCCCAGCATGAAAATGATATCTAAGTCAGCTACCGCCATTTTGTCTTGTTTTGCTTTCTTTCTATTCATCAAAGCAGTTAAGATTTAGGAAACTAAAAGATACAAAAAAGTAAAGTATGTGTCAGCATTCTCGACCTCTCAGATGCATGAAGAATTAAAGTTTGACACATAATAATACAAATAACATAAATTAAGAAAATGGTCCCACGATATCATATTCAATTCTCCGGTCAAAAAATTAGATGACCGCCTATGAGGAAAGAGGATCAATATTCCAAGTTATTTCTTTGATCAAGGCTGCATTTAATTGCTACAAAGTTGATAGATTTCTGTTCATATTATAGCCTGCCTGCTATATAGAAGAAATACTCATTTGATATTATTGTAAACAGTTAGAGAATTTGAACAGATGTACTGCTCACAAACTGAGTTCAGACTCAGTTGTAATAGATCTAAGCTTGGTTGAATACATAACTCAAATTAATGGCTTGTATGCTGAAGAGATTGTAATAATTCTGTGAGGTGTAGTAATTTTTACTCAAAAATTCATCTATGAATTTTAATTCCACCTTCCCTGTATTAACAGGGAGTTTCTACCTGTTGTAATCTACAACTCATTCATTTATTCCCCCTCCACTAGTTTACTTTAATAACACCAAATGATGATTATAGTAATTCATTATTTATTTAAGCATTGAGACTCTGGTAATGTAATAGTAAATGGAAATTAATGTAGATAATATTAAAATATAAACAAACATTGGAGTTGTGCACACATTATACTGGTAGTCTAATAAAATCCAGTTTGAGTATTGGCTGTTTTTCTGCTACCAGCCACTGTGATTTCTACCGCCTCAAAACAATGTACAGTATTAGCGGACAGCATCAGCTTCATATTTAAAGGGAAACATGTATATTTTTACATTTTTGCAGAAATAAATAATTTTAAAGATGATAAATGTAAAGAGAGTGCGAAGTTACTATCTGCACCTGTGAAGATTAGGTTTGCACTAATTTATAAATTAGATTTTCATGCGCCATCAAGACAGTTTAAATATGTTTAGTGTTTTCCATCAGCGGAGAGGAGTGCAGTAGACCACCTCATACACAAATTTTCTTTGTCAGCAAATAAATTTGTGATTGACGATATTGTCTGTGAGGAAAAAGCCTAAGCACATACCTCTTTTACAAGCTATAATGGCAAGAAATTCAAGCAGCTAAAATAAAATTAGCTAAACAGTTTGGTCAGGTTCAAAGTCAGGACAAAGAAAATTTTTTTATCTTATCGTATTTGCGTAAAATTAGAAATCAAATATGACATTCAGCAAGGTAAACAAAATAATTTGGCTCCCTAAAATGAAGAAAGAATCGCGACACTTTCACCTTTTTCATTTTCTTAACCATCTGTCAATCAAGTATAATATTTTCAAATGTTATAATTTAGTCAGAAATCAGGGTTTTCTGTGCATGGCATCAATCGATGAAGTTCGCCATATTCTCTTGGTCATAGTATTATATAATATGATATACACTGACGCTCTAAGATTTGAGAAGTAGGAGGACAGACAGACACACAGAAATACACCGGCTACCAAACCTGTGTTACTAATCCATAAGCTTGTATAAATACTTCACCACTCTTACACCGATCTGCTCACCAGTTAATCCAATTCAACTTCACCTTTTTACTTGTAATCCACAATTGTTATGAGACCATAATTAGTGTTGAGTCAATATTTACCATGTTAGTTTTTATTGTATATTATTTATCATAAGATGGTTGATAATAATAAAATAATAATTGGATGCGGTTAATTGTCATTTTTACCTCTTATAAGTCAAGTGCAATATTTTTTTGATACAAAGCTTATTAGAGTAATAATTCTGATTTATTTTCATATAATCGTTCTGGTCGCCTCCTTGGCCTGCTCAGTCGTATAAGAGGGGCGGAGCTTAAGCACTGGTTCTGTTAAGCAGATGAATGCAGTGCAGCGTGGTTGCTCATTATAAATACGGAGAAGAAAAGAGTCAATGTTTAGAATAAAACCTAGCATCAGATTAGAATCATTTACATTATGTCTGCTCTTGCGCTGCCGAGTCATTATATATCTGCTGCCTCAGGAGTAGGAACAATGTATGGAGGGCATCAAGCACCGCAGTCTCATTCATACGATCACACAGCTAAACTCTACGATCCCACAAAAAGCTACGAGAATATGGCTAACTCTAATACTGCTGCAGCTTATATGTGGCAGTCTCCATTCAAATATGACAGTCTAACACCAAACTGGCAGACTACCGCGGCAGCTAACGCCACTAATGCGTGGTACAGCCATCAGGCTCAGGGACTAAGCATCGGACAGATCGTCAAACCAGAACTTCACGATTACACCAGGTAAGATATGGCGACTTGAGAAAGAAAATAAAAACTTTACTGATGTGCAATTAGAAATATTTATAATGATGGATTACTGAGAATTAATTTTATGTTTTCAATGAAAGAACAGAAAAACTTGAGAATTAACAAATTGGACAACGTCTCGCTTCACACTAAAACACCGTCACCACTTAAGTCACTAAGGGAAGAGTTGATTGGATGTCTTAGTTACAAATTGTAACATGAAAAATGTCTTGACCACCCTTAGAAGTCCTTAGAAATTAATGGGATGGCATGTTTTAAAATTGACAACTTCAATTGTGCATCTCAAGATAATGCTGTGATGAAACTGGTATCACCGAAATTTGAAAAAAATGTGATGAATTGAAATAACAGCCCTCCGATTTTGATATCCTAACATATGCTGAGGTGAGGTAATACTTATACAGTCAATCAGGGCATTCCACTCTCATCCATCCCCACTAAGATTTGTCTCCCATTTGTATTTGTATAGAGAGTTTAATATCATAGCTGATAATGTTTGCTATAAAGTAACGATCCCTAAGTAATCCTCCTAAACGTAGAATGGAATTGTACCCAAATGTAAACAATGTCACATGGTATACTCTGAGTCGCTGACAGTACAAGTCCTCCCAGATCATCAGCCTGTACTAATATCATCACAAGAGAAAATATTGACAATCGACGCTTTTGCACTAAAACATAGAGGCTGAGTCTTAATAATCTGTCGTCAGCCAACACTTGTAACTTTCAAACTGTCTCTACTTGGGTCTACAAGACAAAAACAGGTTTATCTGCAGCTCTAAAACACTGTACAACCTGTTCTAAATATATGGCTCGTACGCTTTTGCTATCACATTAATTCATTTAATGCGAAATTACTATGATAATGATTTTTAATCTTTCCAAAAATTGAGATTCAGCTTAACTATTTGATAAAGCTATAGTATAGTAACCAGAACAAATCATTTAATTCTTTATCCATAGAAAAAACTCTATTGATTAACTGCTTGCTAATTATGAGCTAATCCACATCTAAACCGACACATCACATGAAACTTCGATGGTATAATAGGTTTTTTACTCCGTATCAAGAGTATTTTTGTAAACAAAAGCTTTGTTTAACTTCCGAGCTTCAATGAGTCTAATGACAATGGCCGTGTGTCCGTAAGCGCACCCAAAGTACCATTGACACGCCGATCAAATTTTGACAAGTGACTTTGTTAAAAGGTATGAAAAGCTTTGCCGATGGCATCATTTTGTAGACACAACATTGATTAGCCCAGAAAAATTAGAAAGAAACGATCCACCTTGTTTAAAGCTTCAAATAATGCTTGATATTAGTATAAAAAATCTAGTGACGGAAAAAAATCAAACTTGCGTCAGACACCAAGGCCTCAAAATTTTGAAAGAAATCATTTATCCATTAAATAAAATTGAACACCTTATAATAGGGATAATAATAGTAGATAGGATAGCTTTGAGGTTGGTACAAAGAAGGCTAGTAATATTACTGAGATAAGCCTCTTGTCATGTTGAAGTATAATACCTTGCGCTAGGCACCATGACATTATTATCGTATAGTTTATCTGTAGATGACCTCAAAGTCTTTTACACAAAAAAACCCAGCTTGGAACAGGCAGGTGTAGCAAAGCTAACACCTCTCCAAATAAACTCTGATGTTATGCAACAATTTTAAATGGATTTGATACAATTTGCTATGATTTCAACACAACAGCTATAGAATTAAATGGCTAAATCTCTTGAGTGTTGAACAGATCAAACGAAATCATTTGACGTGTTTTTGGAGGAAAAATGAATAATAGGACACAGATGCTAGATTGTGCAGCAGGTATAGAATAGATGGTAGGCTTGAGTATAGAGCCATCAGGTAATATCAGAAGGGTGATATTAGTTAACACCCCAGCTGTAACTTTTGAGTCTTCTAATAGTAGGTATTGAGTAGCAGGTAACGGACATAGCAGAAATCTAAAACAAATCTACCAACTGCTTAGAGAGTGCTTGACTTCTAAATAAGAGGGTATTATTCAATCTGAGAGAAACTCTAACTCAATCACTCCCTCATTATCTCAGTCAATTATCACCTTTTTCTGCAGTTTAGATAATATAGACAAGTAGGTACTCGGCTAAACACCGCTCTGCTAGACACAAACAAAAAGCAGCGGTGAGAAAGTTACATTTTGGGAGCGTGGCACTGAACACCATAATTATCACCTTTTATCAAACGAATAAAAGGGAATAAAACTATCCTTTTGCCTCAAGAGGTTTATGAAAAGGATTAACTGGCCAGAGGGTGTAAAACAAGCCATAATTATCAACTGGAACAATAAGTCTCAATATTTTTAATTTTTAATACCAATAAGCTTTGAGCAATAAATAAAATCAGATTGAAAAATCATCAAAATGCAGGTACTCACAGCAATTAACTTTTCAACCGTTCATTATTAAAATAATTGGTCTGCGTTTTAAAAATTGTTCTAATGCCTGAAGGCCAAACATCATATTTTGTTTTCAGCCATTTTTGAGAGAATTTAACTCACACAAATTGAGCCTTGAGCCAAAGCTAAGAGTTAATTTTCCTTGGTGACATGATGAGTCTGGGCTTTAATTAGTCTGGCTATAGAAAAAGTTTTTTAACTTTAAAACCATACCCAAGATAAAGTTTGATAATTGCTTTAACGTCTGAGCCCTGAAACTTGTACAAATACTGATATGGCTTATTTATATTTGCTTTATAGGGCAGCAGCTACATCTATGGCCGCAGGGATGAATCATAACTGGGCGACTTCGTGTGCTCCTTACTTGTCCTCCACTCAGACTAGCTATCAGACACCTCTACCCTCAGACTACCCCGAGTACAGAGACCCATTCGAGGAAGAGTCACCAAGCAATGAAGACCTCGAAAACTTTGCCAAACAATTCAAACAACGAAGAATCAAACTGGGCTTTACCCAGGCTGATGTCGGCTTGGCCCTTGGTAACCTCTATGGAAATGTTTTCTCCCAAACCACAATCTGCAGGTTTGAAGCCCTCCAACTTAGCTTTAAAAACATGTGCAAACTGAAGCCTCTACTGCAGAGATGGTTAGAAGAGGCTGACAGTCTCAACGGATCTCCAACCACCGTCGACAAGATCACCACTCAGGGACGCAAACGCAAGAAGAGAACCAGCATCGAAGTGAGTGTCAAGTCAGTGCTGGAGACTCATTTCCAGAAGCACAGTAAACCATCAGCTCAAGACATCGCTAACCTGGCTAACTCCCTACAGCTGGAGAAGGAGGTGGTACGAGTCTGGTTCTGTAACAGAAGACAAAAGGTAAGCATCACCGTCATAAGACCAGCATCTAATTCTCATAAGGCATAAAAGATTAGCAGATTTAGGTTCACGCCAGAGCTGTCATCGATATTTGAGAGCGATTTGAGACAACAGCAACTTGCTTATCGGTTTCCAATCGTGTTGAATCCCCAGAAAACTAGATCATCTTCACTACCTCAGCAATTATAGGACACTTAGGGCTATTGGTTCTAGTGAGATTAAACAGTTAGGCCCTACAAGAAATACAGCCATCGTCATTCAAAGCACCATACCATAGTAATTAATCTTAAGGTTAGAGGAAGACCAGGGGCTCACTGGATTTATGACATGAAGAAAAAACTGTGTGGGTTATCCATCAAGCCGAATCTGTGCAATATCACAACTTGGGCTCAACCTGTAACAACCACCCCATATACTGACTGCGCTCACAATTGACTCAGCTAAATCTGAAATTAAATTGTAATATTTTGTGAAATGTGGTAAATCCACAATGTTCAGCTTGAAGGTCAAGAAGAATATGTACTTATTTTATTCTTGCTATTTTTCAGGAAAAAAGAATGACCCCACTGTATTCACAGAATGGAGATCTAATCTACCCAAGTGACTCTGAGGAAAGCTTACCACCAACAAGCACTAGTAACACAGACAATCGAGCTGCTACACCAAACAGTCATGCCTCTGCCAACTCACCTACGCCAACAAACCAATCAAAGATGGCCGCCAACTCACCTACATGTGCTACAGGCAGACAAGAAAGCTTCTCACCAAGATACAGTCCTCCAGCTATGGCGAATCATCTAGAGAATCCTTCTCCAGTTCCCTCAAACACAACACCTCAATTAGACACTAACCCACTCTCTAACCCACTGTCAGCAGTGGTATCTAGTCATTTAGATAGTATGAGTTCTATGGGCCGGTCTGCTGGACAGCCCGATATGACTAGTAGTCAGCATCAGCAAACTATGGCTATGAATGTCATCAATAGTCAGTCTGTAAACAGTCAGGCAGGCGCTCAGTTAGGTATGACATCCATGTCACATCAGATCTACAAAACCTCTCCACAATCGTCCCCCTCTACACCACAACACTACGAAGCCTTGTCAGGTTATACACTACCAACAAACACTGGTTATCAGCTAAACCCCCAATACCAGCCACACACCATCGCGCATCTCACACAAAATCAGTCTAGATGTTAAAGCAATGCTCTTGTTCACATTTTTGGTCCAAAGCTTAGAACTATTCTTTCTTTGCTATTAAATTGAGGTGGTAATGGGTTTGCTGAGACAGAATTCTCTCATACACAGAACTGTGTAATATTTTATCTAGCAGAGACATACAAACATTCCAATCTGATTTTCAGTCAATCATTTTAATCAATTTTTTATCCAATTATTCTTCTGTAAATAACATATAAATCTTATACTATTTATTTTAGACAAATTTCGCTCTTTTAATTTCAGAATTTATCCATTTAATAACCGCATCTATACTGGGCAATCAGTACTGTTCTATATTGAATTTAATTCACTGCAATTTTTTTCATGTACAAAATCTTTATAGTATCACAGTAATATTCCAAATATTGTTATTCTATTGTATTTTCCTACCATCTCAGTAAAGAAATTCTGTTAGCTATTTATTTTTCAGATTTTTCATGGTACAGAGCTTTACCAGTTTCTATTTTCATTGTAACGTAGACAGGCTTGTTTTTGTGCTCACAACCAAAGTTTTCTTCAGTTGAAGCACCGCACACAAAAAATCTCTACTTTTGCATTCCTCTTTCTTTTTAAGCTGAAATCATCGCTTCAAATATTCAGCATTGTTTAAAAATAAATTCTTCAAAAATATCCACAAACACTAACTGTCCTTAGGTGACATATTAAATATGCTAATTCACTTATAGAAGACGATTACCGATAAAAGACTCATGTCTTTACCAATGATTAGCAAAACACCAAGTTTTGCATATTTTACTCAACCTGTTAATGTAAACAGATTTAAAAACAATACATATGTGGTTGATTCTTTAACTTAGCTATTTGGTACAAGGGCATTCTGCCCCAGGCTGGTGATGGTCCTGCTTTGATACTGCAGGTTGGGTTGAGACCAAGTTGAAATCTGCGTGTTTACAACCTAAAATATCCACCCAAGAGTCAAGATTGACCCCTGTAGGGATATTTAAAGCGATCTGTTTGGAAGCTAAAAGTTTATCTTAGATGTCGTGAGTATAATTAGAACCGTTGTGGCAGAGAGGGAAGGTTAATAATTACATGACAAAGTCTCAGACATAAAAATTAATAAAATATATCCTGATAAGCGAAAGCTAAAATAATTGCCTGTCGCCTGTCAAGCATTTTATTGTTTTTGGCAACAATCTCTGAACTGTGTATAGAGGGTTGATATGATTTTCGTATCGTTACTGATCTGTTTATAAGCTATAAAACTCTAAACCAACTCATCGGATCGGTGCCAAGCCAAGCACAGTTTTCAGTGAAAAACCTTATATACTAATAGCAACTCTCCCATTTTCTCTGCTCACGGCTAAAATGCATGAATGAGCAAGTGCGCTAGCTAAACATAGAACTTTTTTATTTACACTATCAATCCTAGATGTTGTTTTGACACTGAAGTCCTATAGCACTGGAAAACAAGGAGGTCAATTGATTAAGGAAAAGATAGAAAGGCCTTTAATAGCATAGCGCATCAGCCTATTATCTAATAAATTAAACTGATATAATGTCCTTTTAAACTGTGGTAAATCAGAACCTACACAGACAGTTCTAAGATAAGAATCTGTTAGCTGGAATGTCTGCCTTGGTTTGGCTCCTTCCAGGACTGTTATCCTATAAAGAAAGTAAGCAATAAAAACCAAAGTAAACTGAAGCATGATGCAAGCACAGACAATGAGGTGCCAGCTCACTTTCTCCCCTCTGTACAAGTTTTAGCTCGAAATAAAAAATATTTTAGAGAGCTCCAACTTTTGGGTTCAGGGTTTGGGTTCAGGAACAAAGCCTTGGATTGTGATACCGATTTGTATACAGCAGACTTTTTACCGAGCAGATGTCCAAAGTGTGATGATGCACCTAATTCATCATTATAATTACCTTCATTGACTTTGTGACATCACATATAGATGACACAGGGACCAGAAGATAAGGAGGCTAACGAATCACAGCTAAGAGACTCATGATAAGGCCGACCAATCAGCTGGCTGGCTGGGATTATGTATCTGGCAGCAGCAGGCAGGTGATAGTGATATTGTCGTTGACATGGCAACTGGTGCGCTACGAGATGGTAAACAGGTGAACAGATGATGCCACTGGCCGAAACAATGACCATTATTGGTATAGATTTCTGTAGATTAAATGGAAAACATCCAAACTACTGGCAGATACTGATATTCCCTCTTCACCAATTAGTACTGGTCTCCTGTACTGTGTGTTGAGGGCAGCAGACGTTTATTGATTTAGATTGTAGAGAGGCTGCCTTATCTCTTACTGAGTGAGAAGATAAAAGAGCTCAAGTATGAAATGAACAAGAGCCATAATAAAGAGCATAATATGACTCAACCACTTTCACACTCTTCACAAATATGAGCTGGCAATGTGGTAATATTGTTCATCTCCATCCCAAGAGAATCGTAACTTTGGTTACCATGTGAACAAAACACAGAAACACAGCTATAGCATTATTAGCTTTCGTCTAATGGAGACCTTACATCAATGTTCAGTTGTGTATCACAAAGCAAAAAAATCATCAAAAACAATTGTGGTTGATGATGTAAAGAGGGCAGAGACTTCTGTTTTTATTGGTTCACCATTCCACGACTAAAAATCGCTGGTTTTTGTTTTGAACAACAACAGAGGACACTATATAATGAGAAAGTATCAAAAGAAGCCACAAACTTTACCAACGCCCCTTCAGCCTGTCCATCATCAGTGCGATAATGATGAATCTACCCCCAAAACTTTGCATCGTCACCAAACAACATGTTTACAAGTTTGACACTGACTGAGATGTTGTGACATAGAAATCCTTAAACAGTTAGCTCAATCACGTGCGTGCCGGACTCACTTGTTTTGAACACTTGGAAACAGTGAGGCCACTGATGAGACGGACTGACAGTAAATAACAAAGTCCAGCTGTTTCTCTATGATTATCCTGATTGTGATACTCATGGTAACTCACACACCCAGAGTCTATTGTGAAGTTCATCAATCTTAAATCAATTATACCACTGTCATAGCTCATCGTGAACTTACAGCAGGACAGAGCTCTTCCCTGGCTCACTTGTCACATAGAAATCTTAAACATTCCCTATTCTCCCTGGTTGCGAAGCAAGCAAGGCTACCAAAAAATCCCATATATGTTACCCTTATGCCTAATGCCGAATGGTTAATTAAGTGATTTTTTGCCATGTAATTATCACACATTTTGGGTATTGGCCATTACCTGAAAGATTCTGGTGCAGACTACTTATCTATTGAAACATGATCAAGACAGCGGCGAACATCAATCCCTGTGGCTGACAGAAATGTTACATCATGAGTAATCTCCATCCCTGATTCTACCAAACTAGATGAGAGAGAACCTGAGACAGAGTTACAGGCTGCTTATATTTACGTAATCAACAGATTACTGTGACTATATAACATAATATGTACGACCTTCATTATTCAATGTAGATTTAGGTGATTTAGAGTGGTGGTCATATTTGGGGTTTAGCTCTGTGTATATATGTCTAGCTGAGGTATTGTTACCTAGGACGTACATTGTCACTGAGAGAGCTGAGGAGAGATGAGAATACTGCTCACTGAAAGCTCTGAGCTCTGTGGTTGACGACTGATTGGTGGTTCTCTGCTGATAATCCATCATACGTCTGAAGGCTAATGACAAGTTTTGATTGAACACATTCTGAAAACAAAGACCGTCACTTTCGAGCAGTTCGGTTTGGTTTACCTTGCATGCTTACTATGATATGTAGTGAAGGTCTCTAGAGAGGTATGGGGTGGCACCGTATTAAATCTCGTTTAGACAAAAGAATTGACTGTTGTCCAAATTCCTATAATGACCACTTAATTTCCCCTACTCTCTACTCCTATACTTATACTAGAAGTGAGAGGATGGTGGATGTGTCAGCACTTCATACAATAATCACTATCTATAAACTACACCCCATCACTCATTGTTATTAGATAACTGTGACAGGACTTTGTTAACTAACTTAATTATTGATATAGGGTCTAGATTTGAGCATGGTAGTGCCAGCTATTTCTGGAGTGTTCAACAAGTAATCGAAAATATCATCGCTTCAGACGTCGACTTGAAAGCATTTTATCTGAAATTAAAAAATGCCAGAGTATGATGTATGAACCTGGGCAAACAATGATTTGGTTTAATACGCTCTCATTTCTGACTTGAGTAAAGGTTTGACGAAACAAAGTGCTATAGCAGGTACTGCTCGGTGCTGAATGCCAATCAGTATTATGTTTGGGTCTTTTCATTTGGTCAGGTACTGTTGAAGTTCAACAACTTTATTTTGTTTGAGGCGCTTGTTTAGGTATGTCAGTGTTCACCTTTCGTTTTTTGTCACATACCAGGCACTTTTTATTTATGTTGGACTCAAAACAAAACTTTAATTAAAGAACAAAAGATTATGTAATCGAAACTTTACTGTGTGCACTGCATCTGAGGACGTTTGGCTGCGAGCAAATTCACAAAAACTTCATAACACAAGTGTATAGTTGTAGGTGTGTAACCGCCGATACTGGCAGCTTAATAAGTTAAACAACCAAAACACTTATGGTGCAACGACGCACAATGTGAAAGTGCACGCTTATTACCTCCGTTTGTAAAGTTATACTGGCGGTATGCCGACCTGTAGTTTAGCCTCAGGAAGCTGTGTATGCAGTCGTGTAGTGTACGAAAAGGGTTAGAGGCAATGAAAATGTGGCAGCTGATCCCTGCTAGCCTGGTGCTGCTGTTTACCTAACATTTGTGGATTTTAATTCAGCTGCGACAGCGGCCTTATCTAACAAAGTAAGAAATCTGTCCCTTGATAATGCTTCCGTGCACAAAAGCATTAAAGGTTTGGAATGCAAAGGTTTAATAATCGGGTGGTCTAGATTCACGAAAAACCTGTGAAGTAGAAAAACCAGCGGGAACAGACTTTTTTTAACTTGAAAATGTTCAACAAAGTTGCTGACAAATCATGGATGAGATAAAATAGTATACTGAGAAAAAGTAATAACTGGCGCCAGTGACTGCGATGAATGATAGACATTGGAGAGTGCTTAGTAAATCTCCCCGATGGACACGTAGTGCAGTGCTATGTGCAGACTAAGCTGTGAGTCTAGAGCTATGAGTCTAGTGTTGTTTATATAACTTCTCTTCTATAGATTAAAGTGAAGGGGATTGCTGCACAACAAGGCCATCTCATAAAAACGTTTTTACTGCTGTGTAATGTCAAAAGTTGGTTGCCAAATTTTGGGAAAATGGATCAGAAGTTTAAATATATTCTGACAGAAAGTTCAGGATCTGGTTAGCTCTGATGAATGGCGGAGAATGATGACTGCGTCAAAAGGGCTGGGCTATTTTAATCCAGCAGCGCAAATTTGGACGCTGATCAGTGTAAATCTTCACTCTTCTTTATGGAACTATGAGGAAAGAAATACAATAGGATATGCAAATCATACATATCAGAATTTATAACAATTGAAATTTGCTAGTAAAAGTGATAATTATGCCGGCTGTGATATGTGGCCATAAAGCAAGGTGACATTCTCTCACTTTCATTTTTGTGTCACAGAAACATCAGAACTTCTTCTGCCACCCATCAGAGGTAAAAGCTACAAAAAAATCACTTTATCAAGATTTTTGACAGAGAGATTTATTAATTAATTGCTTGTCACTGATTTCTAATCACTGTCAAGGAAAAGAAGCACAGCCCATAATGACTTTAGGAGACGCCAAAATGATTATAATTAATTGTCTCAGATTTACGGAGAAGAAACTCTCATCATCATTTGTTCCATCATAACTGCAAAAAAAGAGCGCTGCAGGGTTTCGGCTCCAAACCAGAGGAAAACAAATTACCCCAATACTTCAGTGGAACTCGAAAGAAGCCAAGTGACAGCATTTTACTACCTATCAACACATTTCTTTTTTTAATAATGCAGTAAAAGAACTGCTGGCACTAAAATGGTGGACTTGCTAAAATAATATCTCCATTCATATTAGATTAGATTAAAAATGAGTGAAACAGAGAACAGTATAGGTACTATCTATATTATTACCTTACAGTTACAAAAAATCACATCACTGGGTGATCATGTCACGTAACTCTCAGATTTAGTTATATAGATTTATATTAGATGAAGTGTAGATCACTGAGCTGGTAAGGATATAATACATGGTGATCATCAGATATAGTCCTTGTCCTCTTCTAGGGTCAGTGACAACAAAAACTCCAGGTGTGCAGTGCAGACAATGCACTGAATTAGTTCAACTGTTACAGCAGTTCAGTATGTACGGTCACATTTATTGTGTGCTGTTCATTTTCTCAACTAATTTGGAATCTTTGATATACTAACATAATATAACACGACCAATCTGTAGTAATCGAATGTCCTCCATCGGCCAGAGCATTAGATCTGCTTGAATTTTTACCATGACTGACTTGACGCCACCCCTCTGCAAACCATATTATTACTCATTCTGGGCTGTACCCCATTGTTCAGCTATCGATACACGTACACCGCCCACATCATAGCCACCATCTCTCATATATATTGTGGTATATTAATAATATTATGTCATATTAAGTAACAACCCCTCTTTTCCGTGACATTTGGCATTCAGTCTTGTAGCATTAAGCAAGTTTTGGTTATTGCTCAAGCATGACAAAAAAAAAGAAAAAAGAATAAGAAATCAGAATTTAATGAAGCGGCATCGGGGTATGGTCAGATCTGATAGCAGCTTATACAATGGCAAGAAGAGAAGTAAAGAGCCAAACTATTCATCCTTATAAAGCATCTGGTGGTTTGGCTGACCTAGAACTTACCAACCAAATTGTCGTATATTATTCCCAGGCTTTTGTAATGTTGATCAAATATTGCAAAATGAATTAATGTCTAATCATTGTGCTTTAGCGCACTGTCATCAATCAGACTTACTGATATAGAGCTATTTTTAGAATCTTATTAGAGGATCCGAGTATATGACTAATCTGGACGTATCCGGTAAAGGTGAGAACCATGAATGAGAAGAACACGGTGGATAGAGAAATCTGTCAACATAGAGACTCATGTGTAACATCTTACAATGTAAGCAAATTTCCTTTCTGTAATTACCCACTATAAGAGTTTGGTGGTGTTTAGGGCCTGGGAGAATGGCCGGACCCTTCATGGGATATTATGGCTGGTTGCAATTAAAAGTCAAAAGCTCATTAGGTGGATTTCACAAGAAGATGAGCCAGCCTGTCCGATAAATATCAAAGGCCTGACTGCAGTAAAAGAAACCTTTCTATAGCCGACTAGTGCATCAGACTCATAACCACAGACTCGCCAAACCATCCATCGTCAGGTGACGACTTCAGAGTAGAAGCTCCGCTAACTGTCTTCTGGAGATATACAGTTCGATGCACTGATGACAAGGATGGTGTTTTGGTAAACAACCAGGTGTTGAAATAAAATTTTATTGGAGTCAGGTCAAAGGTTTTGATTGCGGACACCGTTTAAGATATCTGTTATGTGTGAAACCATTCCATGGCCATCTGAGAGGGGCCTACCTGGGTCGAATACTAACTTTGGGTTGCAACAGTTTGCCTTGACGTCACAATCTGCTTTGGAAACAGAGTCTATTGAGACATGATATCTGTATCAATAGAGCGATGTAGCGTCCCTTGTTAAGAGCATGCCCGATATAGTGAGTTTACACCCATAAACTAGATGTATGCGGGGTTCGTAGGGTTACAATGTAAGGCAGGGATTTGATCGATACTGTCGATTGTCCTTCGATTTGAGGCCTTCAATTTACCAAGAAATAGGAACAAATAAATTAACGAACATATTAATGTGTCTATGCTTATACCTGCAGAGATTCTCAAGGTCTAGAAGCATATTTACACCTTACTACTATAACCGCTTCTGGTTACTATTCTGGTTGTAAGCCCTTCTCTTACCACCACCAGCTACAACTTCAGCGGTTAGTACCAGTGTGGCTCTCAGCTCTAATCGTATTAATTCTGGTTTTAATGTTCGGATGATAAGCGGGATTCTCTATTCTCTGGTCTGGTAAAGGTACATATGTGAGGTAAAGCTGATAAGAGATTCTTTGAGGTTAGAGAGTACAGGTCGGTAAACCGACCGATTGATCCTCTACAGAATGGTAAACTCGTAGGGGACCACCTCCAGCTAAAGACTCAGATGAGGAGCTTATTTGATTAATGAGAGAATAAGACATCGATGACAATGTTGTGCAATTTCTTTTCTGCTAGCGAAGACAGACTTAGAGACTAGTGCACTCGATTGGTGTAATTAAGACGAGCCGATATGACTTCTGGTGAAACAATTATCCCACTTTTATTTCTTAATATTGAAAGGAGCTATAAAGATAATAACTGTAGTGTATAGCAGTAATTGGATGGCAGTGTTTGATGGATATATAAATAATGAGTATTGATGACAACCATGTCTCTATATTATTGAGGTGTGCACTTTCTTAATCGATTTATATAAAATTTCTTAATATCTTTATTATCATTAAGTATGGTGACATCAGAAAAGCCCAGGCAGGCAGATTAAGAACCGTCTCATACAATCGTAGATGGGAAGTAATTTTGCAAGAATGCCTGCCAAAGAAAATGAAAGTAGAGTGAAAGATAATTTGGTTGCCCTCAGGAAGTTGAATGAAGAGAAGAATTTCGTCTCCTAAAATACAGACGTCTATTATTAGCTCTGAATGAGGCAGAAGAACAGCAAGATAATATTCCATCATCTAAAAATTTGCAGATCCAAAAGTAAAAAAGCTATAGAGAGTGTAACAGTATAAGTATTGATAGCCTAAAACTCAGTGGCAAAATATTATATAATTGAAATATTCAATTATTGGTAAACTATTGGCAAGGAGAGGGAAATACACTCCATAGATTCTGGAATAAGAAGAAGAAAACAGAGAAAATGATACAAGCACTTAACATAACAGAGTAAATATGAGCTAAAATCAAGCAATAATATGATAATACCAAAACATGGTACAATGCGGTGAGCATCCGATGAAATGGAGCGATAAATCTAAGCAGTTTTCAAAAATGAATGTGTAGAAAAATAGAAAGCTTTCTTTTCTAGAATAACTTTGACAGACAACCTCTCTGTCCTACATCTACAAGAGCCAAGCAGTATGGGGCGTGGTCTATACGACAGCAGGGGGCGCGGCCTACACAGCAGCAGTGACATCCATGAAGGAGTTGGCCGGGTCAGAGCTATCATCACTCCTGTTAGATTTCTTATTATTACCTCTTCTAGGAGGTTTTCTAGGCTCTACAGCAGTGGCAGCTAATGTCTGACTGTCTGTATCTGTATGATGTAATGCTGCGACAGCGCTGCCAGATAACTCAACACCATTACTCTGCTGCTGCTTAGCGGAGGAGCTGCCACTGTTAATATTGGCAGCAGCTGCTTGTAGACGTCTCATGGCATTGCCTGACTTGTCGTTGTTAATCAGAGCTTTTAACTTAGCAGTCCTCGGGTCGATATGCACGACATGAGTCCCAGTAGTAGATGCGGCAGCTGCTGGCCTTCCGCTGCTGCTGCCGCTGCTCTTATTATCATCTATACTTGTGAGCTGGTGCTCTGTGAGCTGCTGCGGTGACTCAGTGGCAGAGTTATAGTTCACTGAGGGTTGTGACTTGGTGGTAAGGTTATGAGCCCCAGGAGACCTCGATGTGTCACTTTGATGTCTAGTATTAGAAGATATCAAAGCGTTCCCCGGAGACGCAGCCTCACATGACATGTGGTAAAGTCCTCCAACCTCAAACTTAAGAGGAATATATCCATCTATGTTACTGGTAAGAACGATTGGCAATCCATCTATAATAGACAATAATATCACTGTAAACAAAAGAAATACCCCGAGTCAGCTGGCGCTGTTAGTGTGGCTGTTAGTGTGGCTGTTAGTGTGGGGTAAGTGTGGGGTAAGAAGAAGGTGATGCCTGACGACTTATACCAATGATAATACAAGTACAGAGCCTGGGTTCAATCAGGAGGTAAGAGACTGAAGCCCACAAGAGACTGAAGCCCACAAGCCATGATAAGACCATGATTGACTTCTCCCCCATTAATCTACACGCGGTCTTGATTTGTCTGTGAGACAGGAGGGTATTCTGATTTTCTCTTGCCAGCTTTCGGTGTTAGGAGGTTGGAGAGGTGAGCTGGGTGGTTGGAGAGGTGAGCTGGGTGGTTGGAGAGGTGAATGCTTGTCATTCTCGTTTATTACACTGTGGTATGTCAATATTAACACATAGAGAATCACTGAGGATGATATTAGACCATTATCATGATGGGCATAATATCTACATTTCATGAGATTGAGAATTATGACAAATGGTTATTGAGGCAAACGAGTGCAAGTATATCAAAGCAATATCAAAGACACTAAAGATACAAATCAAAATTAGTAAATTGAGATTACGTGTAGGCGTCAAGGTCCTAATTCAGGTACAATGTGGAAATGATGTTCAAATGTGCACTAAATATATATATATATAATATACAATTTAACCTTATATGTAACGGATATGTTGGTAGATTTAGCCGAGTGTGAGGGATTGAAATAATAAAATACGAATGATGATGTCAAATGATTTCCGGTAATCTGACGCATACAGTAGATAGATAGTAGGTGGATTACGATAGGGTATTTATACCACAGAGTAACTCTATACCTCGGTGATATATCCAAGGTATTTGAGTATTCGGAGGTTTGATGGTTGACCATGCTGTGACAGGATGAGAGCGATCATATTATTTGGCTGTGAGTGGTGTAAGCTGATGGCCGAGGAGCCTGCAGGTCTCATATTTGGTGCCACTTTTATTTTTAGCTGTTGTTGATTTTAGATATTTAATGGTATGAATAATAATGCTAGCCGGATTAAGGTGTTGGTATTACTCAGAGAAGATTATTTGAGGTTGTTTGACATATTTAAGCTGTGAATGTGACCATTTTTGGTTGGATTTGGCTGAGAACTTTATATCACCCCACGTAACCATTGTGAAAAAACAAGCATTAAAAATGACAGAACACTGATATATCATAGCCATTTATCAGAGTTTGACATGAAATCCTATTGTCTGAAATATTGATGACATTGTCGACCTACTTGAGGGAAGTTATGCCAGCCTCGATGAGGAATTCTTCCCTAGTACCCTAGCACGGAGGTACCATCGCATGGAATGCTTTATCCTAATGCACATACAGAGTTTGTAATTGTGCCAATTCAGTAATGAATCAAGGCTTCAAGGCCTCACTATAACTGTGCCATGGTTGTGATAAATTTGCACAACCAATTTATCAATTTGAACTTGAATGGAGATGGTTCCTTCTATCCACTGCTGCCAAGAAGAAGTCCACAGTGTTGTTAGAATGTGTTATGATTATGATGTGAAACCCTGGCAGCCAAAGAGAGAGAGAAAAGTCTATATGATATGAGAAAAGCTCTGTCTCCTCGGAGGAGATGAGAGGATATGGTGGAAAGTTATTGGCGTCTCTGTAACCACAAAATCTAATAATTGTTGCAACATTTGAGCTGAGCAGGTTGGGACCTCCAGGGATATGATATTTATAATCCACCGCCAACTTATGATGAGTCCATTTTATTACACATTTGATTCCATTAATAATCTGATAACATAATTCACCTCAAATTTCTCAGAATGGTTACTGAGTTAGGGTTATATAGAGTACAGGTTAAATGAGTAGGACTAGGGGGAGGGCTAATAACCACAATCAGCTGATCATATCATAGACACCTTCCTACCAGGAGAAAGTAACTGCAGATAACTACATACTAATATATATGATATATAATGAAGTTATATAGCATATTTCTCAGTATATTAAGTGTAGTTTTTTATTTTTAATATAATTTTGATGCTATTTGACATCCTGTTCGACTGTTTGTTAGGCTCATGTTTACCTAATTCTGATTGGTTACCTCAGGTGGTGATGATGTCACTGGAAGGATTAAAATCCTGTTCATTGACAAGGAATTTGTTAATATTATGGTAATAAAAAAGGTAAATAAACTATAGATTCATCCAAATTTGCATCCTCAACCTTTCAGGTTTATATCTCTGTATATGAACCTCTATCTATGTCAGGTAATGATCTGCATGTGAGTTACTTATACGGCTGGTAATTAATTCTGAGATCTCATGATTTGTGACGGGATCTCATCTTTATTTTCAGGCCAGTTGTAATTGTGATGGATTCTATGCAAATAAGAGTTTTGGCTCTGGCCCCACCTTAGGTGACACTTTATACAGACTGTCGTCTAACTCAATGCTGTATGCTAAATTTGACCTAGCCAGGGAATGTTCTACAGAAAATATACGAGCTTTTGATGAGGAGAACTTGTCAACTCATTTGCCAAAAAACACCATCTAGGACTTCAGCGAGGTTTGAGCAGGCGACGTAAAGTGATTGAGCAGTTTATGATAGTTGGCAATGGCAGCGAAATGCCATATAAGGTATGCTCACAGAATATCTAATTATCTTTAAATAAACTATTCTAAAAAGGAATTTAAAGCAATCAGCAATTAATTACCTTCAAATACCAGGAAAAAGCAATGAAAAACGAAAAAAAAGAAAAGAAAAAAGCCACACCTTTCAGCTCTTTTTACATTCCGTTTTTAACCTATTGGTATTTGAACTTTAAATTTAAAAATCTTAAACTAGCAGGAAAAGAAAAACGGCTCATGTTACTAGAAAAAATGATCAAGAAATGGAAAAGTCCCTTGTTACTAGAAAAAAGAACGATAAAGGAAAAAGCTGCTTGTGTTATTGTTTGCAGGACAAATAGAGGGAGCCTTGCAGATGGGAGACCGATTTCATCAATATATTATGAGCTCTAGTATTAACTGAAGCTCATAGCCAGGATGAGAGACATTGAGGGAATAACTTGATAGGCGTTCTACGATGATGAAATACTAACATTTACACTAATTTGATAAGTGCAGAGTGTGATTAAATTTCATCAGGCATTGCAGTAAGATTGAACCTTCAGCGCAATACAAGTAAAACCTGTTAGAAAGAGGAAGAAAATCTGTTATTGATGGCCTGGGTAGAGAATCAGCTGGAAAGTCTTAACGCCAAGAATCTCAAATGTTGCCTTTATTTGAGGATAATCTATGGGATGAAATGATTTATTTGATAGTACAGTGTTAAAACTGAAAGCACTGAGTGCTAAAATTAAACCGCAATCAATCTGGTGGTATGTAGAAGGCTGGTGACAGCCCACGGTTATCTCCAGCCACCCAGCGGCAGAAAGGTGAGCATCTCCAGGAGTAGATAATGAGATGTAATTGTGATGGATGTAAGAATGGGTGGTCAGCTGGTAGGTGGTATTGGGTGGTGGTACCTTCCTATTATACTCAGACATATACACAATATGGAGGTAGATATAGAGCTTCTCTATGATAGTCACAGCACTCCGTGCAGACAGGAATCGATAATGGAGACAGAGGGGAGAATATAGAATAGTCATTATTGGCTTGTAGGAAGATGTTGATGGAGAAAGGATGAGAGATTAATATGGCCGATTTGGACGAAGAAGTTACATGGTAGCTCTGGCGGCGGCACCTCCAGTGTTACCATGTACTACAGATATATAAGAGGATGACTATGTCATTCTCTCGTCTGTTTCCTGGAGCGATGACTTTCCAAAAATATTATGTCGAAAGAGCGGGATTTTTTTGTTGTAGACAAAAGAATATGTTGCCTCACACACCAGAGTAGAACTAGATGACAAAGGAGATGACAGTGTGGATTGCATCATTTCACCTGCTGCTAGTGTTCATTAGGCCAAATTTGAGTGTCAGGAAGCCTTGTGTGGTTGCCTAATTTGCTCAGTAGGAAAGACCTGCCACTTGGCCAGCTGATTCATATATCACCTTCTCAAGAATGATGGGAGAAACTCAGAAATGACACATCAAGTGCACCATGCCTTAGTTCCAACAATTCAAACATTGTGGCCTGAATGAGAGAAGGAATCACCTCGGATTAGAATTTAGATACATTAAAGACTTGGGGCTATTTAAGGAATCTGTAAAACATCTGCTCAATTTCCTTTTAGTGTATTAAGTTTGATCTGACAAACCGATATAAGAAGTGTAAAATAACTAAATATGATGGATGGCTCTGTAGTATATAATACACAGTCTCTGTATAGAGGCGGTGGCGGTGGTGAGCCAGAGCGGAGGAGCAGGTATTGATATAGAACAGGAGATTACATGACACCTATACACTAATCTAATTCTACAGAATGGCTCACAGCCAAGTTTAGCTACGAGAGTAGAAATAAAAACCGCAGAGGACAGATGAACAGAGCCAAGAGATATTAGGAGGCACCTGGGAACTCTGGTCATGAATCATCCTCACAGCTCTGACGTAACCTCAAATATCAGACCACAGTATTCTCTACTACTATAATACACCATTGCTGAGCTCGTCGGAGAACACCACGTGATGTGATTGGGTCAAACCCAAACATATGTCAGCTGCTTTTTGGCAGGAGTTGCGAAAGGTGAACCCCTCCCTAGTATTCTGGAGGGTCATTGAATAAAATTATCCGTTTTGAGAAGTGCAATGTAAGACTGGGTATATATCGGAAGTTCGCATGTGGTGAGATATCTATTTGTGATCCCATTCAAAAAATCTCCGCTTTCTCCTCCCCAAATATCTCCCTGCTCCAACATTATGGGTCCCGGCTGATATAATACATTTACGTTTTGGATATACCACATAACAAACAGTCAATAGAATTACCTACATTAATTTACATGACAATCATTGCTGTATTACTGTGAGCCGGATAGGGAGCAGGATAGGGAACGGGATAGGGAACGGGATAGGGGCACTTGAGAGTAGTGTCATACTGTACCTCTGCCCCGCTCATTTTTATTATGCAATAAGCCTTTCTACCCATTAAGCCTGATAACCTGCCATGATCGCTGTTAAAGCTCGGTATTAAGTGAGAGAAATCACTTTCACCAGTGTTGAATAAGAATATCACGACTAATTAAATCACACTTAACGCTCTCATCAATCCTGACTTGTCTGCATAAGTGAAAAAGAATTGGTAAGCTGTTTTCCTGAGTAAGAGGATTGGCGACAATAGAGATGCTAGTTCCGTGTTTTGTTTCGTGTTCTGTATCGTGTGCTGTATCGTGTTCTGTATCGTGTTCTGTAGCGTGTTCTGTAGCGTGTTCTGTATCGTGTTCTGTATCGTGTTCTGTATCGTGTTCTGTATCGTGTTCTGTATCGTGTTCTGTATCGTGTTCTGTATCGTGTTCTGTATCGTGTTCTGTATCGTGTTCTGTATCGTGTTCTGTATCGTGTTCTGTATCGTGTTCTGTATCGTGTTCTGTATCGAGGTTATTGAGGCCCCCCCTCAGGGAGGATCAATCTTGAGCACGTCATACAAATCAATCTGAGACTGACACACCATTCTTCATTTTTAAAACAACCGAAATTCCACTTGGCTGCATAAATCAGAATTAGCATAAATTTGGCAGCTAAATCTGCTGCAACGCTGGTGTTATATGACGGCGCTGATGTTTTGTGACGTGATTCAAGAAGGGGACGGAGTTAAAAAGTGAGAAATAATCTGGATATTGCGCCCATATTATTTCCTTTAAGCCGAGATCACTGATATCACTGAAGCGAAGTAGCAGACACTGGTAGATAGCGGAGGGCATTATGTGGATGCAGGGTTGGTGATGAAGGTCTTATGATTGGCTAGTATTATGATAAGCAACAGAAAATTGAATGATATGTCAGGTCAAAGGTGGGATGGTTTTGTGCGGTTCTATTGCTAGGACAGCAATGTTCAACATACGCAGGAAAAAATTTATTTATATAAGACATTTCCATGTACCTTATATAAATAAAGGTATTATTAGCTGAAGAGAAGTAAGATATTGTATTATCTCCCTATGTTGCTAATTTACATGAAACCTGACAATGTACCCTGAGAATCCACACAAAATTCAGGAAGGGAGGATTGAAAACTTTTATTCTAGATTCTCGGGATATATGTGGGGCATCGTGTAAATTATTGACGTCAAGTGAATATACGTGATGTCTCTTCTCGACACACTTTTACCCCTTTATGCCTATATCAATGAGACTTCCTGGATTTTGAGCACCTTGCTGACTTGCTAAGGTACATTTACAGAGCAGATAATTCGGTCAGATTATTTTGGTCAGAATTTCTTTTTATATAAACTGTCATTGTGACATAGTCATGAAACATAGATTTCTAGTTGCTCCCAATGATAACTTAAATTAAAGAAATATCTAATGGTAAAATCTGACAAAAAATCTATAAATGCACCTTTAGAGTAGAGAATATAACATACCTAAATTGAGTACGAGATATGGAACACCAAACGCTGCTTTTACTACATCTAGCTGTAGTCTTCCCTTATCCAGTAAAAACTTCCTCTCCTCCGAGTCGACTCCATTAGTGACAGATTTAAATCTGATGCTGACTACTTCTACAAGAGAAAATAATACGCTGCCGATAAGAACACAAGCAGCGATCTTCTACTCATCTGTGAAAGTGAAGCACTGCACGACTGTTTTGTGTTTTACATGAGAGAGGAGAGAGAGATTTTTTAATATTTTGTTATGCAGACATTGCAAACACAATATACATAAATACGTTAGGAGGGTGAAGCTAAATGGGATGGAGAGTGATGCTAATATAAGCACAAGTGTGTACCAATCTACATAAGATCGTCGGCTATGTCAGACATACTCACAAAACACCCATCATCATCAAATACTACACAAATTACATCATACCCCGCTGCCCTGCGCTCTCACACATACAACCAGGGATTTAGCGCTCATATTCCTCCAGTATCAAAAGGGCGCACCTCAAATGTACTTTTAAATATTCATGGTGTCAGGGTGCCTAAGTCTTTTCTTTGGGCGCTTATAAAGCAAGGCCATGATATATCTGATCAATTCGGTGTCTTACTATAAAAATCACTCAAATTCAATTTCCCATTCAAATTTCGTGTTGTCACTGCAAATTAAAATAAGTTATATTGAGAAGTTCTTATTTGGCGAATTTGATAACACGTTAGTTGATAATCTCATGGTAATTAGAAAATCTTTCAATTTTTGATTAGCCTGAATGAAATGAATGAAGTGAAATTTCCAAAAAAAATCTATCATATTCAAAATTTGTAACTTTTTCCTCATCAAATGCAGTATTTCATCCAGTCCATATAAATTTAAAGTTTATTATTTCCGCGATATTTGTAGTTGACCTCACAGTGAATCGTAATGCAGCTAATTACTCCTATTGTTCTTGAGACTAACAATGTGTTCTCTCAGATATATTATAATTAGTAGGTGTAAAGACCTGACAGGTTGCTGGTAATTTTTTTACGCTAACGACATTACAATGTCACATAAAATTAGCTGGCAGTTAGCCAGTTTAGCCAGTTAGTCAGTTTTGAGGAGTTTTGACGCAAGCGAATTGTGCTCCGTGACAGCAAACGCCAAACACCAAAACACAGTTGGTAAAAATAAATTCAATTTGCATAATAATAAAAAATCCTTATACGATATCAGCATGTCAGCCCCCAGACATCATATCTCTCCTTAACGTGATATTTTCTTTTCAGAATTAATTGACATTTCAAACACCAGGAACCAAGCAGCACAGCAAACACGACTGCATAATTTAAAAAAATACCAGTTGGTATACTTTTAAAATTCTGACATGAAAGTACGGCAAAAACTTAGAAGTGGACAATTTCATTACAATGTCAAAGAAAATGAAAATATAATGACTTGTAGACTAGATGTTACACTTTTTGCAGACAGATTTCATCGATTGCACAGATAATTTCACATGTAGCCTCTTCAAACACATCTAAGAGAAAATACAAACCACATCATCATACACAAACAGTGTGCTATGACGGCGATCAGGCGCTGTGAGGGCGGACATACACTCAGATCTACTATGTGTATAAGTCTCAATGATATCGATTGTCAATGTTTCCTAATCTAGTCACATATAGCGCATCACAGGTACAAAGCACTTGTAGATGTGTGCTTTGTTTTAAGACAAGTAATAGATTTGATGACTTGTTGAGGATGACAAGTGGTGAGAGTGTATACAAAGCTCAGACTATGAGCCGGGGATACGTGGCTGGGTATGAGCCGGGAGTATGAGCCGGGGCTGTCAGGAGCACCCACAGCGCAGCATCATTAGAGGGTCTGACTATCTGTGTTTGTTGAGTGGAGTGATATGCTGCCGATGAAGTATGAGATTAACTGGTGAGCCGGTACTAACTAATAGAAGCTAAGTCAGCGACAGCATAATAGATAAAGTTAGGAAAATTTTGAAATCTGCACAAAAGATGGAGAATTTTGTATTAGTTTATGAAGCTGGCGATAACAAACATTTTTACCGAATTATAATTTCTTCTTTCAAATACGACAAGTACAGATGATCAGTCATTTTGATGCCAAGGCAAAAATGGTTACAAAATATGCATAACGCGCTTGAACCGATATTCCCATGATAGACTAAAGACAGCATTAAAATACAGCATTATGGAAATGAGAAAGCCAAAGAAGCACAAAAACCGATGACAAGACTGTTGGTCGGAATGGTGAAAAATTCCCAGGAGAGTAAACCCACATTATGAAAAAGCGGTGAAACCAAACCAAGGCGGCACAACCCAGTTTAAGTGGGCTGCCCACAGAGCGTCAAACCCAGGAATGTCAACCACTGAGCTGGTAATGATATAACTCCAGTAACGAGAGCCCTCCAGTAACGAGCTCCCCGCAAACAGCCCTTGATAATTTAGACAGTTTGATGAGAAGGGAGGGGAGCGAGTCTGTCAACGCCAGTCTATTTATACCCACAGACGGAGATGGATGACGACCAGCCCGACCAGTCTCCTACAGTCTCCTGTGATCTGTGTCAGCTGAAGGCGGATGTTGAGCGGCAAAATTTCTTTTTCATTTATAAAATAAAAGCCAAGATGCCGAATTTTTTCAATCCGCAGTAAATTGTGGGCAACCAGTGGCAGGTGGTAAATGTAATATAAAACAATATTACTAATTTAGTTTCAAATCTATACTATCATCATGAGAGAGCGTGAACCTCGACACGACAAGAGCTATGAGTAAATTCTCCACATCAATAAAGCATCTCAGGCCTATCTGTGACATGGAGTTGATGAGGAATGAAATTTGCATAAGTCAATTTCTTTCAAGATGATAATTTAATATGAGCACTAGATTCCGTTGTGTTCGTAGTAAGAACTAAGCTAAGCTCACACCTGCCAGTCTGAGAGAAGGGATGTAGAATTTTTGTAACATGTACTGGCTGTACAACAGCTGTGAGAAGCCTTTCACACTTAGTGTAGATCGCATAAAATACTAACTTCTGGGCATAAAGAAATAAAACTTAGAAAGTGAGCTTTTCACACTTTGTGCTCAATAAAATAATAACTACTGTACATAGGTCTGAAGAAAGGACATGAAATAAGGAAGAGATAGGTAGAGATGGGAGTAGAGAGGAAATTAGGCTGTGAGGGATTAAGAGATCAGCTTAGTTAACAATAGCTGGACATGTCCAGAGCGACAAACAACCTGCCCTATTTCTCACGCAGGTCACAAATTAGACAAAATTTGCCCCAGGTATACCACGTGGAAGCCGGGAAGATTACTCTGCCAGCGTGCTTCCACATCAGATAGACTGATCATCCATTGTAACTTGTTAATAAACACCCGAAAAAAACACTGACCTTAACCCCTGGTGGAAAAGTAATCGAAAATGCTAATAAACACAACTTCCCGTCTCTCATCACGCTGACATCAGCTCAATGGTGCTGGAAACAGTTGTCATGAATTAATTATTCTACCTGGTACGGATACCTGCCATTATTGTTGATTCAAAATTGAGGAAATAATATGGAAGGGGACAATTATTTTGACAACAGTTTCAACGCACAGCTTGCATTGTGTAGTACAATATCCAATTTTTCAAAACACATTAATAAAAAAAGCCGGTTGAGTAACATGAAAAATTTTACAAAAATTTAATTCCATCAACTGAAAACATGAAATCATCTTTCAGAAATTTAACTTTTGGCAGTTCATGTGTTTTTGGGTATACAAATTTTGAGAACTCCCTGGCGTTCAGATAATGAAAATAACCAAACAAAAACTGCATTCATGTCATCTTTTGTGAGAATACAAGATGATAATGGAGAAAAATGCCATTAATTAATGTTGCAATATCACCAAACCAAACCATTGTCAATAATTGTGAATTGATTGAAATCATCAATCAATAAGTCAATTTAACATGGCATCTAGCAGAGTTACAGTGAGAGATTGAGCTGTTCTGTATTTGGCCTGAGGTTTATTATTGAGGCGTAGTGGAATGTTTGGTTGATCGTCATATTATAGAGAAACCCCAGCCGAAAAATGGCACATATATAATTAGAATCTACCAAGGTCAATATCTACGTGTCTATCAGACTCTCTCCTCATGAGCAGATCTCCGACACGACACTGAAGAGGAGGAGAGTTAGAGAGGCAATAATCAAATAACCATTCTGTCAAACACTCCGACCTGACACTCAGCCAGGTAACACTCCATCGCTTTAATTTCATGATATGATAGATTGCTCCTCAAACACAATTATAACAATCCCAATATGTCAGCACAGCAGCATATTTCTCTCAAAACAGATTACATGTGTGCTACAACCACCATAAAGCCCGACCAGACCACCCAACCCGACACTGCAACCAGACAGCGCAACAATACATCGCGCCCAGACGACTCAAACAGACAGTAGTCCCTGAGAAAAATGCATCAGAAAGATTCCATTATGGATTACTCTCGAGTATTGTTACTTTTTTATTTTGTGTTCTGAAATAACAGAGCAATTAGTGACATCGAATACTGTATACGGAAAATCTATCTTAAGTTTTTGCACCGGCAATACGATATTCATATCTCAGAATTATGATCAATTTCAGCAATCATTCTTTTTTTCCATAACTGGTCAATCTAATTATTTAGGGACAATTAGGGGTACTTATTTAAATTAAACATTTACAGGTAGAATAGCAATGTAAAAAGTGTTGGATATGAATATTCAAACACATGTTGAACTCAGGTAAAATATGGTAATCAGGTGTGTTGAGTAAAATATAGTAAGGCTAAAATGATTTGTGTTTCCTGAGTAATATGCCTGTTTACATTAGCATGCATCTCTCCAAGTAAATTCATATTTTTAGCTATGTGACACAGAATTTAAATAAGACGTGACCCTATAGGTGCACATAGACCAGCACGTGTACGGAAATATTTTGCGCGCACTCATCTTGATGTTGGAGCTCTCAAAATCTGATGAAAATATTAGAAATTAGACTTGGATAGAAAAAATTGAGTTGAAAATTCAGCAAGAAGACTGATGTGGGATCGAAAGGGTCAATGCCAATAAGAACGCCAATCTGACACAATTGTTAGTAAAACACCTTAATATGCGTTTGCGGTGACAAAACAGTAAATTTGAGTCCAAAGAACTGAACATGACCGAAAATTTCAGCCATTATAGTTTGTGAACAGCAATACTAAGTTCTCTGCAATTTTTTTCTCTGGAAATGCTCCACTATTTTTAAATAATTTACCTATTTTCATTCTGAATATTTTGACATTTTTTTTATATTATTGAATTTGATGACCCTGAGTGAGGGTTAGAGAAAGAGAGTGAGGACAGAGTGGGGTGAGAGTTTTGGGTGAGAGTTTGTGGTGAGAGTTTGTGTTGAGAATAGAAGCTGACAGCCTGTCAGAACTATACTAGAGTTAATGTGTCTCCACTAAGTCTGGCGGGGAAACGCCGACAACAGAACGGGAGACAAGAACAATATACGGAGGAGAGTAGATCCGGCTTTTCCCTCCTCTATTGTCGACTATCGTCAATCAATGAAGGCGCTTTGTGTTAGTTGTTACGCAACAGCATAAGAAAAACACCAGATTTAATTGGAGATGTCACCCTCAAAAAAGTGATTAAGAGAAAACAGACCGTCGCCAAACAGTTGAGAATAAGATTGATCTAAATTTAATAGTAAACTTCCATTTTTTTGGATCAGTTTATGAGTGTTGGCATTGTTAGTGGTTAGGGTGGTAAGGGTGATAATAAAATCATCATTATATTATATTGTCCACTATAAGTGAAAGTTATATAACTACATAGTCAAAACTCAGGCCTACGTGACAGATATAGGTTATTAAATTCAGATATGTTTTATTATACCACCAGGATATCACATATCATTTATTGTATGCCTCATTATTTATATTTAATAACTATTCCTGTCATGAATAAGGATACCACTGGTGCATATTGTGATTACTTGGCATGAGTCAAGCTATTATATTGTCAAATCTTCCTTCTTCTCCATTATAAAAGATTAAATATTATTTTAGAATTATAATGTGGGGAGGGGAGGCTAAATGTTTTTATTCCATATAATGACATGACAGGGCAACTCCAAACAATGTAAAAAGTTACGTTATGCTTTTATTAAAAACCATTGTTTTCAATTCAATTTCAATTTCCGCAGTGGCTCCATTAGCGGTTTGTTTCTCTTCCACGCAACAGTTCAAACTAGTAACTCTATGACTCACACCCTAAATCTAATTTAAGGGCAATGTAATCTTAAGTGCCTCAATTCTGACACCAAAAATCGCGAGTAATAAATCAAATCACACACCACCAGTTCAGGCTTATAACAATGGGGGGTTTGATGGTGGTTGGTGGGCAGAACAATATTAGCGGTGAAAATGTGGACATAATTAAGAGACTTTACAGGTGTCAGGATAATATGAATCTCTCTCTCAGCTATTTTTGGAGGAACATTAACTTGATTTATGGCCATTTTTGCCTCATAGTTTAGATCTAATCTCTCTTGCCATTCATGAATTAAGATATGTTTTTGGTGAAGAGCATGAACGTATTTTTACCTCGCAGTGTTTTTCTGTCTTTGTTTTATCAGTCAATTCGTGAATATGGCACGTGCAGCATTATAGGGAGCAGGTAGATGAATCATCATCCATTAGAAATAAACTTGTAGTGACTTAAATCTTGTTCTGTTTACCATTCTTATTAAACCTTAAGGGTTTAGAGGAAAATACACTTACACATGACTCAAATCTGAAGATGCTACCGCACACCACTCTTATCTACACTCTGATCATCACTCACACAAACACCCAACATTTACAGCGGGTCTGTGTGCAGGCCTGCGCAATAACAACAGGCAGGATATTAAACAAATAGCACTTGATCAAAGCAATGTTTGGAGATTGAACGCTTCTTTCGCAAATTGGTTTAGTCTAAATTAAAAAATACTATTAATTTAATTTGCTAACGGGTTGAATAGCTTTTTCTCAAGTGCTAATTTTACAACCACTTGGCTCTCGATGGCAGCCATGAAAAATCCTCAAAGGTAACAAACTGAACTTTTCACATCCCCATCTAGCTTCAGCTATTATTCATTTCAGGGAGACTCTTTTCTAGACAGCTTTGAAAAAGAGAGCGAATTTTGGCAGTTAGCCTAATTGGAGCTGTCACTCTAGTGTTACAATGTATCTTATTGTGTTACAATGTATCTTATTGCGCCATATGAGTTGAGCTGTTTTAGCGTGTATATGTGAGCGATGGACTGAAGATGGCCTTCTCTGCAGGGATTCGCCTTTCCATGACCGAATAGTCTTCTAAAGCCAAATGTGCTAATCAGTTATCTGGTTATCTCCAATTCCGGGTTCAATGTAAAGTCTCGGGCGGCGCAGATAGAATAACAGGTGGGGGTCACCACTTCACATGTCACCTTATGACATCATTAATCTGTCTGCCCTATTGTGATGTCACTGATTGTTATTTTGATGACATGCCCATTTGACCTTCTTCCTGTCCACAGATAGGCGATAGATGAATATTTCTGACCACAGGACTATTGACAAGTTAAATAATAAGAAACATAATATATCCGGGTATGACGATACCAACATTATTAGTATTTGCTTTTTACCGCACCCCTCTTAGTCTGAAGGCCGAATGTTTCAGTAAACGCCACTCTACATCCTGGTCCTTGAGTTGTAGGTCATTGTAAGTATTAAAGTTAGTCTAATACTTTAATACTTAATCTAATACTTTAATACTACCCTCTGGTAGTATCATAGACTTAATGTATGTCTATGATACTACCAGAGGGGTCTTTCAACTAAAATGAGCCAAAATCGCCATCTGACTTTAACTCACTAAGTGAGCGATTTGTGAGCAAGACCTGCTTACAAATCGCTCACTTCTTGATGGAGCTATATACCTTCTGAGTGAGCGCTTGGGAACGAAATTGTCTAATTGAAATACCAATTGAGCGATAATTTTGAGTGAGGTGATAATTTGCATCGCTCATCCTAATTGAAAGACCAACCAGCAGAGCCATAGTCAGCAGTGTCCACCTATGGAGACTTCACAGTTTATGATGAGCGCATATCCAGGGGGTCAGATCAGTTGAGCTCATAGAAAAATCAAGGCATGCTGAGTTGTGGGTCAGAAAATTCTCATTAATATCAAGTATGGAGTTATCTACTCTCAATATTTGGGAGTAAAAATGATCCAAGTGTTATTTATACACAATTTGTATTGACAGTTTAATCAATTAATTCGGAAAACAAACCTGATGTTCTCCCCTCCCACAGAACCTCAATAGTTGTATGTTAGGTAAGTTTTGACATTACTCAATTTTCTGCCAGCTGATATTTATGCTGTATGGGGTATGAAAGTTCGTACGGTCTCAAATCAGTAATCATATTGTGTCGGAGATGATTCGGACCATTGTTTGTGCTATGGTGTAAGGCCCCTTTCATGGAGGCATAGTTATCCCTTCCGAGACCTCTGTGTTCTGTTATCATGACTGTTGGGTTGTTTGTGATACCAATCAGCTAAGACAACATAGCATAGCTCTCAAAAGGTGTGACTAAGCTGTGAGGAGGAGGAGAGATGGAAAGAGATGAAGGGGAGGGGGTAAGAGATGAGGGGGGAGTGTGAGAATGGGGGGGGGAGTTTGATATGAGAGGGGGGAATGGAGGAGAATATCTAACCTGGGTTATTAAGGTCTTGGTAGTTATTTACTGAGATCATGTGACATTCCTCTAACATATTAGATAGCTCATCTATTCTCCTTCTCAACTTTGAAATTGTCTTATCCTGAATGAATAGACACCAGGTGTGATGGTCACTATCAACATGATAGGAAGGGAAATACAATTGGCTCACAAAACTTCAGGGACAAATCTATATAAAAAAGGCTACTCAATTTGTTAATGGATTTGACATAGATAGTTGAGAGGTTTTCGGCGATACTTAGGTATTTTGTTGCCTTCCGTCTCCATCATCATCAGAGAATGAAAGGTGGACTATTCAAATAAAAGTACCCTCTCTGGTGTAAAATACTGCGGCCTCACACTACTACAGCTTTACGTTACAAATATGATGTACAGTCTTACGATCCGATATCAAACCTGATTGGTCAATAGGTGAGTGAGGTCATCTATGTCATCAGTATGATCATGTGATCCGCTGGAGGCCTCAGTGCTATCTGTATGTGATGTGGGCTCGTACTCAGCAGCAGGAGATGATATCACGGGCTCACGATCTGTAGGTCTCTGTACGGGTGAGGACAACGCTTAAATAGAATATATAAAAATATCATGTTGCGTGCGTAAAGATGTGATGTTATAAGATGAGGTGCTCAAACAGACTTCCCTATAATCGGCAGGGAGACTAGTATGAGAGACATGCAGACAATACTCCAGCCTTACACAGACAGCCTTGCCTCCTCATCACTAGTCTGATATAACAGAGTGCATGGGTTACATGAGGCTATCAGAGCGTAAGGCTAAGAGTACTGGTATCACTTCAGAGCACATTTAATTTACTAAGTGATCGGTTTGTGAGTCTCAAACTCTGATTTATTTCATCTCTACAGTTCCAGGATACAGTGAGAGAAGAAAGAGGAAGTGTACTAAGATAACTTATCCTTATATACACCAATAATATATTATACCTCGAATACTTCTATTATTACTCAACATTGACATATTGTCATATGTATGCCATGGCTTGCAATAACCACACCACAATATGGATAAAAACCACAAGGCATTCTCGAGTAGGTACAAAACATGAAGACAATGCATTCTTGTGTTGAGCTGTGGTGACCGACTGCCAATTATCTGAGAGAAGAAAGTGGTGAACTTGGTCAGAGGCGAACATATGTTTTATGACCCTTCGATGGTCTGTACTGAGCAGGATGTTCTGACACTGATCATAGCTCGGTAACAGGCGCTCTGAATCTGTCTAACATTAGCAAAGATTGAATTTTTAATTCAATCATTAGTTGGTTAAGCGGAGGGGCGTACACAAAGCTTGTCAACACAAACGAATGATGATTATATTGTCACCAGTCTAGTTTAATTCCGCACAAAATAACTAATTATGACAACGGGAATTGGTAATTATAGAATGCCATTCCTCTGTCATCGTACTTCCAGATGAGAGTGAGGTACTAAGATCAGCGGCGGCCCTGAATCAGGCTGTCACAATCTCATACCCTGCCAACAGACCACTTTGCATAATCTTTTTTGGTGAATACCGAATTTTGGAGCTGGATGTACTCTATCCTATCGTACCTGTATGTACTTTTTTGTGAGGGAGGTATAAATTGTTTATCTAATGAAAAAATATAAATCGAAAAATTTATCATTATTTATTATTCACATATCTCAATTCAGACACAAGCCTGAATAAATTTTTGCTGGGTACTGTTAAAACAACAGTAAACCAAGGGGACCTGGCCTGGCAAGGAAATCAGGATCTGGTCCGAAAGTGGGAGAAAACAATCCAATCCGCCTGAGCATCCATTGTCATTCTCACCCCCAAACTTAGCCTTGAGCCAAAAACTTAAAGATATTTTTTTATTAAAACTAGCCTTATCAACCTTGGCAGAGGGACCTTGAGTTTACCCACTCATGCCCAAGGCCTGGATAGTTACCTGACTCATGATGGTTATGTACAAAGCTATCATCAGACTTTGTTATATTTCTCCATGAGCTCTTTGTGTCCTTAGCAGATATAGATCTGCCTTCTTCGTTCACATCATTCTGTATTTTCAGATGTGGATAACTAGAGAATTCGTCCCTCTTCTCACCCAGATTCATCTCATCATTTGATTGGTTGGTATCTGGCAAACTGTCAGCTGATTGGTTGTTCCGACTCGACATGGCACCTGATTGGTTGGCCTGAGTTTTGGAGCTGTTCAAATGAGGTTGGCTGCTCGATAATTCTCTAATGAGGTTTGATTCTTTTTGGTTGGTTTCTACGGCGGAATTGTTTATTTTGGGTAGTGTCCCGATGTTGCTTGAGCGCGGGGGAGATAACTCCTCTATTACAGGGGCAGATGCTATAGGTAGATTACTAATTTTGAAGGAATTCTCTGAGATAGTTTCATATGAATCTGATTGGCTGATAATGGCTGCTGCAGCTGCTGCTCCTCCTGAGACCTGCTGAACTGGATTCTCTGTGGAATACAAAAAACAAACATAAATTGTAATTTCTTTTAAATGCTTTATTGGCACAATTTTCATTCTAAAAGAATGTTTTACAATTGTAATAACAACCTCTTGTACATTACACAATGATTGCTGCAGGTAGATGGGACATAAATCTTGTTTGTCAAAACAAAAGTTTTAATTTTAGGAGCTCAGGGGTCAAAATATAATATGAGTAGAGACCAGAGCTGGTTTCCTGTACTCACTATTTTTTATGTAACTGACACTTTTGATATTAATTAGTACTTGGAGACCAGGCCATAACAAATACTGTCAGGGTCACCTGGCTAGTGTAATTAGATTTAACCTCCAGCCCCTGGCCCAGCTTCCATATCAATGTACAAGAGGTTACACCCGCGGCATATAAAACCATGGCATGGGATAGATGATTAACTCTGGGCTTTATTTGTGTAAGCATCAGCGGCAGGATTTGAAATTAAATTTTTTCCGGTATTTTGGTAGATAATCAGTATTATGTGATCACCTCCCACACTTTGGGTTTTACAGGATGCCTTACATCATCACATCTTACCTTGGCACGCGGCTACTTTTTATGTTCTTACCCCAAAAACACGAAAGTAGCCGCGTGACAAGCCTAACATCTTACAGCTGAGGATTTGCTGACCTTAGCCAAATTTTCTGCTCTGGTACAGAGAACCGTTGAGGACCCGCAAGAAGTAAAGAAGAACCATTGAGAATGCAACTATGATTAATGAGTGGAATTTGGTGCTCTAGACAGAAATTAATTAGCCCCAAATTTCGTAACAAACGCATGCTGTCATATACAGGAAATGGGTGATTGATAATAGCCGACTAACAATGAGCTAACTTTCCCCTGCTGGCATCAGTGATTGGTAACATGGTGGCAAAAAAATAGTGAGTTAGCACAATTCAGATATGATCGTAAGGTAATGAGTAAAAACTCTACAGGTAGCACTGACAGCGCATTCCCCAGGGTACAAAATTGGCCATTTCACAATAGTGCCGAATATTCTGTAGCTAATTGAACAGCACTTGGCAAACTGTAAAAAAGTTATGACAGCAATGTGACATGCTGTATTTAATTTTCATGGCGGGGCCGAGGTGTCACATCTTGAAGAAGAATGAGATTTTACTTCCACTCGTTAGAATGTCCGAAATAATATCATTCTCAATGAAAGTTTGGAGCTTTGCCATGACAGTGATTACATTACATCAATGTTTTCCATAGTCATTGTCAGTTTTTAATTACGGGGCAGTTATATAAAAAAATAAACAAAAAAATGCAGGACATGATAGATAAAAAGGTGCCCAAAATAATCAGATATCAGTGTCAGAATTTGGTTACACACAGTTTCCACCCACTTGGCTGCTGTGAAAAAATAGGGCAATTTGAGAATTGGTGGAATTTAAATTAAGTGAATTTATTGTAATTGCATAATGTTTTATATGTAGAGCAAATCAATTTGTTAGTAAATTTTATCTGGAGTAAAATAATATAGCCCCGCTGGGTATAATTTAGTGAGATTACTTTACCTGCGGGGTATAGTTTGGTGAGATTGAGTTTGATTTCATAAGATGATTCTTTGCTGAGGCTGAGAAATGCTGAATCTTCTTTCTTTGTTTTACCCACTAGTATATAAACAGAGTGAGGAATCGCTGACTCTCCCAAACCTTTAGGTCTCTGATCATCCGGCAGCATCTGAAACAGATCAACAAATAGTATTGATACAAAAATATAATACAACAACATCACAAAATGATATTTCACAATAAAATAATATGATATAAAATATAATAGAATATTACAACATAGCTAACAAGCGGCGGGTGAAGGACTTCAATCATCATTTCATTTTTTGAAAATCAATCGATCAATCTATCAATAAAATAATGAAGGTTTTGCAACAAATATTGCGTTACACGCAGAGGTCATTATTAGCCAGTCATAATGATTCTTCAATGTTATAATTGAAAAGGGCTTTGTAAGTAATGTTAAAATGACAGCACATTACACGCCATAAATCACAAGTTTTTGCCCATTTTCCATTTTTTGGGAGACTTTGTAAACATATTTATAATTGAGCCCCCTGACCACTGCAGCGATTGCTTAAAACAAAAAACTGTCCTACTGGTTTGTGTGAAAGCTGGCAATAGCTTCTAAAGCGTGTGGTACAGATATGAGAACTATCGCGCACCCACGTGCACCCTCAACCTCACCCACATCTCCAACGACAGTTATATTATATACTACGATATAAGAGAATCGACCTCCATGTTGGACAACAGAAATAAATGTTTGCTGTAGTGACTGGGGTTGATTTATTACAGCTACTGCTGCCAAATAATTAATATGAACCTAAGTATATTCACACGTTTCAAGCCTTTTGTTACGTTAATTTTTTGTTTTCTTGTTTGCTTTTAAAAAAATTAAAATATAGTGTTTTTGGAGTGATATTTGTTGTCAGGTGACAGGTTAGCGAGGTGTTGGGTGATGGTGGTGAATGACCCGCTCATAATTAATAAAGAGTGCTAAAATTAATATTCATGGGTCAAAGTGTCTATGTCAGTTTGTCTCTCTAGTCATGTCAGGCGAAGACAATAGCTCCACATTATAATGTCCTACAGCTAGAGGCTTCCTAGAGATTATGAGCATTCAAAACCATCGATCAAATAACTACATGGGCTCCAAAATAATGTGCGTTCACCATGAGGTTCTCAATGTTGTAATAAATTATGCTTTGTAGCAAAATGTAATGAGCTGTTGTCTTTTATCAAAATTGACCTCCGTTTGATTGTTCTAAGAAAAACAGCCTCTCATTGGCTCTAAATTTACACCAATAAGGTCAATAAATAACTTTAGTAGGGTGTCAAGTGATCTATATGACAGCAATGAAAACATCATTAATATCCTGAGATAATTTATGCACAACTCAGTAATATATTATATAATATAATAACTCATAGTCAAATAGTGAAAGTAACCACACGAATGTCTAGATATAGAATATTCCACATCCATAAACCTGCCTACTCCTGACATTCCAGCTGTAAGAGCAACAAACAACACATACACTAAGTCCAACTAATACTGCTGCTGCTTCTATCACATATTACCTGATACAAAGAGAGCCGAAGTCAACCGCTAGTACAGAACGTTGTGTCTTTAGTCTACTTACTTATAGATGACTGCTAGTCGCACTGTTTATATGCAAAACTAATACTGAGTAAATATCTCTCAGTATCACATAATATAATAATAATGTGGGCTATAAGGGCGAGAAGCTTATTCTTTTTTTTTGGTATGACTAACTGTGCAAATAGAGATTAGGTTGACTGATATTACACAGCCTGAGATGCTAGCATCACTTTCCCTTTTCAATAATATGCTGTGTCATGATAGCCATCGCCTGCGCTGTGGGCAGTCAGGCTAATATCCATACAAAAAATGAGTATATCTAACATCAAAAGCGTAATGCTAATTATAAACCTACATAACAGGACGTGATGTTATCAATCACTCTCTACGTTATGCAATCATAACCGTCCAGGTAACCTTGGAGGAAGTTTGGAGGTATTTAATTGTTATTAATCCAGAGTAGGTGTAATTTCCAGGTTGCCATTCATCTGATGGGGATATCAAAGGTATAAAAGGTGTATTCTCCCTGTTTTATGATGGATGACATTAAACTTGGTGATTTATTGCGATGCTGCCGTCGGTCAGTCTATATATAGCTCGGTCGAATGTTAAATGTGTATGACAGTGCAAAACTACACCACTCCCTCCTCATATAACTACATCACCACATCAATCAATCCTCTCCTCGGGAAAAGATCGTGCTCATTTGGGAAAGTATGCCACCAAAAATTTAAAATATAGTGAGGCAAGCAAGAAATTCTTGACGCATCAAAAAGCAACCAAAATGAGTCCCTGTTAGAGAGATTCCTTAGACAAAAAATATGATACATTCAAGCTTCAAAGTATAACCCTCAAAGATAAAACAACCGAAACGTTTCCATACTTCATGCTTTGTACACTCTAATTGTACTTACAATATCATGCTGTCTATCGAGGCTCCCAAATCCGGATATTGTGTAGAACTGTAGTGTACACTGTGTGTTACTCCCTACTACCACAAACTGTGAGCTTCCGTTCACCTGATATATAAGTAACTGATATATAAGTAACTGATATATAAGTAACTGATATATAAGTAACTGATATATAAGTAATATGTAAGGATTGGACATAAGGAAGGCCAAGTATCAATGTGTATGTGAGTCTTCTTCTCTCTGTACAAGGAATTAATAAGGGGACAACTCTGAATAAGCTGATATTTACACAAATAAATATTATAACGGGAGAGTGGAACTCCCCGGCTGTCTGGCTGTCAATAAAAATAGATTGTCATCTCTATCAATAGAGATTTTTGATTATTAATGTATGTGGTCTTTTGTGGTGGAGCTCTGTGGAACTCCTCAACAACAAGCATTCAACACAATGCAGGCTATGCTGCAGTATTAAAATGGACATATGAAATGAAAGCTATATTAAGTACTAGGAAGGCCGTGTGTATAAATATACCAGAACTTACACTATAACAGAGTAGATCCGGAGCCAGCAGACCATGCAGTGATGCTGAGGAGACGACGTTCAGCTGATTACCAGATTTAGCCAGCAGCATCAAACTGGCGGCAGCGCTAGAGGCAGCGTCACCTGACCTTAGGTTCATCAATGTGTCTGTGGGTGACTTTACTGCCTCAGACATATCTGTATAACAGGATTAGTGATTCAGAGATAGAGGCTATCACTATTATACATATTTATATGGTAACGGTAAGTATAGTCATACCCCTCACCATGATGTAAATTGGCGCTAGGTATATAAATCATATTCAATAGAATATTAATATCTGTATATTTTTGATGCTGTACGCTGTAGTAGCCTGTTTTATCAGTATATCATAATGAACAGAGGAACATTCAACATTGAAATGACCTTTAGTCAGGCAATAGTATTATTTGAAGACAAACTGTTGACTGGGAGGTGGTATATGTATTGTAGCCTACTTGACCATAGAGTGCACTATGTGTTATAGTAGTAAGTACCTACCGACAGTAAGTGCATCTTGTTTACAGAGGTTCTCCAGTGGTAACTCCTTAGTAAGTAGAATATAATCTTTACCTATGGCTACCATAGTAAGTATACTTCCATCAGCTCTATAATCAAATGAGAAGCAGTATGTGTAAATATAAGAGCCAAAGTGATCAGATAACGTTGAAGATTATTACTGCCCTTCAATAAATGGTTTCCTCTCATATCAGAGTAAGTATAACCCAATTGTTTGGAAGCGTTGTTCCTTACTGTAGGTTTGTTTTACATATGCTAACAATGAAAAGGTTGGGTAGGTTCAACATTAAGAAATTCTTTTTCCATAGATATCATTATTGGATTGGTATACAAAAGCAAAACTAAAGGCCCATGAGCCAATTTTGGAATCTAACTTTGGAGTAAGCAAATATCGTCTTCAACCCTGAAATTTCCGACATCGGATGAGGATAATTAAAATTCATATCTTTTCTATTATTCTGGCTTTGATCGATGCCCTATACTAACCTTTTCACGCGGCTACTTGACAAGGCTAGCCCAATCCTAGATCAGGTTTGATCAAGTTTGCTTCCATTTGGAACTGCCCTGATATGCAGCCTATCAGTAGTGGGGGAGCAAATTCAAATGCAGGCAAACTTGATCCAGGGAGTTTGGGACATAACTCCCTGCTGTATCAAGCTTGCTCTAGCCGTATCCCAACAAAACAACTCACCCTGTAACAGGATGCTCATCGGCAGCAAACTCTTTGATCCTTGTATCGATACTAGACCAGGAGAATATCCATATAGTAGACTTAGTGGCCACATACAGCTGATCTCCTCCGGAGGACCAGCAGGCGCTGCGTAACTGTGTCTGCTGAGATCCATCTCTAGATCTATAATAGAGGTCAGGGGGTCAACATCACACTACGAGATAAGCTGTCACTGTATTCAGTAGCACTCCTCGTCATATAGTCATATGTCCTGACAAGACAGACTATCATCATCATATCATAGACAAACAATCAGCAGGCACAAGCTAAACATGCAGCAGCACAGTGGCTCCTGGTGATTGTCACCCTGAGGAAATTACTGAATCCGGAGATAGAGAAGAGAGCTTCAGCCTTTCAGGAGCTTGTTTATAGTCCCTCGAGGTTAAACATGTGCATGATGTCAGACAGCCAGTGATTTGATACTCAGTTTACTCCTTTGACTTATAACAGTAAACTGAGTTATAGCTGCCGCATGCAAGCTCAAAAACATATCATAAGCAGATATACAACTAGTCATTCAGGAGCCACATACCTTAACTTTAACAACGTGACAGGCTTCTGTGTGGCTCTTTAGAAATTTAGTTAAAATGAAGTTGAGAGTCATGTTGAGTGACAACACCCTTATCAGCCCAGGAGAGGAGGAGGTAAGCCTCAGAGAAATTCTCTTCATTTTATCTATTTTGATCAAGCATTAAGTCCAGTTCCTAGCTGCATAACTAACATTACATGTAACAACACCTAGGGGTGGAACGGATCAGGGTTAGGCAACCTCGGATCGGATATTGGATCGGTCGATAAATTCAACCTCGGATCGGATCCGGATAACACGTACAAACGCTAAGTCCAAGCTGCTGTACTTTTGGACCATAATATACAGTTAAGGTCAGTGAATACATGGGTAAACAGCGTCAACAATCTTTTCCCTGAACCATTACCCTAATTTAAATGCGCATGTATCTGCTTGGATATAATACTTTACAAGGACCAACTTATCACTCAAACAGCCAGGGTGCAAGGATCACACAGACAGTTTATTTGAAAGTATCATTTAATGAGTACAAAGATCTCTTGACTCAATTTGCCAGGATCACTCAAACCCCGATGTTTGTAATCACTGAGTTTGAACAAACTCCCTGCTCATATGTCCCAAACTCTCTGCTGTGATTAGGGTAGGAATTGTCCTCCTACTTTGAAGAAGAGGATAACCTTGTACATTAAACTAGATTTTGTTACAGGGAACATCATTGGACAAAAATTATGTCCTTATTCACAACGATCTGAGTAAAGATGCTTCTCTCAATTTCAGCAGAAAAACACAACCATCAAATTTAATCAGCAACAATATAATTAGCTATGAAAATAAGATAGGTATTGATTGCTACTGATCACCACTGAGTGCTTTCAGCCAATCTCCATTATCTAATCTGAACCACAAATTAATGACTATCATACTTCTTTCCTTGTCCCTTTTAGTGAGATAAATGATGCTTAGTAAGTGTTGATTAAAAACGTAATATCATCTCGGATCAGACATAACACATATCCGATCGGGTTTGTGGTTGAATCCGAGGTCAAATATCCGAAATTCAACTCCAACCTCAAGAGGTCGTTCCACCCCTAACAACACCCGCTGCTGAGGAAGTTAGGATTTTCTCCAAGTTCCAACTCCCTCTGCGCAGAACAATTGGATATACTTTTTCCAACTAAAGTATATGCAGATAAATGTGACTTACTGTGTTTATAGCGATTAATGTGACTTACTGTGTTTGTATGGGTAGTGAGAGGGAGCTCTTTTTGTCTGAGTGTCTGAAGTAAATACTACACTGCTCAGAAGTAGCTATAGCCAGTATATCTCTCATCGGGTTCCATAAACAACCTGTAAACAACGACATGTACAACATCCTATCAACAAATCAAACAACAGATATTCGAACTTTTATCTTAGATCATGATGCATAAAGAGAAGAAAACTTTACTAAAAATTACAGATGGATGTCGATCATCTGATTTGCCTGCAATTTTCTCATACAGTGCTTTCTGGCAGGTAGTATAACAGTACCAAGACAGACAAGGTCAGACTGTTATCAAGATAACGACAGGGTGAAATATTTAAATAAGCTCTATGTTTAGTATTTTGTAAAAGCAAACCTTGAGGAAGAGGATTCTTGCTGATCTTTCTGACTAGTTTGAGTTTTAGATTTGGGGTGTTTCCCTCCACTCTCCATATAGAGACCTTCTGATACTGCGTAACACACAGATAACACCAGCTGTCTGGGAAGTCACAACTCCAACATAACCCCTGTATCGAACTAAAGAATAACAAGTACGGGCTATAATACAATGTACCGATCACATATTTATACAGATATGCTGCTATATTCATACAGGTATTCGGAGCGCTTAGAGGAGTCATCTGACTGTTAACTTGAGCTGATAACTCCTGGTAGTCTATCTAACATAACAGACGGAGGGGGATAAATGAAACTAAAAACATCTTGTCCAGGTTTATACTTAATAATATAAAGTAATGTATAAGTTTCCTTGATTTATGACACCGCCTTGTATCAGCAGACCTGGGTGGCAATGTCTGGCTGATGCTTCCCTCATAAATTAAAACTCATATAAATTCCAAACAACAGCAAATCACTTTGTCACACTTCAATCAACCAGAGACTCGGAATTTGTGTCAGACATCGTATAGTATTTGTATGGACAAGGACTCAATTAGGAATCGGCCGATCTGTTACAAACTGATGTAGATATCTAAAACATCACATCCGGGGCAAGACCAGATAACACTGGGAAATATTTTCTCTTGCTTTTGGTACCAAAAGTTACAGCCAGCATGTCCCGGTGGTCGACGAGAGAGTATCATCAATGATCCCTGATCATATCAGACGTCGACTGGGTAATGGGCTCTAAGTTGTTGCTCAGGGTCACTTCTTTCAAGAGACCAAAAAAATCTGAAAACATACATACTTTTTAGTGCAAACAGTCAAAAACTCTAAAAACAGGCAGACATCTTAGTATATGTGCACCTTTGAATTTCCATCTTTCTGATTTACAGAGCGGCAATCTTGTCTCTGTGTAACTAAGGATCCTGGTGAAAAAACTGAGTAGCCATAAAATATGTCATGTCAGCAGCTATTATTCATCATGAATACCTTGTTTGAGGTATTTATTTAGCCATTATTTCTCTGAACTTTGGCAGCAAGTTAATCTATATATGATGATATCAGAGATGATATCAGAGATCATCAAATGATAAGTTCTCAGTCAACACTTTCTCATGAAGCCATTGGGTCACAATGCTACTTACTCCCCCCCCCCTAACTCTTCCACCCCCATCCAAGTTAACCCGAACTTGAATTCACTTCCTTTGAAATCAAATTCAAATAATACAATTTTACATCAAGGATGACTGGCCCAACTGAAGAGAAAATTATGGCAAAAAGACTTAGCAATGGGGCAAAAGCATTAGTCAATACATGGATTTTATAGAGGCAGTTAGACCTGTTTCCAGGGTAATTCTGAATTTAAATTCCAATGATAGATACCGTCGCTGTTAGATTAACTGGCCCCATAGAAAAGGGTGTCTGCAGTTTCTTTACAGAGAGCCAATTAGGTATGTATGGGGATGTCAACATAAATTTGGCTTGTCTGGGCAATATTGATGATGGCAACTTGAGTGCATGGTGAGGGACCGCATATGATGGCGATTTGGGTGCACTGTAACGGGTAATGACAAATCTCTGTCACGAACTGTGAGATCTAAAGCTAAGAGGGACTAGCTGTGTATTCTAACTCCTACTTCTATCTGGTGCAAAAGTGAGGGACATGGGGATGTTTTATAGATGTAATCTGACATAGAGGCAACGCATTGTTAGGAGCAGACAACCCCACAACACCAAAGGCAATCTATAAATTTAGACGCAGAAAAAGTACAATAACTTTGAGTGAACAAACCGGTCAGCCATCAGACTCATATTCCGTGCGATCCTAACAAAATATTCAGCAGAGAAGTTACTAGAAAGCATAATAGTAATAATAGTAATAATAAGTTATTTCTGTATGGAGTACAGCGCACTGAACATTGGACGGGACAAGGGAGGAAGATACACTCACTATGGCAGAAAGGGAATAAGAGTGAGCACGGTAGTGCGGGGAGCGCAGACCACCAATTTCCTTTGATATTGTTGATTTGTCTTACATGCATATAGAGCTATATAGGAAAGCTCAGTGATTCCCAATTTCTTTTGTTGACAAACTTCTACCAAACAGATGCCTACTAACAGAGATCAGCTTCTGGTCTCTGTTAGCAGCAGTCCTCTGTTGGGTACAAGCTGCTATATTACCATGCACTTATGTAGCTGCTCATGAGTGAACTATTTGAGACATGAATGCAAGCAATAACAAACTTTAGAGAGCACTGAGCAGCTCTAAAAGTGTAATTCTCAAACACATTCCTCTATGTGTTTATATTTGGCCTGTCACACCGCGATCACAATGAGCTAATATTGTTAACTGAGTATTTGCTCACACTTGGTAAAATTACTTTGTAATTTTCTGCTCAGTTGAGCTTCTCGAACAAGAGTTATGCAAGCAAAGTATCAAAGCTGCTGAAAAAAAAGCAAACAGAGGCTTCAATTACATAAAAACCAAGTCTCAGAGGAAACAGGAAACGCATTGGGTTACTAACATATGAAATTATAGATCACAATTTCCAGATCACGAGAGACAAACGCTGAGCATAAACCCGGCTCAGTCCTGATTGATTGGTTTTCACATTTGTGCCAAAATATGAGTAATTCTGGCCTCTTGTGCCAAATTGAGTTGATCTAGATAAGCTTGGTAAGGTAAGAGATAAGAGCAAAGCTGCTGTGTTAATTGCTACTTGAGCTGATTTTATCTAAAAACTGTATCTAAATTATTATATGATATAGTAATATACACCATAACGGTACTTCAATTTACATGGCCATTTAACATCTTACAAAAGAAGGGCCTCAGATGTGCAGTATGGTCAACGCAATGATATCCTCCATATGAATTAATTATAGCAGGGAACATTTAAAACCATCAGATACATTAATGCAGTGTGCTGAACTATCATAGTTTGGTGTAGCTCAACCTCAGGTCGACAAAGACCCATGAATATAAATAACAATACTTAGCATTCCTGCATGACACAGCCATACATTGTATATGGACTCTTGCAAGGGGCACAGGACTTTGCAAAGCTATGAATGGATTAAAACGAATCAGTTGATAAACTGAAATCCCTGATCATATAAATTGTTTGAAGACATAAAGGTGAATTTCTTTGAGAAGCTTTTAATACATCATTGTGCAAACACAAAACATGAAAGGAATCTAAGAATGCAATAATATTGACCTGGCTCTAGATACTGGAATCTCATTAGTCTATAATAACAATGTCTTCCTAACTGCCCCTCCCTGACCAGATAGTAGTAAAAAAATCTGATGCACCAAAGTTAATCAATAAATTCACTAAATATGCACTCCTAGTATTAATTCTAATGTGGATTGCCAGACTTCAATTATGACCATTACAGATAAACAATTTCTCTTATTGGTGTCAATCTCTTATTTATTTAATATCGTTCACTGGCGATTCTCCAGTCTATATAGGAGGAGAGGATTGTGTCTGAGCTCATATCAAACTACCAGTCAACACAAATGGCTGACAGGGGTTATGATCCCGTCATTTAGATTGCTCGGCTGAGGGTTGGTAACTAATAAATACAATATGAATTTATTTCTGGCTTGTAATGATAAAGGCCTTAGGTATGGCCGTATGTTTAGCTGGTTTGGATGACCATCACTAGAATGGTGGGAATACCCTATCACAGGTGTAGGCCTAGGTATTTTACATTTTACTTACTCAAATTCACCTAGTTTGATTGGATTAGACTGCCTGAGATTTTCACCCTGCACGCTTACAGGAGAAAGGAATACATTCTGCCCATCAGTCCAAACCAAGCCATGCCGAGGATGCAGAGCTACAACATAAATCCATACAAGTAAATCATCTTCAGCCTGCTCCATCATTTGCGTGATCAGGGTGTCTTTTTCCGGCACACACACACAACATACTGTGATGGTTTGAGAACTATTTGTGCTGTGAGTTTGAAAACATATGGTAAGTCGGTAGTTGTTACCTACCAGTCTGCAGCGCCAAAATTAGTGAGACCAGGACTGGTGGTGTCAAAAATAACTACTGCAATGGGAAAGTACTTCCAGGATGTATTAACAAAAATAGTGTATGTTATGGCAGTTTATACAAGGTATGCACAGGCGGGGTTAGAAAGTATTTGGTTGGTCCATAATTCAATGGAAACACTCACTGTAACGGACTAACTTGGTGTTTAGGCGTTAGCGTTATATATATAATGATCTAATCATAATAATCTTTAAAAATGAAGATAATAATAATTGAATAATGTTGCATACATAGGTAGCCCTTGCCTAGGTAGCTAACAAAAATTAGGACTAGGAATAGATAGATAGAGATGACATCTACTACATCTATCTATCTATCTCATCTGTCATCTAATGCATTGCATTTGCTGAGATAATATAATAGAGTAGCATGCTGCTTAAATACAGTACACCAAACCAGTCCAGGGTCTTACAAGTTCAAATAATTTTAATTAACTTGGAACAGTAGTAGTGACACTACAGTAGAGTAGGTAGAGAGTAGTACTCAACACTACTACTGTGTTGCTCACTACTAATCTACTAACTACTACTAATGACTAATAAGTTAGTAAGTAAGTAACTTTACTATACTAATACTTAGTCTTGTAGTTGTAAGAAATGAAGTAAGGTAGTAGTTGATTATTATGTGCCCATAAACTAATACTGTTTCATGACAACAAGAGGAAACAAAAGTAACTGTTACAACTATTTGCTCATTTTTCCCATAGGAACATTAAATGACAAATACCTCTAAAAAGTGAGTTTAAAGCACTCCTTCTCAAAACAGCACTGCCTAGCTCCATTTTCTTCTCTTGAATGACTGAATATTTTCCCCCAGGTTTATCCTTTTCTTATCTATGCATTCATTGGTCACTTTCACTTAGAGATGTCTGGATTGGTTAGCACATCTGTAGCAGTCTGAACTGTTTTCTACCTCCTCCACTAAAGTTTACTTGGTGACGTCATTTACAGGATGGCTGATGTTGAAGAAAATTTTGGAGGAACTCAGGTGCTCCCTTCAAATGGTAATGGTTTGTACTAACAGTCGTTCTCTCATATGTAGATTGTGTTGTTTTATATTGATTTCTACATCAACTCACTGCTGAGGGGTTGATAGAGGCTGTTTATATTACATTACTTGGTTAAGCTCTTCTCAGACAGGAGGCCGAGTCCCCCCCTTGCCTATCAATTCAATCAATCAATGTATTATGTATATAAATAATATAAAATAAAAATAATTAAATGAGTGTGACACATTAATTTATTTATATTCAGTGTATCATTAGTTTCATTAAGTTTATGTTGAACTATATACTAGAGATGGTACTTCAATGCAACATGATCATCATACATCATAACAACAACTTCTTTAATTTTAATTATTATTATCGAATCATCAGTTTGAAGTTTGTTATAGGCCTATCATAATAATATATATCTCACAATTATAATTAAGTAATGCAAGGAAATTAAAGTAGGGAGATCCCTGATTTGAGTAAGTAATTGAAATTTTCGCAGTTGCCAAAACTCCTATAATTCTCCTCTCTAGCATAGGCCTATGCTAGCAATTGGTTGGCGGCTGGCATGTATGTATGAGTTGCAGGCCTAGCTCAAACTATCTAGCAGCAATACATCTTTCTGCTGTCGTGTTAGTTAGATGTGGTTTGAACTCCGAGTCACAGTGTGATGTGATGTACGGGGATAACTGACATATTTGAAGATAATTTATTTAGCTCTAGCCAAGTCTTAGGTAGCTCAAGCCTGTCTTGACATTCCAGACACTCATACCAGTTGAAGTTAGATGGGCAACTCCACTGCAAAACCTGGACATTAAAGGATAAACAACGCAATGAGTTCTGCTGTAGCACTTATGGTAATTATGCTAAAGGAGTTCCAGTATGGTTTGATCAATGAGTAACAGGTTTGATGAAATTAAACCCTTGACGTTCTGGGAGAGGAGGGTCTTTCGGTTAGTGTGAGCGAGGCTTTTCGAGCTAAGCCCTCGGTTAAATATTTCACAGTTTTATTCTTACCATTTCCAAATTGTTCACTCAGCAATATATAGTCCCATCAAGCATTGTGCGGTTAGGGAACAAGACCAAGTTTTGTTCATCTCATCTCAATCTGATGCAATTTTGGTAGATTTCAATTGAAATAACCCTATCTAACTATTTTGTTACGGGTGGGATAAAAAACACCATGTCGAGCATTGCCAAGCACCCGAGCAATGAACTTGACCAACTAGTGGTTTTGAGCATGGCTGCAAATAGATATTCATGCTTTGATATGAATTTTCTGAAAAAAAATCAGATGAGATATCCCACATCCTCAATCTCATCATCATCACTTCTCACCATGGGTGGTGTGTCCCACAGTCCATATGCTTCCCCTTGTTAAATAAGTGTATAGGTTTTATATCTAAACTTATATTCTGTTAGCTTCGGATTGTGGGGGGGGAACAATATTGGTCATGTGACATCTTAGTCTCATCTTCAGTGATGCTGGTGAGGTGATAAGGTAATTACGCTGAGCTTAGTACTGGGTATCTAGGAGCTTGTCTGGGTAGGATTGATACTAGCAGTATGCCTGCTTGGGTTTTTTACTGTCAATGCACGATGTCTTTTCTCTTTACACGCTTATTTTATATAATGATAAACTAGTGTGGTTGCTACAATGATAATTTATTTTTGCCACTACCTTTTGTGGACGATTGTCGCTGTTTAACCTGACGTGTCTACTTGGAGAGTCTCTTCGTGGAGCAATGATACCCTAGGGGAGAGTATAAGTTAGTTGGTCTTTATCGTTACTTTACTCCTCTAGGGTTCGCATGTTGATCTCAGATAGGTTCATTACCCTAGTTTGACCGTAGAGTTGATCATTTCTCTGAAGGATTTGGTTAATTTTATGGGATCTGATTGTCCTCGGAGTGATGCTCAGAAAACTAAAAGATTCTATGGTGATGACATCGCAGTGAAAATCTGTGACCTCTGTCCTGCTCATAGTATATTAAGTCTATGCCTCTGCTGTTCATCTCTTGCGCTCTGTACATTTCTGGCGCAAGTCTGTGAACAATTCTTAACAGATTAGAGCCTAGGCGGGATTGATACTTGCATCCTGTCACTCACAATAATTACAGCTATAACTGTCCTCATACTAATCCTTGTTAATTTTCCTGCCAGTCAATTAAATTAGCTTGCCTCTCATTATCGGTGTTTATTTGGTCTATCATCGAGGGAATGTGGAGGCGATCAACTAACACCAGAAGAGGCATACATCATTATAACCGCTAGCCAACTTCCTATTCGAGGTCCTAACTTGTGTAGTAGTGCATTGGATTTAAGTGCATTACTAATTCTGTGCAATGTCCTATTTCCTTTCGCAAAGTGTTCCATTCACAGTGTAAATTAGTGATTATAATACATTGATTTTATTTGGGCATATCAGATAGTCACTGAGTTGTCATCTAGTACTAGTTAGTTAGCTGAGTTAAGAGTCAGTTGTCTATGAGAACTGAATATTGAGCTAATTAATATAGGATGTTACATTACTTAATCTTATTGACAGTGTCGAGGCCAATTTCACTACGACAAGTCTTGTCTTAGAGTGTACTACATCACCACCCATTAATTCTCTTAGATTCGATCACTCGACACCAAGGAGACTCTTATCTCATGTGGGCTGTTAGTTCTGGTGACCTGAGACGAGCAACTCAAGTCACCAGAACCAACAGAACTGATTATAGTTTGGAGTACTAATCAGCATGTCATGTTAGCCTGGGCAAGCTATCTGTGGGGTTGGGGTACGCAGGTCATAATACTGGCCATAATGATATCGCTCTGTACCTTGTGTAACAGTGTTTGTTAGTCTAAATGTTTGATAGATTGATTAGTGATTGATTTGGCACAGCAGCTCTCTGAGGGTCATACCTACTTAGATGTTCTCACATGACATGATGCAGCTTACAGTGAGATCAGCCGTCAGACATGTCAGTCAGTGATATTGATCACGTTCTGTCTTGAGGGATTTGAAGCTTGTGCTGGAATGTGCTTATAGCTGAAGTCTGCATGTAAAATATGCATAATGGGATAATAATTTATTGCTTGTGAGTTAGACTAAACAACTATCGATAGACTGACAGTAAGGTTTCCTAGATCAGCCTTAGAGAGGCATCTTATGTTGGTCTAGTTTATGTAGCCATACAGTAATCATCATGAGATCAGTAGATTCTTCATAGAGGAGAGACATTTATACTGTTACCAAACTTCATGTAAGCTATGTCCTGGCTTGGTCAACGTTTCTTTTAAAAACATAAACTTCCCAATTGATCAAAACCCAGACGTAGGCTCTAATGCAGTGTTGGGTTGAGGAGGGAAGCCCGTTTAGGTCCCCAAAGCATGTGTAACACAATATTTAAGCCTTTTTGTAAATCAGTATTATAAGGACCCATTTAACAATGCAAAGTCACTTTTGGCAAAATACGCTATCGATAGTTTGGTAACAATAGCTCCAATGTCTGTTTTGTTGACTTCTTCTTTCTAAAAAAAGTGATTACTGGTACCGACAGTATATACTTTCACTGGGACATCCAGTGGCAGCAGCGGTGCTAACAGTACTCTGTGGCAGGCTGTGTGATTAGAGAATAAACAAGACTATGTTACCTGTGTAACAGCAGTGTAACAGTGGTGTGATTCTTTACAGTGTATTGTTTACACATTCTGTGGATGTGGCTTGCCTAGTTATTAGACTTTGATTGCATTCCTTTCTAATTTCTATCAATCAGTATTATGTTACTGTTTATGGATTGGATCAGACTATTGAATCACTGTTGTGGCCAGCCTCTGCCCTTGTAGTGAGATAGATTTTCTCTTGGCTGTGTGAAGGATTATATGACCCGAGGCGCGGCGACTCCTTGTTTTACCTCAAAATGTAAAATAGTTGGTAGGAGTTAGAATATAGCGCTTGAGATCGTGATTTATCTTCTTTACCACATAGCATATAATAGTGCTGAGTTTCTGAACTTTTAGTGAGGTTGTTTCTTTGTGTTCTCCATAGAGTTACTATATGCTCATACACAGTGCGAGATAAGTCCTGTCTCTTGAAATAATCAGGCTACGTTCTACACACTTGCTATGAGGACACAGCAGTGACAGTCATAACTACCGCATTAGACCTACAGTTAGTAGTACATCCCAACTAAACACATAATAACATAGATTTAGACCTCAGATTGATTTCTTGAGGCTGACTGGAATGTTGACAGTTATTTGACAGTGGATTGAGATTCCATGTAAATTAAGTCTAATCATCATGATGTGAAATCTATGTTCAGCTTCTGTTGTGAGTGCCACTCATTAGCCTGGTGACCTGATGTAACAGCCTGGCTCTGTACTTATTGTCTCCCCTCATCATAGTGAGAGAATATAAGCCGTTTTTATTTGTCCGGTATCATCTCCACTTTGCTGATCGAGTAAAGTTAAGCTTTGCTGTTTGTTAAAGGTAGTCTGTAGTTAGCTGACCGGTGGAAAATATGAGGGTTGGTGAATTGTGTGATGTTGTAATGACTGTTTAAACTTGAGGGTGTAAATATCTTCAGACATGAGATGTATCCTTAGTTGATGTAAGTTTACATACACGACGCTTACTTATATACAGTATGATGTTCCAACGCCCATCCATGTTAGATATAGAGATGTTGACAGACTGCACAGTGTAACGATGTGTCATGTTTCGGTCATCAGATGATGCCTGACCTGACCCTTGTAGATCTGATCTATATCTTATAAGATGTTTGACCAGGCTAATTAATTTCTAATCCTCACACTAACGTTATCAGTGGGTTTACTTTAAAAGTCAAATATATGGTTCGGTACGGAAATTTGGTAAGGATTTCAAAGGCGAATGTTATAAGACTGTATAAGAGCAGTAGCGTGCTGATCACATGATAATCTAAGTGGTTCTGATTGACCAGCTCTTTAGGCCCAGCATAGAACCGGGCTTACAAATTAGACAAATAAAGTTCACCTACACTAGTATACCATGCATACACAGCCACATTAGTGTGGATGTAAGTTATATGGTGCCAAACTTACATGTTTGATACTTACTGTTGTGAGGATTGAAGACTTGGTTGCTTCTTGTTATCGGTAACCATCCTGACGGTATCACTTCTCAATCTCATGTTTTTTCTTTGACAGAAATGAGTGGAATGATGGAGGTCGAAGAAATAGTACTTCACTCAGAGAGCATTGATTCAACATTACAAATGACCGTGCCGGATGTCACAGCTTTACAGTCAGCTTCCGAGGATAGTATGGTGACAGCTAGATCAGAAGCTGACACCTCACAACAAGTACCAGAAAATAGTCAAACACAAGAGAATTCTCCTATTCCAACCCTGCCAGTAGGCCAGTCTCTTGATGATAAAGAGAATGAAGATGCAAGCGGTGCTAACAATATATCAGCAAATTCAGGTAATGAAAGCGGTCGTGTTAAATTCCCTGATCGGTGCTACTCTATAATGCTCATTACTCAATGGTAAAAAAATAATGAAAATGAAGTAGGAGTTGTCCTTACTTCACACATGGATGATTATGAATCATTCATTCATAAATCATGAGATTCGAAACATATAAATAAATCCACATGACAATGCTCTGTTAGTGGGTGTGTGTCAAAAATGTACTCAGGAATGCAACATTACCCTTGAAATGTTACTCCCGTGATGTGATTCACCAGTAAAGCAAATTCAGTGGTTCATATTTTGTAAGTCTATATCAATGTTGGCACAAGTTCTTTACAACTGAAGGTGCGAAATAGCGAAATGCCAACACCTTGCTGGTAGTTCAGGCTTTTATTACTTTCCCCCTGATGAAGCTAAGTTTAATTCTTCACTAGTGCAATTAATTTATTTCCTTTGTAAATATAAATCCATATATTGTATATTTGTATTTACCTAGCAGGTCGCCCAGCTGAGGACATAATGAGTAAAAGTATGACTGAGCCGAGTCCTCGAGAGCAATCCTCACGATCTACTACCAGGTCAGGAGCCAATAAGAGATCATCCTCCGCTGACGCTAACAAGTCACCAGAGTCAGCGAGTGGTGCTGCCGGCGCCACAGGGAACGGCAAACCTGTCTCAAGATCAGGTAGGGATAACACAAGACGCTATATCATATATCAGTCTGTACCTTGTTGTATAAGCTAGATTGTCACAGACTTCAATCATATGTATGAATCTTGTGATCAGTGAGTGTTCGGGTCCCTAGAGTATGTTGTGTATACTGTATACTGCTATGTGGTAACCATAGACTTATTATTAAGTCTAAGGTGGTAACATAATGTCTGGTACTTGCTTGTATAAATGACTCATCTCTGATCATATCACAGAGTAAGGATATATATCCTTACTCTGTGATCAAATCTAGGACCCAACAGACAGACCACAGCTGCTACAAAAACATCCATTTAAAAACATGTCAGTGAGGGCATCTATTTCCAGACCATAACTACGATCGAGAAATTTTATAAATAGAATAAGATATGTAGTCTATACAAGCAGCACATCTTAGGCAATAGTCTATACAGGCAGCAGCTCCCTCACTATATAGTAATTATCATACTGCTGCTCAGTTAATACAGAGAGAGTCAGCAGATAATACTTGTGTGTTTTATTATATCAGATTCTCTGAGCCGAAAGGAGCGAGAAGAGAAAGTGAGAGAAACACGAGAGAAGATGGCTAAAGAGCAGGAGAGGAAACTACAGGATCTATTAGATGCACAGAAAACAGGTAAGCCTGGGTACATACACCACATCATGGTCAATTGATAACATTTCTTGGCCTGTGTTGAGAGGGTTTGATTGGTTGGGAAGGTTTTTACTCCAGCCCTTGTATTCTGTAGCATAACATACAGGGTATCAAGATGTGAACAACAACAGCATTTACATTTTCCTCTGCACTCACAATGAAATGGGTTAGACTTCAACTTTTAGAGATTTCCACAGGCTCCTCGTCTAAGGGGGTTATACCTACTCTTTGGGTGGTCTAAGGGGCATTACTAGTTATACTCACTTCACAGGTTCAATCACGAGGCGACACTAACGTCATCTGATTTGGAGGTTGAGTAGTTGTGTTGTGGATTAAATTAACACTGATGGTAGGTTGAGTTCACCAACTAGAACTCTCATGATTGAATAATTTGTGTGTGGTACCTCTGTGATGCATATAACTGATTTTAGTAAGATCAAAGGCTGGGGTGATTCAAAAAGCGATAAGAAGTCACCGTAATGAAGGTAGAGTTCTCTATCATAGTTTAGTGTTCAATGTTCTCATTCAGTTTTCGTTATAAACTCCATTGCGTTTCTGTCAGTTGACAAATTAATAAGGATTGTATACTAGAGTGAAGCTTATTCTTACTCTAGCCCTGCCTCAGTTATATTGTGGTGTCATAAATGCCCTCCTTATACTGCTAGTGGACTGTGTGGTGTCACACAGTGATTTTGCTAGTTAAGCCAAGCAGACTTGGCAGGAGATAATTGTACTATGAGAAAATAACTCTACACATAAGGATTTATGGGAGCATGTTCAGGGTTCTTCTTGTGAGCACAGTGGATGAGAGGAAGCAGCTAACTCCCAATATTTCAGCTGGAGATCTAAAACTTATGATGTTGGTATGAGCAGGGAGTAATTTTGACACAGTCCCCAGTTTGATATGAATAATCTTCGGACTGACACGGCATCATGGATCTATATCTAAAGCTCATGAAGAGACACTTATCACTCATTTTCTGATACCTCAGTTCTGATTTCATCATCTGCAGGGAACGTGGCGGCAGCAGCAGCAGGGGTTTTATTGTCTGTTCAGTCAGGGAGGGTGGTTTAGTTGCCGTTTATGTTGGAGTTGTGCTATTCTGGTATATTGTGCAGCGGGGAGAGCAGCCATCAGTTTTAGCTAAATTCGCTCATTAATGTTATTAATGCAGTTATTCACAGCACCACTCTAATATTCACAGCGCTGCTTTATAACCACTCACTGATGTAATCTCATTAATATTGATCCGACCTTTTTATGACTAACAACTTGATATCATCACATCAAATCAATACCTGATATGACTAATATCACTCTGCGGCTGCTAAGGCAGCACATCAGTAAGAGTAGAGCATTGAGTGTCAGCAGCAGTGCTATGTAGGTTGTTGATGTCCATCATTAACGATTAAAATCTACTCTAATTAGCATTTACTGAGAAAAACAAGAGATAGTTACACAATACCCTGTCTGAAGTCTGAAACAGCAAACTGGCAGCAGGCTTAACTGACACGGATATCCACACGAGATAGGACAAGGATCGATAATAGTCAGCAATATCAACATGATTATTATATGGAATATCAGAAACTAAGTGACTTTGACTTTTGGAGTTGAGATATTAGTTAGAAACCAGACAGAGGGACTTCCGTGACAGCTGGATATCGCTTGTGCAGAAAGTCACATAGATCTACATTCTGTGTGCTGTGGATAGTTTGTACAATTATACTTGATAAACGGATTAAAATCGCTAAAAATGGGGATTTGTGCTTGAAGTCAGATACACAAAATCTATGATTGTTCTTGTGCAAAGATAACTACTACTCTGCAAGCTACCTGTTGGCATTCTGAATAAGAGCACGGAGCCTACAGCAAGCAACCACAACACAGGACTGAAAAACTGAATTTTGCTTGTCGGACAGTTTAGGGTACAATCATGCTGTTCACTGTAGCTACAGCTCTGGACCCGAGTGCTGACTCTGCGTCATCACTTGTCATAACTAACACCGAGAGAGGCAAACATTCTACTGCCTTCTGGGTATTAGATGATACACCCTCCGATCATTGTAAGTTCTCTTTTTAGAGTTGGGATAACGGATATGATTTTGCTTGTATTTGACCTTGACTATCGACCGTTGGTGGAGTCAAACTTTGCGGAGATGTTGAAGGTAGTGATTGTATTATGATACAGCTGTGGCAATGGCTTGCTCAGTTGTTGCTGCTGTTGTTGCACTTTCAACTGCCTCTCCGATGTCAAAATTTGTCATAATTGGTCATTTATTCTGTCATATTCCCTTAGGGCTGATGCTTTTCTATCCTGTCTGAATATTGTATGATCTAGGATACTGATCTACATTGCCCATTGACTTTCATTGTTAGAGTGCAGCAAGATTTTGTTGGTGTCTATCATAAAAAACAGATTTGAATCCCATTTCCATGTTACTGAGAATATACAGCCTTCTCCTGATGAATGCACACTAAGTGAATGGTCGGAACCGATCACATGAGTGCGTGGATCCTTTTACTTAGATAATCCTTTGTCTGAGTTTTGTACGGTTGTCTCACTTTTCATGGATCCAGGCGCCCACGGAGGTTATATTTGGTGATATCATATTGTTTTGGTTGCCTCCTGAGTTATGATCTGTCCAGCTTTTTAACCAATAAATGATATCAGTATGTCAGTAGTAATACCAGTTAGCATCAAGATGAGACATTCATTTTGATATATCAGACTATATTACCAAATAAATGAATCTCATCATTTCTACAAGTCTGTGATACGGTATGTAAGGATAATATGTATGGCTGTGTAAGAGACTCCAAGAGATCAATTAAATATAAGAAGGCATGATGGGCTCTTGACCAGAAGTTAAAAGATGAAATTTTACTGTGTGAAATAAGCTACATTGAATAATCTATTTATAATTATTATCTGGCGTACATTGATTGTTTTTAGCGGAGGAGCTGAGATCTAAGCAGCAGGAGATTCGTAAGAAGAGATTAGATGATATGAGAAGTAAAGATGGAGAGAGACAGCGAGCTGCTGAAGAGAGGAGAAAACGCCGGGAACAGGAAGAGGAGGTAAGACTACTCCGTATGATGTACACATAACTAAATCAGAGCAGACGGCAGAGCAGAGGTATGACGGCAGCGGTTTAGTAGTGTTATGATTATGTATGTTACTGGCAGGTGTGATATTCCCCCATTATGTCACCTATACTCTGTAAGGGGCGGGACTACTGACCATACTGACTACTGACCACGGAACATAATAACCCGCATGGAGTTCAGCTACGTAGACAATGACATACAAGATGAAGACAGTCATCAATGAGTTTGTGATCACCATAAACATATAATAACTTATATGTTTATGGTGATTACTGTATGGAAAGTGGGAGTCGCCCGCTCTTTTACCAAGTTGGGACAAATCTGGTAAAAACTGTAAAAACATTGCACCTTACATTGTTGGTAAATACTATAAAGGGGGGGGGGGGGGGGAACAGAGGAGGTGTCCGGTGTGTAACTTGCCAAGAAACACAAATGGAAGGTTATACACTCATTATATCTACATCTATGGCGGGAGTATACACACTAGGTCTACAGGATGGTTAATTGACTGACACTGTGTAGTTTGTGTTGATAACCCCATCATGCTGTGTTGTTATTATGGAAAGTATCAAACATTAGATCAGAACATTGTTATGATGCCACTAATTACACCAAGCTATAAGTACACAGGCAAAAGTGGTAATTAGAGACTAACATGTAAATATTTATAATATCCACAGATTATTAAACCAATTGCAGCCACTTAGTTTGCGCTGCCAATTAAGTAGAAGTTTCTAAACATTAACTCAGACCATTGACATCACGACTGTGATAAAAATAGTCAGCTTAGCAGAGCTAGGGAAGAGAAAGGCTAACCAGGATTATATTTACAAATTGAGGTCTATGCTGAGGAGACTGCGGACTTGCTGCTGCTGCCGCTGTGAGACAAATATAAGTCATGTCCATGCATGTTCATTGGGAATTACTGATAATATCATTGTGCATGACAAGCAACACTGGAGTTTTCTCTGTATTAATTGGCTCAAAGGAACTTAACAAGAAGAAGGCAGCATTAAAATTATTTATAATTTACCAGATCAACAGAGTTGAGTCGTAACAGCGGACAAACAAACTGTAATAATACCTGAAAGTTGCAAAACTTGATAATTTGCATGATTACCTACATTTATTGCCCTTCTGTGATGAGTAAGTTCATCCTGCAAATTAATCCCTCTGTGAATACAAAGAAACATTACACTCAGAGCGAACAGCGGAGAAGGCAAAATGTACATCAGCTACTGTAACTCCTCTAAAAAACTCTGCAGTGAATGTGTGACTGTGATACATTGTGCTGAGAGCTCAATGTGAACATAAACATAACATGGGAGATGTACTGTAAAGGGATTAGCATATTTTTAGGGACTACCTATTCTATAACATAGATAGTATGGTTTACCTTAGGCTTGGCTGTGTAAGCAATAAAGATTAGGAGGCCCAATGTTATACAAACATCTCAGCTAAGTAATAAATAAATACTCTCCTCATCAAATCATCAAAACTATACCCTTCTTATTCACACATGGATATTACTGTTCACAAGTCTGAGAGGTTTTACTGTAAACTAGTGGTAACAGTTTACTGTCAGACACTTTGAGAGAGGCTGCGATAGAAGGCTGTGATATGGCGTTGTAGTCATGGGTCGTTGAATGACTATAAGGACATATAACGAGTTGTGATTACCTATGCGGGGAGAACTACTAGGTATTTAAGTGGTCTATGCTGGTGTCGTATGAAGACAACGTAACAGCTGATGCGGTGATTTCTAACCTGGTAATATCATTGGTAACATACTGTATATCGAGCAGCTCTTACCCTGTCATTAGCCAGTTATAATCACTGTGCGCAGCAGATCTACTATGTCCGTTAAATGACTCCTCTCAGAATGTGCTGATCGAACAGTAGTGATAAACTCGATAAGCTCGAGGTAGACGAATAGTTTGAAAAGAATTTGAAGCATGGATACTGTTTCAGAGGATAGTATCATGAGGAACAATACAGCGGATAATATAATAAACTCTGAGGATGTCGTGATGAGACAGAAATCAGCTGGCAGAGCTCGTAATAACAAGGACTTATCTATCATAGACGAGGAAAGGCTCAGTAGACTGGAGTTTGAAGAAAATGAAAGGTTGATGAGTCTGGAAGCTGAGAAAGAAACAACTACGCAATCTCTGATACCTATACTCAACATAAAAACGCAACAAGTTGTCCAACCAGTTCGGACAGCGGCGCCGCGGCCTCACTCAATACTCAAACCCACCGCTGTTAAAAGTATTCTCAAATCAAAACACAACGGCAGCAAGCAGCTGACATTGAGCCATTCACGTAATCAAACTGACTACAACGAAAACACGATAACAGAACAACAGCAGCACATCGATCACAGTGTTACCAGGGTTAGTTCTACAGCAGTCAATGGTGATATAAGATCGGCAGCATGTATAAATCAGGGTCAGTCTGCAGATGCTGCCGAGATGAGAAGCAGCAGCAGCGTAGGTCGCTCTACTGCTGGTGAGAGTTACAATCACCAGGCAGGACTGGAGAAACTAGAGCAGACAATACGAGAGGCCGACGAGGCGGTCAGGCACTCACTGATGACTTCAGCGCCAGAAGAGGATAATTATCATACACCGATGCATTATGTGGATATAGATATCGGTGAGAAGCCTTCATCTTTACATGGCGATAATTCACTACTTAAATCTTCTGTAAGTCACCGAGATAGGGAGGAATGCAGTGTCAACACTCATCATATCAATACAAACATTGAACCCACTTCATCCCCTCGCCCTATAGTGAGCCACGGCTCAGATAGATTCAGTAACAAAGACGCTTTAATCAAATCTCCGATTTATACTGCCACTGAACCAAACTGTAAAAAAGCTGATTATATTGATGGGCATCCAATATCACATCATCCCCACTCTAATCATGTTATAAACAACCATCCATATGTCAGTGCTGACAATACAAATTATAATCATCACAGCGCTGCCGTGACTAACTATGACCCAATGACTATGAGCTGTCCTCCGGAGTACTTCTCTAGAGCTACTCCTAACTCACTACCATCACCGACAACTAGCAGCCCTGAGTATAGACTAGTACCCTCAGATCAGTCTCCTACAGGCTATGTGTGGACAGCGCACTCACTACCCTTACAATCACCGTCAGAGAGCCCGAGACACAGGCTATCTCAGTCTGGCAGCCCCATATCCCCAGCCTCAGGGCATCAGACTATAGTCTATGTACCGATCATCACGGACAACTGTAAGTGTTGCAAACATAAATCTGACCCACTGCGAGAGCTTGTAGCTCATAGACGCAGAAGTTCAGCTAGAGATGATGATAATATGTCTATGGCGAGCAGCATAGACTCGGAGGTAGCCCGATATCTAGTGGATTACCGGTCTGAGTGCGGGTCTAACTTTGATGTTATGGAGTCAAGGAGGTCCCTCACTCTGGGCAGAGAAGATAAAATACAGAAAGCTCTTCTGGTAAACATATATTCATTATTTTTGGGTGTAGATCTCCTACCTGAATAGTAATAGGTTTATAAAGTTTGGATCTCTAAAAGGTTAATTGTTTGCATAATCATTTTACTAATGGGAGGGTTATATCTAGTGAGAAATTGAGGCTTTATTTCGGAGCTAGGTGTGCTCCCTCAGTATCCCGATATATTACATAGTAATAGCACAACCTGAGGCTTCATATGTATATAACTGGTCAAGAGCATGAGAAAATAACACCATGCCATCATCACCATTACATAAAATGTGAACTATTCTAGTCTATTTTCTCATGCTGAGAGCCAGTGCAACCTTCTCATACATGTAATATCTTTGTTGTGTTGTTCAAAGGGAAGATTTCAAAGACTCTGAACTCCAAATACTCCATTTATCACCTGACTCATCATATATGATTGAAGGTTTTGTATGTCATAATAGAAAATAGCACTGGATTGTATGGATATGAATGTCATTGCACAATGACAAAGAGAAATTCATTGCGTGTATTGACACAAGAGAAATTACATTAACATCCTAATAAGCAAGAATTTAATATTTAAATTGGGTGGACTTCATTCAGAAAGAATCTCCATAACAGAAAAACATCGCTAATGCATGAAATAAAGATGCACTGGAGGCATTTCTGAGAGGAAATAACGCAACTAAGTGATGGCAAAGTGATCATAAGTCACTTTCTATTATATAGCTGTTATGATGTCACAGCCTCATTCTAGTGTAACTTCTAATGCAACCTAGGCAACCCCATATCCTCATATCCAGCCTACCTGATTAATAATCCACTAGATTCTCATTTACACACCATTACCATAAAATATGTACTGAACTACTAAAACATTCACACAGTCAGTCTGTACTATAAGTATAACCTGCCAGCAGTGGTGATTTTACCCTGACAGCTGATTGTTTCTCAATTATTGGTTATTGTCAGCAGATATTCTCTCATTATCCTGACAGTCAGCTCTGCCCTGGCATCATGATGAGAGAGTGCCTATAGGCCTTATAATGTATAAAGTGCCTCTCACCTAACATATAAATAAAGGAGAAAACTTTTTGCTGGCCGAGTATCATCATAAAAATTTCATCCAAGACGCTCGGCCACTCAGGCCATAAAGTGCGTTGATTCGTCATATTTCACAGTCAATTCAGAACATACTTCAGGATTTTTGTCCAATTGCTAGGTAAGATGCACACTAAGTCATACCATTAGTCGATAGTAAGCCTGGAGGCTACCGTTGGATGACTATAATAACATAGTGATTCACAGATTTAAACTGAATTGAGGCACCTTAACCTGACAGGCAGCTTTTTAAACCTTTGTCAAAAGTTTAGATTAAAAAGTTACTGTCAACAATCTAAAAGGCATACTAGAAAAGTCACATTGTTGTTGCTCAAAACGATCGAAGTGCTTTTTTGCAATGTTTTGATTGATACTATGCTACTGCTACCCAAGTCATACATCAGATTGAACCACAGTATATAGTTAGCTAAGTGCAGCCTAAACTGTTTGGATACCTAGAGTTACTTTGAGTTGTATCATTATAATAATACTGAGTACACTATCAGTTTTTATGTTTAGATAACAGCTGATGCTGACAGTGCTGCTGATGATGTATTACATAATAATTATGAAGTGAGAAATATTATTATTTCTGGCGTGCCTATCCACAATATTTATATTATCATGATTTCCATTCACCTGTTGGGTATGATTTAGCGCTGTCTGATTTAGCACTGTCTGATATAGTAACACTGCAGATACGCTACCATCAGTACTACCATCTACTCTAGCTATCCACAACTTTCAGCTAGAAATGCGTCATCATTAGATAGAGCAAACCAGAAATCACTGTCATATGACAAACCTCGGAGGAGTTTTCGTTGATGGACGCGTTTTTGATAACACTAAATGTAGTTTCATATCTCTGTGTCTAAGAAAAGTTCCTCTCACTATCACATTGATTGGTGATTGCCCTTGAGCAGTTTCTGCTATATGCTATATGCTACATGATTTGCTGGTTTGCGAGCTTTAGTGTCTTGTTACTGTGATAATAAAAAAGGGAGGGGTAGGGGAAGTGCATCCTTGAAATTAAAGAAATCTTATTAATTTTTGCAGAAAGCAATCAGTGACTGGCGCTTATTTAAGGGTTTTCAATGATTTACACAAGATCTCATCCTGTGTAAAGCTCCAAGCTGCCTCTCTCTCTGCATTGTAAGCTTATCGTTGTCTCACTGCTATTTGTTTTTATCTTGTAGGAGAGAAAGCGTAACTTCCTCAAAAAGAGGCTGGAGCGAGCAAACCGAGCCGATAACGAGACAAAACTGAAGAAAGGCAAACATGAGTCGTACGGATTCGGCTCATCAGCTCCCCGATTTGAGGATATAATACTAACAGCATCACCGGGTACTAGATCTATGTCACAGCTGAACCTGTCTGCTATCCGACGGTCTGGTGCTGTGTCTGGTGATGAGGCTGACTCGCTGCAGGGTAATGTTTGTCCTCGGTTTAGTGCGTACCATCGACGGGCGGCTAGTGCTCACGCAGGCAAGCTCCTAACACCTTCTTCTATCTCTTACTCTCTCTCTTATTATCAGCTCAGCTGCTGGGCTCACTGTTTATACCAGTCGGCCCTGTGTGTGTGCTGAGGTTACACTGTCACATGGCAGTAAGATTGGGTTCATAGATTCAACTTATTTGATACTTTGGTATTTAAATCCACCTCATTCTTAGCTTTGATAAGTTGAATGAACTCAGTGCTCCTGACCATACATGTGTGATCCCTATTTTATTTAATTGATGAAGGCCCACTGTTTGGATCTGTTTGATATGAACATATATTTTCCCATGTAGCAACTGGTGAACGACCAAATTGAAATGCTGTTGCCATATGATGGACCAAATGATATGCCCCACAAAGCTCACTTACTACAGTATTTTTACTGCCCTTGTCACCCCCACAATGGTTAAGGGTCATTTGCTTAATCTCTCTATCATTTGCATCATCATTGGTGTCGGCTTTGTGTATGTCATGAGTTCTAGCAGTGCGGGGCTTTTAGTTAGACCCTATATACACTTGGTGATGTGCCGCAAACTTACTGCTTTTTATATTGTAAATTTTAAATAATAAGAAGCTGATGGGTGACAAAGCTATATTCAGACCCAAAACAAAATTAAGTGATTTTTGATTTTGACTTATGGTAGATTCGACCCAGCCATGGACATTTGACATGCCAATGCAAATATATGTGGTCAGAAGAAAAGGTAAAAAATAATGCCACCTATCCCCCCAAACTACCTTCCGGCTATCAAATACTCAAGTGATGCAATAATTTCACTCTGTGAAATATGAGCCTAAGTTTCCAGTCCTTATCATATTTTCAGCCTCATTTGGTTTTTGGCTCACCAAGATTACAATTTCTAACAACTCTTCGACCAACCGCTGCAGCATGACTTTTAAAAAGCGCAACAAAACTGCCCCGCTGCACCGTAGTAACGCGACTAGAACTATTCTCTGTTTCCCTTATCTATCAGCTTTACTAACTATTACTGCTTAATCTTTTGTGTTTCTAAGCTTGCCTGCATCGTGAGAGCATACCGTAGAGGTCATACAGTATTTTCCTTCACTTGTGACAAGGAGGGACGACTACTCCTTATAAATATACCCAGCATGTAATTCTAACTGAATGCCATCAAGACAGCACAGCGTACAATAAGTCTCTCATATCAGGTTGTAATAAATATGTAAATGTATGAGAAACTGGAACTTTGCAATATGCCGACTGGATAGGTCTACTTGTATTATTGTTTCCATCGATATTATGAGATGTGCAAAATGTTATACTTGAAACGATGTCCCCATCTATTTTTGCTCCCCACATAATTACACCATGCATTGTCAAGTATATAATTTTAACTGGCTGTTGTATCGTGTAGATGTTATTTTGGGTTATTCCGTTGCCATGTATATTTTTAGTGAGAATGTTGTATAAGCACGTTTTGGCATGTTTCTGAGCATGGTTTTGTGTTTTTATTTCTCGTAGAGTCCCCGCGTCCTAACTCAGCCGTCCCAACAGGAGATGTATCCTCGCCTAGAAATAACTCCTCTTTCACAACTGCAGAAACCTCACCCATGTTTGTTGCCAGGCCTCTGTCTAAAAGTACCACAAACATCAGTGGGCAGCGTAACGGCGGCCCGCGTCATCGTCGGGTCAGTGCAGGAACCTCTGCCAATAGTGATGCTGAGAATTGTAAGTACATCTTATTCATGATCCCACATCTATTCAGCTTTTCCTGGTTCTGTCTCAAGAGGACCTACTTCTGCTGTTCTCACCATTTTCTCTGCAATCTGAACCTAAATTTGAATGATACGAGAAAATCACGTAGTTTTGATGCTCTGTACTGAATTGTATCTCTTCAATGATCGTTGGGCGCTCAGACATCATATCGGGAGTTATGTGCACAGTCAAATCAAGTTCTGATTTGTTTTACTTGTCAAAGCAAAAGCATTAGAATTGCCTTCTCTTTGTCAGAGAGCAAGCAACTTCAATATAGACAATGCACCATTTTGCATTCACATCTTAACATGCTGGTTACGAAATGACATCGCCGCCGCCCTCTTGTGGATAACTAGTCGTTTCTTCTCACAGTAGAGTTGTGGCACTACAGGAGTTTATGGATCTATGGATTGTAGATTTTGCTTCTTGTTGTAATCGAGTTTCTATCAGATCTAGGCATGAGCATGATGTTTGCATATTTTGACTTTCGAAACTTACACTAGTATCAGTTTATAGAAGTTACAAAGCTCGCTCACTCATTCACTAATTCTCACTAAATCTATACAAAAAAATAACCGATAACATGTCCAAGGGAATCTGGACTTTTTTTACAACACCCAAAAATTGATATCAACATCCAACACAGTCGCGATGAAAGGAGATTAAGCCAATGACAGTAGACCCTTAGTTTATAATTATCTGCCCCAATGCTTGATATGCATCCTGTATATAAGTTGCTCTATTTATATTTAAATTCACACAGCCTTACAGCAGCATAAACGTCGCAAACCACGAATCTCTTTCTCCCCTGTGACATTGATAAACACTCCTAGCGGTGGGGTTGTTTCTGCCTCGTTACAAAAGAGAGCTGTCTCTAAGGAGAGGAAATCTACAGCATCAACTACATCATCATCTTCATCTAGTGGTGAGAGGAAAAGCCGCAGTTCTACTCGGCCTAATTCTAGTCCCTCGTCTGTGGGAGGAGGTATGAACGCCCTGTACTTGATCAACTGCATGATTCAAGCCTCAGTCTACTGCCGACTAGATGATTTGCATGATCTGTTTGAAACTCCCTCAATGTTTTGCTGTGGGGTCTTGCTGTCTTTTGGAGCTCTTCATTTTAATAATCTGTCGAATAAATTCACCCCCCCCCCCCCCCCAATCTTCTCTTTCTCTGCTTATTTTAATTCTGTCCCTCGATTCTTAGTGGTCGTTTAGTCTAGTCTCGGTAGGATAACACATATCCCCTAATCTATCAACCCTTTAGTCTAGGGCTACCTATCTGGTAAATCATACCCATCATACACTCACCCCCCCCCCCCCCCCCCCCTCTCAATTTCTATTTATTTCCTTTTGTTGAACCAGTTGCTGATTTCGTATCCTATTGCTTACGGCTGAGCACGCAATGTGATTTTCAGTGAAATGTATTTTAGTTCAACCTCGTTCTCGTCGATGTTTCCATAGACGTTTCCACCGATGTTTTATAAGTCCAAATGTTATAGTGGTCTTGTTTCATAACTCTGATAAGATATCACAGCATGTTTCCCTGATTTCATTCACCCAGTTTACGTTTGAATCATTTTATTTTATTATCATTTTAAACTATTGATTTCACTACTAAGTTTGTTGCTATACCCGGCCAGTCAATTATGGTAATTGCGATATTGTGATAGTGCTTGTTTGGCTTGGCTATTGGAAAGGCAGGGAGTTTTTATACAGTGCAGGGATTATTACATAAAACTTTGCTGACATTTCAGGTAGGGTCTTATTAGAAGCGCTTTGAATGCCCACTGTAAGTTTGAGATGCTGTTGAGCTCCGATATCAAACACATTCCTCTGACTGACATTAGTCTAACGCAACATTGGCTTCTATGTAAATGTTTGAGCTGTGAAAGTTTACACTATATTCAGATGAGTGTGTTTGGCAGTAGGCCTCATTCCGTCATCCCTGTAATAACATGATTGGGTTCTCAGTTTATCTTTGAATGATTTGTCTGTTTGCAGCTACAGCTGGTCGCCCCAGACCATCCTCAGAACTTCCTGATAGTCTGAAAAAGTCTGTCTCTAGACTGAGTACAGCCAAGTCCCCAGCTACAGAACTGAACGATAAGGGCAACAAAAACAATAAATCATCGGCTACATCAGGTTTGTACGCTTACAGCCTACTGTATATACCCGTATCTACGTTCTACTGTATAAACATGTATACACCCTTTGTATATACATGTACCCATCCCTTGTTCCACCTGTCGAAAGTGTGTGTTGTGATGGCGTGCTTAGATGTCCTACCCATATCATTGAGTCATGAAAAAGTGTCGTCAACCATCTCAGTCAAGACTTAGGACTTGTTGAAAAGAAATTTTAAGAACTAGAAATTACTACTATACTTTGAGTTTGGATACTGACATGAATTTCTTAGTTCAGTCCTACATATAAATGATGCATGATATTAAAATGGAGCTGTTGGGTCTTACATGTATAAAGTTAGTGTCTTGTCTTTGCTGTGCTTTTATGGAATAGTTTTTTTCAATTGAGAACCCGTATAGTGATATCTTGCTGCACCATCTCAACACAATAGATTCTGAATTGTGAAATTACATTTACAAATAAATTTGGGGATTATTTTTTACTTGGAAACAGTAGTTTTACCGCAAGCGTTTTCTTATAAGTTGTGAACTTTGCAGTGGTTGATATAATTTTATATATTATTTGCAGCCTCACATTCAAACTTATCCACATTTAGTAAGTCCCGCCCCTCTCATTCACCGGTTGAGCTGATTAAGCCCCTCCCCTCATCTGCATCAGCGACTGCTGCTAAGAGGACCCCACCTCGCGCCTTGTCAGCAGCCAGTCAGAAGCAGCAGCGTATGGGCAGCCGCAGTATGACAACTGGTGATATACACAAAATAGGATTGTCTTCTCGTCCACCGAGACCATGTAATTCATCCCCTGTCCTATACGCCACTACTCTGCACACAGCTTTACGTTTCTTAATTTAGTGTCGGAAGATCTAAATATGATTTGCTAAATTTTGCTAACAATACAATTTGCTTTTGATTTTCTAATCTCACAAGCTAACTGAAAGTTAATAACACGACATCCACTGCTGAAATCTAAGATTCTCTTACCATTGTGATTCATAAAGCTGATCATTGATTTGCTGGCCGGGTAAAAATACTAGTTTGCTGATCTTCTTCATGATCGATCCTAGATCAAGTTTAATCCAACTGCATGCATTCCAGTTGCTCAATTCCACTGGTCAATGATGACCAGTGTAGGGAGAGTAACTCCGAATGCAGGCAAATTGACAAAACTTGGTCAATATCAATCCCAACTCTCATAATAATGTGAAATCAGATCCTCATTTCCTTGGTTTCTATTCTAACTCAGCGCTTTCTAATACTCCACACCTATTTTGTTTGTTACAAGCATTGTAACATTTATGTTGATAACCCCTCATACATGTTAGCACCTGTGTAAGTGATTATACACCTGTAAGCTAATGTCAGGTATTGATGGCAGCCGGGAGGATTGTATGTGACACCAACACAGTACTGTACTTTCATCTACACTTGTTTGGTCAATTTGAACCCTCAATGCATTTGATACGCTAGAGACCAGCAAACACCCCTCCATTGCTTGTTTGAATCGGGCCAGCCCGATACATGTTGTAATTGGTATTGGGTTTTAACTTCAATGATTGGTTGGTTTGGTGTGACAATCATTCTAAAACTACAATGGGTAATGAGAAAGGCTACACTAAAGAATTCTTATGTTGTGTATCATATGACAGTTATGATCATGTTATATACTGGTTTTTTATCCCTTTACAGCTGAAGTCACACCTCGACGTCCAGTCAATGGTAACAGTACCTTAGATAGGAAACCAAAAACTCCTAAAACACCTGATAACACTAAGAATAAATCTGATAGTGATGGCCAACAGAAGGTAATATACTGGGTGTTTATATGTCCAAGTCTTGCCAGTAAATAACAGCTCTGGATGATATATAAATATATGACATGTTAGCGTATACTGAGAACTAAAGCCAAATCTAAGAAAGGCAAGATAAATCTGTGTTCGCTCATGTTTATATCAAACACTACCCATGTCTAACAGACCAGGATAGTGATTGGAGGTCATGTGATCATGTGTTGCAGCTTGTAGCATTCCTTACTTATATGTAAGAGAAAGTACTGTTACCAGCATATATTTATAAATCCTAATAATAAGTACGTCACACGAGTAATGAGGGCACTCGCAGTGTATCGTCGTTATTATTGAGACGTTAGGACCTATGTACAAGTAGTGATGGATCTGTTACACCCTTTATACACGCAGGCTAATCTGAAGACGAGAAGCGCATCCGCTACTCGACCCACAAAATCCACCACAATAAGCAGTGCTACAGAACAGAGCGGCACGTCAACCTACGAATCAAGATCTAAGACCCTGGAGAGGCCGACTAAAGCTCAGCGAGCAGCTAAAGCAGACGCTATGTCTAAGGTAAGCTGATAAATCACTGTGTAAATGTAAGAGGTATATCAGAAAGAAGATCAACATCAATGTCTGGGACACTGTCCAGTGTTTAGATGCCATAGTGTAGAGCAGTAGAGTGGTCACATGACTGCTTCTGAATTGGTTTTAACCTGATGTAGAGGTGACATTGACCAACGAGTGTTGGCATATACTACACACTGTAGAGATGTGGATCTCCTATATGGGATGTGTCTCCGATACCCGACACATATATCAGATACACATCCCTATAGGCGGGTATTGGGGGCTATTTTCTCATATTATCCCGTATCACCTGTATGTCAAGTAGTCATGTAGACAGTCTGGTTATTATTACACCTTTTTCTCTGTGACAGTCTATGTACACACCATCAGCTGCTGCCTCGAGTCTCTCCACCTCCGGCAGCAGGCCTGATAGCTCTGCCTCTGGTGGAATGAGAAAGGTTTGTCTCACCCTGCCTTGCCTGTACTCTGTACTTAGTGTAGTTATGTAGTTCATGTTGTGTTGTTTAGTAGCACCCTGAGTTACTTGATGTTCACTTCTGATTTTGTTATGCACACTATGCACACTACGCACACTTAGTGCTGTTTTGTCCCTTGCTCATGTTTTGACGAGCAGTAGCATGAATGAGGCTTTAAAAGTTGGCAGATAACCCTGAAACGAGACCAACATACAATCTGACAAAATATAAGCTGCTTTACAAATCATCGCAGTGATCATAAGACAGTCATCAGTGCAGAAGTTTTACTGAGTGATTCCTAATATAATCATACACCTATTTGTAGAACAATCCATATGTGAGCTTACTTCAACTATTCAGTTTCTTATTTATCTGTTTCCTGTTCTGTTGCATTGTGGTTATCGTCTTGTTTGTTTGCACCCGATTGATCCTGTTTTTATTCTGCTGCTACTGAGATGCAAGCACTTTGTATGTATACATGAGTATCAAAATAACAGTACATTGAGTCTATAGAAATATTTCAGTGACAGGTCTACTGACTTGAGATGACTTGAGACTTCTGATATGCTGATTACACTGTCAAATTATCTCACATCAAGCTAAAATTGATTATCCTGACTCTACTCTGTTGTATAGGCCAGATCTGTGGGTAATATCTCAAAGGCTGCCGCTCTCACTACTAAGAAGGAGTCAGACACAACTAAGGCTGCCGCCCGATCATCACTCGCTAAATCTAAGAGTACTGACCCAGTAAAGGCCGCAGCCTCTGGTAGAAAATCTGCTACTCCTTCTAAGGCATCAGCCAGCGGTACTAGTAGTAAGAATAGTACTCCTAACGCTAGTAAGCCTTCAAGTAAAACAGCCACACCGGCCAGCAGTCGAAGGTCTAGTAAAGATTCTAACACTGGTAATGTGGTGTCACCTAAAAATACCAGGACTACGAGTAAGTATGCAGCTTATACTCTCACACAGTAACACTGTAGAGGGTGATCCTGCCTTACTCAATAAGCGGGGGTTTTATCGATGTTGGTAGTGATGGTGTTCTTATGATTCCTTACTGTAGTTCATACCAGATTTCACGTTTTGCTGATATGACGGACTCTAAGTGAAATTGTAAAATAACATCTCCGAGACACAATTCTTAGTTTTTGATTGTCATAGACAGTGTTATATTTATGGCGATATATGTCTGATATATTGTATTCATGTGAGCGGGCTTCTATCACTGTGTTATGTTTTGCAGCTCCTACATCTGAAGTGGAATCTAAAGATGGTGCAGCTACTAAAGCTTCTACTGAAGTTACAGCTGATGCTACTGTAGACTCAACTCCTAAACCTGCTGCAGCTCCTGAGAAGGAGGCTGTCAGTACCTCCCCCGCACCAGCTGCACAAACCCCTGCAGCTGCTCCAACCACAAAGGATGGGAAGAAAGCTGCCAAGGTATATACATTGTTGTGGCGCTATGCAGTATGATGTTATCGTGTATCAGACTCCAACTTTGTTTGGTTTTCACTATACCTCGAATCACTACGTTCATATCACTTGATATATTATCTTCTTGCCAACAAAAACAATTTTTGAACTACTGATAACTCACCAGAAAACCTGAACACTAATATGTGTTTGTAACAATGTAAAACACTGTAAGTATCATTTACCCATATAGAACAATGTATAAGATCATAAACACTGTTACCTTCCTGCCTGATTGATGTTTGTATAATCACAGGCCGCTGAGATGGAGGAATATAAGGCTAAGTTAGCTGAGAAGCGTAGAGAGGCTCGGGAGAAAGCAGACCGCGAGGCAGAAGAGGAGAGATTACGTCAGGAGGAGCTGAGGCTAGCTGAGGAAGAGAAGGAGAGACAAGAGGAGGAGAGACAGAGAGTGTTTGAGATTGAGCAGGAACGTCTGATGGAGGAGTCGAGGAAAGCAGAGCAGGTGAGACAAGATCATAAGATACCAGTACTGTATATTAGTGTATAGATACTATGATGTCGGTATATAGATATACAGTGTAAGCTGGTTAATTCAAACTTTATAATTCAAAACTCCTGTTAATTCATACAAGGAAATTTGGTCCCTTCAGCCAGATCTCCATGCATTCTAATGTAACTTAATTCAAACTCTGCTTAATTAGAACAAATTTTTGTGGTCCCAAGAGGTTTTAATTAAGTGAACTGCACTGTAGTATTTTGTGTATAATATTCAACCCCATCATTTGAATATTTTCAGAATATGAGCTGAATGTCACAAATGTTGTAATTTTGATGATGAGGGTTCTTAGCGCTTTCAGGATGATCTCGGCTTTGTAATAATGTGATGGGTATTTATGGTGGTGTAAAATAGCTATCTGTAAGGTAGTATCATATCTAAGCACCACAGCGTAATAATTCTTTGAATGGAGTGTTATTGTGAAGCATCCGTCGCTAACCTACATCATCACATAACGATCATAATAATATGAGTTAGCTGATATAGCTTTGGCTGAAGGAGATGCAGGATGACTTTGTGGAGTATCTCAGAGATAAAATGATTATAAATAAATGTTTATCATGTAATTAGGAGAGACTGGAGAAGGCGATTGAGGAGGAGGAGAAGAGAAAGCGAGATGAGAGCGAGAGACTAGAGGCCGAGAGGATCGCTAAGGAGGAGGCAGCAGAGTTCGCCAAACAAGAACAGGAGAAGCGAGAAAAGGAGAGACAAGATAGAATAGCTAAAGAGGAGCAAGAGAAACTCGAGCGTAAAAAGGTATGTGTGCCTGTGTGTGTGGGTGTGTGCCTGTGTGTGTTGGTGTGTGCCTGTGTGTGTGGGTGTGTGGTTGTGTGCAGGAGTGTGTGGGTGTGTGGTTGTGTGCAGGAGTGTGTTAGGGGTGTGTGTGCAGGAGTGTGTTAGGGGTGTGTGGTTGTGTGCAGGAGTGTGTTAGGGGTGTTTGTGCAGGAGTGTGTTAGGGGTGTGTGTGCAGGAGTGTGTTAGGGGTGTGTGTGGGTGTGTGCAGGAGTGTGTTAGGGGTGTGTGTGCAGGAGTGTGTTAGGGGGGTGTGTGCAGGAGTGTGTTAGGGGTGTGTGGGTGTGTGCAGGAGTGTGTTAGGGGGGTGTGTGCAGGAGTGTGTTAGGGGTGTGTGCAGGAGTGTGTTAGGGGTGTGTGGTTGTGTGCAGGAGTGTGTTAGGGGTGTGTGTGCAGGAGTGTGTTAGGGGTGTGTGGGTGTGCAGGAGTGTGTTAGGGGTGTGTGTGCAGGAGTGTGTTAGGGGTGTTTGTGCAGGAGTGTGTTAGGGGTGTGTGTGCAGGAGTGTGTTAGGGGTGTGTGTGCAGGAGTGTGTTGGGGTGTGTGTGCAGGAGTGTGTTAGGGGTGTGTGGTTGTGTGCAGGAGTGTGTTAGGGGTGTGTGGTTGTGTGCAGGAGTGTGTTAGGGGTGTGTGGTTGTGTGCAGGAGTGTGTTAGGGGTGTGTGTGCAGGAGTGTGTTAGGGGTGTGTGGTTGTGTGCAGGAGTGTGTTAGGGGTGTTTGTGCAGGAGTGTGTTAGGGGTGTGTGTGCAGGAGTGTGTTAGGGGTGTGTGGTTGTGTGCAGGAGTGTGTTAGGGGTGTTTGTGCAGGAGTGTGTTAGGGGTGTGTGTGCAGGAGTGTGTTAGGGGTGTGTGGTTGTGTGCAGGAGTGTGTTAGGGGTGTGTGTGCAGGAGTGTGTTAGGGGTGTGTGTGCAGGAGTGTGTTAGGGGTGTGTGGTTGTGTGCAGGAGTGTGTTAGGGGTGTTTGTGCAGGAGTGTGTTAGGGGTGTGTGTGCAGGAGTGTGTTAGGGGTGTGTGTGCAGGAGTGTGTTAGGGGTGTGTGGTTGTGTGCAGGAGTGTGTTAGGGGTGTGTGTGCAGGAGTGTGTTAGGGATGTGTGGTTGTGTGCAGGAGTGTGTTAGGGGTGTGTGTGCAGGAGTGTGTTAGGGGTGTGTGGTTGTGTGCAGGAGTGTGTTAGGGGTGTTTGTGCAGGAGTGTGTTAGGGGTGTGTGGTTGTGTGCAGGGGTGTGTTAGGGGTGTGTGTGCAGGAGTGTGTTAGGGGTGTGTGTGCAGGAGTGTGTTAGGGGTGTGTGCGATCGGTGTCAAATAAAAGTGGCACTGACTAAGTCTTAGTAGCTACCCCTTTTCTGTGCTCATGGCTCTATTCAAGAATGAAAATTTTACTGATTGGCCTTCATGATTAACACACACCTGAACAGCCTGCAGGAAGTCTAAAGAGGCTGCCAATTTCCCTGGGGAGTCAGGCTTGGCGTTCTCATAATTAGGAGTTGATTACTCTCTGCGCTCTTGGTTCAGAGAGAAAACAACTCCTGTTTTCAGGAAATCATGACACTGCTTGTATAAGAGAGGTAGTATACCCCCTCTGCTTGTATTCTAATATACTGTTTTATGATCTCATATAATCTAAAAAATAATTTATAGAAACTTGAGATGATCATGAAGAGAGTGAAGACTTCCTCACCAACTCCAGCAGACCGCAGCGGTCAGCAGCCGAGTTCTGAGCCTCCTAGTATGGCCTCATCTATGTCAACCTCAGTATCAGGCAGTATGACAGCCAGTACAGGGGGCGGTTCAGCTACAGCCTTTAAATCTCCACTACTGCAAGGTCTTATGGCTAAACAGCAGGCATCAGGTGAAACTACTCCTGAGAAGAAATTCAGCTCTCCATTACTTAATAACCTAATGGGTAAGTTAGAGAAAGCGAACTGGTATCACATGTATCAAGTCACAGAATATATATGACCGAATATTCTTATAATGATTCCTGTCCAAACACTGAAAATTTAAAAAGATTTATGTCCCGCTTCCAATATCTCATGCATGTTAGGTGAAATACTTGTATGGTAGTGAGCTTCTAATTCAATGATTGTTTATTCTTCATTCTTCTGGACTACCCAATGAACATGCTAAATAATCCCACATGCTGCATTCGTACAGAGACTGTGTTTGAGATTCTCTTCGCAAAACTCAATACAATACTAAATGATGTACAAACACCCTCTATCTCATAACACTGACTTCTAACATTACAGCAAAGAAGAACGCGGGGGCGGATAAATCTGATGATAGCTCTAGTAACTCTTCTAATAGCCAACAGAATTCACAACAAGCTAGTCCGGAGCACCAAAACAGTACTCAAACAGCTGAAACAGTTGAGGGAGAAGACTCCAAATTAACTGTGGAAGTCACACAGGACAGTAAAACAGGGGAGATAAACCCCACAATAATAACTGTGGATGATGACAATATAAATGCTACTATAAATAGCAGCAGTGCAATAGCAGGGGAGCACGAATCTAATATTAGTACATCTAATGGACTAAATTTGTCTCAAAATGGAGGCGATAGTAAAGAAATTAGCAATGGTGTAGCAATGAACAGTTTAAATGGCACAACGTTGCCACACTCTGAAAAAGTAGCTGTGTTAGAAAATGGTGCTTCTGGTGAACAGAAAGTCGGCGTGTCAGCTCATCAAACAAACGGCAGCAGTGATAAAAGGTCAGTGTTCTTATAGCATATTAATTGTACTGTGAGTTATCCCCTCACAATTAATTAAGGGGGCAACTTCACGTTTTGATATATGTTAGTCCAAGGAGTTAACTCTTTAACTCCTTGGTTTGTCTAACCAAGAAGTTTACTCCCTGGATTATGGTTTTCAATTTGTAAGGGTGTAGCTCCTTGGTGTACTGGCAGGATATGATGGGTTATAATCATGAATTCAGTTTTGCCTAACTCACAAGGTATTACATTGTCAAAACATGTTACCTATGCGAATGATTGATCTCTGTGACCGACTCAGTTCATCACTTCCTGAATTCCTTTGTCATTGTCTATTTAGTTGGGTTTGTCAATGCTGATAAGCGTTCTCTCTTTTTTATACAGCGCTGGACTGTCTGAGGAGAGACAGGGTACATTTGAGGAGGTATTAACTCTATCAGGTACTGAGGTCAGCGACATGAAGTCCGGCAGCAGCGCTAGCAGTAATATAACATCATCACCTCTGATAGCCTTCGAGAATCCAGCAGCTCCGCCAACCACCACTACACATACTGAAGGTGGGAATCATGGCGCTCTCAGTAATAAGATAATCATCTCCTCCTCGGCCTCCTCGTCCTCCGCTGGGCTGCATGATACACCAGAGGAGAAGGTAGTGTGCCGCGTGTCGTGTGTTGTGTCCTTTTCTTTTTATCTAGTTATCGACAGAGATTTCTATCAGTTCCTTCACAGTTTCCTTTCTGTTCACTGAGGAATCGTTGATACACATTTCTGCACAATGAACATAATTTATATAGGGCACTAGGAGACCTGTGACTTGAGTACAAAGTTGCGAATCACTCCAGTGCTATAGATTGAGTTATGCTTAGTTTTCACACTAGATCAGTTTGTCACCATCTTTGTCGACTCCACCTTACTATTTAGGCTAAGTTGGGCTTTGTAAGATCATAATGGTATTTCCAGTAACATGTAATACTTGGAATGTTTGGGTACAAACTTCAAGGGCCCATCACCTTGTGGTCAGCGTCCGGACATTAATTTGTCAGTAGCCTACAACAAGATAATCCATTGTTTACTGAAGGCTGTTGTTGCAGTTCGTTGAATTTACCACTATCTAATGACAGAGATTTATCATCCCTGATACCAGTATTATCAATGTTGTTGATTCCCCATTCACTTTTGGTAGAGGTTTCCTTGGAATTTAGTCCATGATTAGGATTTCTGATGACCAGTTGATTCCAGAGTCAATGTTGACATGGCTTGTCGTTCTTTGATGTATTCATATTTAATGTTGACCAGTCAGTTACCATAAACATAGATTGAATTGCCTGTTGTTCAAATAGTCTTCACTGCCAAAAGAATTCTACTTTGATCTGATGCCCTCGAGAGAGAGATAATAATAAATAATTCAGGAGAATCATGCATAAAAATCATGGATCACAAATATGTCTGTGACATGTAGTGTCCATGATTTGTTTTGACCGAGGGGGGGGGGCAAGGGTGTGGGGTGCTTAAACTAGTCCATGAGTTTTAGCACACACGCCGCATGCACATGAGTAGTCGCGCACACGCCTCATGCACACTTGTGGACGAGTTTTTTGGATATAGATATCATGCGCCGCCTCTTGTTATGCCGGTTGTGTGACACATAACGTGATTACAGCAAGCGTCTGTTGAAATGAAAACTGAAATTTTACGTTAGCCTATGTCTACAGTCATGATGCGTTTAAGGTGCAGAAAATAGAACTCTCCAACCTTTGGTCACGTTAATTTTACTCATTGAGGATACCTATTACATGCGTTTCATTCATTGCGCAATCGTTGATTTTCAGCGGTCGATACAAAATCACGCCAGTCTGTCTACTCCTTATGCCTGCAGTTCTCTGCATCTAGTGCTGTAATGAAGTCTGACGGGAATAAGTATATTACATATCTGCTCCATATCTCTAATATGGGACGGGAGCGGTCTGAAAGATAAATGTTACACGGGTGTATCACTCACGATGTCGTAACCATGCCCGACCAGCATGCTGGTTCAGTCTATCTCTGATCAGACGTAAAGTTGTGTGTCTAGGTGATGACTGAGGTATCAAAGTCCCAGCTTGTTACTGGGTGAGGTATCGGTAAGGCTGAAGTGGCATGTTCTTGTTTTTTGATAAGGTCGGTAATGTATATAGCTGATAAACTTTTGCCAATTTGTTTCTGTTTGTCTAGACAAGGTCTTGTTGTTGAAAGAATATTTATATCAAGTTATGATGCAATGTTTATAATCCAGAGAAACAAGTAAGAAACCCTGTTGGTGTAATGAGGCAGAGGGATATTGTGATTCCCTGTTAGGAGTTGGTTAGTTAGCAGACATACGATCTCTTGATGATATTACTGCATCAGCCAGTGTTAGCTTGTTATTTGAGTTTTGATTGTCTTGTCAAATTGATGGCGAGTTCTTCTGGCGTTGCTGAGGAGTTGAGTCACCAAAGTATAAAGTTCTGTAGTGAAAGCTTTATTTAATGTGCAAATCTATCAAGCTGTATAACTACTCAAGATAAGTTTATCCTCTTCCGTCAACAAATGAAGGTTCTTACTGATGTTTATCTCTAAAACATCAGATATCACTGAGCTGAGATTCTAATTTTAAAAAAGCCTTCAAATTTACTAAATGATTTCCAGATTAATCAGGTTTCACCATCACAACATGTCAACAATTAATCTCTTTGTCTGAGTTGTTTCCTACCAGGGCCAAAACTGAAGCTAAAGCTTACGTCCCTGGATAGATTAAATAGATACAATCGTCTGCTCTGTAACTACCAGTAACTTAAAACTTTCTAATTACAGAAGTGCATTAATACAGAGCCGCACTCATCTTCAATACCAGCAGCAGAAAGTGAATTATGGAGAGCAGTAGATGGGATGATGTCGAGTCGTCGTGACGACACAGTGAACAAACTATCCGAGATGGGATTGTCTGAAGGTAACCCTGACGATGAGAGTGATGAAGGACAAATATGGCAAATGATTGAGGGGCGTCTACCCTACACCCTCGACATGGTCTGAATTCTAGCCTGTGATCCATAATTCAATATTTAAAAAGATGGATATAATGTATTAAACTAATGTACACTATTTTACTTTTCAGTATGATGTACTTTATATTGTATTTTGGTAAATGTAACTCAATAATTAATTTTTTTCCCAAGAAATCAGTAAACTAAGAATGATATTTATTGGAGATGAGTATTGATATGTAATATCGGGACGAGTTATAATGAGAAGTTGCTGGACCCAGGATGGGATGATTTTATTTTATACAGCGTTATTAAAGTTTCCCATGTTGTTTTTTGTTCATAAGTTAATTTTTTGTGCCGATTTACGTTAGTTTTTGTTAGTTAGATCAAACATTTTGTTTGTTACCATTCCAACACGTAGAACAACCACGGAGATCATAAAATAGCTGGCCGTATCTCCAGTCAATACGATCAACAGCTTTGTCGGGATAATCTTCCTGATACCAAAACCTTACATATATCAGGAGATTTATTGTAAATTATTTCTGTTTCCAATTTTTTTCTACATTACAATGCTTCTGAGGGCACTTTTCAGTTTTGTCACAAGAGCCTACAGAGCAGCTATGTTGAGGAATGTCGCTACAACGTCTCATTTTCCAGCTTTTCACTCTTCCTCAAACCAAGGAGTTCGGGTCGTCTCTCTTGACTCCTTGCTCAAACATTTAGTTCAATAGTCGCGTGGGTTGCCACCTGTCTAAAACTTGCCAAAAAACAGTTTCAATATATTTTTGCTGGTACTTTTAGAGTTTTGGTGGTTCAGTGCACGCGTCCGGGTCATCGCTGATCCCTCCATAGTTAATTATTGATAGGCTGACGGCGTAACGTCGCAGACTCACACTAACAGTGTAACGTTGTATTGTTGTATTTTGTGCTGCTATGCATTATTATACATTATTTTACTGGATTAATTGTTGGAATTCGGGAATATTCTATATTATTACTATAAATCAGCCATGCCTATATTTAGCAAAAAATAAAAAACAATGCTTCATACACTGTATCAGAGTGAGCAGTACCTATCATCATTATATGTTAGAATGTAATAATCATAGACAAAGACAGTTTTTTGTCCATGGTAAACACCATCTCAGTATGCTGACAGACAGATGTAACACTGTATTCAGAGAGGACCATCATGCTAAGAACGCACCGTTATAGCATGGCAGAGCGTCACTCATGATAGAAAATACTAAATAATGACATCATACCAATAAAAAATAGCATTTTCAGAACACTCATATATGATAAAAAGGTATGATAAAAATGTCTAGTTATTATTCTTAAATACCGAAAAAGTCAATTACAACAGTTTTGCTGACAAGATTAGTTACACTTAAACATTGTTGCGATAGTAATTTGTGCTTTCTTCAATTATCACTGATCATGATTATGTTTTTATTCGTATATATTTATATTTATCATACAGGAGATATATAGTATAATAATACTAACAATACTAATTGTAAATCAGCTGTTTTGTTCTGAACATGACACTGGCTCAGCCTCATTTACCTAATTGTCTCCAATATCATATCACGGACATATTTGTGGTGGGAGTTATTGTTATGACGTGATCGCTGACACTAATCAGCTGTGGTGACAAGATGTGGACTTTGGACTCTGTGATTTATCAGGCCGTAGCTGAGCGTCACACAGAGAGGCCGAAGTGTTGCACATCGAGGAAATGATGAGCCATTCATATCATCTTATACAGCTGCAGGCTTATGTGTGCGGTGTGGACTTTGATCAGTCTAATAGCTCAATGGTAAGCATGATATAATGTATCCACCAATACCCAGCATGGTGATTGATATATCAGTTAGCCGAGTACCAATTCTACATCAACAATCAATTGTACAGTACCCACGCCAACAAAGCTAGCATCTCTAATTCTGTGGTTTCCTTCTTCAGTGATTTTTACGTGATAGATCTCAGATCACACATTGGCCGAGTGATCATAACATAGCTTTCTATGACGTCATGCTTGTCAATAAAGAATAATTACTCTGTTAATTCTTCAAGGCTAATGTAGTTTAAACTAAAGCTAATGCTTCTAGGGTAGGGGTACTATTTAGCTCTTTGAATGGATTAGTAACTAATAAAGCAAGCTGATTATTATGGAAAGTTTTCAGAGAGATTTACTCAGCACAGGTCTTTGCATGTGAGTGTGTACATGAGGACTTGTCATGAGACACCGTTAGTGTATACATGCATTTCATCAGCCTCAGATTTATTGCAGCCCGTTGAACTTGTTGAAATGTTCCAGGTCAATATTATTATTAACATGCCCACAAACATGAAATGCACAATCCTATAATATAATTCACCACTAATATCCTGCTGACTGTGTAGTGTCAGCATGTTTCACATCGTGTTTATCATACCACCATGTAACGCAACAACGTAAAACGTAGGCCAACATTCACCCTGATGTATATTATGGTGGTGGTAATGTTACACATACTGACCCACTCTGAGATGGAATCATGAGGAACAAACAACGCAGATCAGACTGTTGGCAAATTTTTACACTCAGTGTTATTTTCACAAAGTTTGCATACACATTTTAAACTTTCGAAAGATCTTGAAAGTAAAAATGGCTTATAATTTCCGATTTGAGACCGATAATTTATGTCATCAAACTGAGATTTGTATCATACCAAAAATACACCTGTAGATTTTATAACATTCTCATTTCCTGCTATAACATATTTATATTTACGTATGCATTTTATTCTTCACTTGTCACATTTTGTAAAAGTTAATTAAGATAGGAACTTATTAGGCTTCTAGGAATTTTTTCTTATTGACGCCCCAGTTTAGGTGCTAATTAATGCACTTAATATATGAGTAGGAAGCTGTGAAATCACGTTTATATAGTCTGATAGAAAAGGCTGCCCGGCGGGCGGGCAGGTGTCTGAGGGGGCTCAGCCTACTGCTGCCATAAACTGGACCCCGTTACATGCTGGCTATGGATAAGCTTTGGTGGAATAGAGCCTGCCCGAGAACATGTTTGAGGTTTGTTTATTGGCATTTCTTTAAAATCCATCCAATATTTAGGCAGAGGCAACACCGTTGATTGATTAAATAAATCAACATTGCCAACTGGTTCTCAGCTGAATGTTGCACATTTATTGTAAATTCAAAGCATACAGATCGGAATTACAGGATTGGGGAATATTGTTACAGTTCTGTTGTTGGTTGAGCTAGTGTCAGTACGAAGACAGAAATAATAGTGGCGTCATATTTGTATCGCTCTAATTTTGCAAGTCTTCTAGAATCATACTCATTTTGACTAAACCAGCCACATCCAACAAAAATACAAAACTTATAATTCCATATCTCATCGTTATTTGCTTTATTGCTTTCATCGATGTGAGCACCAATAGGAAACTGAGCAGAAAATGATCCACATGTAACATTTCTAGCTAGCATATTTACACTGTACAAAAAAAAAACACATCACACAATATCAGAATTCAGACAGTCAAACAGGTTTATAATGGAGGCATAAAATAGCCTATGTATGTATACAAGTCAACCGGTATCAAAAAGAGGTAATATATGGCGGCAGTGTACATAAAAACACACAACCTGGTAACCAACACCATCATATTAAACTGAGACAGATAGTCTACAAATATTTACAGATCTATGACTGGTGATAAAAAGGGCATATCTGCTTATGTAAGGTCAAAGTGGTATTCTAGTATCTCATCCTACAAAAACACTTTGGCCTTGAAAGACGTTTTACCCGATAAAAGCGTCACAATATTTTGTCCCTGAAATCCTATTTCTTCCATGCTTTGCATGCTTTGAAAGTGTGATCAGTTTGATTGTGAGCCTGTAGCTAGCTGCCAAGTGAGATCAGAGCGCCGATTCACGGCATCTATCAGATCATCAATGAAAAATTAGATCTCTCGAGGTTTCTTGTATTCTTCGTGTCATTTCACCGAAATCGTCGCAACTGTTTTTAAGATTATCACTGTCGTCTGTCGTACTTGAGGTCTCAAATAAAGCTGAAAGCAAAAAAAAATTCCGTTAACCTTGAGATCAATAATTGAACTGGAAACCGATGATGAAACAAAATTTCATAAATTATACTGAGAATAACCAGTACAGACTCATCTTGACAAGAAGTGCTATTGTTGAAAATTGGTGTTGCATCGACAATCTTGGAGGAATTAGTAAACAAAAGATATCGTGCTGGCAAGTGGCAATAACAATATCATGCCGTTGGCTTCAGTAAATGGACCGAATGGAATGGTGGAGCTATCTATTCTGTAGTACGTATTGTTCAGAAAGGTACTGTGTCACCTCTTGAGCTCGGTGGGATTTACAATGTTGATACTTCAACTCCCGATAATTATAACCATTGCGATCCAAACCTGAGCAAAACCGCTGACCATTCCCCACTGGGATATATTATTTCATATGGAGATGGTCCTGTATTGATTATCACGGAGTTGCAAACTCACAGTGACTGTCAGTCATAACCCACCTATCTCCTACTACTTATGGTTGTTAAATCTAAACCAACTAAATAATTATTCATGATTTACTTGAAGCAAGGTTGTACTCCTTGGTTGAAAGAAGAAATACTTCCTACCACATCACTTCAGGGGGACAGTTACTCCCTGCATAGATATTACCTATATATACATGGTTTTCAAACTGAACTTACAACTTTGTGAGAGTGATTTCCAAGATTGGAATGATAGTCGTCTTCCCTTAGAGTCAAGTTTCTTTTGTAGGGATCCCATCAACTTAGCAACAGTAAACATCACCAGAGCATAGACAAAGCAGAAAAACAGCATGAAGATTCCTTTAATGATTCCTTTAACCACCATGGTAACTGTTGTTGTCTGAAAAGCTACTGTAATTGAAAGTGGAGTTCTTGAGAGTGGTTGTGTGCCTGAAGACAATTGCAGAATGCTTATGAATGTTGAAAGCAGCCACCTTTTTAATTCTCATTCATTCAATCATCATGTTTTCATCACACTCTCAGGTAGTGATTGTAAGGCACCAAGGCCCCATGCTGTGAGCGCATGGTCCTTGTTGTTTGCAAACAGTTTGTAATGCGCATATGGATAAGAGTCGATTCAACCGGAGTCGTTTTAATGCATTCAAGGAGTTATGATGTAAGATGCGCAATACAAAAATGTTTGATGCAGATATCTTCCTGCAGATTGCTACTTGGTAGCAATATTCCCTCCAAAACTAAAAGAACTTTGTTTTTGGAATTTCCAAATCTTTCCATACAGAGTTTTATCAAGGTGTGACACTTTTTTTTCCATTTTCTTTTGCTTCAAGAAAATTAATCATATGCACAAATGACTCACTTTACCATTTGGAACGGGTGCATCAGTTAAATGGGGAAGGATGATGAATATAAATTAATTGTTTCATTTCTCTCTGGTAGTGTTCGATTCTCCCAGGTTCTGCCGACCAAGGAGTTTACTCCTTGGTTTCACTTACTTTACTTACTAACTAATTCACCCATAGGACTGCCGCAGTTCCTGATTTTGGGCTTGGCCACCCACACCAAGCCCAAAATCAGGAACTGCAGCAGTCCTATGAATCCACCTGGTGAATGAGTGATGGCTGAGACTGGAGTTGAGTGCCCCAGCCACATGAGTTGTCAAGGCCTTTCTCTCTTTCTTCAATGGGGCACACGGCGCTGGACTTGAATACAGAAGACAATGCAATGATATATATATTTAAGGTCCAAGGAGTGATATCACTTTTTGGTCTGATGATGAAGTGGGTCCAAAACTCCGAGTTCTTCGGTCACAGCAGAGAGAAATCTTCCTGGTCACAGTCACATGCCTTGTTGTATGTTGTATAGTATTGATAAGTTGTATATATATACTACTTATATATATGTATATATATATATATGCATCAGACACATCTAGGAATAGATCCAGTGCTGTTGACCACTATTGAGTGATCTCACTTACGGCTTGGTTAAAATTTACATTGTACGATATGTACTGCAAAGGCCACAAGCAGCATCAACCTGCAGCTCCAGATCACATGATCTGTTTGGTGGTTAGGTTGTTTGGTTCCCTATACCCATGCTCGCAGGGTTTAGGGTGTAGGGTAGGCGAAACACGGGGCCTGCATTAGTTTTATAGTCCTGATTTTTCAAACCCTCTTCCCCCACCAGGTATCTTACCCGCGTCTGGTAATCATGAGGCAGGCATCCTACCACTGCGCCAAGTTGACTGACTATAATTGGTTACTCGAAGTTAACCTATCAAACATATTTAAAAAAAAACATTTTCAAGAATGATTGTAGAAAGTCAATAGATTTGAATTTAAAAGACTTGCCAGCATAATATACTTTGCTTCCCTTAACTTAATACTTTATCAAGTGAGTAGGTGGCTAGCTTGGTTAATGTAGGGAGAATGTTAGCATCAGGTCAGTATAGTGTCACAGTCTAATATCATTTGTTGTTTAGTATAGGCACCAGGTATGTCACCACATGAATGTTATCTAGGTGTAAGGCCAGTGAAAGTTTATTTATTTTTATTTACCTGTAGGCTATGTGAGTGAGGATGGCAGACACAATCACAGATGTGAATGAAGCTTTTCGTTTTTTGAGGCCGATCACCGTCCCAGTAACTCAGAATCATGATGTGGAGTCTGTTGAGAGACTCTTACATGTGCTGGACGGAGGAAAACTGTCCGACCCAGTTCTTCAAGAGATGCATGAATACATAGCCTTCCCTTTACGACTTGTTCTAAAACAATACGGACACAGGTAAGTGCAATCAAGACAATCTGATCACCTCTTTGATTTTAAGGTCAACAATTCATCATAAGATGACATAACATGTAAATCAACTGACTTTATCTTTTAAATTTTCTTGTATATGCCACTTTGTAATTAGAGGCGGATGCACCTCCAATCACTGACGGATCCCTACCGTTTTTGATCGCCTGACACTGATAACTTCATCCTATGGCTCACAATATTATATGTTGATTTTGAAGCCAGTCTTTCACTAATCATTGCTAAACTAACTCAAGGCTATATTTATAATGATGTGTTAACATGACTCTGATTATTTATACAGCGATGAGAAAGTATGTATAGCTACACTCCGGTGTCTCATCGCGCTTCTCAAGAAGACGAATATAGTGAAGAGCAGTATATTCATGGATTTATTTGAGAATCTTCTCTCCTTTGTCAACCCCGTTCCTTCCCTCAGAAAAGGTGAGTCTAGCTGTACTCATGTTTGTATTATTCTTCTGAATGTCGAACTTGTTATTAACAATATAAATGAACACGCTGAAAAAAAACACAGAAAACTAATTTCTATTGGATCTTAAGTTTTTCGTATAAAAATTCGGAAAAATTTACAATCCCCTTGAACACAATAGTTTGGCCAGCTTCTTTAATCACATTTGTTAAGGAATTCCATAATCAAATTTCACTAGTATTTAAATCTGTGGATCTTACACTAGGTAAGGTCATTAAAGTATAACCGAGAATGTAAAGAGGGTATATAGAGCAAAATTAATGATAATCTACTGATGTAATTATTATTTTAATTACTGTATTATATATATGTGTTACACAGCGACAAGTGAAGAGATGAGATTTGAAGCAGTAGAAGCTCTCACTCTAATGTTTAAGAGATGTGATGTCAGGTAAGTCTCCTCAAACTGTCCAACTGAATCAACCATCAAACCAACTCTGCATCACCAAACTAACTCTGCACCTCCAAACTAACTCTGCACCTCCAAACTAACTCTGCACCTCCAAACTAACTCTGCACCACCAAACTAACTCTGCACCTCCAAACTAACTCTGCACCACCAAACTAACTCTGCACCTCCAAACTAACTCTGCACCTCCAAACTAACTCTGCACCACCAAACTAACTCTGCACCACCAAACTAACTCTGCACCTCCAAACTAAATCTGCACCTCCAAACTAACTCTGCACCACCAAACTAAATCTGCACCACCAAACTAAATCTGCACCACCAAACTAACTCTGCACCTCCAAACCAACTCTGCACCTCCAAACTAACTCTGCACCTCCAAACTAACTCTGCACCACCAAACTAACTCTGCACCTCCAAACTAACTCTGCACCACCAAACTAACTCTGCACCACCAAACTAACTCTGCACCACCAAACCAACTCTGCACCTCCAAACTAACTCTGCACCACCAAACCAACTCTGCACCACCAAACTAACTCTGCACCACCAAACTAACTCTGCACCTCCAAACCAACTCTGCACCTCCAAACCAACTCTGCACCACCAAACTAACTCTGCACCTCCAAACCAACTCTGAACCACCAAACTAACTCTGCACCAACAAACTAACTCTGCACCTCCAAACTAACTCTGCACCACCAAACTAACTCTGCACCACCAAACTAACTCTGCACCACCAAACCAACTCTGCACCTCCAAACTAACTCTGCACCACCAAACCAACTCTGCACCACCAAACTAACTCTGCACCACCAAACTAACTCTGCACCTCCAAACCAACTCTGCACCTCCAAACCAACTCTGCACCACCAAACTAACTCTGCACCTCCAAACCAACTCTGAACCACCAAACTAACTCTGCACCAACAAACTAACTCTGCACCACCAAACTAACTCTGCACCACCAAACTAAATCTGCACCTCCAAACTAACTCTGCACCAACAAACTAACTCTGCACCACCAAACTAACTCTGCACCTCCAAACTAACTCTGCACCACCAAACTAACTCTGCACCTCCAAACTAACTCTGCACCTCCAAACCAACTCTGCACCTCCAAACTAACTCTGCACCACCAAACTAACTCTGCACCTCCAAACTAACTCTGCACCACCAGACCACCCGCTGGCTTTGTGATAAGAATTTTAATGACTTCATCCTCATATCAGACCTTTTTTCTAGATTGATATTCCCCCTGACTTAACTGCTAATTTTGCTTGTCGTTTTGTGTCATGTCGTGTGTTGTGTGCTTATATATTCTTACACATATTATTACAGCTGTTACAGCTCAATGATAATAGAAGTTCTACCCCTGATGGGCTCACTAATTCAGGGCGGGTTAGACACGGTCGCTCATCTTAAAATGAAGAAACTTCAGATAGCTACTCTAAATCTTATCACCCTCCTTATGGATTCAAGAGATGGTAAGACTAACTAGTAACTACCATGACATCCTCTTTTTTCAACTGGGATATCTTATACCTGCTAGGCTGTGAGTTTTGTGGTTGCAGTCATTTACTCGGGGTGTATGTAGTGTAACCCAAAGCATACACTTCTGTCTCATGGCAATGAATGAAGGTTTGTTTACTAAAGAAACCCTGCCCTGAGTAGTCCCTACCCTGCTGTGGTCATATTAAGGAGTTTAAGTTAGATCCCACCGGCCTGCTGTGAACCAGTCGTTATTATAATATTTGACAGACAGGAAGCTGACTGTACTATTAGAGAGAATGATGCCTACTTATCTGCCGGGTGTAGTCACTGGTGTCCTACAAATACTAGATGTGCAGAATCAGAAATCTAAGGTCATGCAGGTCAGTCGCTTATACTTACCTTACCTTACACTAACTTACTAAGCTTTCATCATAATCATATAAGATATGAGGGCTGTAACGTTTGCTGTACGATGTCATTTTCAAACAATTATTGGTGATGTTCATAATGGTATAGATCATACATATTATTATTGTAGATGGCGCTGAAGATTATGTGGATTGTGATTTGTGTCGCATTCAGGAAATCTGAATTCTCTGACGCTCCGGATGTGAAAATTAACACAACAAACTTTCAGAGCAGTACGTAGCCGTTATCTGTTAGCCATTTCAGGCCTGTAGATGGAATTAGTTGTTTGACTTGTCTGTTGCGCGACTCATTTTGCCAATCAACTACAATTTAAATTTTTCACATACAATCACAGATGTTAGACAAAGGACTGACAAAGTCTCTCATTCAGTATATTTATGATATTAAGATCACTTTCTCCTTTTTATTGACAAAGCAACTTTTTCCTCAATTCTCTGTTCTCAAAATACTTTTTTCTGCATACATATAGACTTTTCCCTTGTTTTATTATTACAGTGGTTGAGGTTTTTATGGTAGAGAGGAACGAGAAATGGTATAAAGAAGCCAATAAAAACCTTCATGTGGCCCTCAAACATGTCGGTACTCGATATTTACAGCATGATAGCTGGCAGGTTAGGCGAGAACTTACTGAGTGGGCCTTTCATATCCTACTAAAATGTGATCAGTAAGTATGACGCAATTCTCACTAAACTAGAGACCTTTAATCTCAAGAGTGATACGATTGTTGCAAGATCGTTGTAAGGCACTTGTATGTGTCTTGAAACTCTCGAGATTGACTGATACCATTCTGAACCAGACTTAAACAGGCTTAATTACAGTCTTGTGCCCCTGCATAGTGGTTATATCTTTAAATGGACAGTTAGCAGATCAGCAAAATGACCTTATAAGGACCAGGGAACATGTTAGTACCTACGATTATGGGAAAGACTGAATGAGAGCCTTATATTTTACCTGCCTAGTGATTAGATGTCTCTACTTTACCCTGTAGGGTATCAGCTCATACATGCACAGAATCTGAATTTGGGATATACTTGTTCTGTGTTTGTGTTGTGTGAAATATAGTACATATAATTGTTCCATGTGCTATTTGTAGATATTTGCCAGATTCTCACGGTATACTATTAGATATCGTTGTACATAATCTAGAAGATGGATATCCTCAGGTAGCTGGTCTCAGTCAGAATAGGCTGAGAGAGCTGACTAAAACTATGGATAATGTTGGGGAGAGGCTCAGGTTCAGAATTTACCTGCAAGCCAGTAAACTGCCAAGAGTGCTACACAAGAACGGTATGTTATCTATCACTAGATATCTATCTAACAGGTGATATCTATCATTAGATATCTATCTATCACTAGATATCTATCTAAAGGGTGATTTGGCATCTTTTTGATCATTAATTTTAAGCTTCTGACCACTTACCATACAAGGTATTTACTCATTATACATATAATAAAAGTGAGATAACTCTAGTATATGAATGAGATCATGTACTTATATGTTATAACACATATAGAAGGGAGATAACTCTAGTATATTATAAAATTACACTAATTCTGTATTATAAAGACCAGGTGATGAGTCTACAGATGCTGAGATTATTTAATGGATATCTGAACGCTCTGAGTGATGAGATCGCTCACTTACTGAGATGTCACGTACATCTACACAGGATAACTATAGCTCTGTGCGCTATACTAAAGTTAGACTGTACCAGTGTTAAAGTGCTCGATACAGCTAAATCAGGTAATCTTATCTCATACTACATGTGTATGATCTCTGGTATGTCCTGTCTGAACAGTTTGTATGGGTAGTTATATGTGCTCAACCATTCATGTGATTCAACTAGTGCAGATAGTAATGACAGCTTTTTTTGCACTTGTTAAATGATAGTCTGTATTGTTGTTTATGATTGATTGAGTGATTTTCTGGTACGCTATCATTATATCTCAAATTGATATTACAGTGGATTACTCTGAGTGGGAAATAACCATTCCATGTATGAAATATGTAATCTGGATACTAATGAAGCAGAATAGCTCATAGTACATTGTCTGATACAGAGCAGTAGGGTAGTAAATATACTCCTGCGCCACCAGTCACCTAGCAGTGAATGGTAAGCGTGCTAACAAATTGCACCATCTCAAAATCCCCATCCCACATTGTACATAACAGATAACAAGTACAGAATGCTGTTTGTAGCACTTCCTTGTATTTTGTAGATCATCAGCTGTCAGTAACAGATTGTGTATTTCCTGTACTTAGAAGACAATACACATCATTCACTGATATCCTAATATGGAGAGAGATACAGACGTCTATCAAATACTTTGTTAATCATGGTAAAGTTAACTTATGCATCTGCAATAGTACAACTCCTTGTATTATCAGTTGTCCGCTTATTGAGGTTTAGTACATAGAGGGGACAACTCTAAATTACATCATCCAGTAAATATGATTATAGTCTTATTTCTTTGTGGCTTATAATAATTTGGCAAAGTGGTTGGGAACGAGTCGAGAAAAATTGTGTACTGAATATATCGTGGTGATGCAACTAGCCTTGTCACACAGCCAACTGTTGATTTCTTTTGGTGGTAGAACAATAGACCGGTGGGAAGTCTGAGCCCCCCACCCCAGACCGGTGGGCTGAGTGACAAGGTTCTGATGCAACAGTGTTGCCTGACCATCTACATAAAGCTGACATTATCACAAAAACACTTCAGTTTTGTTTTCTGCCAGTTTATCTCTATTAAGATGATTGTTTTACCTTCACAGGAGATTTGTACCCGCTGGTAGATAATTTCATGTCAGAGTTCCAGAATGATCTCACACACAGATTAGCATGTGCTATAATACTGAACGAGATACTTACTGCACATATAGAACTCGCTGATGGTAAAGTATACACTACACCATGTTGTGTTATACCACTCCCAAAATATGGAACACCCTCCCTGATATTGTGAGGGCGGCTGGTCGCGCGGGAACAATCAGATTGGCCTTGAAACGGCACCTGCGGGACTCACTGGAGTAGCCATACAGTATTCATTAAAACCAATTAAACCTGGTCTAGATAGCAGCCCCGCGCATGATTAGCTCTGCTACTGTGCACAAATGCCCAATTCGCTAATCAATTTCATTTTGTTCTTATATCCAAACCCATCATTGAATGAAAAATAAATCAATCCAAAATAAAGTATAATCTGAATTGCTCATGTTGGGAACAATGATCATCGCTCATGTAAAGTGTTAACTGCAGCACGCATAAAAAAATTTAACGACATTACACATCACCTCATACACCAGAGTCACTATTCCATCTCATATCATATACCAATGTTACTATTCTATCTTATATACCGTAGTTACTATTGTGTGTTGTAGGTGTTGAGAATGAGGTAGTAGATATATGTAGATCTGTATTAGAACTTTACTCTGATACATACAGGCAGATAAGTAACCAATCAGACGACTCTAATATAAAACAGAAGAATGAGTACATTCAGCTACAGTGCCTACTGTTAGAGGGATTCGTCATCATACATCAGGTAAGGAAGCTCACAACAGACCACCAGCTGGTGCAACCACTAATGTTGAAAAATAATTGAAAAGGGTGAAGACTGTGAAAACTAATCGATAACATCGGCATTGCAATAAGTCTTATGTCCATTCAAAAACTAACGCCAAGTCCAATCTATATGACAGGTCATTAAAATGAAGGAAACAATATTTATATTGTCAAACAACTCAAGTCAATGCACGTCTTATCTCTCTCTTTACTAGAAAGCTGCACGTGACTAACAATAAATATATATAAATACTTCTGCATCAACAGAAATTTTCTACATATATATATATATATAGGAAATTTCTGTTGATGGAGCCATGGTGATCAATGTATTGATTTGGAGTGAGGTCATATTTAAATTTGGTTACTGCTGTCTTATTCCGGAGGGGCTATAATTGATGACATTATCAACCTTGTACACTGTTCTGTTTATTGTATACTTGTTATTTTGTAGGTTACAGGAGAAAGTTACCCTGAGCTATTACTGAATTCTCTATACTCGCTATTAGAGTCGTGTGCTCATCACAACATACTCATCAAACAAACAGCTGTAACTGGACTCACTATAATAAGCTCCGCCTTCCAATACAGGTTTGCATACACTACTATGATCTTTCTGTGTATTTCTCCTACCACAAGGGGTTTATAGATGTCCACCATTATCAAATGACGTATAAAATGATCTCCCATACTTTTTGGAGTGTTGATGACAATTTAAATGGTAATAATAATATGATCGGCTGTTCTATCCTTCCCGTAAATGAATCCTGGTTAAAAGTTTCCATTTATCACCGCATCTGAACACATAACTCTAGCATCAGGCACTAATAGACCATAGATCAAATTGAAACTTGCCCAAAAACTAACAGTCTTACTTTCTAACCTTACCCTAAAGCCACAGAGCACTCCTTACATGTCATGTTGTATAGATACCAACCCAGAGTTTGTTTCGATGATATTTGTAGTGGGGCAGCTGAGCTTATCGAGAAGCATTGTAATTACTTATGTAACACTCTATCTCTGAACATCAGACAGTTACACAGATATCCTACTAGTGCTTCAGTACTGTGTAGTGTACTGCAGTACTCTCACTCTACCATACTACCTTATATAGAGCAAATCATCGTCGAGGTGAGATAAGACATTATTGCATAGTCTTTCTTATACAGTGATATCCACTAACAAAGCAATCCCTTATCTGAGTACTGAATTATATAGTCTGAATTATATATAACCATATTAAGTGTGCATATACAGCTAGTCATGTCGAAACACATACCCTCGTAACACTAAATAGAGCTTTGCTAATGAATTCCTGACTCTCCCAGTTGAGGTAAAGTTTTAATTGAGTAACCTCTTTGACCTTGACTTTCCAACAAACGACTTTGAAGTCTCAAACAGTCAATAGGATACAAAGTCAACGCCTTCAGAAAAGTTTGAGTGTTGTTAGTTCTTATATGTATATTGTTATGCGGGTTTATTGTTGACCAGGTATTGTACAGTTTAGATGATAATTACACGGATGACGCAATGTTATTACTTAGAGTTCCTCAGATATTACTCAGACAGCTGTGTATCTGGTATCCGATCAGCACATCGGAGACATTACCTGCTTCTCAACTAATCGCTGCCTCCACAGCAGCGGCAGCAGGTGAGTTAGTCAGGGTATAACTCATCTATATCAATATAATGTAATGTAATTTATTATACGTTCCTTGTGTGGCTATGCTGTCCCTCTATGATTCAGGTTGTCAGATTAGATTTGTTGGATATTTCAGTGTTGTGGGGGAATCTGATGCAATGCTAGACTGATATCAGGCATAATTTTGTTTGGATGATCTATATACATTCTCCTCCACTGATTGAGCTGTGTCAGGGCAATGCTTGGGCAGTGTACTTTCAAAATATTGCTGAAGATAAAAGTCCTCCAAAAACATCTTAGGGTTATCCCATAGCCTTGTCACGTGGCCACAGGTTTTGGTTTTTGGACGCGTGACAAGGCTAGTTATCCCATGCTATATGCTGCACCAACAAATTACATGGACGGTTTTACATTGCTTTGCAAAAAATTCCTTTGAATTAATGTTAATATGAGATATAAATATAAATATGACATGATTGCTGTGGAAGTTCCTAATAAGTGTAATCTACTCTAAACATACAAAACTATTGTTTGTTCCTGTCTCAGATGACGAGCACTGTGGTAAACTACACAATATTAAAACAGATTCTCACAGAACTGTGTAATCATCGATTGGATTACAAAAATCCAGTGAACAGCCATTTACTAAAACCAAAGTGGCTATCATTTGTAACATTTAACAAAGGTCATCTACATTGCCTGTGCCAACACATTGTCCAAGCATGTGCTTGAAGTCTATATTGGTTAGTCTAAGTCGTAGGGTCCATTCTAGCTGCTTGTAGTCGTTTCGTGTCATATTATGCTGATTGTCTATGTTTGCTGATGTCATCAGAACTTCATGATCTCTTCTTTCATTTGTTGGACCATAGGCCAGAAACTTACAGTGGTAGGCTCGATGGTCATCGAATAGGTGAACTTTAAGGCTTCTTTTCTCTTTCAAGGCCTGTGCTCTCATCTTCTTTATTTCAGTCCAAGCATGACCACCGTGCTCTACATAGGGTGATACTCCATATATTGAGATGCCAGGTCTTGTCCGTTTTCATGCAAGTCTCTCTGCTTCCCTGGCGAATTCTATCAATTGATTGTAGATTTCTGAAGGGCCAAAGTTTCCTGAAGTAATAATATCTGTTACATCATCAGCAACATTCTATGTTGCCTTCTTTTGGGATAGGGCTTCTATGTCTGTACATCGTTGGTATTCCAGCACAAGGTTATCGCCTGTCTGAACAATTGTTGCAGGTTTGCATATGGCAGAAGCAGCAAGTAATACCATGGGATTAAGGAATCTCTGTTCAAACTCTGTACGAGGTAACCTACCCACAATCATTGAGTTGTATTTCTGTGGTCTATCAGGATCTGGGGTCATGTGTGCATCTATTAGACAGGCTGATGTGAGAAGTAGATCTACTTCATCACTTTCCTCAGTGACTACCGCTGCCCATTTAGTGTGGAAATACTGCGGCGCATCGCTTATGAAGATCTGCTGCTGGAATTGTTTTGCAGATTCATGTAGTAAAGATTTGACGTGTGCATCATTGATCATATTCTTGCGGAAATAGAAGTTGACACTGACTCTTGAAGGCGAATCCTGTTTCACCGTATCAATAATGGCCCTTAGGAGCGATGAAGAGAGACCTGGAGCGCTTGCGATATACAAAGTAGCTTTGCCAGACTTTGCCTGACGGACAAACTCAATATATCTGTGAAAACAATCAACGGAATCGAGCAGATACTGGGTCGGATCAAGATTATGCGGGTGTTCTCCAGGATTTGCCCTGCTAGCTTGGCGCTGAGGGTTTAGGATACATATCAAGTTATCCAGAATATCAGTTATCTTCATCTCACATTCTATACAGTAGACACACATATCCATTATTCTCTCGAGTTCAGGAGGTAGGTCGTTATCATACTGATCTAAGTCGTCTTACTCAGGGTAGTAATTTTTCTCAGCCTCTAGCATAGCATCTGATGCATCGCCAAGCCGATCTTGTCGTTCACCTATTTCACCAAGGATCTCCTTCAGCTCTGCATATCTTATATGTTCCTTGTAGATGACTCTTTGTACACCTGACTCTGCTGCTAATCTTTTAGTTGTTTTTTCTATAGTTTTTTTTATGTTAGAAATGTCAGTTGTCTTGATAAGACTTTGAATCTCTCTATACAGTGGGAAGCAATATCTCATTTCTTCTGGGGTTTGTCCAAAATCCATATTCGTTCGGGTCTGAGGTTTTCTTCTGAAAGACAAAAAAACGATAAAAGTTGTGTTTATATAAGAAGATATGGTGCACACAAAGCTAAAGGATATTAGTTGCTACAGGAGAAATGTGAGGATTTGTAATCGAGTTTTTCGATCAGCGTCAGCCATGAGCAAGCACTTTTGTCAATTCAAAAGATAAATATCACAATGCTTCACCATCGAACTAGGAATATTATCCCATATGAATTGAAAATGCATGTAGCCAAGCAACTCTCATTGTGTTTGTTTAGCGTTCAAATTGGATTGATTGAGGACATTTTTTTATATACTATACTGTATTGTTTGGGCCGAACTAATCGATGAACATGCATTGGAATAGTGTTATTCCTTACCTCCAATGAAAAAGCTGTCAAGTAACCTTTCGATTTTTATGAGAAAGGACGAGATCACACACTTCACGAAATAGTACCGAATATTGTAATCATAATGATCACGTGGTATAGGTAGTAAATAATGATCAAATGCAAGACAACTACTGTTGCTTCGATAATGAACCAACAGCTGGTAAATAAAAAATAACAGGTTACTACGTTCTCATGTACTCCCAAAAAAGAAAAATTGAACTTTCCACACTACTCTATGTGTAACACATTAGATCAAGTTTAATCCAATTGCCTGCATTCCTTCCTTGGCTTGAACAGTGGATTGGATTGGGAGCAACTAGGAATGCAGTCAAATGGACCAAACTTGGTCTAATAGCACATAGACTGGTCTGATCTTTAGCTACACATAAAATTGTTATAATACATACTCTTTGCTCTTCCAGGAAAAACTAAGAGCTCTTTATACCGATTCAATAAGAAAGTGATAAGTAATAGGTATTATCAGATGACCATGTGTTTGGTTCGGCTTAAAATGAGTTAAAAAAAAATTGGATTAAAAATGATCACGTATGGGTACCGACCTAGTGACCCATGGATGCTCTGCTGGTTCAGGTATATTGTTAACCTGCGATTCAGGCCAACAATGGGGCCCTGTCTGTTTTCTGGGTTCTGTTGGATTACACTTTTATGGTGTTATCTACTCATTTACCAGTTAAAAGACTCGTATGATTGTGTTTTGGTTTTGTTTTGATTGGCTGATGGGTAGTATACCAAGTGGGTATGTAGGAGCGTGGCGTTCAAATCATCAATGACTCGATGAGTCATCAGTCATGGTGGCTTGTGTCATATATACGAGAGAATAACTTCCCAAACCTGTGCATTGATATATCCTTCTGTTTTCTAATAAAACCAGTAAATAATCTTTTTAAGAAATAATCTATTATTGCAAATTTTATATTGTTGACAATGAAGTTCATATTGCCCTCTTCGGCAAGACAGCAGCTGCATTGGTACTATTATTATAGGTAAATGTGTTGGTGTTACAAATCTGCAATATTGTTAATGTAAGGAATTTTTTACCAACATTGTAGAGCTGAGAACTTCGGACAGGGCAGCTCCTCCTGCTGAGGTAATCTGTGACTATGTGAGAATATACTATGAGAATAGACTGGAGGCTGAGAACATTGATCTCTCCACTGATGACGACAATGCTGACCTGAGCGTTGATGATAATATTCCTGAAGAGGTCGAGGAGTTAGAGAAACAAGAAGAATCTGCTATGGATAAGAAGAATACTCCTCTACACATCAGCCTCGCTAAGAAGGTAGATGTTTGTTAGAGTGGTTTAATATTGAGTTTGATGTTGCCTCATATGACAAACTGCTTTGCAACACAGCCTTGGTATTTAATTATGATAGAATTTCAAGGAATATAACGAGTGTGTATTAGTTATTTGTTTGTACTTGCAAAGCAGATTGAGGCGCTGTACTTTCACTCGAAGAGAAAATCATTAACATACCGCTGACTGATTTTATTTCCGGGTATGGAGAGGAATAGCGATTCACTGTTTGTTATATAATCTAGCCCCAGCACACTCAGGTGTATATATTGCTGTGGCTCTGAGGGCAAAAGCCCTAAAGGTCCTGGTTACTAATCCCGCCGCTGCCTACTGACTACAACTGGGGTTGGCTGGACCAACAGGTGTGCTCTGACCTACCTACTGCAATCAAAGAGATCAAATTGACGCAGACATTGCAGCCTCACCCATGAGGCATCACAAATCATATGACCCTGTAACATATTAATTATTTATATATTCATTATTGTATTATTCTAGGTATTAGAGAGATGTAATCACCTGATATCCCACTCATCGACTAAAGTCAGACTTATAACTATAGATATGATAGCTGATGGTTGTAGAGTTGTCTCCCACTCACAAGGTAATACATAATAAAAGCTAAAACACCAGTAGGTTACATATACTCAGAGTTATTTCTCTATTTGTATATGTCATTGATATCAGACATGTGACAAGTTTAGAATAAAAAAATGATTAACACTTGAGGTTAGTCAGATAAGTTCAAACCTAGAGGTGTGACAGCCCCGGTCCTTTGGTTGTCAAGCCAGCAAAGGCCAAAATATCTTTATAGTAAAGCTCACAACTAGAATATTGAGACATGAGAAGGATATCAGAGTGTAGTCATGGGTATGTGCGAGGTACTAGAGTTGTGTTACCTTTGTCAATGAGATGATATTCTGTTCATAAAATGGCACAATCTCAAATGTTTTGCAAGGAGTTGTATGCCCATGAACAAAAAGAAGACAATACCTCAATAACATCACTTAAAATATTATAGATGACCTGTTACCCTCTGTACATGATGTGTGGTCTGGATTCTGTAAGAGATTCGCTGATGCTGAACCTCTGGTTGTCCTCAAGGTAAATGTTACACAAAGCAAAGTTCATATATCTACACAAGAGTTTAGAGTTTATTTTATCTTCCATCACAGTATCACTCATGCAAAACATGTAGATAGAATCAAATGGTCTATCAAAAATTACAAGTTATCCTCTCTATTGAATATAAATATTTATGTTGTTAGCAAATCTCATAAAAATTGAAAAAACTCTTTGCCCTTTTTTGAGTGAGGGCCTTCTCTGGACGGAGCTTAATTGATGCTCGTGAGGATATTTTACAATTGTTCATTGTAATTGAAGTGGATGCAACAGGTCTGACAGAACTTTATCAAAATAACAATAACAATAAATTTGACATAAACTAAAAATAAAAACTTTCTTAGTGGGAACTGTCAACATGCAACGCCTGTCGTCATAGGTGTGATCTGGAAGAATAATGTGTGTGACTGTGGCACTTCTCTGAATAGCCTCTAGTGTTTCTTTAGTTTGTTGACTTAAAAGAGTATACCAAGCTGGTGAGCCATGAACTAAAATCGAGTGAAGCATGACTATAAGTATATCTTCAATCTACTGGCTGACCTTTTTGTTTTTGTAAATTGAATTAACCAATGGTCTGGACAATGGTAATTGTGAAGGTCAATGCTTAAAAAACCGTGCCATATAAAAATGCATTGAATCACAAACTTACAATATGGACCTTGTCCATATAGATCAAAATCCGGACACTGACCGACTAGACTGGTATTTGTAATGAATGTGAGCTGCTATTAGATGTCAATATAAGTTATAAGTGAAATGTTTACGATTGAGGTATTGTTCCTGTTGTTTGATCCTATAGGCTATTAACTGTCTGGGTGTACTCGGAGATTTAAGTAAAGACTTTATCAGAGCTAAAGTAACAAAGGAGATACTTCCTCACTTCTCTACTTTCTTAAATAAGAAACTATCAGTCAGGTAATATAATGCTATTTTGATACCCACTCAGATGATATAATACTATATTGTCACCGTGTTACATAATATAATACTATTTTAATTATTATAATTCACTTTTTTGTATGGCAGTAATTAAATCCTGGTAAGATGTTTTCCATAGAAATTAGGATTTATGATTGAGGTCAAATATTAGAAGTAAACAATAACATGTTTTATTATGGGGAGGATTGTAAAATTGAAAATAAGATTGACGATGTGACAGTTACGATTTTTAGTTCCACATCTAAATCTGAACGCCAAATGACAGAGACCCACAAAGCCATAATAAATTGGGGGCAACTCCCTTTATCTTAGAAATGTTAATCTGGCATATCCTATCATTGAGTAGCCTTGTCACGCAGCCACTGGTTAATCATTCAGTACTATGCCAAAATAATAACTACCCATAATATGCTCTGTTCCTTTCACAGTGAGAAAGCTGGTACTGGCTACAAACATACACTGGATTATAGATTGCAGCTGAAAGCTCTGCAAGTCATCGGACAACTTTGCACTGACGTAAGAATGCTCTGCGATTTACGCTATATGAAATGAGTCAGCTAGATGAAGAAGTTGGTGTTAGAGGATAAACGAATTTAACCATGAGCTGAATTGATAATATGACGAATTCAATTTCAATATCTCATTCTATACTTAAAAGAACACACGGCGGTCTCAAGTCTCTGTATAATTACGATTATTGTTTACAGCTGAAGTTAGGTCAGGTCTCTATGGAGATAGTTATTGAGTCATGTCTTCCTTACCTTACAACAAAACAACCACAACCATTACAAGAGGTAAGACTGGATCAAGTATTGACCAATTTGTCTGACTTTGGGGTTGCTTCCCCTCTTGAGCCGACAGCGGCTCAGCAGTAGAGTGAGAGTTACCTTAGTTGAAGGCAAAGTGGATCAGACCACTAAAGTAGAATCTCTCTGGTTAGCGAGAATGTAAGTTTTCTCCTCCATCATGACTCGGTAGAGTTAAGAAGAGACATTATAGCTGGCTTGTGTATCATCTGATATGTAAACCTCAAAAACTTAAATCTTCAAATTCTGAAAAAACACCTGCTTCATCACGCAGCAACCAACAAGAAATTGTAAAATTGTAAATAAAAATGCCTCCCTCTCTCATGGCCAATCAAGAAATGATCTGACACTGCTTTTACTGTTCTGCTGACCTGCCGCTCATGTATTTATCATCCGTATAACAGTGTGTAATGTGTGGAATGTATATAATAAAGTCTATTATAACGTATGTAATAATGTATATAATATAATATGTTAATATATGTACATATATATATGCGTATGCATTTCTGTTTATAGGCAGCTCTATCTACTATTACACAGATATCAGAATCAGACTCTGATCTAATCTGGTATCATCTCAACTCTTTGAGAGAAAATGTGAGTTCAGTAAATTATGCATTTGTTACTGTCTGGCAGGGCTAATATGCTGCGTGTTTTGGTATTGACGTCTTTTGAGCATTATTGGAACAATCAGTGATGGTTAGCATGGATTTGACTTTTACCGAACAAAGTTAGCCTGAGTGGATAATGGTTTTTTTCTTGAGGGTATTCAGTGTAATTTTCAAACATCCATCCATCTAGCTATTGTGTTACCATTGTTATGTTGTCATTGTCATGTTGTAATAAGTAATAACCTTATTTGATATCTCTTTTTAGAATGCTGACTTTGGACATTACTTGGATCAGACACCAGATCTGCAGGCATTACTTGGTTCCTGAGTACGAAATGTACGTGTGATATGACATAGTACATGTGTGATATGACATAGTATATGTGTGATATGACATAGTATATGTGTGATATGACATAGTACATGTGTGATATGACATAGTATATGTGTGATATGACATTGTCTATAATGTCCCTTACTTCTTATGGTACGGCAGTCGCTTCATGATTTTAAGCTGACTCATGATATAGTTACTTTCCTTATATCTTCTACTGTCTGTAGCTTTTGATAGATTTATTACCCTAATTTCTAATTGATGGACCAAGATTGTTACTTTCCTTTCTTTGTGTGATTATAGTTGGATATCTTGGCATGTTGTGTAGAACAGCATTAGGCCTGCTAATAAAATGTAACCAGATCATCATATTCATCACAAAATAGAGAGCAGACAACATTATAAGCTCATATGTTTGTAATAATTTTATTGTGCTGCTCGTTCGAGTAAAGAAAAACTCTATGTTTGAGATCTAACATCCTAGAAAAGAGCCTCTAGGAAATTAAGTTGTTCTTGGCAGTTTTTGGTCAATAGGCTGGATAATGAAATCAGCAGTAGGATTTCTTAAAATGCTTAGGATGCTTAGAAAGACTGAAAGTGTAAATCTGACCCCTACCAATAGCCTGTTGCGCTAAGAACGTCCCATTCGGATGCTTCTTTGGCCACCACCGGATGCCGCGCGAACATCTGGCATTTGCTAGTTAGGAATCCAGATGGGTCTTTCGTTGTCAGTATATATCGTCCGAACGCCTATTTGGCACTATCTGGATACAATTTTAACTGAGGCAGGCAGATAGTTTGTAACAGAAGTGGTTGAGTCCTAGACACCCTACATCAGGGTGGCAATCCCATCGGGATAGGGTAATTACAGCACAGCCATCCAATTGACTTTGAATTGGATGGCCAGTATAAGCACAGCGAGATTGGTATTTTACCAAGATGTGCGACATATGGCCATTCATCAGAGACATTTTCATCACAACATACTTAAAATCACAAAAAAAACAAGCTTGCGATCGGCTCAAATTGGATTTCAGCAAATGTGCTTTGGCATCGTATTTGGTGGTCTGGCATATTGCCCCAGGTCTGAATTATCACCTCCGACGATCTTCGCACCATGTCAATCATTACCTAATTTGTTCGCTGAAGGTTGCACAGTTAAAACACAATCAAGGGATATATGAAGTGAGATCTACAGAAGCTAAAGGCCTTACAGGGTGGTTTGCTCATATCATTTGATTACTGTCTGAAGCAGTGTGTCGGGCATTTACAGCTGATTTCATTAACAACGATTTAGCCTATGATTCCTAATATAAGCTCACTCATCAGATTATTACCGGGTGAGAAGGTTTCTTACTAAACCAAGTTTTGGGGAATACTTGCTGGCCCTGATCGTTCTTTCCATGATTAATTTGATTTCCAAAGTATGCTTTCAATGCAAGATAATCTCAGGTTGCTTGCGAAATGGGTTGCCAAACAACAACACTTATTTCCTTATAACAGTCTCATAATAATCTTCCAAACTGAGAGTTAGGGATATTTATCGTCCCTGGTCAATACATCCATAGTCCCATAACCTCCTATGTGGTCACATCAGAGACTATAGACTAGAGACTATATCTATAGTCTCTGGTCACATGTCATGACATTCCATTGACTCCTTTCATCATAATGATGCATGATATTCTTATCAATCTATTATGGTCTATTTTGGTCTATTATTTTAATCTATTATGGTCTATTTTATTCAATCAATTATGGTCTATTTTTAAGTTGGATGTCAAGCTGTGCTACATGATATGAATCAGGATACATGCTACTTGATAAGGTGTAAACTACGGCAGACGAGCTGCGCCACATGGTAAAATAAATTGGGAATGGCGCAGCTCGGCTAGTTTCAAATTTTAAAAGCCGTAGTAAACATACCTTGCAGGAAGTTTTTTCATAATGATAGCCTTGTTTCCACACAACTCACCAGTTAACAAAGCCCCCTCCCAAATACAATTCAAATTTGTTTCCTTGTCACGCGGCTACAAGTGGCCTGTAACACTCATCATGTATAGTATAAATATGAGTTAGACTCTCAGCAGCGCAGCTTCACTCTATTCTATGCTGAAGCTTTTAAAACAGATTCTTAGATCTCATTGTACACCCAGAACCCCAGATGTATAAATACTGGAGACTTTGTTCTTGGATAAGCGTGTACTATGTACTTCTCTTGTTACCCCAACCTTCATCAGGCAGCACTGAACCACCAGTGGTTACGTTAAGTCATGGTGGACAGCTCAGAGGGAAGTCTGTCACATATAACGATACAGTCAGTGTTGATCTGTTCTTAGGTAAAAATAATCTTATTATCAGTAGTTTTAGCTGTTGTCATCGATTAACTGGAAAACGCAATTTCGACCATCCCTACTCATTAATATCTACTCATATCAAGGCACCCAAACATACCTTGCGGTTTGCACTACAACCATCAGCGCTCTGACCTGCGGTTCCAATGACAAGTGCAGATAGATTGATGTGTATGTAAAAACTAATAGATGATCTGCTGAGATTTCAACCACTGTCAGCAATGAACTAAACCTTAGTTTAGTTTAGTTCATTGCTGTCAGTGTCTATGATCCTTAACCCCGTGGGAGGAAAGTCACAACACCACTGCTACAATAATAATAGCACTGCTACCACAATAATGTGCGTTTCCCAAAACTAATATCGAATCCTAGCAATGGCTTAATAACTTGAACATTGATATAAGATATCCTTATCCATTAATATCAATTACTTTCAATTATTACACATTCATCATTAAATTGACTGTGACAGAGTCAGTCAGTATAATTCTAAATTTCTTAGTCTGATTTCGAATATTGCTCTAATTTTATAAACAGCGTGTGGCCCGGTTTCAACTGATTTCCACTTAAAATCGTGATGAGATGCTGCTAAGAAGGTACTATTTTACTGAAAGTGTATTCAAAGTAGGTATACCTTTTTAGTACCTCGTTAGTACATTCTTATCACAACTTTGAGTGGTAATCAGTTGAATCTTTGCCACAGGCTGTTCATGAATTAGAGCAATAATCTAAATTAGGCTTAGGACCTCAAAGATGATACCATCAAGGAGTAACTCCTGTCACTCCTTGATACCATAAAGTTGATTCTGTGACGATCACTTTGAAGTGTTTCACAGCCGAACATGAGACAATGTGGTGAGGGATAAGCTCTTCCTTATACCACATGTTGTTGACAGTAGAGCGGTTTTTTTGTAAGGTGTGAGATATGCCGAGGCCCCAGTGGCAGATTTAAGATTTGCGAGACCTACTGATGTGAAATCTTGGCAGGGAGAAAGACTTGCTTTATCCACTGGATTCGTATGCACCCAGCGGAACTTTAAACAAGGAGGTAAGAGGACGAGCACTTTAATATCTTACTATGCTTACAGTCACTTACATTTTATGTGCATAACAATGGCCTCCAAGCAGTACATTGGTACATTAACGTAAATTAGCATTCCTTGACTCTATCCTAATGCATAATGGTGGGAGAGAGACATCAAAGACAACTGGTATCATATGTACCCTGGTGCAATGGTGAACTTATTACCATCGTCATTATTGTTACCGTTCTAAGTATCATTCTAATACAAATGGGATACACAATGGAAACACAAATATGTACCACTCTCAAATTCAGAAGTTTGTGTACCATGTTATATATTATAACTAAATATAAATGTTTGTGATGAGTTTATTGTGAGTACTTCACGATCACATATCGATATATTTTGTGTTTGTTTTGTAGGTTACTATGGCAGGGAGGACTGTTTGTTCCTGGATATTAAAGTACCCGGAGGAGTTCAAACAGCTCAGACACTTACACCTGTTATGGTTTGGCTACACTGAGGGTCATATTTTATGTGGACAGGCTCTAACTATCCAGCCACTCCCTTAGCAGTACATGGTGACGTCATAGTGGTCACACTTAACTACAGACTCGGTATATTTGGGTTCCTCTCTGATGGTGAAGGTTAGTGGAATCACTGCAATACCACAGCAGGCCATTCATGTTGTTATGTTGCTTTCACACAGATTAAGATTTCAGTTACCTTTAAAAAGCAGCCATAGTTCAGCGCCATCATAGATTTTCATGGGTTTATTGCTTGAGTCATTTCAATAAGCATAAATGACTTTCATTCAATTTATTGACTAGGAACAGGAAACTTTGGACTTTGGGATCAGCGTAAGGCGCTACAGTGGATACAGGAGAATATATCAGTGTTTGGTGGAGATCCAAATAACGTTACGATATTCGGAGAAGGATCAGGGGCTTCATCAGTGGCAGCTCAGATCATGAGTCAGTAGAAAAGCGGACTCTTTAACAGGGCGATTCAGATGGTGAGTTTTTGTTATGATGAGCGTCATAATACCCGACCTCAACTAACATCTCCTGTGTGACACCCGTCCTCAACTATCATCTCCTGTGTGACACCCGACCTCAACTATAACACACTGTGTGACGCCCGACCTCGACTATAACACACTGTGTGACGCCCGACCTCAACTATCATGCGCTGTGTGACACCCTACCTCAACTATCACACACTGTGTGACAACCAACCTCAACTATCAAACCCTGTGTGACACCCGACCTCAACTATCATACCCTGTAGGACACCCGGCCTCAACTACCAGTGCCTGTGTGACACCCGACCTCAGCTATCATCCCCTGTGTGACACCCTACCTCAACTATCATCTCCTATTTGCTGCATCTATCTTTGTCTCCAGTCCGTTTTGTTGTGTATGAAACACTTCCAGATCTTCCGTGTTTATTTTATTACAGTCGACGGGTCTCTATCCGAACTTTGCGTGGTACATGACCGGGAAAAAGTCACATGAAATAAAACAATTGTTACAGAGAAGAACAGGCTGCTGTAAGGAAACTCTGTATGCTTGTTTATTTGGTATGACAGAAACTGAGATAGGAAATATGGCTATTCAGTTAGAGTCACTGATCTCTGGTCCTTTATGGGTGCCAATATCAGACAACAGCTTCTTTGCAGCAGACATCAATGATGAGAAGTATAACTTCCCCAACAGGTAAAAGAGTAGAAAATTTAATTAGGTGTTAAAAAACACTAAGGAATTCTTACTCCTCTTGGGTAACTTATATGAATGGCTATCTGCTGCCTCTTTCTGCGTAGAAGTTGTCTTGACAACATCATTGTGGGCACAACTCTAAACCACAAAACAAGGATTAAAGACAATAACAGGGCATGGCAAGGCAATTTTGCCAGTTATATGAAAACATTGAGAGGGTTTTTATATTCATACAAATTAATTTATAGTATCTGACTTTTTTATAACAATTCACTTAGAGACAAAACAATTTATGTATGTAGTGTTGATCTGATGGTCGGTTTAGTTGGTGAAGTAGGAGGGGAAACACTGTACTTTGCACTAAACCAAGGACAGTCCAATGGTATCACAGAGGCTGCAGCTGCTAACCAAGTCAATTATGCCTGTGCAAGGAATGATGATCCTGCTGCCTGCTGCCTGCTACCAAAACTTAAATCAGATTTATGAAATAAGTGAAGCAAAGGATGATCGAGAAAGGGCAATCAAACTAACTAGGATGTGGGGTGAGACTATCAGGCTCTTATTAAGTCAGCATCGACTTATAGTTTGATTTATTGTTGATGGTGCTTGTCACATCCTGGTATCTTGAAACATTCAGTATGATCCATTCATTAGAACTGTTACTATCTCCAACTATCTCCAACTATCTCCAACTATCTCCAACTATCCCCAACTATCTCCAACTATCTCCAACTATCTCAAACTATCTCCAACTATCTCCAACTATCTCCAACTATCTCCAACTATCTCCAACTATCTCCAACTATATGTGGTCTTATGATGAAAGTGACACATCAATTTGAAAATGTTGTATGTTAAATTAGGTGTGAGTTGTTGAATAAATGGCTTAGTTACTGTTTTACAACATAATTAAAGACTTAACATCTGATGTCAATATGGTTCACTTCATAGGAGAGATAGAAATGAATTCTGATGCTGTGAAAGAGTTGAGAAGTCACAGTTTAACTACCAACAAAACCTACGCTTACTACTTCACCGAGAACTACAACCCACCTGCTGTGAATCTTCGTTACACTCTACCGGACTGGGCCAAGTATAGTGCAACATCTGAAGATCAACTACCCTTCACTTTTGGTAATATTTACTCAAAGGAAAAACCATCAGTACTTCAAGGTAACGATATTCAGGCTGCTCAAATGTGACATAAGGGTTGGTTACTTAATCGACAGCTTATATTAGCATTTGGATGTTCACTCTGTTGTATGATCTCATTTCTACAAATTCACACCACTGAAATAACTATGATTGATACCAGATCATAACCACCACAGGAAAACATTGAAACAAAAGAAAGAATTCAATTTCCATTCTTATTTGTTAAATAGAATACATTGTCAATGTTCCTGATGCTAGTACAGTACAAGCTTACATTGACGAACCTTCTGAAAGCGACAAATCCTTTACAGATTTGATGATATCTATGCTGACCAACTTTGCACAGTCTGGGTAAGCCCTTCTACCTGTATCAAGAACAACACCAAACTTTACTCAATCAGTTTTGCAAAAATGAAATAAATATTTGAGTGGTATCTTTTCCGTTGTGAGGTTGTCACCATGGCATGTATATTTTTTTTCTGTGTCAATACTGATATGAAAACAATCATGGTGTACACTGTTTATTGGCTTACCTGAAATTTAAGATTACTCATAAGTTTAAATAAAATATAAAAAAACTGCATTGTTGGCCATATGCATATAATCTGGAAATGCATACGAGAGTTTTTCCTACCTCCCTGACCTTCACTTGTGATGTATGAAGATCATCTATACCCTTTTCTTTGTTTTCACGTCTCTTAGCAACCCAAATGAGCCAGTAGGACTTCTTGTCGGGACACCTGAATGGCCACTCTTCTCCAGCAGCGATGAGACATTCATGGTTCTAAACCGTAATAATCTATCATTGGTATCTATACCAGACAAGGACAGATTAGACTCAGTATTGGCTGGATTCCGTGAGGAAAGAGTGGAATGGCTGTCCAAACAAACTCCCTCTGGTTAGATTTTCTATGAACACATGATTGTTAACAGTACATGAATATCCTGAGCCTTATATTGTGGATGAGCATATGACTGTGACAAAAACTTACAGTAATTACACTACAAAATTTAATATTTCAAAGATACCGAGCCTCTTATCTCAAGTTAATGATTGTTTGTAGCGTATGTTTTCTTAAGATATACGATTCTCAAAAATCCACCAGGTTTTCTATCTGGTCAGAGACTCCCACCTTCACAAGAAAGATTTATAGTTTGAGCAAGGTTCAGTGTAGTATGAGCTAATACCTGGTTAGATTTCGCTTCGTTTAAATTCCTGTTAATCTTGCGACCCATTGAGGAGTTAAGAACTGTTATAGTTACCTTTTTTTCTCTTGAAGTGCAATTTGCAAAATTTGAGATTGAGGTCTGGCTAGATACCCAGGTGTCTAATATAATGTGTTTTGATATTTTAGAGAGCTCCTCTCTTTCGGACTGTGAAACGCCAACAACTGACTCTGGAGTGATCAATGGAAGTAGCAGGTCTTATATCAATGAACTCTTCATAGTTGGAATGATGATGACAGTTTGGAACTAACTCTTTTAGTTTACCACATGCAAATTATATCAGGCTTTAGTTTGGCACGAAAGTAAAGCTATTTTTATATCACTGGATTAATTAACATTTTTTTGGTACACATTAGGCCTATTTAACTTTTTTAACACAGCTTTTCTTTATTTTCTTGTGAATGAAGATTTTATACTTCTACAATAGTGCTACTGAGTAAGATATATGGAGCACATAGCCACTCAAAATTTTATGCATACAGTACCTTTGTTGATTGTTTCCAATTTCTGCAAATTAAGAACAAATGATAACTCATAACATCAGACAAAATTGATATATAGATATATACATATGTTTATATATATTATGAACTTCTGTGGTGAAATTTTGTATAGCTCTTCTGGGCAAGAACTATTGATGGTAGAAAGAGTACCTCTATTAAGGGAAGGTAACTCTCATTCATAATATACCTACAACCCTCCCTGCCTACAATATGAACAGAATCAAAAAGCATTTTAAAAAACATGAAACAAAAAACAAACAGAGATAGCTGCAAGAGTTTTTTTCAAATTTTTTGATTAATTTTTAACAGTTTCTGCCATCAAGTATAAGGTCGCAGTTAGTTTTACTGACCATTCATTGCCATATCGTTTATTGTGGAAACTAAAATTCATATACCATCCATACCACATTAGGGGAAACTTACAATCCCCCAGCTGGTGATACCCGGGTGATGTGCACCCTCCCTTTGGGGCATTCACCCTCCAGGATTTACGCCTCCCTTGTCGATTATCCCTAATCTACAGCCCTGTATTGCACATCTCGATCCCATTCCCTAGTTAAAGGGAGCTCTTCTCTTACAATAGCTGATCCAACTTCCTCAAGCCTGCGGGCAGAGTTTACTGGCTGAAATTAGGCTTTCACTACTCTGATTTGACCTTCGATCTTAGCCAGTCTAATACTCAACTTGTTAAAATTAGATGAGCTAAGATCAGTCCATTTCTGTTTTAAATCTGTTTTATAATAAGCAGTTGTAAAACATAAATTTTCTAGACTGCCTTAGGCCTAGGGGTGGAACGGATCAGGGTTGGGCACCCTCGGATCGGATATCGGATCGGTCTATAAATTCAACCTCGGATCGGATCAGGACCCGGATAACGCGTAAAAAGGCTAAATTTACCAGTCACAGCAGCTCTTCTGCACCATAATATACAATTAAGGTCATTGAATACATGGATAAACACTGTCAACAATCTCTACCCTAATTTAAATGTGCACATATCAGCTTGGATATAATTCTTTACAGGAGCAACTTATCACTCAAACAGTGCAAGGATCACACAAACAGAATATTTGAAAAGATCATTTAATGAGTGCTAAGATCTCTTGACAACAAGAATTTGTGCATAGGCACTCAATTTGCCAGGATCACTCAAACCCCGATGTTAAAACAAACTCCCTGCTCCTATGTCCCAAACTCTCTGCTGTGATTAGGATAGGAATTGTCCTCCTACTTTGAAAAAGCAGAGGAGGATAATTACTTTGTTCATCAAACTAGACATTTTGTTACAAGGATCATCATTGGACAAAATTATGTCATATGTCACAACGATCTGAGTAAAGATGCTTCTATCAATTTCAGCAGAAAAAACACATCCATCAAATTTAATCAGCGACAATATAGATAGCTATGAAAATGAGATAGGTATTGAATGCATACTGATCACCACTGAGTGCTTTCAGCCAAACACAATTATCTTATCTGAACTACAAATTAATGACTATCATACTTCCTTCCTTGTCATTTTCAATGAGATAAATGATGCTCAGTAAGTGTTGAAAACGTATCAATCATCTCGGATCAGACATAACACATATCCGATCAGGTTTGTGGTTGGATCCGAGGTCAAATATCCGAAATTCAACTCCAACCTCAAGAGGTTGTTCCACCCCTACTTAGGCCTACTGTGTTTTTGAGTCAACATGTTATTAGGTTTATAATAATAATACACTTATTGTCATTACATAGTATTATATAATTATAGCAATAGTAATATTAACATAATATTTGATGTTTTTGAGTTTTACCCATGTTTAATCATTAGACATTGTGAGTCTTATTATCAGTCTCAAACTCTTTGAAATCATCTGTACTGACCTTCACCTTTACACTATATTTCACAAAGTGACATGTCAAGACTCGAAAGAATCCATAGCCTATGTCTCAGGATAATAATACCGGACATTGAACACTATAATGAGAGAATTTCTATCTGTGGAATTGATAACCCTCGACAACCCTTGAGATATAAAAAAAAATCAATCCTCATATCATTATATTTTACATCAACTCATCCCTCAATCTATCAAAGACTCACATGGGCGCAACCTCAATTAGTTACATGATCATCACTTTACTTTAAAATTCTATTTTTAAGATTATCTTGATTCTTTTTCTATTATTTTCTTTTTAATGGAATAGTCTCATTTGTCGCCTGTGTGACTTTGATCAGCTAAAAATAAAGTATAAGTACACAAATTAAGTAACTGAAGTTGATGTGACGTTATCAGATGGATATAAGTGAGAAACTTCAGTTAAATGTATTTGATCAATGAACTAAACCTCTAATGAACTAAATGTGATTTAATTACCTGGTAATATTATAATTGGAGCTACAGAAGCCTTAAAGCCAATGGCTATAAAGTAATGCCAATGAAGTGATGCCAATAAAGTTATAAAAATAAAGTTTTAAAAAAGACAGTTAACCAAAGCTATTTATTTGTGTTTGCAATATTGGATTGTGTGAACTGTGATGACCTTGTAGTTTGCATCTGATGTCATTGTGGGCAGGATACTGTGATGTCATAACGCAATGTCATGATCGATGTAACAACAATGTGCCTAGTTATTGTGCAATTTGAATGTTAGTAGAATTAACTCTGCAACTCAAATGCTAGATAACCTCTAGAACATAATTATGCATATATGATAATATTTCCTGTGCTGTGAAAAAATATCAGTATTCCACTATGCCTTCATATGGTGGTAAGTTGTCACATCACTAATTTATTTATGCAGCTCTCTGTTGACTAGAGTTGTAACTTGTGACTTATCACCCTATAACTTGTTGTAACTTGTTGTAACAAGTAACTTGTTGTAATTTGAAACTCATAAATTGTGGCTGGCAAATTCTCCTATTTCTGAAGCAAATGATTTGAGAATTAATTAGATAAGCATTAAAAAATTATAATTAGTGTACAACACAACTTCCCCCTCCATGTTAGACCTGGTGAGCAGATGACGTTTTTCATAAGATACCTCATTATTAAGGGGCTTTTAATTCTGTATGACAGATAAGAAGCCCACACATACAGTGAAACCTCGTGGGATGGATGATCACGTCCGTCGTATGAAAGCGCTTAGAGGAGAGCCGACTGCGCCTGTTGATACACCGAAATATGCAACAAGGTTCAAAAGGCAACTAGAGCTGTAAGTGTTTGATAGTTTGAGAAGCTTGCTCTATAAAAATAATTAATTTTTTCAGGCAAACATCGCTTAAGGTTGATTGGCCTTCACTGATTTAAATTCTTCACTAAAGCAATCGCTGACACCAGCATTTATAGTCGGAACATCAGGTTGGATGAGCTGAGAAAGGCGGAACTTTTTGTACTCTCTTTTGTCATTTGTGATAAATTCCATGACTTATGCTGTATTATTATTTATTGGGTACGAATTTGCAGAGCCAAGTTGATGGCTAAGCCAGTTAAGAATATTACATCTGCTGTGAGTACATGGAAAAAACCCTGCTCTCCTTGTGAAGGGAGGCCGGCAACTGTTCTTCTCAAGAGAGCATTGCTCTTTCCAATAGATGGTGAGAAAATGTATTACTCTATTAGTAAAACCTTGATTGATCGCTAAATATGACGGACTGACAGGCATTATCAATAGTACAGTTTAACTAAATAAGCTTTTGATATTCACAGTGTGATCATTGGTTGAGTATCTCTCTTGAGTTAAAAAACAGATGAACATGCATATATTTTCAGGTAAATATGAGCAGTCTGCTCGTGAAAAAGTGAACATAATTTCTCCTTGCACTCAGAGCAAAGCTAGAAGTTGTGACCAAGAGAGTACTTTTAGCAAAGCTAGTACTAAGAGTCGAGATGGTACTATGCGCAAAGCTAGTACCCAAGGTGGAGTGGGTACATTGAGCAAATTAAGTAGCCGCGAACGAGAAAGTGCTACGAGAAAAGCTTGTATCAAGGGCCGAGATGGTACTGTCAGTGATTCTGGTGGTTGTAAAGAAGAAAGTCCTATGAGGAAAGCTAGTATCAAGGGCCGAGATGATACTATGAGTGGATCAAGTGGTTGTAAAGAGGAAAGTTCTATGAGCCAAGACAGTACCAAGGGCCGAGATGGTACTATGAGTGAATCTATTTGTTGTAAAGAAGAAAGTCCTATGAGTAAAGCTAATATCAAGGGCCGAGAGGGTACTATGAGTGAATCCAGTGGTTGTAAAGAAGAAAGATCTCTGAGGAAAGCTAGTATCAAGGGCCGAGATGATACTATGAGTGAATCAAGTGGTTATAAAGAGGAAAGTTCTATGAGCCAAGACAGTACCAAGGGCCGAGATGGTACCTTGAGTGAATCCAGTGGTTGTAAAGAAGAAAGATCTCTGAGGAAGGCTAGTATCAAGGGCCGAGATGATACTATGAGTGAATCAACTGGTTGTAAAGAAGAAAGTTCTATGAGTCAAGACAGTACCAAGGGCCGAGATGGTACTGTGAGTGAATCAAGTGGTTGTAAAGAAGAACGTTCTCCGAGGAAAGCTAGTATCAAGGACCGAGATGATACTATGAGTGAATCAAGTGGTTGTAAAGAGGAAAGTTCTATGAGTCAAGACAGTACCAAGGGACGAGATGGTACTATGAGTGAATCAGGTGGTTGTAAAAAAGAAAGTTCTCTGAGGAAAGCTAGTATCAAGGGCCGAGATGATACTATGAGTGAATCAAGTGTTTGTAAAGAGGAAGGTTCTATGAGCCAAGACAGTACCAAGGGACGAGATGGTACTATGAGTGAATCAGGTGGTTGTAAAGAAGAAAGTTCTCTGAGGAAAGCTAGTATCAAAGGCCGAGATGATACTATGAGTGAATCAAGTATTTGTAAAGAGGAAGGTTCTATGAGTCAAGACAGTACCAAGGGACGAGATGGTACCTTGAGTGAATCCAGTGGTTGTAAAGAAGAAAGATCTCTGAGGAAAGCTAGTTTCAAGGGCCGAGATGATACTATGCGTGAATCAAGTGGTTGTAAAGAAGACAGTTCTCTGAGGAAAGCTAGTATCAAAGGCCGAGATGGTACTATGAGTGAATCAGGTGGTTTTGAAGAAGAAAGTTCTCTGAGGAAAGCTAGTATCAAGGGCCGAGATGGTGCTATGAGTGAATCGAATGTCTGTAAAGAGGAAAGTTCGCTGAGCCTAGATAGTATCAAGGGCCGAGTTGGTACTATGAGTGAATCAAGTGGTTGTAAAGAAATAAGTTCTCTGAGGAAAGATAGTACCAAGGGCCGAGATGGTTCCTTGAGTGAGTCAAGTGATTGTAAAGAAGAAAGTTCTCTGAGGAAAGATAGTATCAAGGGCCGAGATAGTACTATGAGTGAAGAAGAAAGCTCTATGAGCATAGCTAGTTTTCAGGACCAAGATGGTATCATGAGCAATGCTAGTAATCAGGGTCAAGTATATACTTTGAGTGAATCCAGTAGTTGTGAACGAAAAGGTTCTATCGACAAAGCCATTACTGAGGGCCAAGGTGTTACTACGAGTGAATCTAGTGGTTATGTTGAAGAAAATATAGTGAGCAAAGCTAGCACTCAGAGCCAAGATGTTACAATGTGCGAAGCTAATACTAAGGGTCGTGATGGCAAGAGTAATAAAAATCTTAGAGTGATGGCCACTTCAGGCGGCAGGTGAGTTTAACGCAATGTAGTAGCTTTATGATATGACTCGTCCTTAACTGGGAATTCTTGAGTATGCACTGTGGGATTCCTTATAACATACATCCGTTTCATAGGCTGCCCATATCAAGTCTTGTCTGCTCAGCCTTCAGCACGGTATTATTCTGAATGTAGAATATGTAACTATATTCATTCATATACAGATCGTTTGTTTCCAAATCTTGCTACCGCTGACTGCCCTCATATGAAAATTTCGATCAATTCCCAATCCGAAGAACATTTACAACATAAAGCAGATTATTTCTTACTCTTTACACTTAGCTCTGGAAGCAATGGTACTAAATGCAACAGGAGTTTGAGCGATAATGTAGGGGACATGACTGATGTCGGTAGAAATCAGTGCTCCACTGATTCTGTGGTTGAACTTGATATCACTCCTGATCATCAGACTGAACATAATATCACTCTAAATCATCAGACAGAACATGATGTCATTCCCGATCATAAGGCAGTACTTGATAACACTCCTGATCATCCGACAAATACAGGATCTGACTGCTTGCCTGCAGGTGAAGTGAATTTATCATCTCTTTTGACTGGGTCCATTCCAGCGCTATTCTTTGATGTGCATTGAAAGTTTGAAAAGATGAAAGAATGATTGAAGTTCTTATTATTTTTACAAACTTCCTTGCTTCAATGTAGCAAAATGAAGATTGCATGAGCAGAAGGCAGTTTGATAATACATTTACCGGAGTCAACATATTGGATAAATTTATGATTTAGTTAAACAATGCTGATTATGGTTGAATTCCCGGCCTATTTTTAAATAAGAGCGAGCTGATGCAGTCTTATTTGGGGGTGGGGGGGGGGGGGGGGTGATCATCTTGTATAAGCCCTGAATCAATTTATGACTATCCACATCAAATCACAATCTGTATGTGAAAATATGATATTAGATATAAAGCACTTTGGCATGAGGCGAAGACAAATACCTCGGAGGCGCTACTCTAAATAGGATGGATTTTCAAATGTGCCATTTGAAGCTTTTTGGATGCAAGATTGTAGGAGCCAACCAGCACCTCGAAGGTATCATCTGATGGTTAACTTCTTTTCTTTTAATACCCTAGTTGATGCTCAGTCACCTGAAAAGATATCTCAAGATAAACTGTGTGACAAGGAAAATACTAAAGAGTTGTCTCCTAACGCTAAAACGTTAGTGAGGTATGTGAGCTAATATGTTATTAGAGTTCTCCATCAAAATTATGAGTATTCTAATTTTTGCAATGTCTACAATAAAAATATTCCAATCTTTATCGTGTTTATTTGTTCCTGATTTAAGAGCAAGCATCTCCTATGCAGAGTTTTGGACTCTCCGGCCCAATCTAATTGGCTTCTCAAAGAAAAACCTGGATACACATGCATATCAGATCTACAATGCAGGCTGTCGCAAATCATGTGGTCTTGATTGTAGATTGTAATCCGGATTGTAATCCAAGTAACAAATGATGACAATGACAGATGACAAACTTACTGTGATCTCCTTTGTTTTAGGCAACTTTGTAGAAGAGTAGAGATAGTAGAAGAGACTTTGGAAAACTTATCTGCTCCGGTCAGCACGGAATCTGCTGCAGTGTCTGTCCAGTCTTTCTTTGCCGACAACGGTAAGTCAATATATAATCAGGCAGCTGGTTCTTTAGCAGCTATGCAATATTCTTATAATGAAATATTTATTTCATAGCTCTTCGGGCCAATAATTATGTGTAGTGCTAGAATTATCCTCCCTGCTCATCTATAATTAGTTATGATTATATTCATTATTGACCTATTACAGACAATAATGAGCAAAATGCACAAGAGAAACAAAATGAAACAGCACCTGAGTCACCAACAAAGATGATATCGAAGGGGAAGAGTTCGTGAGTTCAACTAATCAAACTTCTAACCACTCACAGTCGGTTAATGGTTGATATATCAAAATTTATACTTATTACTGGTCATCACCTGCTAACATAGCCTGATGTCTTAACTTAAGTTAATCATTCTAGATGATTAGACCCTATCTCCTTTTTTTCTGCCTCATGACTTGATAATGGATTGGTTGATTAAGGTGTGCAGAACTAGAACTGGTCTCTTTGTTCACTTTCATAAACAACAGGTTATCTATAATTCATTGAAATAAATGACTATTTGTGGTTACAGAAAAGTCTATAGTAAGACTCTCTCTTCTGAATATGAAGACCTCTCTGTCCTGAGTGACCAGGGATTATCTTCTCTTCCTGATGATGAGGAGTTTCCAGAGACTGCTTACCATGGCAACCCTGTACCTGATAGCAAACTTCTTGTGTAAGTAAATAAATTAGTAAATGAGTAAATAAAGCTATAAATCAATGATACGATACCGCATATCTGGCGAAGTTAAATCTTATAGGCATAAACTTGTGGTATTTTGTCAAAATCCAAAATATAGAATTAATAATATAATCACCGAGAAGTAGAATCATATAGAATAAGTTGTAATATATAAATAAATATTTATTTATATAATATTTTCTGCCATTTTTTAATTCTTGTATAGACCACTCTATCCTGGTGTAGACCAAAAACTCGCTGTTAAGATGATAGACTGGGAATTTCGCAATGCTATGAAGCCGATCGCTCCTCTTCCTTTGATGAAGTCTACAGCAGTATCACCAAGATACATTGCTGATACACAGCAAAGATCAGGTAGGCCCATTGGTATAAGACAACTGTTAAATCTTATTTATAAAGCTAAATGATGTTCTTTTCTTTGCAGTTGAAACCTTTTGCATCTTATCAGTGCTTGTAAATATTTATTTTGTGCTATACTGTGCTTGTCTTTTAAACATTTTGATATAAGATTATAAAGTTACCTTTGGTTTAGACTAATTAGGCTGTGTTGATGTAGTGCTTGGAAAAACTGTAAAAAATATGCTCAACATTCGAGAAGCCTCTGATTGAGCTGAGGATTAATGAACAAAATATACATTGTTGTTTGATAGTAGCAAATTGTACTCCACAAGACCAGCTCCTACTCCAAAAATTCTGACAGTTTTTGGTCAGTCAACTTTGATTCATTTTTTTTATATCCCTCCCCACCATGACAGAAGAGCTAATGGAGATAACTTGTCTCTATCTGACCTATTTTAGGTTTAAAGATTGTCAGTGATGAGAATGTCCATGAAAACCCTTCGTCTATAAGTATGGTATCCCCGTATTATTATAAATCACCAGGTGAAAATGATGAGGAAGAGAGCTTAACTACACCTGACACCTATAGCCATAAAAAGTGAGTACGGACAAGTACCACTTACAGGTAAAATGAGTTAGTTGGAATTACTAAAACCTACAGCCATAAGAAATTGGTTGAATTACTAGCACTTACAACTAAAGAATGTGGGTATGAATTACAGGTACATACAGCATTAAGAAGTAGGTTTGAATTATTGAGGAATGAAAGTGGTTCATCATTTCCTCAAGACATATGGTTGGAATACACACAAACATAAAAATAAATCATAAATTTTATCAAGGCTTTGCAGAGCACATGAAGTCCATTTGGGTGTGGAAATTTGTCTTCAGTGTTACATTATGTGAAGCACTCATTAATTGTTAAGTTCTCAAATTACAATTTATATTTAGTTTATTATTAGCAGATGGTCACCTCGTCTGTTTGTTTTCTAGGCGAACATTCAAAAAGAGGAAACCAAAAGATAAAAAACACCTTGCTTACCACAAAAACATGCAGTATTGTGAAAAACTCACGCCTCATCAGACAGGTAAGAAAACAGAACTAATGAACTTTGAACTTGATTTGCCCCTCTCTAGATGTTGATGTTGTTGATTATGAAGCCCTCTTGTCTGGTTCTCGTTGGACCATTCCTCACATAAAATGTAGACTCTGGTGATGACCTGTGATCTTGCACATCTAAAGACACTAAATTTAATCTTTGAGATCATTGCAACCATATGATACTCAGTATGATACATTCCACTCAATTAATAGCCCCACATCTGTGTCTTTAAAGTACTCCAATAACTGCCTAGACACTGGTGCTTCGCAGTAAGACATCCAAGAACTGATCTCTTGCGTATCAGTTTTCCCAATTTGTTTCAGTTTGACATATTTTGGTACGATATTACATTGAGACGTAAACTGGTGTGTCAACACTAACCTGATGTTGAGAACATATACTATTGCCTTAGATATATGTGTACATTAATACCGCAGCTGCTTTATGGCTAAGAGAGACGAAGAGAGGACATCTGTCCTCAATATTTACATCATGTTATCGATTATTTTTGGGTCTCCAGCTGATGAACCATATGAACGGCACACTTGTCTGACCTGCAAGACAAAGATCACTCTTAGGGACACAGGCACCCAGTCTGATAACTTTTCTCCTTCTGCCACAAAATTCTGTCATTTCCCTGAAGGTAACATCTCACTTAATCATAATAAAGTATCAGTTAAGGTGTTCGAGAGTTTCTCTCTTCTATGATTTCTTGAAACACAAACAGTCACATTCAGGTGATGTATAATACTGTCTATATTCTTCTAACAAAGAAACTCTCAAAATTAGAACTCTACTTGGACTAAAAATAAAAAACATTTCCGTGTCAGCTCACCCATATATTATCAGTTTTAACTGAAAAAATACCTTTTAGTTTACGTTAAGCAATCTGATTCAGATTTGAGGATCGGTAACGATTATGATTGGCCATATATACAGACCAATAATTCGGCTAAAGACACAGAGGAAGGCGAAGAACATCCTCCTGCCACATCAGATACTTCAGTAAGTCAATAATATTAAATATTAAATAGTATCTTCTCACACATTCTCCAACTTTTCACATTTGTACTTCTTATTTCATCTCTTGCTAGCGATGAATGTAAAAAACAAGCTGAATGTTTCTTTTATCTCTACCATTTATCACTTTTAATGCGCAAGTATCAATGATGTGTTTGCAGCTCATACTTTCTGCTCCTCAATGAAAATATGCATCTTTTGAAGTTTGATCCCGAAGACGATGCTGAAGAAAGAATACGCTACACTCCACGTTAGTATGGATAAATAGTAATAGTGAACAATTAATAGTATCACTAACAAACTAATGAAAAGCATTTTTTTTAAACACTCTTTGGAGTAAATTCATATCAATGAGGTCGGATGGTTTCTCATGGTTGATTGTCAGCCACAACCTTACATCTACTAACCGCACTGCCAAGCATTGACATTTGGTATACTGTTGAATGAAACCTGCTAGTGAAAGAAATACAAGCAATAATGATTTTTATCCGTTTTAAACATTTTGAACAGATGCCAAACATGACGCTACAATCAGATGGTGAGCTTGACAATCTGGTAAACCTCATATGAGTGATTTCATGAAAATTGAAAATTTATGAAAATTTCTATTGTAGAAATTGATGCCTTGAAGGAACAGCTAGCTTTTCAGTTTGCTCAGCTGAAGAAGAGTACGCTCATAAAGACAAACATTAATGGGAAAGGTAAAAATATAGAAGCAAATATCTGTGGAGCTTTTATTTGTGTGCATCTCATTTCCTAAAGTTTGCCGTCATTTCTTTGGCACGTTATGGAAAGCATTCATCCAGATGATAGTGTCTTTCAGTTAAATTAGTGTATATAAAATATATGTATGCCAAGGTCTGACTATAGAACACAGAAAAAATAGCCCATTGAGAAAAGTCTGAGTAGGCGTTTTACTGCATCATGTTGAATCGTCCCAAAGTAGGATTTAGTTATCTCCCTTGCATATATTGCATAACTTATATATTTTAGTCTATAAAAGACAGATGTTACCTTTCTATCATACTATCTGACATATTGTAGCCCTTCAGCTGTCTGACAGTGATAGTTCCCTCAACAATTTGAGGGAGAGTGTTGATAGCCTGATTGCCACATATGAGCAAGAAATCAGAAGCCAGAATTCTGCGGGATCACCACTCATGAGAAATAATACTGATCTAAGAAGAAAGGTTCTAGCAACCGCTCACCACAGAAAAGCAGCTTCCTCAAAACTTGGTGCTGAGGAAAGCAGCCTTATGATGCAGTCACTTAGCTCAACCAAGTCAGAGAATTGTTTACTCAGCAGGCCACCAACGGCTGGAGAAAACAAAGAGCTCGGGATGTCAGTATCACAACCCTCTCCAAACAAAAGAAGGAATTCAGATGATATGAGCCATAAAGAGCATGATGGTGAATGGAACAGGCTCAAAGAGTTCAAAGCTGTAAATAACTCATTAAACTCCAGCGAAGGACAAGCAATCAATAATCAGAGACAAATAAGTAACAGAAGCTCGAGGTGGAGCCATCTAACAAAGAGTCAATCTCCGATCAGAGCTGGTGAGGCTTCTACAGAAAACCAAGACAGCGCACCTTTCGATGATGGTCATGGAATAGATCCTGGGCAAGCTTCGAACATTTCTCTGAGATGTGGTAGCAGGACATCATATCAAGCTGATTGGAAATCATTTGATGCAGGAGCTGGAAGAACAAAAGTCAATTCATTTGGCAATGGCTGTGTTGATGATAGAGAAGATCCTGCAATCTATAACCATGAAAACAAACGATCAACACCAAAAGAGCCGATATTTAGACCTGCTCTTAAAACTGACACCTACACCGTCCTCAAAACTTACTGTAATTCAGAGCAGATAGTAAATGATCCCAAAACACTGAATATTCCGACACCTGTAAGAGCTCATACTCCGATGTTTGCGGCAGCAAGGAGTTCACTTGAGTCTTATAGAGCGTTACTAAGTGAACCTACTTTGCACAACAGCCAGCAGATTTTAACTCAGCACAATAATGAGTGTCGAAAGAAGGTAGACTTTACAATACAACCGATGTATGAATACCAGTTAGACCAAAACATGAGTCAGCTGTTACCCTCTCCAAGAAAGCGAAAAGCCAAGGTTTCAGCTGCCTGCCCTTTTACCTCATCAAATGAAAACATATCATTTAACCCAAGAGCAACTACTGACAAGGAAGTTGGGCATGCTTATCATTCAGTGAACAGCAAAAACCTACTCGTGAAAAATCGAACAACAAAGTATTCTAAACATTACCACTGTACTGGTACTGCTATCTGTAACCTTGATCTGGAGGTTAGAGAAGCTGAAAGTAGTCATAATATTCATCCAATCTGGCGCCAAAAGGAAACCACTACTGCAATGAGACAAACACAATCAGATATATCTGGTGATGTTGTCAGAGCCTCAGCTTCTAAATCTTTCATTGCAAAGGTGGGTAACATGATATGTGAGCTATGCAAAAAAACAGTCCTTTGTGTATGGTTAATTACAATTTACATTTTATGGCATTTTTGGAATACAACTTAATACTCTTCGAAAATGAATTGTGAAGAGACAACAACTAAGAAATTGATGAAAATGCTTGATTGACACAAAAATATCCCTTACCTGACTAAATCGTATAATATATTAAGACAATATTTGAATTGTTTAATGCCCTATTAAAGGCATCGATATAACAGTTATCAAAATCTCTACTCACCAGGCATCAAGAATTCCAGTCGGGACATCAGGAAATCCTAGTCAAGAAGGCCTTGAGAATGGGTGAGTTCTCATAGCTCTGAATGATATATTTATATCATTATTTGTGATGTCGTTGAGACAGTGTGATATGATGACCTTACATAATCGCTGAGGTCAGCTGATAAAGCTCCATCTGCTTCACAACCTATTCATGAACTCCTCTAAAGTGACTGTGACAGGCTCAGGTTATTTGGTATTACTCTGGAGTTATAAGCTTAATTAACGATACTGCTCTTATTTTAAAATCGGCATGTGGCCCAGCTTCAGCTGATTTTCATTCAAAGTATGCATGAGAAGGTACCTAATTTTATACCTAATAAATCATTAAAATAATACCTTTTCACTACCTCCTCGTCCCAACTTTGAATGAAAATCAGGTAAAAACCGGGCCACAGGCTGTTCATCAAGTTGAACCTGTATTCTATATTACTGATCATGTCGCAATCCCTTTATTAAACCGCTTTGTATGACAATTGTTCATTCTGCTCATAACATAGTGGCTAGTGGCTCAATGTTATTAATTTTTGAATGTGTTTTAGATTTCTCCCTCACCCACCGTCACAGCCAAAATCTACAAAATCGGTAAGGATATTCTGATACTAGCCACCTCCATCTTTGGTAATATATCAGGCAAAAAGTTGTTCTAAATTTCTTCAATATCATAGAGGCGGGATTATTATAAGTTTAGCATAAGGTTATAGACTCCGATAATACATAACTAAACAAGAATTTTAACAAAATCATATCTAATCATAGCTGTCTGTTTTGCTACTATCACCATTTTGATAGCAAAAAAATCTAGCAATGAAACTAATTACAACTCTTTCAAACATGGTTCTTGATTCCTGCTAGCATTGCAGTTAACTGCATTTTATCTTCTTATATTGGGTCAATTACTTATAATAAAGTGAACCTACCCTAATCAGATTGTTGTCATCTCAAATTGTGTCGGACAATCTTACAGAAACTGATTTATTTTTCAGAGCCTGTTGACCAAATTGAGAAAAGTCAAGGTGAGCTTCTCCTTGAAAAGAATGTGACCGACTGTTTTGTTCACAAACTTTCCTTTCACTTTCCATCTTGCAAACCTTCCTCACCAAATTGAAGTATTTTAATTGATTGTTTTACCAGGCTTCATTTATACCAGAACTTCTCTATCAGCTTTACCAGTCCATATTTTATCATTATGTCTTCCCCTAGATTACTATTTTAAGGTCTATTTTCTCAGTAGTACTGATGACCCAGTTCTACTAATGTATATTCATAGACCAGGGGAACATATCTGACCATGAACAAGCATTTATAGCAATTCGTGTATGATTGCTGGAAACAATTTCTCATCTTTGATTGGTCCAAAAGTTCATTGATGCTACAGCCGACCCCTTGTTAATGTTTGTCAAGTAGCTTGTCTGAGTTTTTAAAGGTTGTCACTGGGACGTCCTTGGATATTTATCCTATTACCGGCACAAATTTATATAATGATGCATTTTCTCCACAAAGAGCCATACTGTCTATTTTACAACTAGTCCATGAATTCATATCAATGCCAAGTTCTGTGCCACATCAACAGCTTGGCTCACACGTATCACGGGTGTTGACTCAAGCAGAGCCGCTTTTGAACAACAAGCATGGCCATTCAGTATATTCTATGATTGTATCTGTAATGATAGTCTCATACAGGCATTTCCATGAAATTGTAGATAAAGGGAAAGCTTGTATAAAATAATGGACTGGCAAAAGCCAAAACCACAAGGCTGCATTTACACTGCTGATTTTCCTGATAGATTTCTCCTTCTGGTTTCCCAAAAGATTTTTCTTTCATAAAAGCTATCATTAAGAGCACACCAATATCTGAATATTTTTGTCAGTGTCACATCATACAAAGTGTTTGGTGCTCCCGTTAATAGCTTTTATAGAAGCAAAAATTGGATCGAATAATCTGATGGAAATTCTGCAGTGTAAACACATCTTTATTAACCCCTATTGCCTGTCCCCTGTTTCTATGATGTTTTTAGTGATTTTCAGTCCTAACATATGCTTCTGTTTTTTCTTATTGTAGTCAAGGATGGCATCTAAGTTTTGAGTATGAGTGTTTCTTCAGGTAATTTAATTAGTTTCTTCTGAACCCTCTGATGTGAATGTATTCAACACTATTGGATATACTCGCTGATTAAAATTTTCACATGCTTTTCATGATAGTATGAGTTGTCAAAAAACTTTCAACCATATTGGGTTTCCTAATTTTACATAATATATAATATGATGAATGAAATTTGAGCCGATGTTCTGAGCTTTCCTCTCTCATATGGGTATTGTTCAACACACAATCTGTTGCATACACATTTGTTTGACACACATCCAGGTACATGATCCAAGCTGTACTTGGGTGTAGGTCTTTCCACAGTCATTGCACAGCCATGATCCTAATCTGACCAGTGACGTTAGACTAGATTAATTGTTAAATTCTGCCGCTTAAATCTCCATTTTTTTGCTAAGTCAATTACCATCTTAATTAATTAATTAATTGGTCTGTCCATGATATTTATCATCCAATCCTGGTCTATTTTAACACATATTCATACTGCTTGGTATAAATGAGAGTTGTGTTTTCTTAATATGATAAGTTGCCACTCCAACCACCACTGGGGCCATCCTAATTACGATGCGTGTTGCCTGGGGCATTTGCTGTCGAGAGAAGTTTGGTACAAAATAAGCAATAAAGAATATTTTATGAGCAAAACTTGAAGATCTGACACAGAATATGAAAATAGTGTCAATTTGGCTTGATTTGGTTTTCAAGATAAGCTCATTTTAACTCCTTTTTCTTATGCTGCATGGGCTAAGGAGCACCCTAATTGAGAGATTCAAGCTCAGAAATCTGCCTGTGCCTACTGGTTAGAAGAAACATTAGTTATATGTCTTATTTACTTTAGATCCTGAGAAGTCAGAACATGCAGAAACAAATATAAAAGCACACATAAATGTGTCTCTCTGAAAGCCAATGGCAGGCGATATCTTGTCCAATCTCAGAATTTCTGCAAGAACTTGTGAAGTCCTATAGGGTTGGGTTCTACCGGCAAGTCTACAGGTTTTGGTTTTGTTTGATTCTGGGCTAATAAAACTGAAATCTGTTGTTGGAACCTGACTCCCCTTTTTTTCTCAGCTCTCCTTTTTAATTTAACCAGGATACATTCCTGCAAAATCTCAAAATATATATATATATATACCATCAAACAGTGTGTCTCTGGCTGTTTTTGTCAGCATGTCTGCCCTCAGTTGTAGCTGTTACTAATGCCAGCCGTCTCAGAAATACTGTCTGTGGATTGGTTACTTGTTATTTTTTGTAGTCACCATGTATCTGCGCATACTTTCCTGGCTCTGTAATGACACTTGGTTCTTATTGGAAGTTGCTATAAGTGTATTGTTATTTATTTTCTCCAGCCAATGAATTCTATATTTTCGATTAATAAATCAATACATAAATAATTACAATGTCATTTATTCTTTGCTGTGAGAAAATAAGCAATTTCAATGAAAGCTGATAAGTCATAACAGTGGTTGCTAGCTAGTCGCATCTCTGGAAATTTAGTGTTGGATCCCAGCTAGACTTTAAAGGCACCTGATTGGTCAGTGTCAGCTTTTGTCATCACTAATAATGGCGGATGACTGGGTAAGAAGATACTCCCTACTTTTTGAGAGCTCATATAACTCCATGCAAAGCGGTGTTTCAGAGTTTCATAATTTCTTGCTCTTAAGGTTGGGCAAAACTCTCCCGACATCCAGTCATTCAAAAAAGTGGCAAAGTCCGCCGAAAAAAAGATAAGAAATAGGAAAAATCAATGATCTCTGCACGCCATTGCAAAAAAAATGCAAAACCGCCCACGGGAAAAGGAAATAAAAGCAACGACACAGCAGCACTTCCACATGTGCTGCCTCCAGATGCCGGGCGACTTTCATCTCATATCTCGGACAAAGGTGACACCTCATCACTACACTGCATCTTCACTGGAGTTTCAGTAGGGAGTGAATTACAGTGCGGATCCAGAAGCCCCTGCTACCCCCTCAACTGACGCCTGTGGTGCGTCAGGGACCAGCGTACTAACTTCCCTGAAGTACAGCTCAGTGTTGCTCCTGTTACAGAGTTACGGTACGAGGGAAGAACTATGTATATAGTTCTTTTGGTCAGGGCTGAGCCGATACAGGTATTTCAGGTACTCAACAGCCCCAACATTCACTGCTCTGCTGCAGTGCATGGATGAGATGCCTTCAAGCCTGTTAGACTTAGAAGCACTGGTTGCCACCTGCTCCCAGTCTGAAAAGTCTCTGAAGCTCAGCTCATCAACAACGTACTGGGCCCAAGATTTGTTTGCAGACTAAAAGACCTGAACCCAGTCACCTGGTGTGCCGACCTCAGCATCCTCCTAGGCACGCTCAATGGAGGCATGCACAGAGTCGACATCCATGTGACTGTGCCCAGTCTCAAAAAACTTCAGCTCTACTATCTGACCAGGACGGTTGTTGTGGGCGATTGGCCAAAGCAGCCACAACAGCTGATTTTGTTTGACCTGTGTGGAGTAGTCTGACTAGCTAACTACACAACACCAGATCTGAAGCACTACACTGAGTACAACCTACAGTATACCTGCCTCCAGATGCTTCTCAGACTATTGAGTACTACTAAGTGCTGAGCTCACTTCCTGGGTACTACGTCATCACTATCTGGGAAGAATCACTCTTGGTTGTACCCTTCATGGTAAGTTATACTACGAAATACTACTCAGAGTTAATCGCACCTTTTAACTGATCATCGCTGCCCATCCTGGCCCAGTAAGAACCCCTGGCTTCTTTACAACCTGGACATCCATCACTTGGTATTGGTATTGGTTTATTTTTATTTCCATATCAAACCAAAGTTCGATAACAATGTCGTGCTCATTTTACTCAATAAATATATGTTGCCATTGTTAAAAAATCTCATATAAAACTGAAAAAAACATACATTATTAGCACAGGAGGATCTCTTGAGATTATCAAAACTAATGCGACTAAAAAGTGGATGAGACTGATGCGATGATGGCTACTAGAAATATGTTCAAATTGTTCTGTGCAGCTAGAAACAATAAAATCATTGAGTAGCGGAATAGAATGGAAAGCTAACCTATCAGTGTGATTCATATCGGGGGTAATGATCTTAGTGGAACTGCATTGGATTGTCTCAAGTTTACCTTTTGATGCAGAGGATAAAAGGCCAAGCCAAGCAGGGCTCCATACGAATGGAAATTGGAAATATAAAAAGTTTTGAGGCCGTCTTGCCGTCACTGTTGAGTCCAAAAGATTTCAGTTGTCTCATTAAAAATAATCGGCTATTACACTTAGAAATTAAATATTCAATATGGCTACTATAGTTCCACTCATTATCAATCATAATACCAAAAAACTTTGTTTGATCTGATGGTGTGATCATGACATAATTTACGAAAATATCTTCCTCAAAATTATTGGTATATGATAAAGAGGTATTCATTAAAACTGTTTTGTCTGAGTTCGAGTTGATCATAGAGTTGTCATTATTTTGACCATCTGATGGCGCTCTCTATAGTAGAAAACTACGTGACGACTGTCTGCCAGATTGGTCAAAAAGAGTTTATATAAGCAAGAAGAAATTGCGCAGCTACCTTTTTTGTCTTCGACCTGGCTCTAACACATGCAGTAGCCCTGCTGTGTGTTCTTGACAAAAAAAGTAAAGGTTGTGAAAAACCATTCTTGACTTATGAAAATTTGTTTGCTAGATGTTAGATTTGGGTTGTTTTTGTCTGCCTTTGAAGGATGAGTCATAGATTTGAGCCAATATTTCCAATACCATGCTGAATGTTAGCACAGTAGACTGCTGAACATCGACCCAGTTAGCCTTCTTTTACCCACGTTTGTGGTGGGGGGGGGGGGGGAGTGGCTATAATCTCTTAAAAACCTCGACCTTCCACCTTCCTATCCAACTTATTCCAGATCGATTAGAGTTTTCTCCATTATTTTGAGAGGGAGAACTCTCTTCTTTACGTTGTCCTCCCTCCAATGACAAAGCTTGCCATACAGATTGCGAATATTATGTATGTACAATGAGGAAAGTATTACGTTTTCATCATCTGGCCTACCCATATGCATATTCAAACACACTTCCTTTTCACTGGAAGGTCTCAATGCAAAATTACAGAGCCTTTTCAGTGTTGTGATGCACGGGACCAAAAAATTCACAAAATACTATACCTACAAAATTGTGATTTGTTTCTGAAATGGAAATACAATTTCTGAGTTGGCCATGATTAGCCGCTTCAGTTGCCACCCACCTGCAACGTCCAGGATTTGACGCTTTGGACACAAAATAACGTTCTCTTTATGATAATAAAACTGAGAGGAATCATCAGGATAACCAAAGCATCTAAGCTGTTATGCACAGGAAACAACTTCTTATAGGATATTTACAAAATACGAATTTACAAATTATGACTGAAATGAAGGTACAAATAACGAGAATGTGTATGATAATATGGTGTAACATAAAATTCTTCCATCTTATTGTGCTTGCCGTAATATACCATATACCACATATCACCTAACCTGCCATCTGTAAAGCACAGGACGCATCACGGGACTCTTAATAACACTCTGATTGTATTTATCATACTGATAAATACAATAAAAAATAAACATAAAAATCAAAACTGTTATGAGCTTGGAAAGAGTTCTATCGCAATATTCACTACAAGTTATGGAGATTTAAGGAAAATTTCAAAAATTAATAGCAGCTGTCCGACTCCAAAGTCTAAGCCTTATCAAACATCCCTTTGTTTGTGTTAGATCTCACATATTTATTTCCGAGTGCAGCAAAGCAACTCTTTTTGAATATGTTTTGTAGTGAGATAAGGTGTCATTGGTAGTGTTAACTGTGCAATAAGCCTTTTTAAGTGGAAACAGTTCACACCAAGAGTGACATTACTGATTTTTGCCAAATGCGTCGTATTTAATTTTCATTGGTAAGTAAAACCCGGTCAGTGATTATACACTCTTGAGAGGACAATGTGTTAAAACTTCATCAGTTGTTGTCCCACTTAATCAGTGCGCAATTCCATGACGCAATCGAATCTGGTTTTGCATGGTTAGTGTATGCATCAATGACTTTATCTTTGCCAATATCAAATCAGCCAAAAAGGTCACTGGTGTTGATGATTTTTACACTATCAAAATAAGAAATATAACAGATAGGAAATGAGGAATTCATTCATGGCAACGCTATGAGAAGTTCTGAAAATCAAACCCATGAGCACAGTGATTAGAGTCTGCATGGCCAACCAAGATATACACTGCTAGTGCTTTTTGAATAGTAAGTACTAAGTAAAGAAACACCATCTTGGTATCTGAAGCCAAAATAGGTTTTTAATGATTCAATGAAAGGCATATTCTAAAACTTAACTTAAATTAAACTCAGAATAAAATCCTTGTTGTTAAGCTAACGCCACTTTCAGGAAGTCTGCTGAGCTTTTGAATTGGCATTTTTTCAGTGAAGCCTTGCTTCAGAAAAAAAATTGAACTTCTAAGATTTTTACTTATATACTTACTAGCAAAAATTGCTAATCAGCTAAGAGAATGCCAAGTGTATTTTGTTTACTCTTTGACTATACATGATTCATAAACAACAAAACGTAACCGAACATTATAGTGCGTTGCAAGTTTTCAGGCTTGCCCACATGGTGTCAGTTGTGAGATATACTTAGGAGAGGTGAAGGTGTAGTGCTAGGAGAGGAGAAGGTGAGGTGTAGAGGAGAAGGAGAGGTGAGGAGGTGAATGAGTAGGAGATAAGGTGTTATTGAGGAGAGGAGTAAGGAGTTAAGGTGAACTGTAGAAGAGGTGTTTAGGTGAGTTGCTAGGAGGGCAGTACCGTTGTGGGAATCCTTAGACTAGTTGAGGAAGAAGTGTATGAGAAGCTAAAAAACATCCAAAAATCAAACAACAAAGGATATTTTCCTCCATCTTTGTTCACAAAATTTGGCGGGAAATTTGAGTCAAAGTTTTCTTTGTGTTCTTGAATACAATTTGAACTTGTGTCGCTTGAGTATACCCTAACTAACTATTGTATAGGTTGTACACTGTTGCCATGGCTAGTATCTTTGCTAGTCTACCTGTGCTTGTTGTAGACTCAACTAATGTCCATGGGTCATTTAAGCGGTGGTCTGTTGAGTTTAATCTGGCTTTAAGAATGAAGTCGATTGAACTTGGCTATGACATCGAAGAGGTGACTACTGGCACTGGTGGTTCTAGAGTTACCGAAAAAGTGAGGTAGCCTCGCTTCGGTGAAGATGCAAAGCTGGCATCTTTGCTCTGGTGTATGGGCAGTGATGCTCGTCAAGTAGTGTCATCGCTTGGTGTTGACTTGTTTTCCACATCTTTGGAGTTCTTAGATGTGTGGAACTTGTTGAGAGAACACTTTGAGCATGACGAGTCTGAGTATGATAAGTTGGACAAGTTTGTTACCTGTCAACAACTTGACAATGAAGATGAACGGGCTAATCTTCTGTGTGTTGAAGGACTGAGTAGGCAATATGATTTCTCTGGTGGCAATGTCAGAGAGACATTTGCGTTGTTGATCGCAGTTAGAGGTTTGCGTAACTCAAAATTGAAGTTTGAGATAATGGCTGATGAGGAGTTGAACTGGGTAAAGATCAACAAAGTATTAAAGGCAAGACTAGCTGCTCAAGAGTCTTTGAATGCCCTAAATAGATCAGACCCGACTTATGTACTGTCAGAAAGTGAACAGGTCCCTGCTAAAATACCTGTTAGAGATGAAGTACATACTGAGTCGGGTGTAGTCTGTGATCCCATCAATGCTGTAAAAAATGTGACTGTTATACAGGCGCATGTTGGTGAAGTGAAGTTTATTCCTCACCGAGAGGAAGTGATGAGAGTAGTGTGAGTAATACTTATCATGATGTTTATAACCATTCTAATCGAGGTTCTCACAGCAAGAGATTTTGTAGTGACAACTATCGTTATAATGGTGATGGTGGGAGTGATCATGATGATTACCCTTCATCTGACCATGAAATAAGATATGTAAGTCATAGTAGGCCGGTGTTTCAGATGTCAAAGGATGTCACATCACCAGCAGGATTGTACTGATGTTTATAGATGTAGGTTTTGTCTGCGTGAAGGCGTCTCAGCCCGAGATTGCGGTTGTAAAGTAAATGGGAGCTCAGACCGAAGGTACAAAGAGTGAACTAAAAGAAAGTCATGTGATGACCGTTCTCCACCTAGGCAGAGCTCAGGTAGTAGTGATAGTAATTGGCGGAGATAACTTCCCTCTGTAAATTCTACCCTAGTGAAGAGCTGATGTCACTTTGTTTTAAGTTGACATCCTATCTGCTTTTCGTTGCTACTTGTGTGACTGCTGACATTTGTCGGTAGTCCCCATAGTTGTGTGCTAACCCTGATGGTGGGCCACAGAGTATGAGTAAACATCCCTTTCTCAAAGAAAGGGCAGAAGTCTCTCAACTCTGTTAGGGTTATAGAGTATGTGTCAAAAAACCCTTATAATAGTAATGGCATGTGGAGTAGTCCTATCATGAGGTTTGTTGTCATGTTGTTATACATGTACTTTGTACATGTATCTTGGAGTTGTCCTCTCTGTACATACTAAGGAGTTAACATCAGCTACCCTGACCTATATATGACAGAGACTGACTTGACCGTGACCTTGATTGAAGAGACACACATGGGCACTTTTCTACTGACTTTCATGGTGAGTGGACTGCCTTATATCTTGCCATCCTGATAAGAACCCAACTTCGCCACACAATTTTTGAAGAGTTGGAGGCAAATTGAGTCTGAAGTAAGGGGAGATAATTTAGAAAGTAGGGATAAAGTACAGGTTGCTGAGGATGGAGTATTGTTCTACCAGCTTTCCATGTTGTGACAATTTATCATTATACAATGGTACTCTCTTATCTTGTCTTTTCTTATCTTACCTTATCTTATCTCTCTTAATTAGATATTATGAAATACACTGACTATAAAAAATAGACAGACAGCTCCATAATGTAATATGTTATTATAATATAATAATATTAATATAACATAATATATATTACAAAACAATAAATGAATCAACAAAATCTACACAATCAGAGAAGAATCTTATGCTCTCTTTCATTTTGTCATAACACATGGTAGGTTTGAGATGTACATGTACTCTGTGAATAAAGATATCGGAATGCCATCAGTTTGATGATACTTGTGGACTTTCTGTCAACATTGTTATGAGTGATCATCCTCGGTATTATTGCATCTTTCCACTGCACAAAGGTGAATATTGAACATCCTTCTGTATACTGTAAGTTCAAGTGTTAAATTTGATCTGTGATACTTGACACCCCTGTCGACATTTGAAATATCGTTGACATGAATGATCAGATAAGGACTTAACTATTTGATGAACATACTAAACCAATTATTGTCGTTAATCTCGAAACCGAATCATATGATATTATACACACTCAATATTTATCCAATTTATTCAGTCGTTTGTTGATGTACTGATTAGTGAAAAGTGAAGATAATCTACTACACATGCACTTCAACGTCGCTCAGATTCAGAGTTTCGTTTGCCTCCACAGCTGTGATCCTTATATATCTACACTCTATGGCTTTATAGCACAGATGAAGCCTGATACGGGGCTGATGTCCTGGAGAATATGAGCACGCTGATTCGGTCAGACGCTCCCCAAACTCTCCACCAGTACTGATCATAGCTACCGATATCAGTACATTCTTCAGTCTCAGTTGTCTCAGATTGAGGCTTGTACTATTAAAATCAAGAAGGGTATTTATAGAGTTATGCGACCATGGTTTATATTTAATTCAGAGAGTGGATAACTCCGATCAAGTAGAAATCCCTAGTTTACACAACGCATCGTAAAATCGTATGATATGACTGATGCTCAATGTGGTGAATTTGTGTGGTGCACTATGACACGACGGGCAGATGCCTTGACGATCGAGATTTGCGACGATGAGTTGACGGGAGGCAAACCTGCATGCGCTGGTTTGGCTGATAGTATAACCATGAGAGTGATGAGGTAAACATGGTTACAGTGAAGCAATGAATGGGTAGGGAGACTCCGGGATAGCGCAACAGCATAAACACACTGATTATGTCAAATGATCATAAAATTATACGCTCAATAACACATAGCGGTGGCTTCTTACTGCTGGGCCTTTATGAGGAGGTCGTACTAGAGAAGGCCTCGAAACAGCACTCATCTCATGGTTTCTAGCTGAAGACCTGTGTGTTTTGTAGTGGTATGCACACTTCTTCTTCAATCCCATGTGTGAAACACAGGGCGATCTGCTAATAATTGCAATTTATTCTAAAACTTTATTAGTCAATTTTGGTACCAATACAACTTAGGAAGAGTCATGAATAGTGGAATAAATTTCAATTTATTTAATTGATCAGAATTTCAGATGAATGATCTCCAAATCACAAATTAAATTCCATCCTGTTTAAATGTAGTTAAGTGCCACTATCTGCAAAACCTAGAAATAGATGTTTGGATAAGCCTCCATGCGTTGTGCATGAAGACCTTGAAACAGTGTTATAATTAGATTTGGCCAAAATAACTGGATAGGATAAAATTTATTTTACTGCTCACGAGAAAATATGTTTCTAAATGCAATATATTATTTCTCTTACTTTAAAGCCCACACAAAAACCAAAGCATAACATAGTCAGGCAGCCAGTTCTGCAATAAATCATATTTTTCATATTTTAATGGAAATAATTGCATTCTTTATACATGTTGAGAAATATCAGTAATTAAAATATATTGAAGCTGCAACTTTGGTAATTAATTATGAATTAATTATCAATTCATAGATTAGCAGAGCGGACAATTTCTAACACTAAACATGTTAAATACGAATTACTGCTTTGAATTTCCAAGAGTAAAAGTGTCGCATAACTATAAGGTTTCACCGCTTAACTAAACTGCGCATAGTCAATAATGATGGTTGTGAATTACGAAAAAACAAAAATATGTAAAACAAAAGTTCAAGTAGAAGGAAATCAAGTTGTAAACATAAACTACAAAAAAACATCAATTTCGGCTGATCATACTCTGGGAAAAGCTAGCTCACTCCTCACATTTGTCTCTCACAAACAAAGAATCTTTTATCTTCACATTCTCCATTAACAATCATGTTCCTAAAAATACCTCCACACTCATCAGTATTAGTAGGAAAGCCTTCATACCAAAGTTTTGAAGAGGAATCAACCAGAATATCTGCCTGTTCCTGCCATTTGAATGTTTCATCAATTTTTTTCAGCCAAATCCAAATACGACCCCGCTGCCTATAGAACTCTACAAAGTCATAAAAATTTAATGAGAACAGCTTGGCAGCATAATACAATCAGTTGGCTGATATGATAGATGACTTTTATTGTGCCGGTCAATTCACCACTTTGGATTTTGGTTTATATGAGTGCTTCTTCAAGCACCCAAGGCAAAGTAAATAACAAGTAGACAACTTCCTCCTGAATTTTCGTTAATCTGAATCCAGAGGACTTGACAAATACACAGTAGAGCCTTCTTCATTCCAACTGATAACCCTGCCATGAGGAAGAATAAACTTTTGTCAACAGCTGGACTGGTCCTAGCTTAAAATTCCTTTTTGCTCGCATTCCAATTTTTCTAGATGAACTGAAGACCACATAAAACAGATCATAATAATTATCAAGACAATTGAGTAATATCTTAGTGATCATCTGGAGAGTTGTGATATAATGTCGCACAAAAAAGGATACCCTTGCAACCAATTCTTTGATTTGGGTTCTGTTTTAATATTAGCTTGCAAAGGGTAACAAACACTTATAGAGACATCAAATAATTGTTATCAAGACAAAAATTGAAATCATTTACTTTAAACAATTAATTAAAAATTACAATTTTAAATATGAAACCAAAATTAAAGGTAAAAGTCTATTTCACACGATAGTGAATACGTTTACTGACAAATAAATTATCTGTGGAACATTAGACGCTTCATTTTTTCAAACGGCATGTCATTTCCAAATTGTTAGGGCAGATCTCCATATGCAACATGATAATGCTGGCAGAAAAAACTGATATAGCAAGCCTAGTATGTTAACAAAATTGAGAATTTTTATATTTGGACACAAGTCACAAAAAACATTTCAATCACATTTCAATAACAGCATCATACCTGGTTGATAATTTATAACCTGCAAGTGTTCAAGACTAGGAAAAGCAGCCAACGAATCCCCAGATTGCTCACAGTGTTCTTTGGCTTCATCCCAGGAGAGTTTTACTTTCACCAAAATAATGCAGGTGAACGATATTGGGTTCAGTGTAGATCCAGCTGGGCAAACTAAAAAAGAAATTACATTCTTAGTATAATTTTGTTCAATGTTATGTTAAGTTTGGCTAAAAAAATGGGCATGTTATAACAAAGTTTCTTGATAGAAAATCACCTTCAATTTTACGTGACAGGTCAGTATTATGATATTCATGATGCTGATGAATTGAGCCATGTTAGTATTTTCTCTGTGTTAACTCTGCGATCAATTTATTGAGACATCACATACACTTTTATCGATGCATAATGCTTAAATTTTCATGTATAATTATAAGCCTCCGTGTACCTGTTGGAAACTCATCAAGGCGTTCTTTCAGAACTGATGGATAAATTATCCTGAATGTTATTTTGGCTTAGTCTCAGCGGATGAGCGATTACAACATCTGGAACATAATGCAGTAGAATGATAGCTACACAGTAATATTAGGTTGCCTACACTTACCTCCTGATTGATGCACCTCCTCTCCCCCACTGCATGAGCTGTTAGACTCAAAGTCCAATGAGCTGCTCATCCTGCAGACTTTAGTATGTTCTGTGTAACCAAATGCTCTACACTCTGGGTTTGTGGAGCATTCTGTGGCGCATGATAGAAACCTTGGTACAGTGACAATTGTACCGTTAGATGCAAGACAAAATCGGGAGTTCTTGAAGCGAACACCATTTAGCATCATCCCATGACACATCTAAAATTATAGGATAGCATTAAATTTAATTGAATATCGGCATTCTTTGTTTGCCTGTTATACCTGGCTGTCATATGTCTGCTGAGATGGTAACTGAATATAATTTGTCTTTGTCTTTTTCTTTTCTTATCATGTGAAGGAAGTCTATCGTGAGTAGGAAATTATAATTATTCAATATCCACAAAGTATGATGGACCACTTACTGCAATAAAGCTGATATTGGATTTAAAATAAGATCTATGTGATTGCGTTTCACATATAATGCACCTGTATCTGAAGTCAATTGACAAGAAAACAAAAAAACAACTCCATTTCTTCAACAACACACTGCCAAACTATCAAGAATTTCTACAACTCACCATTGAAAACCAAAGGAGACAAAACATACAAGTGGGTATTTTTCCGAAGATCATCATGTTCCTGCCAATTACAAATCAAATTGCAAGAGTCTACAAAAGGTAAAGTTGTGAAAATAATATGTCAATGACTTTATAAAAAACTTATCTGAAAGTATCATCCAATACTTGAGGTATATCGTGGTGGAAATAGAGTGCCTATCTCATTATAGAAAACTCAATGTTTCACAGAATATCAACCAAAGATATATACAAATAATTAAACATTGTGCACCACAATGAAACCAAAATTTTTTTTATTTCAATGCATGCAGTTTGAGTTGCAACTTGAAAAAAATGTATGTGGTATTAAAAATATAACACAAATAAATGTATCTGTAATCAGTTATGTTGTCAAGTAATGGATAATCTGCTAACCATTTCACAAGGTTTGAATATCATGGGACAGATTTTCGAGCTAATTCAATTGTTGTTCACATAGAATGGGAGTGTTATTCTTATTATTTAAAATTTATTATTGACCAAGTCGAAAGTCATTGCTGTTATGTACAACTTACATATAAATCTGCGCTGAATACTCCTTAGCAGTCTTCCCTACGATGGCAGACTGTCAGTGATAACAATCGGTTTGATTTTAAAAGTATATATATTTAACCCTTAGCCTAACATTGTTTGTTGTGTAGGTATTTCCTTTCATCTTTTTTACAAATGAATAAGCATGCCAGTCAGGTTGTTTTATTTTAAACTTGTTGGTGATGATTTGACTAATCTCATCAATTATTCATAGTTTTAAGATTTTCTTAAGATCGTGTTGACACTATTATCATAAAAAAAATGTGTGCCTGTGGACAATCCACTTTGTAATGGATCCAAATTGAAACTGATGTATTTGTTTGCAAACTATTTTGATGAATTGCCACAATCAATAATCAAGTATAGTTATGTTTCACTGTGACAGTAGTATTTGCATAAGCTGATAACCACATGTACTTTACGATTATATATGATGTACATCTCACATATAAAAAGCTTCATTTTTAGTTCAGAAGTTGTTTGAGTGTTTATTCTCAGAAGCCTTCTCCGCCCATTACAAGTTCTATATTTTAATAAAATCCGAATCTTAAAGACCTTAAATATTTTTGGCATATTGAAAAGCACATACACAAAAATAGTAGGGTTTGAATTTCAAGGTAATATTATTAGCAAGGTCACAGTTAAAATCCTTATGCCTTCCTGTTTAAGTGAGAAATGCCAGATGCTGCCACATGCGGATTGGGACCAGCAACCGCGCTGTATATGGCATAAATATCTATGCACTGAAGACATAATATCCATCTCTAGATAATTCATGTTGTTATAAACTTTGTTGCAGTATGAAACTTGTATATTTATTTCGACAGTGCTTCTAAATAATAAAACCAAATAATCAATTCATACCCCTAGAAGGTCATGCCTCGCCTATGATACTTACTTGAGAACTACCGGTCTGATTTTTCTTGATCATACATTGTATTTGTAGCTATCCCTTGTTTGATAAGTTTAAAACCATCAATTTTCTTTAATACTACTTCTTATGATTGTGATTTCAAAAATTAAGCCACTAGTGCCCGCGCATAGGAATTGAAGCTGCATTAACTGGGAGCATCTGGCTCAGACCCCTCACAACCATTTATCCCTATCAAACCAGAATTGAAAGCACAAAGTAGTCCCGACAAAATTGTAAGCACTAGAGGATAAAAGTCATATAGTAACATACTGGAATTGACAGGCCAGATTGTGAACAATTGGTAAATACACTAAACATCCTGGATATTGGAGACTTATATTACTACGCCACATCTAGTGCAGAAACATTGCAGGCATAAAAAATCATGAATTGTTGGATTTTCTTCTAAATTCAGTAGAGATGTTGATTCAAACTCAGGAATACACATAAATTAAATATTGGTAGGTAATTCAAAATGCAATTGATGACTGTACATATATTTTAATTGAAATAAGCTGGTTGAAATGAATATTGAGTGCACAGCCTGCCTCAGTAAAGGCTTTCTTACTATACCTCTTTTTTCTTTCTTATAATGTAACATATTATAGGGGAAAAAAATATGGGGCGCTTCACGCATTTGTAACCGAAAGTGACGATCAACGCCACTGTATATGTTGTTTGGCAGACATGGTACTTGCCATAGTATTAGATGTTGTTAAATCTGGTGCAGAATTGACGAACAAATGAACACCATCACCAGGAAATTTTAAGCATTTCCACAATGGACGACATAGGTTTGTGATAGGGAGGTGGGAGAGAAATTGACAGACTTATTTTCTTTCAAGACCGGCGTGGTGACCGGATGTAGATTGAAAGAAAGAATATGTGAGTAGCTGTGAACAGTAGTTCTAAGAAAGCCTTTCATTGGCTGAGAACAGTAGTTCTAAGTTTTCCTTACCAATAAGTTGTCCGTTGTTGGTTGAGGGAGGGCAACTTTTTATTCCGTTGACCTAGGATTATTTGTCATGTCTTGGGACTGATTGCCAAGACAAGGGAGGTGTTATAAAGGCAGAAAAGAATCTTTTTTTGTACTAAAAACTTTATTTTCCAACACAAAATTTTCATTTAGTCCACACACAATGCTTATTGCCCCCACCAAAGCATTGGAGATTGTCCCTATCATAAAGATAATTCCAGTCTAAATACGTTTGTCACATATTTTTATGTTTCGTTTTGTCAGGCTGTAGTGCATTTTTGTCCAAATTTGGACTAGTTTAGGAGTAAGATAATTCAAAATTGGCAAGTGGTACACCATTTCCTTTTCATCAAGACTGGCAAGCAATGGGCTAGGGAAGGCAATAAGAAAGGTAAATGCATTATTGTCCAACTTGGTCAACAATTCACACAGCTCACTTTCATTATAGCACTGTCAACACTGTCTGTTAAGCCATCATTATGTGAAATTGATTTTCATTTTTCTATTCATACATTCAACTATATTGTTGTCATTCCTGCATGATAGGGGTAGTCTTTATGGAATGTATTGCTCCAAGAACTTGCAATGTCTCTTTATATGGGTAATACTATCAATGGGTTTTATCTTGTTGCTGAAACTCAAATATGTACTACGACGTTACATCATGGCGTACCCCTGTTAAACTTCGGGTGCAGACTTCCTTGATCATCTATATTGAGAAACCCCGAAATGGAGTTTGGCGAGGCATAACCTAAAGGGTGGTTCAAATTGTCCCAGATGACATTAGGATGCCATCCCAGATGCTTATCCAAGATGGTCCCAGTCTTATGTCACATTTTAAAATTCATCCCAGACTAGCAATTAGGTTTTTGTCTGGGATAGTGCTGGGATGTTCACATTGTTTAGGATCGTCCCAGATAGTCCCAGATCGACCCATATGATCCCAAATCATCCAAATGTCTGGTTCACATAGCACCCAGATGCAAAATGAGTCTGGGTCCGTCTGGGACAGCATTGGGAAAGTTTGACGATTACAAACTTTCCAGATACTATCCCAGACAGACCCAGACAGTCTGGGATTGTGTCATTTTCATGTTCACATTGACTGGGGTGGCTATCTGGGATGTTCGTCTGGGATAATTTGCACCAGCCATTAAGAACAAATAATTACACATGACACAAGACAAACTATATATATACGCTTTTTTATTTGGCAGACATTATCATCCTGGATAGATGTTTTCCATATCTTTATTAAACAAATAGAGTTACTAGAGGCATTAAATTTTGTTAATTGATGGGTATGGAAGAAGACGATTACTCTTACTCAGCAGCCAAGTGCTGTTGCACAAGAATATGAAGCGTAAACAAAATATAATGGAGAGATTCAATACATGCCCAATTCTTTATTTTGGCAGCAGCTACACAATGCATATGCTAAGTTTACTATATAGTTCGAATTGACATAATGGCAATATGACAAGGATATCTGCTTTTTTCAAGGGATGAGACAAAAAATATCAAATACAGGTGTTTATAAAAAGGAAAAATTCAGCCATCACAACCAAGGAGCAAGGCTCCCCGATACTCCTTGTCACAACTGAGCTAGCTGATCCGATCTTGTTTCATGTCGGTATGACAACTCTTCTTTTGATTCTTCTCTTACCAATTTAGATGCTGTGACATTCTGGGTCCCATATCTGATAATCTATGTCTGCTTGCGTCGTGTCCATGAGCGTTGTTGTTGAGAAAACACCATCAGAAAATACTTTGGTTGTATAAATTTCCATTATGTCATGCCAATGTATTCAACAATTGTTACCAGTATTCTATGATATGTTTTGAAAACAATAGCAATGATGTAAGCCAGTAGCAAATTAATTTGCTCTTTTGTGAAGAAGCATGTGTGATAGAATATAAATCAGGACTGTTTTGCAGATGTCTAGGTCTAATTGTTATGAGGGTGTTGGAAATTGCAGGTTTACTGATGAAGGAAAGTAAAATAAAAAAGTGCACGCACACGAAGACAAGGTTGACACAAAAAACAACAAGAAATCGATCCACAAACATATTAGTTATGAGGTGTCAGGAATTAGTCAGAGCTAAACTGAGGTCAAAGCTGCAGACCAAAACAGCGATTGACACACTGATCGTTGGTATATTATATATATATATATATATATATATATATTTCGCGATTTTGCAGGAATTTATCCTGGTGAAAATAAGAAAAGAAAGCCGAGAGAAAAAGGCAGGTCAGATTTCAACAAACAGATATTCAGGTTGTTTAGCCCAGAAACAAAAAAGCAAAGGAATTTCCCCAAAACTCATAGACTGAACAGTATACCGAGCCCTATATGCAAAAAACCTGAGATTGGACAAGAGATTGTCTGCCATTGGCTTTCAGAGAGACACACTCATATGTGCTTTTTTATTTGTTTCTGTATTCTGGCATCTCAGGATCTACAATAAACAAAAATATATAACTAATGTATAATGTTTTTTCTAACCATTAGACAAAAGACAGGTTTTTGGCTCAAATCGGAGTTGTTTTCTTGCCATTTGGGCACTCTTTAGCCCACACAGCATAGAAAAAATGAGCTAAAATGGGCTTATCTTGAAAACCAAATCAAGCCAATTTGACTCCTACTCCTGGCGAAAATGCCCAAGGCAACACTAACAGTAGTTGACCCCGAATGGTAGTTGGGATGGTAACTGATCATATATAGGAAACTGAAACTGTCCTTCATGCCGAACAGTACGAATAGGTGTTGGAAATAGATACATGATTAGAGGATACATCTGATGGCCAGACCAATAAAAGCTTTAGAGCAACCTCCATATTTAATTAAGAAAAAATGGAAATTGAAGCGGAGGAGTTTGACAATTAATCTAGTTAAACGATCGCTGGTCAGATTAGGACCATGGCAACCATAACTTTGCAATGACCTATACCCAAGTAAAAGTGTGTCACATTTCATGTATGCAAAAGCTGTGTGTTGAAAAGTACCCAAAAGGAGAGAGGACAACTCAGAACATCAGCTCAAATTTGAGCTCAGGAAACTGTCTACTCCTCACACTCAAAATGTGGAATTAGTTGAAATTTAGTTGAAAAAAAATTGCCACAACTCATACTATCGTGCACCAGCTGTTAAATTCTAAACATACTATTGGATATATTATCTAATAGTAGTAAATACATTCACATCATACTTCTACCACAACAGGGGATCAGAAAAAACTGATTAAATTACCTGAAGAAACACTCATAATCAAAACTTAGATACCATCTTTGACTACAATAAGAAAAACAGAAGCATGTATTAGGACTGGAAATCACTAAAAAGATCCTTATTAACAGGGGACAGGCAATAACGGATAATTAAGGTGCATTTACACTGCATAATTTCCATCAGATTATTTGATCTGATTTTTGCTTCTAACAGAGCTGTCAACGGGAGCACAAAAGATTTGTGCGATGTAACACCGCAAAAAGTTAAGATTTTTGAGTGCTAATTTGTGTTGGTAATTAGCTCTAGACAAACTTCTGACAGCCTTCAAGTTATTCATTGACTGACAAAGTCCCGGTGGCAACCTTAAAACCACAGACAAGCTACTTGACACTGTTGTAGCATAACTAAACTTTTGAACTTAAAATACTTCAATTTGGTAAGGAAGGTTTGCAGGATGGAAAGTGAAAGAGGCCAAAAATATAATAAATGTGAATAAAAAATCCGGTCACAAGGTGAATCTTACCTTGACTTTTCTCAATTTGGTCAACAGGCTCTGAAAAATAAACAGTTTTTGTAATACTGTTCAAGTCAATTTGAGATGAAAATCTGACTAGGTTCACTTAATTTAAATTTCAATAATACCGCAACTGCAATGTTGGCGGAAAAGATGTACTATGTTTGAAAGAAAATAATCAATTTCTGGTTGTATGGATGATGAACCAGGCTTAGCTAAACTTCTTGTTCAGTTATAAAATAATGTTAGAAATAGAGATTTAGAGTGCATGGCCTTGGGCTAAACTTATAATCATCCTGACTATATGATATTGGAGCAATATATAATAAATGTTTGCCTAAAATATTGTCAATGATGAAGGTGGCTTGTATCAGCATGTCCTTACCATTTTTGAAGGTTTTGGCTGTGATGGTGGGTGGGGGAGAAATCTAAAACAACATCCACAAATTAATAATGTTGAGCAAAAGATACCGCTCTATGTTACGAGTAGAATAGTTAATTTTCATACATGTCGATTTAATAATGTGGTTGTGACACAATCAGGAGTTTGGATTCATTCTAGAGTTCTCAGTCTTATTTCGAATACGGGTCTAATTTAATACACATTGTGTGCCCCAGTTTCAAATGATAAACATTCAAATTTTGGATGAGAACGTACTCAAAAGGTACCCTCTTGAAGATGGTGAATACAAAATAGGCATTCAATTTTAGTACCCACATTTGTCAACTTTGAAGGAAAATCAGTCGAAACTTGGCCACATGCTGATTATAAATTATGGGAGCAGTATCCTTAATTAGGCTGTGAACTCCAGAATGATACCAAGAACCTGATTCTGTCGCAATCACTTTGAAAGGGTTAATAAAAATAAATTGTGATGCGGATGAAACTTTATCCGGTGACCTCGTCGATTATGTGAGGTCATCGTATCACACTGTCCCAACGACATCACAAATGATGCTGTAAATACATCATTCAGTGCAGAGAGAACTTACCCACTCTGATGGCATCCTTGATTGGTATCTTCTGATGTCCTCACCGGAATTCTCGATGCCTGGAGAGTGGAAATTTTGATAACTGTTATAGCAATGCCTTTAATAGGGCTTCACGCGATACAAATATTGCTCAAATATATGATAGGGTTTAGTTATATAAGAGATATTTTTGTGTGATTTGTGATTGCCTATTTATAATTCAATTTTGAAGAATAATATTAAGCTATTTTCCACAATGCCAAAATATGTAAATTGTATCCAACAATACACAAAGGACCAATTTTTTGCATTGCAATATTGATCCTATAGCTGACATACCATGTTACCCACCTTTGCAATGAAAGATTTAGAAGCTGAGGCTCTGATGACATCACCAGATATATCTGATTGTGTTTGTCTCATTGCAGTAGTGGTTTCCTTTTGGCGCCAGATTGGATGAATATTATGACTTCTTTCAGCTTCTCTAACCTCCAGATCAAGGTTACAGATAGCAGTACCAGTACAGTGATAATGTTTAGAGTACCTTGTTGTTCGATTTTTCACTAGTAGGTTTTTGCTGTTCACTGAATGATTAGCATGCCCAACCTCCTTGTCAGTTGTTGCTTTTGGGTTAAACGGTATGTTTTCATTTGATGAGGTAAATGGACAGGCAGCTGAAACCCTGGCTTTTCGCTTTGTTAGAGGGGGTAACAGCTGACTCATGTTTTGATCTAGCTGGGATTCATATGTTGGTTGTATTGTAAAGTTTACCTTCTTTCGACACTCATTATTGTGCTGACGTAAAACCTGTTGATCGTTGTGCAAAGTAGGTTCACTCAGTAACGCTCTATAAGTGTCAAGTGAATTCCTTGCTGCGGCAAACATTGGAGTATAAGCTCTTACAGGTGTCGGTATATTTAGTATTTGGGGATCATCTACCAACTGCTCTGAATTACAATAAGTCTGGAGGACGGTGTAGGTGTCAGTTTTAATAGCAGGTTTAAATATTTCCACTCTCGGTGTTGAACGTTTGTCTGTATGGTTGTAGCTTGCAGGATTATTGACACAGTCATTGCTGAATGAATTGACTTTCGTTCTTTCAACTCCTGCAATAAAAGATTTCCCATCAGATTGAAATAATGTTGTATTAATGTTGTGCTCTCACATCTCAGAGAACTGTTAAGAGCTTGTTCAGGTGCTTTTTCAGGATCGTCAGCCAAAGGAGCGCTGTCATGGTTTTCTGTAAAATAGTCACCAGCTCTGATTGGACATTTAGTCTTTCTTATATTGCACTCACCTGAGCTTCTGCTACTTGTTTGTCTTTGATTGTTGATTGCTCGTCCTTCGCTGGAATTTAATGAATTATTTACAGCTTCGAACTCTTTCAGCCTGCTCCATTCTCCATCATACTCTTTATGGCTCATTTCATCTGAATTCCTTCTTTTAGATGGGGAGGGTTGTGATGTTGACATTTCAAACTCTTTGTTTTCCCAAGATGTTGGTGGCCTGCTGAGTAAACAATTCTCTGACTTGGTTGAGCTGATTGACTGCAGATCAAGGCTGCTTTTTTCAGCACTAAGTTTTGAGGAAGCTGCTTTTCGTTGGTGAGCGGTTGCTAGAACCTTTCTTCTTAGATCAGAAGTATTTTTCATGAGTGGTGATCCTGCTACACTCTGGATTTCTTGCTCAAAAGTGGCAATCAAGCTATCAATACTCTCCCTCAAATCATTCAGGGAGCTTTCACTGTCAGACAGCTGAAGGGCTACAATACACCAGCCAGTATGATAGAAAGGTAATGTCTGGCTTTTAAAGACTAAAATATTATACAATATATGCAAGGATATAACAATAGACTTAATAATAAACCTAGACAGGACACCATATACAGCTGAAGTGAGGCACTTAATTGTTGGGCGACACAACGCCATTGGAAGGTGTAGAAGCATTGATACTATTATTGATTTTCTGTCCATAATCCAGGTTTTTTGTTCATAACTCGGTCAACTTTGATCAGATTTTGAATTTGAAAATTGCTTTACGATCAGCAGCATTTTGTTATCAACTTGATGCTATTTCTCCTTCAGACAAACTTTTTTGTTTGAAACTAGTATCAACCTGTCTAGGACAAGCTGCTGAATCTATCGTAATTTTCAAACTTATAATCCGATCAAAATTAATCGAGTTATCAACAAAGTAAAAGTAAATCAATGATAGCATCATTGGCTCTACACCTTCCAATGTCGTTAGGCTGCCCACAATTAAATGCCTCAGTGCCTCAATGCTTATGCTCCATATAGTGTCCTGTCTAGGTTTATATTAAGTCTCTGGATATAACTAAATCCTGTTTTTTGGATGGCTCCACATGATGCAGTAAACTGCCTTTATTCAGACTTTCTCGGTTGGCAATATTTTATGAAATGGTGCCAAATTTTCTATAGTCAACTCAAAAATAAAAGAGCCAAAGATATTAGACTGTAAACCAAAATACATTCTTCGATATTATTACCTTTCCCACTTATGTTTGTCTTTATGAGTGTACTCTTCTTCAGCTGAGCAAACTGAAAATCTAGCTGTTGTTTCAAGGCATCAATTTCTACAATGGATCATGATTATATTTTATTTCATGAATTCACTTATCCGAGGTCATCAAACTCACTGTCGGATTGTAATTGTCATATCAGGATGCTATCTAACTAAGCCTTCAAAATAAGTATGGTCATCTATATAGTTATGATTCTCTATGTGTTTTATGTTGCATTGGAAAAATAAAATGGGATGATAGCGGATTAAAAATTATATTGTATCAAATCCTGACCCAGTCAACTGTGTTATTGAAATTATTTTTTGTTCCTAATTTGAGTCTATTCATATTATTAGAGTTTGAGACAATAATCTTTAATCCAGTATTTGGCTGCATAACTAATTTATAGAATGATCGCTTATACAAGGATCATTTTTTCTCTCTCTTCTCTTGCTGATCTAAATAGTGTGATACTATTAATTGTTCGCTATTATTATTTATCCATACTAACGTAGTTTAAGTGCCCAAACGGTGCAAGATGCTGGTAGAGTCATTTCATTATCAAACACTTTCTCCCCTCCGTTTAAGTACTTACCCATAAAGTGTCTTTTTACTTAGCTCCATTTCAATTTTTACGAAATGTTTGGAGTTATCCTCTTTAAACATGGTGCCATAACTCCGGCACTTTATGGGTAAGTACTTAAACGGAGGGGAGAAAGTGGTTGATAATGAAATGCCTCAGCATCTTGCACCGTTTGAGCACTTAAACTAATACTTACGTGGAGTGTAGCGTATTCTGTCTTTAGCATCATCTTCGTGATCAAACTTAAAAAGATACATAATTTCATTGCGGAGCAAAAATATGAGCTGCAAATACTTCATCTTGCGCATCATCTTGCGCATCATATTGTGGATCATCTTGCGCATTGAAATTTATAAATTGTAGAGTTAAAAGAAACGTTCAGCTTGTTTATTACATTGATTCCTAGAGAGATTTAATAAGAAGTATAAATTGGAAATGTTGAACAATGTGGGAATAGATATTTATTTTATATTATTGACTTACTGAGGTATCTGGTGTGGCAGGAGGATGTTCTTCCCCTTCCTCTGTGTCTCTAGCTGAGTTATTGGTTTGTATATATGGCCAATCATAATTCTTACCGATCCTCAAATCTGAATCAGATTGCATTACGTAAACTAAGGTTTCAGTATGCCCTGACCAGCATGATCGATAATAACTGTATTGATGAATACAGAAATTTCTTCACAGTGACACTTCATTATCCTGCTTTATTTTGTAACCAAGAGTACAGCTTTCTGTTATTTCTAGCTATTTGTGACTAATACTTTCTTGTACAATTTTCCTATGTTATCAGTCAAGACTCTCTCAGTGGTGAGCCGACACAGAAATGTGTCATTTTGATGGTTTTTAGTCCAATTAGTTCTAATTTTGTAGAGCATGTTGGTCATAGAATCTAAACAGTATAATACATCACCTGAATGTGACTGTTTGTGTTTCAAGAAATCATAGGAAAGAGAAACTCTTGGACACCTCGACTGATACTTCATTATGATTAAGTGACCTGTTACCTTCAGGAACGTGACAGAATGTTTGGGCAGACGGATTAACGTTATTGTACTGGGTGCCTGTGTCCCTGAGAATGATCTTTGTCTTGCAGGTCAGACAAGTATGCTGTTCATATGGTTCATCAGCTGGGGACCCATAAAGAAATAGTAACATGATGTAAATAGTGAGGACAGACGTACTCTTTTTGCCATAAAGCAGCTATGGTATTAATGTACATATCTATGTAACCAGCATGGCAATAGCATCTGTTCTCAACATCAGGTTAATGTTAACACATCAGTCTATGTATTGGTTTAATATCAGACCTAAGTATTACAAATGGAAAAAAATTGGGGAAACTGTTGTGCAAGAGATCAGTTCTTTGATGTCTTGCTGCAAAGCACCAGTGTCTGGGCAGTTATTGAAGTAACTTTAGTTTCTTTGAATACCCAGATGTGGAGCTATTAATTCAGTGGAATGGCAACTGACCCGTGATAATATGTATGGTGAGCTATAACTAGATGAGAGGGCTACATCATCAACAACATCATCTGTGGAGCGAAAAATCGAGTTTAAACTACAGTCTGCTGCCACTCATGCAAATTTGTACTCATTGAATTCTGCATAGCTCCAAGATAATTAACTGAGACTTAAATCTCATAATTGTCACCTAATGGGCAAATTATTTTCACAAACTGATCTTCAAAATCAGGGCATGAAATCTACGCACTAGCTAATGACGTGTACAGTATGCACTAGTAAGACGGTAACTACGTCACCCGTGCCGGTAGATAATAATTTCATACCCTAATTTTGACGATCAGTTTGTGCAAATTATTTGCTCATTAGGTGACAATGCTGAGATTGCAGCCTCATTTTATTAGTTTTGAGCTATACAGAATCCTATAAGCACGCATTTGGCTGTGTGGCAACAGTGGTTTAAGGGTCAAAAGGACTGTTTTCTTACCTGTCTGATGAGGCGTGAGTTTTTCAGAACACTGTCTGTTTTTATGGTAAGCAGAGTGTGTTTTATCTTTTGGTTTCCTATTTTTGAGCTTTCGCCTGGAAAACAAAGAGAAAGGTAACCCTCTGCTAGTAATAAACAAAATATAAATTGTAATTTGAGAATTGGGAAATCAGTGAGTGCTTCACATAATGTAATACTGAAGTCAATTTTTTTGTGATTTAAATTTTTTAACCCAACTGGACTTTATGTGGTCTGCAAAGCCTTGATAAAATAGGTTTTTTTATACCAATTGTGTGTATTTATAACCACATATCTTGAAGAAATGATGAATCACTTTCATTGCTCAATAATTCAAACTTGCTCCTTATTTCTGTATGTACCAGTAATTCATACCCACATTTGTTAGCTGTAAGTGTTAGTGATTCATACCCAATCTGTAAGGTTGTAAGTGCCAGTAATTCAAACCACTTCTTAGGGCTGTATGTTTTAGTAATGCCAAATAACTTTTACCTGCAAGCATACTCACTTTTTATGGCTATAGGTGTCAGGTGTATTTAAGCTCTCTTCCTTGTCATTTTCACCTGGTGATTTATAATAATACGGGGATACCATACTTATAGACGAAGGGTTTTCATAGACGTACTCATCACTGACAATCTGTAAACCTAAAATAGGTCAGATAAAGGCTATATATCTCCATGAGCTCTACTGTTATGGAAGGGAGTGATAAATTACAAAAAACTAACATGCAAAGGTGAATCAAAATTGACTGCACAAAAACTGTCAAAATTTCAGGATTAGGAGCTGGCTTGTGGAGTGAAATTTACGACTATGAAACCACACTGTGTATTTGGTTTAAATAATCACCAGCTAAGTCAGAGGCTTCTTGAATGTTTTGAGCATATTTTCTACAGTGTTACCAAGCACTACATCAACACAGCCTAATCAGTCTAAACCAAAGATAACTTCATAATTTTATAGCAGACCTTGTGAAAGACAACTGTTATCGAGTACAGCTAAAAACAGTGATTAATACGCATGAAAGTTTTCAAGCTGCAAAGAAGAAAACATTATTTAGCATAATGAATATGGTCATTTAATCTTAAAAAAGTTCCAATAACGCTGGTCTTATACCACTGGACCTACCTGATCTTCGTTGGGTATCAGCAATGTATCTGGGTGATACTGCTGTAGATTTCATCAGAGGAAGAGGAGAGGTCGACTTCATGGCATTTCGAAATTCCCAATCTATCATTTTAACAGCAAGTTTTTCGTCAACACCAGGATAAAGTGGGCTAAACGAAAATTAAGAAATTAGCAAATTCAATTGTATACATAGAATATTTATTATATTTTATGATACTACTACTCACTGATAAAATTATTTATTCTCTACTTTTGTTTTTGAGAAAATACCACACATGAATGTATCAGTTTTTACAGTTTTATTTTACTTACACAAGAAGTTTGTTATCAGCCACAGGGTTACCGTGGTATGCAGTTTCAGGAAACTCCTCATCATCATCAGGAAGAGAAGATAATCCTTGGTCACTCAGGACTGATAAATCTTCATATTCTGAAGAGACAGTCTTACTATAGACTTTGCTGTAACCACAAAATAGTCATTTATTTAAATTGATTGTAGAAGACCTGTTGCCTTTAACTTCAGCTTTGTTGATATCTCAATCATTCTATAATTGAAGGTTAGCTCATACCAAACCCATTGCCTTTTTATGAGAGTGAATAAAGAGGCCAGTCTTGGTTCTGCACGCCTTACTCACCCAATCCCACCCAATCATCAAGTCATGAGGCAGAAAAAGGAAATAGGGTTTATAGACAGTTTTCTGAGCTCTTATTTGAGCCTCGGAATTTACCTCTCTCCAAGCTGGTACTTTTAACCCAAGAAGGATAGGAAAAAAGGGCTGAGAAATGGGGTTATCTTGAAAACTGCTTATAATAGGACAAAGATGATTTTTGATTCAGAATCTGCACCTTTGTAAACCCTGGGGGTACAGGGTGTCAAAATCATTGGGTGCTTGAAAGCTGATAAATCTCAATTTGAGTCACAAGATCCATGAAAATTCCATGAAATTTGTCCCCAAAACGAGCAATAGATTTTTTCTATTTATCACTTTATTGGCATCTATATCATTTTCAAGACAATATTTTTCAAGTTGATTTAAATGACTAACGCAACACCAAAATTATTTCCCAAACTATGTCCCTATGAGTTTTCAATGGTGCAGATACTGAATCAAAAACCAATTTTATCCTATTATAAGCTGTTTCAAGATAACTCCCTTTTCAGCTCCTTTTTCCTATCCTGCTTTGGTTAAAAAAACCAAACTGGAGAGAGGACAACTCAAAATGGAGGGTTTAAATTGGAGCTCATAAGACTGTCTATTCATCTAGAATGATCAGCATTAGTTGGACAACAGGCTATATTAGTGAGTGATGACAAGTAGTAACTATATATTTTGATATAGCAGACATCAATTAATCAATTATGAGTTGTAGGAAGTTTGATTAGTTGAACTCACAGACTCTTCCCCTTCGATATCATATTGGTGGGTGGCTCAAGTGCTGTTACTTCTTGTTTCTCTAGTGCATCTTGCTCATTATTGTCTATAAGAGGTCAATAAAGAACCTTATCATAACTTATAAAAGATGAGCAGGGAGGATAATTTCTAGCACTACACATAACTATTGCTCTAAAGAGCTATGAAATAGTTAATTAAAGGAATATTGCATAGCTGCTACAGAACTAGGTACCTGACTATATATTGACTTACCGTTGTCAGCAAAGAATGACTGGACAGACACTGCAGCAGATTCTGTGCTGACCGGAGCAGATAAGTTATCCAAAGTCTCTTCTACTATCTCTACTCTTCTACAAAGTTCTCTAAGACATAGGGGAGATCCCAGTAAGTTTGTTCTTCTGGCGTATGTTTTAACAATAGTTAAACTTATTTTGCTACTTGGATTGCAATCCAGATTTGGATCTTCAATCCATATAACATGATTTGCAACAGCCTGCATCGTAGATCAGATATACATATTATGTATCCAGTTTCTTCTCTAAAAAGTCCAATACATGGGGCCAGGGATTCCAAAACTTTGCATAAAATTATGCTGAGCAACTGACTTTGGAGATGCTTGCGGATAAAGATTGGAATCGTAAACATTGCAAACATCAGAGTACTCATAGTTTTTATGGGCAACTTCAATAACAACTTAGCTTACACACCTCATTAACTGCTTAGCGTTAGGAGACAACTCATTAGAATGTGCTTTGTCACTCAGTATATCTTGAGATATCTTTTTAGTTGACTCAGCATCGACTAGGGTAAAAAATGAAACAAGTTATTCATCAGAGTAAGTTGCTAGTTGAATTTTACAATCTTGCATACAAAAAGCGTCAAAGGGCACATTTGAAAATTCCTCCTATTTAGAGGAGCGCCATGTAAGGCATGTAAGGTCATCATCCCCCCCTCCCTCTAATAGGTCTGCATCAACATGCTCTTTGTGAATAATAGGCCGGAAATCGGCATTAATTGACTAAAAAATAAATTTATCTGACCAGATGATAAATGGTAAGTGTAATATTAAACTGTCTTCTGCTCATTTCAATCTTCATTTTTGCTACACTGAAGCAAGGAATTTTGTAAAAAACTCAAAACGTCACTCATTCTTACATTTTATCAAACTTTCATTGCACATGAAAAAATTGCGCTGGAATGGACCCAGTCTAAAAAGATGATAAATTCACTTCACCCGCAGTCAAGTAGTCAGATCTTGTATTTGCCTGATGATCAGGAATGTTATCAAGTACCGCCTGATGATCGGGAGTGATATAATCTTCGAATTGATGATCGGGAATGACATCATGTTCTATTTGATGATTTAGAGTGATATTATGTTCAGTTTGATGACCATGAGCGATATCAAGTTCAACCATGGACTCAGTGGAGCACTGATTTCTACTGACATCCACATTATCGCTCAAACTCCTGACGCATTTAGTACCATTGCTTCCAGAGCTATGTGTATCAAGTATAAAATAATCTACTATATGTTGTTAATGTTGATTGGATGATGAAATGATCCAAATTTCCATATTAGGGCAGACTGCGGTAGCAAGATTTGGGAAGGAATATATCAATCTAACAAAACATCTGTGTATAAATGAATATAGCTCCATATTCTACATTCAGAATAACATTGTGCTGAAGGCTGAGCACACAAGACTTGATATAGGCAGCCTATGAAATGAATGAATGTTATTCAGAATGCCACAGTGCATACTCAAGAGTTCCCAGTTAAGGACAAGTCATATCATGAAGCTACTACGTTGCGTTAAACTGACCTGCCGCAGGAAGTGGCCATCACTCCAAGATATATATTACTGTTGCCTTCATGGCCCTTAGTATAAGCTCTGCTCGTTGTAACTTCTCGGCCCTGGGTGCTCGCTTTGCTCACAGAAATTTCTTGATCACAACTGCTTGATTTGCTCAAAGTACCCACTTGGCTCTGATTACTAGCTTTGCCCTTAGTACCCTCTCGGCCATGGGTACTAGCTCGTCTCATAGCAGTTCCTTGTTCACCTCTACTGGCTTCGCTCATGGTATCTTCTTGGCTCAGAGAATTAACTTTGCTCATTGTACAATCTTGGTTCTGAGCACTAGCTATGGTCATAGATCTTTCTTGATCACAACTACTGGATTCACTCAACAAACATAGTTGGCTCTGATTACTAGCTTTGCCCTTAGTACCCTCTCGGCCCTGGGTACTAGCTTGTCTCTTAGCAGTTCCTTGTTCACCTCTACTGGCTTCGCTCGTGGTGCCTTCTTGGCTCTGAGAATTAACTTTGCTCATTGCACAATCTTGGTTCTGAGTTCTAGCTATGGTCATAGATCTTTCTTGATCACAACTACTGGATTCACTCAACGAACATAGTTGGCTCTGATTACTAGCTTTGTCCTTAGTACCCTCTCGGCCCTGGGTACTAGCTTGTCTCATAGCAGTTCCTAGTTCCCTTCTACTGGCGGCGCTTATGGTACCTTCTTGGCTCTGAGAATTAGCTTTGCTCATTGGACAATCTTGGTTCTGAGTTCTAGCTATGGTCATAGATCTTTCTTGACCACAAATGCTGGATTCACTCAAAGAATACACTCGACTCTGATTGCTAGCTTTGCCCGTAGTACCCTCTTGGCCATGGGTACTAGCTTGTCTCTCGGCAGTTTCTAGTTCCCTTCTACTGGCGGCACTCATGGTACCTTCTTGGCCCAGAGAATTAACTTTGCTCATTGTACAATCTTGGATCTGCGCACTAGCTATGCTTATAGATATTTCTTGATCACAACTGCTGGATTCACTCAAAGAACCAACTTGGCTCTGATTACTAGCTTTTCCCTTAGTACCCTCTCGGCCCTGGGTACTAGCTTGTCTCATAGCAGTTCCTTGTTCACCTCTACTGGCTTCGCTCGTGGTACCTTCTTGGCTCAGAGAATTAACTTTGCTCATTGTACAATCTTGGTTCTGAGTTCTATCTATGGTCATAGATCTTTCTTGATCACAACTGCTGGATTCACTCAAAGAATACACTCGACTCTTATTGCTAGCTTTGCCCTTAGTACCTTCTCGGCCCTCGGTACTAGCTTGTCTCTCAGCAGTTTCTAGTTCCCTTCTACTGGCGCCGCTCATGGTACCATCTTGGCTCTGAGAATGAGCTTTGCTCATTGTGCAATCTTGGTTCTGAGTTCTAGCTATAGTCATAGATCTTTCTTTATCACAACTACTGGATTCACTCAACGAACATAGTTGGCTCTGATTACTAGCTTTGCCCTTAGTACCCTCTCGGCCCTGGGTACTAGCTTGTCTCATAGCAGTTCCTAGTTCCCTTCTACTGGCGGCGCTTATGGTACCTTCTTGGCTCTGAGAATTAGCTTTGCTCATTGGACAATCTTGGTTCTGAGTTCTAGCTATGGTCATAGATCTTTCTTGATCACAACTGCTGGATTCACTCAAAGAATACGCTCGGCACTGATTACTAGCTTTGCCCTTAGTACCCTCTTGGCCATGGGTACTAGCTTGTCTCTCAGCAGTTTCTAGTTCCCTTCTACTGGCGGCACTCATGGTACCTTCTTGGCTCAGAGAATTAACTTTGCTCATTGTACAATCTTGATTCTGGGTTCTAGCTATGGTCATAGATCTTTCTTGATCACAACTACTGGATTCACTCAACAAACATAGTTGGCTCTGATTACTAGCTTTGCCCTTAGTACCCTCTCGGCCCTGGGTACTAGCTTGTCTCATAGCAGTTTCTAGTTCCCTTCTACTGGCGGCGCTAATGGTACCTTCTTGGCTCTGAGAATTAACTTTGTCCATTGTAAAATCTTGGTTCTGAGCACTAGCTATACTCATGGATCTTTTCTGATCATAACTACTGGATTCTCTTGAAGTACCATCTCGGTTCTGAGTACTGGTATTGCTCATAGTACCATGCCGGCCCTGAGTACTATCTTTGCTCATAGAATCAGCTCGTCCCTGGTTACTACATTTGCCCGTAGTACCAGCTCTCATAGCACTCTCTTGTTCACTTCTACTGGATTCGCTCCAAAAACCTACTCGATCCTGAGTACTAGCATTGCTCACAGCACCATCACTGCCCTGAGTACTAGCTTTGTTCACAGCACCATCTCGGCCCTGAGTACTTACATTGCTCACAGCACCATCTCGGCCCTGGGTACTGGTATTGCTCATGGTACGTTGTCCGCCCTTAGTACTAGCTTTATTCACAGCACCATATCTGCCCTGGATACAAGCTTTGCTACTGGTACTTTCATGGTCACAACTTCTAGCTTTGCTCACAGTACAAGCCGAAGTAAGTTTCATTTCATCACAGGCAGACTGCTCACCATTACCTGAAAACATATCCCAGACTTGCCAACCTAATTTTTCCATAATGCTTACAAATTACAAGATTATGCAAGTAAGCTGAAGCAAAGTACACTTAAGATGCATTTTTGATCACCTTATTAGATGAACAGGCGTTTGGTAAACAGTAAATGAGTACTGCTAGCGTTTTGCGTTTAAAACTCAATTAGTGTCAATTAAGCGTAGATAAACGCTTTATGCGTACAGGTTGGCATGTATGCATATCCGTGTTCAATTTTATTATTTTTAAGTAAAAGGAGATATTCCCAATGAACACATTGTGAATATCAAAAGCTTACAGTTATCTAGTTCCACTGTACTATTAATAATCTCTGTCAGTCCCTCATATTGAGTGAAATCAAGTTTCTACTGGTAGAGTAATAAATTATCTCACCCCCTGTTGGAAAGAGCAAAGCTTTCTTGAGTAGAACAGTTGTTGGTCTCCTATCGCAAGAAGGGGAGAAGGATTTCTTCCATGTAGTGACAGCAGATGTATGCTTAGCCATTATCTTGGCCCTGCAACATTCGTATCAAATACATAATAATGCATTAAACATGAAGTTCATAACAAATGATAGGAGAGAGTACAAAGAAATGATGTTGTCACCCATTGATTCAGTGCAGAACTTTGAAATTTTGGGAGCAGCTGGCAAGGTCAATCTACTTGAAGCAATGTATGCCTGACAAAATGAATCAGTCTTATAGAGCAACCTTTTAAAACTATTAAACACTTACAGCTCTTGTTGCTTTTTGAACCTCGTGGTATACTTCGGTGTATCAACAGGAGCAATAGGTTCTCCTCTAAGTGCTTTCATGCGACGGACGTGATCATCCATCCCGCGAGGTTTCACACTGGGTGTGGTTTTCTTACCTGACATTCAGAAATAACAACTCCTTAGAAATGAGACATCTAATGATAATGGCTAGCTAGGGGAGGGGAGTCTGTTATGTTGTACAGCAATTATATTTTGTTCATATATATCTGATTTTTGAATCATTTTGATCATTCAATTTTGATCATTCAATTGATCTTTGCATTTTAATTATTCAATTCAGAAGTAGGACTATTTGCCTATTAACGAAAGCCTTAAAATAGCTGCTGTCAGTAAATACGCGTGATGTAACAACTTACCACCATATGAAGGCATAGTTGATTACTGATATTATTTTACAACACAATAATATTATCATAAATGACTTGTATATATTCTATAGGTTATCTAGCGTTTGAGTTGCAGAGGTAGTTCTACTAACACTCTAATTGCACAATAACTTGTCAGATTGTTCTTACATCGCTCATGGCATCGTGGTTTCGTGCCTGTATTATGACATCACAGTTTCCTGCAGCACAATGACATCAGATGCCAACCTTGAGGTTATCACAGTTAACGCAATCACATTGATTACAAGCACACAGACAGCTTCGGTTAACCGCAATTTTTTTCTTTTCTTAAGTTTATTGGCATACATTTTTTTGTATCTCAGATTATAATATTACCAAGAAGGAGAGAGCAGGGGAATATGGACCGTTGGGTAATATTGATCACTGGTCAAATTTCTCTCGTCGTTAATTTAAAAGACTTCCATCTTATGCAGTCCTTTTGATTGATTGATTTGTATTTTTTTTACATACAATATCACCAGGAGGATGATAAAGAAATGTATGTATGTGACAGCTCTCGTGTGACTCAGTTGTACATAAAATTGCTGTTGTGAAATTCATAAAGCAATTAAAAAAACTGCACTGGCGTTTTGTTCTGTCACTGCATGAAAAACATTCCTCAAGATGATTGTAGAGTATAAATAGTATAATATATAGTGGTAGGGCATCGTCTGGGCCTGAATTTATAGGCATGATGTGAGGATGCTTTTGGATTAGTGTTAAAAGTTATACGATTGTGCAGAGGATGAGAATCATTTCGTAAAATATTATTGAAATGATTAGCAAATATAATTGTAAACATAAAATCATTGAGGTTGGTAGATTGCAAAGCTAAACCAGGGAGTTTGGGACCGCTGGAGATTGCACTTCAGCTGTATAGCGATATTTGTTATCACTATCATGCATACGGTATACTTATTGTCTTCTCATGAATAAATTAGTGAATTTGCGCCACTATCATATATAACTCTGATTTATTAGTTGATGATGATGATGATTGTATATCAGGAATCAAAAGGAGCCACTGAACTGTGGAGTAGTCTGACTAGCTAACTACACAACACCAGATCTGGAGCACTACACTGAGTACAACCTAAAGTATACCTGCCTCCAGATGCTACTCAGACTATTGAGTACTACTAAGTGCTGAGCTCACTTCCTGGGTACTACGTCATCACTATCTGGGAAGAATCACTCTTGGTTGTAACCTTCATGGTAAGTTATACTACGAAATACTACTCGGCGAGGAGAAATAGGAGAGGAGAAAAAAGGTGACAAAGGTGTAGGTGTTAGGCGAGGAGAAATAAGGTGAGGTGTTGAGGCGAGGCGTTTGAGGTGAGGTGTTAAGGAGGAGTCTAGGTAAGTTTTGCACTGGTAACACACAGTTTTAAGGTGTAGAATAGGTGGACTAGGTGTTGAGGTGTATGTGACTAGGTGTAGGAGATTGGGAAGTGATTAGTACCAATCAAACCAACATAACCAAAATCACAATCCGGTTCTGCCGGAGATTTTTGTATAAAACTGCTTGAAAACTTATTTTCTAAAAAACATCCTTGAGAATAGTTTTGCAGTTTGTACTGAGTTTTGCATTGCTTGCATTGCATTTGTGTATTGCTTTAAGGTACTGGGGTGTGCCCAGTGTCTCTAGGCAACTTGTTCTTGTGTGATATTCAGTCAGTGGTACTTTTGTACAGTGAGTAAGTGGAGCTCAGCTCCACTTGGTTATAAACACCTTTCTTGAAGTGGAGCTGAGCTCCACTTCAATTTTTTTTATTCCCTTGATAAGCAGGGCTCTCAGCCTGGGAGGATTCGAAACCTGAGTTTTGATATTAGCATGTCGCATAGTGGTATTTTAAAGGTGTAAAACGCCCTGAACATAAACAGCACAATAACGTTACTCTCGGTCAATCTTGATACTTTGATTGAAAAGTAACAAACAATCAAACGAAGTCAATGCCCCTCCGGAAGATATCCAACCATTAAATATAGAGGAGCATGGGGCAGAGATAGTTTTTTTCGGCACCTTGTACATATACTTTAAATGATCATTTGTTTTAAACAATCCAACAGAGCTCTGAATTTCTTCCAACTTTTGTTCATGTCTAATTTTAAGGCCAGTATGTACATGCAACATTTACTTTTGTCTGTGATATGTAATAAATCAATCAACCAGCCAAAACCAACAGGGACATGTCACTGATGTCACTAGGTGAAAGGTCAGAGCCCATTGACTCTGAGTATGCTCTTAAAACAAGCGATACAGCAAAGTCGGTTCTGATCGTTTGAGACAAAACTTCTCGTGTTGTACAGTGAAACGAAGCACAGCATTACAAAGTAATAAACAATGCATCGCTTAGTAATTATCGATTCCTCAGGTAAACATTTTTTGGATTCACAACGACTGAATGGATTGCAGTTTCATACTTGTCAATAATAAAGCTTTGCTCTTAGTTCTCAAATGACTGAAATTGGACCTTGGTTATATATATTGATCAAATACTTTGGTGGCACTTAGCCCTGTTCACACGGCCACGGATTTTGTTTTTTTTTGTTTTTTGGATGGCCATGTACTTCTCGGTATAGTTTCAGTAGTTGTCTTCTGCTGTTTTAGCTCTAATCTTCAGCACTTTGAGCTTTGACTTTTTCCCTGTTCCATTGACAGATTGCACTAAATATTGTAGTAATAATGTGAAAACATGGCTAAGTTTAAAAAAATTTAGTATTAGTATGACCATGACCTTGGCTTTGATCACGGTCATACTCATGGTGTTTTAAATTTTCTTTAGCTTAGCCATGTTTTCACATTATGACCAGTGGTACTTTTGTACAGTGAGTAAGTGGAGCTCAACTCCACTTGGTTATAAACACCCTTCTTGAAGTGGAGCTGAGCTCAACCTCAATTTTGTTTATTCCCTGGATAAGCAGGGCTCTCAGCCTCGGAGGATTCGAAACCTGAGTTTTGATATTAGCATGTCGCATAGTGGTATTTTAAAGGTGTAAAACTCTCTTGGGATCTCTGGGATCATTGTTTCATCATTAATTTAGAAATGACTTGATTAGGCAGTGCAGTGAGAGTATAATTACAGTGAGTGCAGTGAGAGGCATTATTAGTATAGACAGTGCAGTATTATTTACATATCTTATCACAACTAGAATCTAATACCTGACCATTCATTAATAATATGGCATAAATTATTGTAAGGCAACATTTAGCATTGTTTATATATTATTCATCTGCCAACGAGCAAAATCTGAGTTTTTAGCTTACATTCTAAAATCCCCTGAGTAGCCTGAGTTGAACCCAAAAATCTGAGTAACTCGGGCTAAACCTGAGTGGTTGAGAGCCCTGTCGAAAACAATGGGGAGTAAACTGTTCTCATGCTGGAGCCATACTTATAGATGGTAAATACATTAATATTTGAGTGTTGGCTATGTGTTGTCAGTCCACAGAAAAGTTTTCTGAAAATAAAAGCAGAAGCATCTACAACCAATTATATCTGTTGCTGGGAAATTGGGGATATCTGGCTCCCTCTGGCATACCTATCAAAGACAGGTGATGTCAGAGGATATAGGCTAACAATAAAGCTGCCCATTGGCCACCTCTACAGAAGGTTGCTGGCTAAACCTTGCTGGCTGGGAGGATTGATTGATGAATTAAAAAATATAAATAAGTAAGAGCTCCACTTCATTATCCCTTACAAAAGTACCACTGTATTCAGTTAGCTGGGGGGTGGATAATCCAAATCCAACTCAGTGGAATTGAATATCAATTTGTGTTGTAAGGGTAGGGAGAATTAGGGACTTGTTTCTGTTCTCTACCTTGTATCCTTACGTTATTCATATCTGTATTGTTGTCCACATTTGCTTCCTTGCATCTGTAACTTGTGTCCATTGCAATACTCTGTTTACCGCGGGTAGACATTAAATCATATTTTTGATTTATTATTGCATTGTTAGTCAGTGATCATAACATGGCCGCTGGTAGTATTTTTACTGGCTTTCCCATGTTAGACATTGAGGAAAATGACATTTACGGGTCTTGGAAGAAGTGGAGTGCCGAGTTTAAGCTCGCGCTGGGTCTCAAGAAGCTTGAGATGGGGTTTGATACCATCACTTTCTCTAGTGATGATGAACCTCCTGTTGTTACAACTAGGAAAGAGGCTAGATTCTGTGCGCAGTCTAGGCTCTGTTGTTAAGATGTATAGGTCAGGAGAGTAGGGAAGCAGTGTCCACTCTAGGCCTTGATCTTAGTAGTGATGAATTGACGTATGAAGAAGTGTGGGCTAAATTAAAAGACCACTATGAGCGTGACGAATCTGAATACGTCAAAGTAGACAAATTTGTGTCCTGTCGTCAAGTATCTGCTGAATACTCTGTTGTATTTTCCTGTTTTTACTATGCTTGATCAAAGCGGCTTCGTATGTGAGAATTTTCAGAAAAGATTTGCCTGGCCTTAGTGCTGGACCTTTTGGCAGCATGTTTGACGTTAGGGAAAAATGACGCAAAATGTATCTACCTTTGATGATCTATGCTGATCTTGATAAATTTGTTATACTGTTGAAATTTGGGGTGTGTGTCATTTAAACAGCAATTCAGTGGAAAAAGCAAAAGAATTGGCTCTTGTTTAATTGAACTGTCTCAAATCGGCACTTAAAATTTCACATTATATCATCAAATTTAAAAAAGCACATGCAATATGACGTGACGTAAAAAGCTACTTTGGGCTCATCAAATATTATTTTCGACCAAAATTTAGGATGAACTATACCTCTTAGAATAAATATAATCTGTCTTGAAATTTCTAGCAATCAAGTTCGCGCAGCCATCCACTTTGCTAAAAACAGCCTTTTCGGCCTCATTTCTCCGATAAAATGACACAACGTCATCCAATAACATTTTTGATGAGGTATTAATGATCAGTAGCTCGGCAGCTTTCCAGCAATGTATAAAATGTCCAAATCGGCCAACGCTGGTATCATAACCTTAAGCAATATGTAGTGCTTGATATATTTTCTTTGAGAATGACCCACATTCCAGGGCTCAACCTCTCTGGTAATTCAGAGTAATGATTCTTCCAATCTTTGTTGGAATAATCTTGATAAATAACGATAAAGATGTTTTATTTTAGATCGTGATGAATGTGCTCTAGATGAGGGTTGGTGTTCTTATTGGGCACGTTGTGATAATACAGTTGCTTTGCTGGCCTCTACACTAATGATACTGGGAAGGGCTGCTATGGTTTTGTACTTTTTGTAATGTGCCTCTGACTGTACAGGTTATTTTCTGGGAAGCAAATCTAAAAATAACTGTAAGTATAAAGATTAAAAACAGAAAAGGAAATAAGAAAAAAAAATCTTATGTTAGTTAAAACTGTGAGCAATATAATCGAGCTTTCGAAAATAGATATAAGACATTGGTAACTACTGAGAGCCGCCTTCTTACCCAACTAGAAATAATTTTGTTATAGCTTATGTATCCTTCTATACAGCGTAACCTATTTTTGTGAGTCTATTTTCACTAAATTATTCTTTTTTCATAGCAAACACTATTTGCACACCTGATCATCTTAGTTTTTCTCAAGCTATTGTAAGCTCATTGACATCGATAACTTACGTTTGGTGAAGTCCGCTAGCACACATGAAGTGTCAAGTTGTAAGAGGGAAGGGTGTAAGCTTGCTAAAGACAGTTACAGTCGTAGCATTTATAAAGGATTATTATAGCAGACAAAACAAAGTGAGGGAATCGAATGTATGAATAGCATGTGTCCTCAGTGTTTAGTATATACGACAGTCAAAGACTGAGTTTCCCCACAACATATCAGTTTTTGTTGCTGACAAGACAAACACCTGCCCCATTTATTGATTGTAGATTGTTTGAGTTACTAGAGTGTTACATGGGCTTAATTGATAATGTTGATTTTGCATTTGGGTTATTGTGAGGATTTACATGTAGCAGACATATTATGTCATAATTTTGAATTAACCTAGATTGTACAGGCACTAAGTCGGCTTTGTTTTATGATTCAAGAGCAGAGAAGTGTTCGACCTGAGGGAGAGTGGGCCTGTGCCAGCGTAATAAAAGAGCTTTTAACCTTAAAGTACTAATTAATAAATATGTAGACAGCATTATATAAACGTGTTTAGACTTTCACCATGAACCTCCTTGCCTAAAATGGTGCGCCCTGCTCGAGAGATAAAGAACAATAAACAAGGTCAACGTTTATTTGTTACATCCCCATAATGGTCTGTCTTACAATATGATTCATTTGCTATTTCACATCTCCAAAAAACAAATGGTGATAAACATGGTCACAGAAGAGAAAATGAAGATGCTACTGGCATGAGTGATTGTTATTATTGTCAAAACATTCATAGAATACTGGTAACACTTTCAACTACGTACTTATGAACATATAATTAATACTGTTTTTATTTGGACACATATTATGCAGTGCTGCAAAAAATAAAAATATTCATTATTGAGTCTACAACTGAAACAGATAAATTTATGGACTGACTATATCCATCATACAGAATCTTTGGTTTGATACGTGGATTATTTTCTTGCTGTGAGCCTGAAGGCCCATAGTTTGGTAGGTATGAGTACTACAGGCTACTCGGCCTGTAGTAAGGTGTCTAAGTTCTATAGAACACTCCGCCCGTAGTTAGGTGTATGAGTATGTTCTATGGGCGAGTCGGCCTGTAGTTAGGTATGTGTCTAGGTGGTGCAAATCTGGGAACATGATTTGGAGGAGCAAATCTAGGGACATAACCAGGAGGAGCATAGTTAGGGGTACGAGGTCGATTGCGGATATATTTAGAGTTGGGCTGTTTCTGTGAGTAGTAAGGGGCACTTGGCTTACTGGGTGTCTGCCGAGGAGGACTAACAGGACTTTGGCGATGTTGAAAGGTTGTTGGAGCTCTAGTTGCGGGTAGACTATTAGGATGAAGTCTGGATGGCCTCCCCCTTGGGTAAAGATGAGTAATCCCATCAGTATCATCTCTATGAAGTTTTTGCCAGTTGTTGCGGTTTGAATGAGAAAACATGAGAGCATCTTCAAGATTTGAGTGGTCCAATCCTAACGAATGACCCAACTCATGGCATAGTCCCCATTGCAAGTTTTCGTCTGAAAATGTGAAAAACATCATACAAGAGTTTTTACAGGTTTGAGAAACAAATTAGATAGGCAGCTTGATTACTCACCTTCTTAAATCATTATGATTTGATTTGACTGAGTACTACTTCATGGGTATCTCATGTGTTTCATTTGATAAAATAGTTTGTACAATTAACGTCAGAAGCATGTCTCTATATATTTGATACAAATCTCCTATAGTTGACTTACCTGTCCACGTCAAGTTCAGACCAGTTCGAGTAGTCAGAGTCATTATTGTAGAGAAATTACCACGGGGATTTGGTGAAAAAGCAAACCCTAGTGTTGGAAGTGTTGGATCAAATTTGAGGATAATGTTGGCCTTACTTTCCTCTGAGGGTAGTGCCCTTCTGAAGGAAAGCCCCGACTGACTCGCCCACTTCTACAAATCATAATAACAGGTTAGTCTCCGTTGTGTTGGTACTAATATAATTTTTTGTGGAAAACAATTGAGATGGTTAAAGGAAGGCAAATGAACAAAATAGAATAAAAATTAATTTACCTGTGAACATTCCATAAGAATTCTCTCCACTTTTCCATAATTGATGACAGGATGATGTCTTGGCATGGTATTCCTGTCTATTCCTATCGATAACGGCATAATATCTGATGGCCACACCCACTCATATCCAAAGAATGCAAATCTTTTAAGTCTGGATGCAGGTTTATGCGCACAGTCTACATTTTCTAACTCTTCTCCTTTCACATATCCGAACTGAAGGGTACCAAACAATGCTAGCCAGAGAATTGTGAGACTGTTCATGGCTTCTAAAGAGAAAAAAATTATTTGAAATAGTCATACCGAATGCATTAGATTGCTTCCAAGCAAAACAATATTGTGTATATTGATAGCATCGAAACTAACCATTCATATCTACAATATATCATTACTTTTGCCACCTGTATTATTAGTAATGAGTATGATCACTAATATGTCATAGCAAAATTCATATCAGTTAATTGAAAAGATTGAACTAACAAAAACAATCTGAGGTTTTCATTTTGGTAAAAGTAGAGTTCGGATACTCACCTGCTATATTGGAGCTGATCCTCAAATGAAAGTGATTCTGATAACTCTCTTTTGTACAGCATCTCTTTTATACGAATCAGATATTTCATTTTTTTGTGGTATTTCATTGTTCAAGATTTTGTCGATATTTTACAAATTGTCACCAAACAATACGTTACAATAGAATAGAGTTGTGTAAGTAGATGTGGCTTATGCAAAGTTTAAGTGTATGTAACAATGGAGTTGTCTTCTATGATGTCCTAACATGCGAAACAATGAGATAAGAAACCAGTGATGTAATTTCTGGTACAGGGATGAGTTAAAGTTGGTTTATTTAGCATTTGGACACTTTCCATCCTCCATATAATAAACAGCGAGTCAGTAGATATCGAAATGTGTTTCTCAATTTGAGAAATGAGGGCAAAAACCAGAACTTCTTATACATTCGGTGCAATCCATACCATCTGCACTGTAACTGCATTGAGCTGAGGTATTTGAGTAATCAGTATACAAACCACGGGCTAAATTGTTCTATTATAAAACACATATGCCCACTCTCGCTGTATTATTCAGTGTAGTTGGGTTATGCAGCCCACCAGTGGTCCATAGTTAGTATTAACATAATTGTCAATGCCTGACATTGCATAATTTGTTGGTTTAGATGATCAATGTTTGACACATTGTGATTGTTAGGGTGATTAGTAAGACACTATCTTGATTGACCATAAGTTTGTTGTCATTATTCTGTACAGTTTCAACTCTGTCATTTCCAAAATAAACTAACTATGACGTCATTGTTGACATTTTTGATTTGGCTAACTAATTTTGGATTCTCAATATTGTTCACAAACATAACACACAGGACACACAACTCTTATGGACAAAATATCATAATGTTAATCTCAATGCCGACAGGCCATATATGTATACCTATAATGTTGCTATAATGTTGCTATCTATATTGAGAACAGGCTACTATGTATGATGTTTCATGATCTACAGTAAGCATACGCTGTATTGAATGGACAATGAATTTGAGGAGGCATTGTTAATAGTTAATAGGGGAAAGTAGATGGATATGTGTTCACTACTACCTAAATATGCTGTGTATGGTCTGTTTGGTAGTCTGTATTTTGGATTGTAATTGTAATTGTATTGTATTACATTCTGCCATACTCAATATACATGTATACGAGATGATATCGAATGTACGTAAGTGTGGGGTAAAAAACTGGTAGCTGCAAAATCGTATTTTATCTGACGATAACCATCCCCTACACAATCGACTTCCGCTCAATAAAACCAGACTCAGACGCTCAACTTGAAACTCTGAGGGCACCATTAGAATGCCTAAATGTCGAACTGAGAAGAGAAAATGTGGAATTTTTGCCGATCCTGAGTTTTATGCCGTTTGAAATGATTTATTTTATTTTTGTTCATATATTTTTAGAGGGGCTTTTTGAAAGCACACTACTTTTATTATGTAAGCATTCTCGGATGAGAAGTCATAAATTAAACAAACAAACAAACAAAATGAAAATACATAACTTAAAGGATTTACTACAGTTAGGTACGGTTAAGTACAATACACAAGACCATTATCATGATAGGTCATAAAATAGTTAAAAAAGCTGTTAGACCTCTTTGTGGTTCTGCATCGTGTTGGACGGAATACTTGTTTGGCTCGAGAGGAAGTTATGTTACTGTTAAAACTTATGCGACTATAAAGTGGATGGGATTCATCGTTTAAAATCTTTGTGAAGACACTGTATGCGCTATCAAAGAGAGTTTATCATCAATAAAAATTCCCAAGAATTTGGTGAAAGCATTAGGTTGCATCAATGCATCATCAACAACAACACCCTCACTATAGTTGTGCATATAATTTAGGCAGGTGTTCATCAACTCTGACTTCTCAGCGTTTAGCAGCATATCATTTTGTATTGTATTACATTCCGACGTACTCAATATACATGTATACGAGATGATATCGAATGTACGTAAATATGGGTTAAAAAACTGGTAGCTACAAAAATTAAAATACATAACTAAAAGGATATACTGCAGTTAGGTACGGTTAAGTACGATACACAACACCATTATCATGATAGGTCATAAAATAGTTAAAAAAGATGTTAGACCTCTTTGTGGTTCTGCATCGTTTTAGCCGGAATACTTGTTTGGTTCGAGAGGAAGTTCTGTTACTGTTAAAACTTAAGCGACTATAAAGTGGATGGGATTCATCGTTTAAAATCTTTTTGAAGTGACTGTATGAGCTATCAAAGAGAAAATTGCAAAGATAGGGAATGCGTAACATTCCTAGCCGATCTTCATAGTCATGATCAGGCAGTATAATCTTTGAGGCTGAGCGCTGGAGACGCTCTAATCTTTCACAGTTTGTGTCACCAATGAGGTAAAACCATGCAGGCGAGGCATAACAGATAATGGGACGGATGTTGCTAAGATAAAAAGTCCTCAAGCCATCGCTGGCAAGACCTATATGGATTTCAATTTACCCATTAAAAACAATCGTGTGTTACATTTTGTTACTAATGTATCGATATGCTTGTTAAAAGAGAGTTTATCATCAATAAAAATTTCCAAGAATTTGGTGAAAGCATTAGGTTGCATTAATGCATCATCAACAACAACATCCTCACTATAGTTGTGCTTATAATTTAGGCAGGTGTTCATCAACTCTGACTTCTCAGCGTTTAGCAGCATAATTTTTTCATCAGCCCATTTTTGGGTAGATAATATAGCAGGAGCAATAGCAGACGACTCCAAGTTGGAAGTAACTGTGGTGTAGAATGTTACATAGCTGCATATTTAGTGTGTTCAAAGCCCGGTACTGCAAGGTCATTTGAATAGATGAGCCAGTATTGGCCCCAGCTTAGTACCATGGGGTGCTCCGACATTACTATCTGTGTAGTTAGAATTCTGGTCACCATATTTGACACACTGTGCCCTGTCTTTGAGGAAGCTGGATACCAGAGCTGTTATGTTAGTGTTGAATTGATAGTTGTGCATCTTGTCTATGAGGATAGCTAGCTGTAACCTGTCAAAGGCCTAAGAAAAGTCGAGTGCAGCACTTTGAATGAATTTAGAGTTGGGGTTGTCTAGTTCAGATGTGTAATCAGAGTTTTATCAATGCAACCACTGTGCCTATATTAGGCTGGTACGCGAACTGCGAGGGCTCTATGATCTCCTCTAATTTATTTCTCATTTTTCCAATAATAGCGGCTTCGCACACCTTACCAAGATGGGAAAGAAGTGATACTGGCCTATAGTCCTTGAGCTTAGTAGGGCAGGACACTTTTGGGAGGGGGCGAATCTGAGATCTTTTTTTTCCATTTCATTGGAAATTCATTTGAGCGTAGCATACAGTTTATGATGTCAGTGAGGGGAATGCACATATCCTCAAGACCTTCAAGGGAGACCCAGGTTGGAAAGTCCTCTTCAGTTGTAGCTTTAGTTGGATCTAGTCTGTTAAATAAAAGTTTTACTTCCCCGATACTTAATGTGTCAAGAGCGTGAGATGGTACATCATCATATTCAGCAGTATTCAGAGTAATAATCATTGAGTTTATCACAGAATGTTGAAGCTGCCATTGGGTTACCTTCTATTGTTGGTATAGTTGGGGCTCCCTGCACACAGTGCTGTCTTCAATTTCTTCAGAGAAAATAGAGCAATTTTCAATTTTAAAACTCTAATTCTTCAAAACGACTGGACTCGACATAAAACTGCTGTACCCAATTGCCTGATAGAACTGAGCCAGCGAGTTTAATAGTTAATGAAGGTGATCATTTTTTCTAGACAAACAATTCAACTGGCGCGGCTCGAGCCCAGGATCCTGTGTTCCAAAATCAGTAACACTGATGGGTTTTGGTTTGTTGTTGTGTGAAGTTGTCTGTTCAAACCAACAAACCCAAGTTGAGTAGATAACTCCCAGTTGTTGAACTGAATCCAGTCTACTTTAAATTGGGACATCTTTTATTGATTTTTCATTCAATTCTTTTCTTCAACTTAAGAAAAACTCAATCTTCAATCTTCAGTAAAATACGCGGGGAGCCCCATAGTTTCCAAAGCTGTCTTGGTTGGTTGTGTGATCGACTTTAGTGAGGCCCACCATTCTTTGGTGTTTTAATTAGTATTTGGAAACTAAGTCTAATTTGGCGTGGTCACGGGTGTTGACATTGACCAAGTTGACAGTGTCTAGCTGTGTTAGCAGATCATCTACAGGTAATTTGTTAAAATCCCTGTAATTAAAAGCTTCGCGAGCGGATGCTTTGTCGTGATGTCAGCTAATGCCTTGCCAATAAATTTCTAGTGAGTTATCAATGCAGCAGCCAGGTGGATGGTAGATACAACCCGTAACAATATCATCATAATTTTTACTTTTGGTTAGGGTCCATAAATCAGAGTATGTGGGTGTGGTATGTGAAGATATTATTTCCGTCGGTAAGCTTTCATGAACTAATATTCCGACACCACCTCCTATTCTACCTTTCCTATTACAGAAATAATTTTGATAGCCAGGTAATTGACGTGATTGTTCTTTCTCCTTGGTTAGCCAAGTTTCAGTCAAACAGATGATTTGTGGTGAATGAACTTGGGTCACAGCTTCTATTTTGGATAATTTCCATTCATTCAAAGACCTGCAGTTCGTGTATAGTAATGTGGGTAGCACTGAATCTTTAATATGATTACCCTCCATCTGACGGGGCGTGATCGAGTTGCCCGCTTAGTCCTTCGGTGCCTTTGTCCTGCTTTGCACCCTCTCTTAGTACGCTTGTCGGATAATGAGTTGGATAATGAGTTGTTTGTTGAACTCACCCTAAGTTCATCAAAGATGGCCTGATTTATGATTTTATATCCAATGCAGTTTGATGATTTTAATCCAAAGATTTCCTCTCTGCCATAAGTAATCCGTCCATGATTCATAGATAGAATCAGCAGTGTTTTTTTTATCCACAGATTCATGTAACTTTCAGCAGTATAGTCCAAATATTTCTCAGTAAAATCACTAATAACACAGAGAGTCCACACTGGTGCAGCCTGTCACTTCAAGCGCTACCTCCTGATATTGATGATGAGATGATTAGACCAGAGAGATCTATTACCCCACACTTTGGCAGATCTTTGCTTGCGAATTTTGACTTATAATCCTGGCTACAGGTTGGTAAATTTTAAAATGTCAACTTTTATAAGATACAGGTTGGGTAGTGGCCATGGGTTCTTTGTATTTGGCATGTATAATACTGTTGGCTGATTCGGGAGATAACTTTGTGACGGCAGGACAGCATATAATGTACTGAGGATAGGGTATTATAAACAGTTTATTATACAGCAACAGGGCTCTAATACACTACACCAGTATATTTAAAAAGTAAATTGTAAAAAATTATCATAATATAAAATTACTCTCTTACGAAAATGGGTCAGACTTTTGTTCGATTTTACTGATATGATAGAAACTGAAATTGTTCATGAACACCATCAGTTTTTGTAAAAAAATATCACCTCATTTCTAACAGTGCTGCAAATTCTCTGGTTATCAAATTTCATTTATTATTGATTCGAAAATAGAAAAATTCTACTTGTTTGTGTCTTGTGACAGGATATCCTGCAAAGCATGACACTCCTTATAGTTTAAAACTTAGAAAAATAAAAAGTGAAGCATACTGTCTGCAGTCTTTATGTCAGAAGATTTTTTACCAGCTGTTAACATTTATTTGCGAATTATTGTTAAATGTACAGGTTTTAATTCAGACCCAATCAGAGTCAGAGACATACAGATGTTATCATACCCATACTAAACTTGGTCTGTTTTTATTGAGCAAAATTATAAGGTAATATAACCATGTTAAAACCAGAATAAAGAGTATCAGTTTAGCCTCTGTATTTTCCTAGTGCCATAGCAGCAGGGAAACCATACGATTCCCTGTCATCATATCCGTATACAATAGCCTGCAAGTTATGACCCTGAATATTTCTGATAATGTTAGTACCGTGTGGGATTTTTATCACAGCCCCGACTAAGTTAGCATCAGATCTATCGAGAGAGCGAGGTAAGGTGGTCCAGGGTGTAACAAACTGTGCGATGGGCTGCTGGTTAAGTCTGATGTAATCTTGTTCTCCAGCCTTGGCGACCAGCATAGCGTAGGTGGTGTCGTAAGGCTTAAGTTCTAGAGTTCTACCTCCTGTGTACATCGGTGTGTTCAAGAAGAAGTTGTTGGTGAACTGAGTGATTGGTGGGATAGTCATGGTGACTGGATCGTGGAAAGTCTCGTTCTATAATAGATAGATTTACTCAATTCAAAGTTATCGAAACTCATGCAGGTGAATCAAACTTCATAAATTCCAAAGGTTTAAGGTTCAAGCATAAGTTTTGGTAGCCGAGATTTATGATATCTAATGTCGAATCACAACAACCATCAATGACTTAATATCAAGTACTCGATTGAAAACATCTTCTACAAAGGTGCTGCAATTTTATCCAAGGTTGTTTATGGATTGAATAGATTATACTTACCCCGTATAAGAGTACTTGGTCCTGAGATTTAGTAATTTGAGTAACAAACACAGGATATTCACACTTGAGTCTGTACATCCCTCCGGAGGGTACGTTAATGTTACGATGGTATCTACCTTCTGGTGTAGGTAAATTTATTATCTGTGGCACCTATATAGAAAGTATGATAAGGAGCTTATGATACACCATGATAGGATTATCACAATAAGAGGCTATTCAATATGAAATGTAATAGTTAACGCGAAATTGTTAACATGAAACGTGCTTTCCCATGAGTACCAACCCTTCCCTGTAACCTCCATTGTATCCATCAAATAGGCCTGTCTGATCACATAGCTATCAGACTGCATATTAAGGATAGTTGTTAATACCATCCCATACTTGATATCCATAGGAAATGGCTGCTTGGGCTAGTCATAAACAGAGATTGTCTTTCATATATGGAACATACACATCAATAAACATTATAAAACAAAAAAATGCAACGATGTAACATAAACAGACACAGAAAGTACATGATTCTGTAGTGAGGGATGATATCTTGTACACATACACATATCAGATTAACAACAAAATAATCTCCAAATCGTAAGTTGAAGGTAAGGTATAGGTAAAAGGTGAAGGTAAAATGTTAGCACCACTGCATAAAGACTGCTAAATTTTGTGGGCCTACCAATTAAAAACAGCCAAAATCGCAATCTGATCATTCATTCATCGAGTGGGCGAGAGCTTAGCAGGTCTTGCTCAAAGATTTCTCACTCATTGACTGAACTATCTACATTCCGAGTGAGAACATTTTTTGTCTTATTGAAAGAGAAAATGGCTACATGCTAATAGTTGGATTGGTACTAGTCTCAAGGTATAGATAGAGGCTTGTAAATAGATATAGACTTGTGAAACTACCGAAATCCGAATTGGTTACAAATCAAAATTATGTGTAGTATAAGGTACCTAATATAAATGCTCATGAAACATTAATAATGGTTGCAAGGTTAACATAATGGTAGTGGGGATAGAAGGGAAAATTTTAATCAATCAAATACAAACAAGGAATCGATACCGCTATCCACAATATGCATACAACATAAGGGTTGCAAACTCGTGTTGCAACTTCTACAATAAACAATAGATGGCTCATGCCGGGTGCTCAACCACTTACCCAGACCTTTAAAGAGGACAAACAAATAATTATATATGTCACGGCAAAGAGAGAATGAAATAATATACAATGATCGATATGTAATAGTACCCATTATGATACATTTCTTTCTATTTCAATTAAAGAAGTTTTCTTCTCGCACACAAAAGAAGGAGAGCAACTCATATGAGTATGCTCTTTTCTATCAAAGTAGTGAAAGCTCAATATAAAATGTTTCATACCTCCGGTTCAGTGTGCTGATCACCATGTCTGCTGTAGAAATGGCAGGCAGTTGGTTGTCCATTCTTAGCCATAATCTGTATGATATCACCGACTACACGAGCGGGGACGGCAACAAACGCAAAGTCTGTACCCCATCTAACAAAATAAAAATTTAATTTTCATTATTACGTGTCAGCCACTAATCTAAATTTAGCTGCTATAACTTAAAACTAACAGGTTAAGAGTGTGCTTTGAAATTCCTGAAGATAAATGTCGACTTGATCCCACAATGCCAATAATTCAGTATCATGTGAATTAGTCATTGATATTGTCAAGGAGCTCGGAGCCCATGTTTGTATGATAGTCACAGTGACTCTCACCTGTCACAGGGAAGTATTTCCTCTATAAGATGATCTCGAGATTTACCAGTGGCGTCCGGTACCCAAGCTCTAACATTACCGGAGAACACATGGATAGGTTTAGAAGCGGTGATTTCAGTACCAGTCAAATCGTACAGACAGTTTTGGGTTGTTGGGAGTCCAGGGCAGCGGGCCTGTACCTGATATGTGTCAAAAGCTTGTAGAGTTTGAGTGAAAACAGCACCTGAAACATGAGAAATAACACTAAATACAGCGGCAAATACTTTAACAATAACAATATTAGTAATATCAATGTCGGATGAATTCGCAATAATATGGAATCGATCAAAGAAGTGTAGGTAGCTAAGAATGAAGACTAATGTTACCTTTCTTGTTGTATGGAGCTGGTAGATCATTATCATCAGCCAGCTTCATTGTAACTACAGTATCATCATAGAGTACAGCGATAGCAAACTGTGTAGCTATATGTGCTGGTGAGTAACTAGAAGTCTGGAACTCTGTACCAGCCTATAAACAAGTATAAACAATACAAAATAGTTAGCAAAATAATTGTTGGTCTTAATCAAGAGGTCATATCACTTGTCATAATCTGAATAATGATGGCGAAATATTGGTTGCCCGAATATGGTAGCCTGCTTTATCATACACAATTTTCTTCCTATTTGTGAAGAAAACAGGGTTGTGCCATAGGGCCCAAGTTGTGCTGCTGTAAATAAAAAAGAGATATCTGAAAAATCATTGTCTATGATGACATTGCACTTCATATTTAGCTGTAATACACACCTTCTCATCGGGTAGAGCGATGAATCCATCAGCCGTCCATCTATCCTTATTGATACCATACACAGATATACTCTGGTTATTGATCTCCTCCACTCTGATAGCTAAGTGCTGTAATCCAGTGCCGTTATGTCTCAGACATCTCTCCAGTGGGAATCTATCGCAGATATACAGAGAGCGGCATCATCAACATTATTAAAAGTTGTGAGCAAAATAAAAATAATATAACAAACATAAATATAGAGTATAAAATATATAATCGAATTTTAATTTTTTTCTGAGTCTTGCTAGGGGCATTTCTTTACAATATTACAGATGGGAAAAACTCACCCTGTGGAGATTAGAATACAAGTTAATACTATAGCAGGATATTGATCTGATTGTAACTTACCGATAGACGGAGCCCTGTTGGACATCCACATATCTATCTATAGCACAGAAATGTAGAGGATGAAGTCCTGGTGTTCTAACTCTGACTCTTCTGTCTCCATCCATCCATACAGCACTACTAAAGTATATCTCCAGTGGTATCTCTCTATAATACACGATACATAGTACAATACAACACAATACAATACAAAAAATACAAAAAAATACACGTTAGTATAATAGTATACTCATATATCATAATCATGTATTTTTATATAAGATTTTGTTGACACAATTATTTGTGGATACATTTTTATCCTGGTTACGCCTAGGTTTACTTTACATGGCTCAGCTTATATCTTATGTAAGCTTCATTTTCGGGCTTTTTTGTTACAACAGCCTGATTCTCGAAGCTGATTGTATGGTATAATTATTATGGTGACAAAAGGTTAACGCAAAATCTTGCAAGCCCGCCGCACTTGGGACTGAGCTTGATCATTTTGCCCTGTTTTGAAGCAAGCAGAAACCACTAAAACTCAGAAAAACTCTTTTCACAACCACATCAAGCGTATAATGTAGCGATGTTATACAACTGATGATTTTTATACTCATGATTTTACCTGAATGATCTCTCAGTGTGGTTCTCCTCAAACACTACAGTGAATGAGTGACCAGAGCTCGGGTTACCAATCTTACACTGTACAGGAAGATTAGGATCATCACTATCTACACACACCTCCTGTTCACCATAACACTGACTACACTCACAGGAGCCCATCACACCTGCAAAATAGAACATGATAATACTAAAGTCTGCTGTCACAGGAAACTATCACAGCCATCACACATATCATTATATGAGCACCGCAGCAAGTTATGGTTAGTTGATAGCGTAATCAATTAGGGGCAACTGAGTGAAAAGCTTTCATGACCGCTAGATAAATATTCACAGGGGATTGTTACAGGAATAGCATAAAACATTACTTACTGCTAGGACATCCTCTTTCTCCTGGTTTGTTATAACTACATGTGGGGCACCTGCATTCCTCTCTCAATGTGATAGAGTCACTGACACACTCTTCTAATCCTTGACAGTCACACTGACAGATGGGCCCTAATTCTGTATCCTTACAGAGCCCTGCTGGTCTGCACATGTTATTACATTCACAGCTACAAACAAAAAGATTTATTATATTTATAATAATTTGTACTGTACAGATATAGATTTAGTTGATGTACCATAAGCTGCATAAACATAACATATCATCATGCCTTGCCTTTACCCACACTGCAGGTTTCGGATGCCACTGGTGGCCCTATATGATGGAATGATAGGGAGTTGTGTTCCTTTCAAGTAAGAGCACTTAATTACATAAACATAAATCTCTTGATATGACATGATATACACAATGAGATAAGTAATCTTACGTGTTGGCTCTCTCACTGCAGGTCTCTCCAGTATAACAATGAGGACATTGACAGACATGCCCGTTACCCTGATTGACACAGTCCTGCCATGATTCACAGGTGTTAGCGTATTCACAAGTCCTCATAGGTAACTCACATCGCTCCCCAGTCCAGCCTGCCTGGCATACACAGACGGGGCCATCAACAGCGTCCCGGCACTCACCATAAGCGGTACACTGGTTATTACAGGCACATGTATTCACATGGTCGGAGCAGGTTTGTCCTGTAATCAAATTAGTTTTTATAAATGATGTAATCACTATTTTTACTTACACTCAGGCACGGTTTTGATCATAATAGATTTCGAAAATTATAGACCACAATTAAGAATCTGAATCAAATTACAGCCCAGAGCTGTCAACAGCCACTGTACACTACATCCTGCTCATATCTTAGCCTGTGATCATGTTTGACATGGTGATAACTTACCTTCATAGCAGTTAGGACAGCTACAGTAAGGGCCATAAGAAGAGTCCAGGCAGATCTCGAAATCGTAACACAGGTTCACATTACAAGCACATGTCTGTACCCTATCCAGACAGTATGATCCGGTCATACACGAGTCGAGACAGTTCTCACATACTGGGCCTGTAGCTGTGTTAGCACATGTTCCTTTGCCAACACAAGGGTTATTACATTCACAAGTGTTGATAGCATCAGCACAGTTAGGTCCTGTCATACAGGAGTCAGCACAGTGACACTGTGGCAGATAGTAGTCATCCATGTAACATTGTTGGCCAGCGTTACAGGGGTTGTTACATTCGCAGGTGTTGATTCTGATGTCACAGTTTGTTCCGCTCATACATGAATTATCACAGCGACAGGCTGCGACTCCCTGTCCATCCGTAGAGCAAGTACTGCCCTGCCCGCAGGTAATACAGTCACATACCTGATACGTCAGACTACAGTCGCTTCCGTAGTGGCATCTGTCTGAGCATTCACAGTAAGGTCCTGTCGCTCCATCGTAGCAGGTCTGAGCAGAGTTACAAAGGCTGGCTCCTACACATGCACATGACTGTACATAATCAGAGCAGGTTGGTCCGGTCTTACATGTGTCTGTACAGCCGCAGGTGGGAGCTCCATTCACCTCCACACATGTCTGTCCAGCTCCACATGGGTTATTACACTCACAAGTGTTCTTTCTTGTTCTGCAGTCAGCGCCAACATTACATGAGTCAGCACAGTAACATTCTGGGTATCCGTTAGTAATGTGACAAGCCTGGCCAGCACTACATGGGGAGTTACAGTTACACGATGAGATCGGGACATCACAGTAGTCTCCCTGCATACATGAGTCACAGATACAGGTAGGACCGAGGTGTGTATCTTGGCAAAGAGCTGAAATGAGGGCAAAAAATATTTAAATGCATAACACTCAACACGAGCATAACATATAAAGTGAGTAAGCATGTGAGATATCATTAATAGAAGTGTGAGCTATAGCAAGGCCTGTTGACCAATGACATCTTTAAACACTTATCATTCTTGATCACGACAAATGGTGATAAAGATGTACCTATGAATATTTGAGAGTAGCAAACGCCTCAAATTATTTAAGAGACAGATACTTTATGACAACACTACTCACTTAGATGTACACAAACTCAATTTAATGTAAGTCCTATACAAGGAGTTGCCCCCTCTGACAAAATGAGAGAACAACTCCGGTTCTTTATTATTTGTATACTTACAATTTTGTGAGCAGTGATTGTCACAGTCACAAGTTCTCTTCCTGATATTACAGTAAGGTCCCTCCCAGCACTCATCACATACACAGTCATGTGTAACCTGTCCATTCACTGCTCTATCATAACACTGAGAATTCTGTGGGCACTGACTAGTAGTACAAGCGCAGCTGTCCAGTCCTGTGGTAAAATATAACAGGGGTTTAGAAAATGATAAGCCATCATGTAATGAAAGTAGGTACTGAACTTAACTCTTTTATTATGAAGCATTGTTTAAGTTTGAACATAGGAAGAACTTACTGATGGTACATCCTTGTGTGTAACACTGAGGTTCATCACAATCCTGACATATAGGTCCATTGTTTGTATCTACACACTCTGAGCCGGCCTGACAGTAGTCTGGGCTACCTGGTGGTCTACACTGACATGAGTTAACATATGAGTCACACGACTGCCCAGTCAGACAGGTTGGGCAGGGAACTACTCCCGGGGAACAATTAGGTACTGTCACTGAAACAAAAAAAGTGATGAAGCCATTAATGATTATATGCCTTGTCCTGTTAAATATCATATTGTAAATGGTGATGGGTGAAGCAGTTGCAAAATTAATAAATGCATTAGTGTCCAGTACTCAGAAGAAGAGAATTTTCTGTGTGAAGGCCTACACGATGTAATGTACTATTACAGGTGTCTTCTAGAAGGTTCTAAGCCTATGTACACCATTAACTCTAGGTGTTACCTGCACTTATCATTGATAGATGATTTATTGCAATGTCGGCTTTTTCTTGGCGCAGGGTTGAATGCGGAAATGATGAATAACTAACTTTTATTGGAATGAGAACACAAATGAGGCGAGAGATTACTGACAGCTGACTTTTCGAATTAAAAGAGTTGTGGAAATATCAAGGGATGCGTTCCATAAATTCCCGCTCATTAAAATGAAGGAAAAAGAAAAATGCAGTTTATGTAATGGCTTGACAATTGACAAAACATTATTTCAAACTCTAACTACAGATATCAGAATGATCATCTGAGCGTCAGAGAATTCAGATCATGTTTCGAAGTGTAGCAGAACCATTTCAAAATCTGCCGGTGTTTCCTTCATTTAGTTAAAATAGCAAGCAGATTACTCATTATTAGCGACCTAAGCCTATGAATAATTCATAAAAACTTTATAATTTTTACCAGAATGAGGAAATATTCCGTTTACACCACCGATCAGTTTACGCACATTACAATGACAAATATTAACAATAAGGGTTTAACTGTTAGTTCTGCATTTGTCAACAAATTTATTGGGAAGAAACAAAGCTCCTGATATAATTGCAATGGTATGGCTTCACCGGTGATATTGTGACAACCTCATTGTGACATCCTGAAGGGAATTGAGAGCACTATATGGTAATGATCATGTCCCGACTAAGGGAAATGATGATAACCATAAGTGTATACTTTTTATATCGCTATTACATAAAGCCATGTCCTTTTGTCTACCGTTTCTTACAGAGATAAACTTACCGTTACAGCAGGACCCAGTCCAGCAGTCAGAGCACTCACAGTGATATCCCACAGCATCTACTACACAGGTTCCTCCGTTCAAACATGGATGCCAGTCACACACTACAACAATACGATTAGTATGTGACTGTTGTGTTATTCCAATACAACATAAAACACATCAAAAATATCCCATAACAACCCTACAGCACGGTAATATGACACTTTCTGCATCATAATACGTAGTATTATACAAACTCAGATATTACATACTACAGTGTTTGTAGTGTATGATGTATTTGATGTGGCATCTATACTGGAATACCATGGATTCCGAGATTTATCTAAGAAAAAGCCAGCAGGTTTCAAGGTAAGTTGTTAGACTGGTTTTGAAATGCTAAATCAGACTCAAATTCGGGGAGTTGTACCTGAATGTCTCCACAAGTATTTTTATACAGGAGTTTAAAACAGAATTTAGCATTCTTCTATACATGTTTCGGTTAGTTCTGGCTACCTCACATTTAACTGTTACAGCCAAGGAATGACTGTAACATGTATTGTTTCTGTTAAACTTGGCTACTCATTCATTACTCAAATCTGATCAGTTACGGAGAGTAACAGACAAAAGGTAGCTACAGTATAATTAACTGTTTTATCTAACATAGTTTGCCATGTCCTTGATTCTAAGTTATGCAACAGTAGAGATAGATTTTGAAAGTGTAAATAAACTCAAACCAAATAATTAGGCTTATTGAGACATGTCTAGTCATGCTTATGTCATTAATATTGCTTGGTCTAGTCAGTGTTTTCACTTTTCATCCCAGACTCATTTCTTGACCCAGAGCCTTCGCTTACAAGTATCTGCCGTAAAAATATGATCGGTGTATCGCGACCCATAAACAACAACAACAACAACACACAAACAAGCACCATCGAGTGTAAGTAAACCATGATTCAATATTCATGCAAAAGTCTGAGCCGTCATCTGACATCACGTACCAGGTACTACAGCCAGGTACCTGACTCCTAATCGCTGGCTGTCAGCTTACTAACGGCGGCTGTCAGCTGCTTATTAAATGATGACTCATATGTTACTACTTTCTCACCTGATACCTCACATCTGTGACCTGTGTATCCTGGGGGACAGAAACAGAAGTAACCATCGTACTGATTCTGACAGGACGCCCCGTTCTCACACATGTTCGGTGAACAATGATCCACCACTAAAATACAAAGAGGAAGTTGCCATAAGACAATTTGAGTGAGTGGTTTGTGACCTAATTATCTAGACAATGGCAAATTATAGTAATTAGAGGGATGATTTTTTCAGTTATAAAGGATCAAATGGTTGGTACAAATCTTTGCTTAAGAGTCCGAATCCATTATTAAGGAGGTCGTCAGCATTGATGTGGGTTCACAGCTTACTGTGGGACAATATTACACATTATAATATGTGATATCAGTACTAATTATGGTGACGTAAGTCTAAAGTGAGGCTGTAGTTAGCCTGAAGGAAGATAACTTCTTATTAGCACATTATGGAGGCTCTTCTGACTCCTCCCCTCCGGGTTAGTATATCTAAGTTTACGTAACGTTATTGTTGCGTCTACCAAATAACTTCCACCTAACTGATATAACTTTCTGGTATATTATCAGGGTCTACATTATGCAATTGATGAGAAAGAAAACATTCGAACTTAAACTGAAATTTTCGCATGTATTAAGTCAGGCTAGGCTGCTCTTTCCGATATGGCAACAAATGGTAGTATCGGGTCAGTGTAGCTCTATATACTAAGACAAAGTTCGACTCCATAGATAAGTACTTACTAGCTGGCTGTTGATGCTGTACTGTATATACTCCGTTCACATCTGGACAACTACATCTAAATGTATGCTCAGTATCCTCACATCTACAGTTAGCCTGACACGGGCTTGAGGCACATCCCTCTACAACAAATCGGAACCACAGCTTTGTTTTAACATAGATATAATGCATGGCTTTTCTTTGTGCTATGTTCACTGACATGGAAAAAATGTCAGCACATTTTTTCCTTGTTACCAGACTGGTGATTTTATTGTCATATGTCCTGTTCTTCAATAAACATCGGTACATAATAATACATTACATATAATATATTGTTGATTAGAATGACAAATAAAACCATAAGAATACTCAGATTTTTTATTTATGAGGATGTTACAGCACTAATTCAAAGGCAGTGTACACAGGTTCCTGTTTGTTCTGCTGTTTTGAGATTAAGTTACAGTTACGATATACATTATGCAAAGTAATCATCATCATGTCATATGAGAAATGTATTCTTTACAAGGTTCGTTGGTGTGTTTTTTTTGACAGGATACTTGTTGACAATAAAGGAGAAACCTTTCAGCAACTTATCATTTAACTGCGTTATTCGGTCAGTGTCGCTAGCTGGAATCGACGAGTTAGATAACTCCCATCGGCTGGTCACTATGTAATTACATTATTTACTATAATTTTATCTTACTTCAAACAGCCCTTTTTTAAACAAACAGGTGGATTTACAAATATACTTCTAGAAACATGTCTATCCGAGCACTCGGCCTTATAATTTGATATGTTTGGATTCATTTCGGTTTTGGGTTTGACCAGCAGCTGGTCCCAATCTAATACGCTGATACATTTCTAGGGCTTTGAATAAAACAAAGTGAGTGTGAACTAACTATTTTTTCACACATCAGTCTATAAGTGGACCTAATTTGGGCGAATTTCCTGACCATGCATGGTAACGCATACCTGGTAACAAATAACAAGTGTTAATACTCAGGAATAAAAATCTGATCTGTAATTCAATAAGATAATAGTTTGTAACAGATTTGTGTTCTGGTTCCAACCCGGCTGCCGAAATTATAAGAGGAATGTGGCGAGACAAGCATAAGACGATTTAAGGCTCATAATTCCATGTAATACCTGCATCCTTGTGTTATATGTAAATAGAGAGTTGAGGGATATAAACTAGGGGTACGGCTTCATTTCCTCAATCCTTGACGAGGCGTGAAGATAAGCTTAGCCTGACAACCTAAGCTTACTGTACCTGTTACCTGTTACCTGTTACCTGTTACCTGTACACTTTATACAGAGAGGTATATATGTCATTACCGATACTAGCCTAACAGTGATTAATAAAGTGCCCCATCTCTGGAATAAGTAGATCCTTACATTTTTTTTGTTATATAAGAGGGTACCGATGTTATTAGCTGCCTAATGATACGTTAGTATCATCAAATGATTCCTAGATTGGCAATCGAAATTTTTATGTCTTAGGTGTTAATTGAATTATTTCTCAATATGAAACTTATCTTACTTCACTTTTTTCAGCATTTTCTGGTGTCACAAGAATTTATGACGAATATCAATTTATGTCATTTTTAAGTGCTTTTTTTCCCATCAAAGGATATTTGTAATTATCATTGATGGTCAAATAAGAAACTGAGAGGTTCTACTTCTCTATAAATGAGCTATGGTTAGATAGAGAGGTCACCAGGCTAGAGAGAGAGACAAGCTGCTGATCTGTTATCTCTGATAGCCTGAGGTGAGATAGACCAATCATAACCCATGGGAGCGAAAACTAAGGCAATGTTACAAAGCAAATCAGTGAAAAGCCTTCAATCTTATCATTCATGTTCACACATAAGTCGCCAAAGACAACCCGTAATTATCAATAACAATCTTGCTTATGGCAAATTACACTAAAACGATCTCATTTCTATGACTATGTGATGATAACCAGCACAAAACTCCTGGTCACATCATCATCATGTGTAAGAGATGAAAAGAAATTTTTATTTCTTCACAGTATAAGCATTTCCACTAGGCTACCTCCACCAACGGCTATCAATAGTGATATTAAATTGTTTGATTTAAAATAAACTTAATTTAATTTTACTGAATTGGAGCTAGTGGCACTTATTTGATTGATGTTTTTCTTTCCATCATTGCATGTTTCCAGTCCCACAGATATTGGAAATGCATCCCGTCCTAACAATGTCCTATACAGATACTACTGATTTGTTTTACTCACTAATAAATACTACTGTAATATTCGCTATTCAACACCCCAAGTCTACTTCAGTTGACATTCAAATATCAAGATTTGAAAAATCATAGCTTCTTAGGAAATTTTGGGTATAGGACTTCAGATGGACAAGATTCATTTAGTCAATGATGTAGTAAAAACTTAGCCTAAAAAGTTGCTATGTGACAAGGCTAGTAAAAACTCAATAACTACGGGTTATTTTTCTTTTTTTGACTCCTAATGAAAAACATTCTTTGAAATAATTACGACAGTCAATAAAATGTATTAGAAAAAAATATTATAAAAACTGTATAAACGCTCTGTACTCACGGGTCTGTGGAGGGACATCATGTGAGTCACATCTCAGGCAGATCTCGTCTCCTCCGTGTTTGGCTATGTTGACGACGAAGCACATATTGAGCATGCCGCCGTCCCACCAGCTTGGTACTCTTACACCCTTTGGACATGCTCTCTTAATAGGAGCCTGTCCAGGGAACACACAGAACCAGACAAAACACAGATTGTCTGGATCGGGAAATGTGTACCCAGCACTCGGACAGCTTAAACCTGGAATTTAAACTAATATTACAGCAGCGATCCATAGAGCATGACATGGGTCATGTTATAAGAAATATACGTGAGGGCCAAAATAATATAAATATCTATGTATGCTATTAGAAATTATAAAAAAAATATATATTACTGAAATTACAATGAAAAACTCATATGAGGAACAAGATCGCCATAACTGGCAAACTAACTTTTTGTGCTACTAATATACTAGGTAGTTAAATCTTAGGGGAATTCACTGAAAGAAAGTTACAGACAAATTATTCAACACCCCTAATTATCCTAAAATCATCATCAGGTCAGTGAAGAGAGCTAATATAATAATAAGCAGCTATATATATATATATATATCATTTCTATGAATTAATAAATATCAAACTCTGTAACCAGTTCACTGGGTGATACAAAATCGCATGGTGAATTCCTGTCATTTAGTTTTGTTATCTTCTCAGACTAAAGGAGCTCCAAGCATACAATATGAGTCTGTGTACCCAGACTATTAGAGCTCCACACATGATATGAGTCTGTGCACATAGATAGACACATCATCAGAGAGCAGAGCATTTTACTATAACACACTGTAGGACAACGGTGCAAAACAAGGACACATCAATTACATGAACATTTCTCTAGTGTAGTAAAACTAGATTAAGTCTAAAAAACCATCTTCATCACCAAGTTGAGTACGTTTTCACTCCAGTACTTTGTACACTCTAAAATATGTTAGGTTATGTTAGGTTGGTCTGTTGTTAAGCTGGTCATACACCACACAAAGTCATCATTCTCAAGCTAAATTCATTCATAAGCTTATACATGCACAACGGCAGAAAGTGTAGAGCTTAGCACATCGTGACCACTTACTGTAATTAGGTACGGGGTGGAACCCTTCCATAAAACAATTCATAAAAATATGTCAGGCTAAAATTGCTACCCAGCAAACCTTATAATTTCCCATGGCAGTTATGGAAGGTGGGTGTCACAAGTTACGTAGGCTTTCCAGGTTCTACCAGCAATCAATCGCCAACATCCGCAGAATACAGAAGTCAACCCAAAATCAAACTACATTACTCCCATTATTCCGGCATTGACCCACCTGAAAGTGCCCAATTTTTAGTTAAAGTGGCATCAAAATTGGGCAATCATAATATGAAATCACTGGGTGTGGTCCCTTCTCAAGGAAGGTGACCAGCCAGTCAAAATATTTCCGTCCAAAAGAACTATAATCGGGATTTTATACTTGGGTTTATCAGTGCACTCAGCATGAAGATCAAATTAATGAGCAAACAGGGCCAGCCAGATGTCTTAGATTGACCAACTGCTCAGCTCAGTTCCACCAAACGGTCTATCATCTAACAAATCACTAGGTAGGTAGGTAGGTAGGCTACCTTTATTGAGGTTGTAGAATTTGTATGGTAATTCACCAGTAACTGTGTCATTATATTGTTCTAGGCCATGAAAATTCATACACAATTAGGCCTAGACATTTAATCCTTTTGTTTACTATTATAACAGCGTGAAGGTTATATGTCGGATTATGAGATTAACAATAGTGATAATCTCCAAAGAATAGTAAAACTGTGTTTTAATTACAGACCACCCAATAAATTTATCGCCCAATTTCTTACTAAGTCAGCATCAAATCCACCCTGAATACTTCTGAGCTGTCAGTTTGTTTTTTGGGGAGCATAGCTATTTTTGAGAGGAAGTTGTAAAGATCTTATCACATTATTGGTCGTAAAATGTAGGAACTTTTGCAAACATACATTATCGATTTAAAAATTACAAAAAGTATTAGTTTTGTCTCAAAACCCAAGATTGGAATCTTACTTTTCAGTGAACAAGAGGATAATTAGATGGATAACACACAGCAGTGATGAAGGGGTAGAATCAGGTGTGTTGTATTTTAGTCTGTGTGTGTAAGAAATCTAATTGGGCATGACTAATCTCTTTATGAAAGAAACATCACTGGCAGTATTATCTAGCCTGGACAGGCTGTCAGCTGATGGCCTGCCCAGGCTAAGCGTTACCTCTAAGATGTATTCCCAGTAAAGGATTGAGAAAGTGAATTGCCAAAAGGGATTCAGCAGAGTCCATTGCTTTATTTAGTACATCTACAGTTTTACATATATCAGTAGGCTCTCTCCTTATTTAATGTGTTTTTCGGCAAAATGAAAAAATCTGACAAACTATTGGATAGGGATCAGCCTTGAAAAATTCTGACCCAATTAATGAAGTTTTTTTTGTCCCGCAGCTGTCTGCTAACAGCTAGGAAAATGTTCAATTTCAAACCTCAATAAATCATACAGGTACAATATCAATGCAGGTCTTGTCATCATGATCCCTGATATGATGGATACAATACCACATCATAGGTAGAAACTGCTAGCGCATTGGTTGTGACACCAAACTGTCCTCAAATTTAGCTGGTACCCCCAGCATAAGAGCAGTTTGGTTCAGACAAGCCTGGTATAGCAAAAATTATAGTTATCTAAATATCAATTTTAAAGTTTATTAACCAACCTTTTGCAAAAGATAAATCCCCCTTATACTCTGCTGAGCTATAGTCAATGAGAGTCAGCGCTAGGAGCACCGCCAATACACAAACACCCCTCATGGCTGCCGACGTCGCGTATATCCTCTCTCCACTTCCTGAGATACCGTCTGAGACTAGAGAAAAGCTCAGTATGGTCTGCTCTCAGCTCAGCCACGATTCTCCAATAGCTGAACGATAAAACCATAAACCTGGTAATTACAGTGAAAGCTACTGTGTCCCAGGAAACAGCTAGTCAAGCAAAGCAAGAGAGGAGGCAAAAAATATACACAGTATGGCCGAGCGCAGGTGACGGTGTGCGATTTAGAAATTATCTCAAAACTCTGTCAACTATTATATGGGGGTGTCCAGTGCCCTGCCTACCCAGGCTGTGTGTCAAAAATGTGGAGTAAATTATAGACTGCCTTAAACCAACAAAACGAGCTACATTATAATTTTATAACGCCTCTTTGATGGCTCCAAATTATGGGTAATCATACCGTTTGTCTCCTAGAACAGTTTAAGATCACCATGACATCTACATACTGAGCCTTAAGGCATGTACGTACCTTAACTATATAGTATGATATCTTACTGTGAGAGCTCTTACAGACCCCTTCAGGCGCAGGCTACACTCTGTCTTTAGTATGATAACAAATTCCTTCAGCTTCTAAACTAAGGTATCCTAATCACAAAATTTTTTACACGCCAAACTTCAGACAATAACAGGGATCCAGCCCTGATGATGCACCAGCAAACTGAAATCGACAGCCTTGGTAAATTAACCTGCTTGCCGAATTATTATAATCTGTTTGATTTACATTATAATTCGGTTGCTTTATTATACCAGATCAGTTATGCATTGTGATTACATATGGTGATACAATCCACTCATCACCATAGAAACCAACTTTAGATCCCAATCAAAACTACTGTAAACTCCTGCAAAAACCAATTGATTTCAACCAGAACAGAACTATAAATGAATTATATTAGTTTATATGGGTGACTTTGAAGATGACTTGGAAATGATGTTAGTACACAAAATACAAGTGAAGAGTGTAGTACAAAAAGCACCAGATGATCTTTATCCAGCATCTGATTGTATTCATCCAGCCAGATAACTTGATAAAGTCAACCAGTCAATGCGAGTAAGATCTTGATTTTTTGCAAGAAATTAAATCTATTTTTCTAAATTTTGTTTTTAGAGTTCAGTTTGATCAGGGCAATAACAGATAAAACAGAAATGATCCCACCTATCGAACTCGTCTAGATTATGAGTTAGTAGCTGGACAGATTTTGACTTACATTTCCATTGTGGGATTAGTGCAGGGTTTTATAGAAATATACAGTATCTTTTCCAGAAAGTTCGCAAAACCATACAAATTACTTCCTCTACTCAAACTATTTTTTTAGAACCCCCAATTACTAAAGTAATGAGATGATAGTGATTGGGATAATCGACCCAGCCCTAACTGCATGATTGTTGAACAGACGTAAATAAAAATATCTCCCGGCTATTATGGTAGTTTCAATTCCGACGCCAAGGTTAAATTCAGATATTTCTATTGAGAAATCCCTTGACCGTCAGGTAATGCCAACTTTTTGAATTACAAAAGTTGTGATAAAGTTATGCAATCCATTCATGACATAAATACTGGAAGATTAGGTTTTTTGTGTTTGAAGTTACTCTTTGTAAAATTGTTTCGGCCAAAATTGATATTGACTGTCATGGCAGCTGACTGGATTTTTTATTTGATGTACTCAAATCAATACCACCTACATAGTAACCAGCTACTAAGCAAATCTATGCAATCTTTGTAATGCAAAAAAATTCATCTGAATCCAACGCTAATTACGTCAATATGACTCTGATCCCTTAGTCGATTTCCTGCTTACAGTTACTAATTCTGATCTAAATTTAAAAAGGAGACCAACTGAGATTTGGTGACAAGGGTGCAGATCACCAATTCCTTGATCTCCAGTTTTATGATTTATGAGTTTTATGTTTTTTTGGGGTGATAAGAGCGAGGGGTGATGAGAGCGAGGAGCGATGTGAGGGAGAGGCAAGAAATCCATGGTCCCAAGTTCACCTCTGCTGTGGCAGGCGCGCTGTGTTAAACAAACAATCATTCAATCATTTGACAAGATAGTTGTGTTGCATCGTATAACAAGACACCAGCCTCATGTGAGAACTACACGTATGGAGAGGGACAAGAGGATAGAGAGGTGCTTAATAATTTCCCTGTTATCTTATTTTCTTACGAGTTGTGTGATGGTCTTCCCTGGTGTTTGAGAGAACCCTCTAACTCCTACCCATGCCCTTTGGGTTTCCTTTCAATCAAACTAGTTAGAGTGTGGAGACAATGCGTGTTATACAACATCAAGTGTACATATCCAGCGGTCCGGAGTACAAGTAGGTACCGGGCTCCCTCAAGGCCACAACAAACAAGATCTCTATCACTAGCTGCCTTCAGGTAGTCAAAGATTGGCTCTATATAACTATAGACAAGAATTTTGAGGTTACTTGGCGTTATTGAAGCTGCAACAGATTGTTATCACAACTACTACCAAGTACCGGAAACTTCTTTCACAGCCAACCAACACACAATATAACTCCACTATAGAGGAAGCTCCTCTTCTATCATGTTTGGAACTAAGCGGATATCTAGACATAAAAAATTAATTTGAAAAAGAAGCAAATATATGAATATTGGTTTCAGTGGACCTTGGCGCCCTTGTTTCTGTCTACAAAAGAGTTTCTCAGTGTAAATTCCAAAATATTAATATTGGCCCACTACGGGGTGACCGGGTCAAGACCACTGATATATACGAAAACCACGTCCATGTTAGGTCAGTATGGCGGATAAAGCTGAGGATTACAATCTGGAACAATCAATCTCTGCTCAGGAATTTCCCAGCTAGTTTTCAGGGGGTGAATACATCTGATGATATTTTTACTGATCTAAAGACACAATGACACATTGTTGGGGTGGGGTCTGGACTACTCATCCTTTTGGTATGCTGGCTATGAGTGTCTGCCCAACTTGGGGCAATTGGTAGGACAGTGGGTGCCTAAATTTGAGTCACAACTGCAAATTACTTGCTTTGCCCTGAAAATTTGAAAGGGCAGGTGTTACGGTGGCTATCTAACAACTTTTAGCTTACTCTATAATAGTAAGACATTCATGGTAACACTGAACGCTAATGATAGTTATGTACTCGTCCAGGGTGAGACAGGCTAAACGCCCCCTTCACCTGGTATCAAAGTCGTCAAAAACTCTCATTTTTTGAAGATATTCATAGAAACAAAATTACAGGGTGCGGCACTAGCAGCTGAAGTTATATAGATAGCATAGAGGTGATTGTCTTCTTGAACGCCACACCTGATGGGGCTCAGAATGTTTATTTTTCTGACAAATACATGGAAACCACAGATACAAGTTACAGGTAGATGATTATATATGAAGCCAGAGGTCATTGTGGTATTGCTAAGAGAGTTAGATGAAGCATTCCAGACTTTTCTTCTCACATATTGAAGCTGTAAATCATCACACAGTTTTATCAGAATAACCACCACGGTTGTCCATGGTATTATGAACTGTACCTCCCATCACTAACATAAATGACCAACCCAACCCAAAAAATTTTTACTTAGATCTCAGAGGGCTCGTACAATGTCAGAACTGTCCGTCTTGTGGCCGGGATGAGAGGTTGTAAAAATCAGATCCTCCGGTGCAATCACAGTTGATCATTGTATTATGCTCAAAGGTTGAGACTTGAGACTGATCATCATCGTGTATCAGAAAAGAGTAACTAAAGAATAATCAGGAGACAACAACCCTCTGCACAAAAAAAACTTAGCGGAGTATTTTTATTTTAATTTAAGGAATTTGGCTACATCATTTGCATTCCAAATTTCCTTTTATAGGGTCTTGCATAACAGAGTTTGGACAGTTTTCATGAGTTGTTTTTACATAATAAATCAATGTCGTTGACATGAGCAAAAGATAAAAGCACTTACACACCTTGCAACTTTGGAGTAGATTTGACCTGGGCATTGCCCTAAATGCCATGATACTTCACTGTGGATAAAATAAGAATTTGTGTTATTGTTAGCTACAAACTATATGCATGTTGGTGTATGACTATGTATTAATTTCATAAACAAGAAGAGAAAAATATACATACCCTGGAGCAGTATATTTTAGCTAGAATTTAGTTATGTTTGTTCGATGGGGGGGGGGGGGAGGCGTCACTTAAAGTTGGCTACTCTAAATTTTTATTAGCTGAGGTTAGAGGAAAATATTGCTGTATCAAGCCTGGCAAACTTTTCCATATGAGAATGCTTTGCTCCTCTAGGGTATTAAGTAGATCGAGTTTTATCCAATCTTGCCTCCATTCCGGTTCCTCCATTCCTTGCCCTTGCCTGAAAGGTAATGAGACCTTCTGACTGAAGTGCCCAATTTGATCCGTACAGTTAGGCCTACCCTGAGAAAATTTTCATTGTAGTTTTTACTTCCTCTCTGCATGACATCTTGGGCAAATGTTCAACTGCAAATATTAGAATGTAATTTAAAAAATCAGATTTGGCGATCATTGGTTAAAACAGTTATTGGTCAGGTAATTAATTTAGATAATTTTCTCTCTATACCCATAGGGATATTGGTGGACCAGCTCTGTTTTTCTTCTTTTCTAACTGTGAATGATTGAAACGTAACAGACCTGTAAAGACTTACCACAACCATAAATTATCCTCCCACAGTCATCGCTGCCACAGATTATGGAGATAACTTGATCATTGTGGGTAAGTAATTAATAGCTCCACACACCAGACTCTAAATCTTGTCACATAATTAAGTTGAGTACACTGGCTAAGTGTTTAGAGGTGAAACAATTTATTATTCAATTTACAAGATGGTAATATTTCAATCGATAGTGAAAAGTCCAGTTTGACTAGACAAATTTTCAAGTGCAATTGTCAATTGATTCGGCGACAGGGTAAAATTTGGTCACAGGGCCATCATTTTAAATTGCATAATATTATGGGACACCGGTCAGTGTTGAGTCATGATTACTGTTTGTGCGGATCTATCTCTCAGTATCTGTCAAATACTGTCACCGTTAGTCAATTCATCGCTTCTGATGTGGCACCAAAGTACCAGTTCTACCTGTACCTTGTTATTACATTACATAAACAGTAGGCTTCAGCAGCTAATCCGTTTAGTGTTTGTCGCCTGGCTGACAAAATAATCAGAGCAAGTATAGAGCACAGCAGATAATAAGAGTTTGTATATGGTAGGTAGGAGGTATCTTTAAAGTGGGCGGAGCACCTGTGATCGCCGAATATCATAAAAAAAATTCATCTGCTAAGACAGTCTCTTCATTTAGGATGTAAAAAGAGGACTCACGGTAACCATATAAGGGTATGTGTAGGATGAGAAAGGCGGGTTGATAATGAATCTTTAAGGGCAATCAGGGTTTCGTAGATAATAAATTGGCACACCACCAGGAGTGATCATTTTGAAGTAACGGTGTTAGGCTGTGAATTTAGAAGGTAGGAGATGGTTTGTTGTACCCGGCCTGCAGTGACAATGAGGGAAAATCAAGAACAGACATAACAGAAAAGCACTGAGGGTGAACTAAAGCAGAAGGATCATCACGGCGTTGACCGGTATCTAAGTGCTGGCTACTCAAAAAAAACTCACTGTCATTTATAGTCTCGATACCCTGTGATACCGTGTGGGAAACCTAGATGTTATTTGGTTCATTTGTTTCCGGTATCATCAGTATGTGTCTACGGACTGTAATACTAATGTGGCACAGGAGTATTGAGGTCTGATGCCCTTTCTGGAACCACCGTGAACCGCCGAGAATCGAAAGTGTGACCTCTCCATTAAAAGACCCATACCCTTTCCATAACACCACAGGCGCTCCCTTCAAGTTCTGGCTACTCATTGCTTCACCATCTAAAGAAGTATGTGAGGAACAGACTCGACTCGAGTATTTGATATAATATCGAAGCAAATAAATCGCCAATATTCCAGGGGATAATTGTATGTTATAAATTCCGATCATAAGATAACCAATCAAGGCCAAATAAATAGCTGAGACATCTGTTATTATTTGGCCGGGCATTTAAAATCAATTTGAACGAATTCTTCACAGTACAAATCACTTTGGGGAGATTGCACAAAGTTCGTTATTTATTTATATACGGACCACCCTGCTTCACAATTTTACGGTCAATTTATTGGAGATGTTTTATTTGATGACAGAAGGAATTTTGTTGATCAGTTGGATTTACTCCAAATATCACTATATCATTATACACATATTTTGATGCTCGATGTGGGTTTCCCAGTGCATAATTGGAACTATCAAATTCCAATCAAAAGCTAACTATTCTAGAAAATTCATCCACTTATAGATAGGTATCTAAGTGATTACACAGATAGAGTCAGGTAGTACAGTAAGGATGATGAGATATATGTAACCAGGTACTGACTGTCCATTCCACAACATCTGGGCACATACATACGTGCAAGATCAAAAGGTTAGAATACTGATATCATTTTGACTATCTCATCCAGATCACTTGTTACCACCTGCCCACATTAATGATAAATAGATGAAAATATACAGCCAAATGCCCTCATAACAATTGATAAATGAGCTATAGTTTGATCATTCAAATTATATTTTTCTGGCAATGGAGATGCAGCAGGTTTTTAGTAAATGAAACCTTAATATGATGACAATGGATTGAGTTATAACATCGTATTTATGGAAAAAAGATTTTAAGTATCCTTTTAGGAGGTTATGGTAGGCTTGTACCTAATTGGATTGTAAAGCTATCAAGATTGAAGCAAAATTCTGTTAATTACTAAATAAGATATTTTCTTGATGCAATGTTTATCTTAGAGATTTGATACATGCAGAGAAGAGGCCACCCAAGTAAAAAGTGTGAGAGTAAATATATCTGAAATTGTTAGCACAGCCCGATATGCACATGAACATTATCAGGTATGAACAAAGGCTTGATATAACTAAAAAGCCTATTGGCATGAATGAATGCTCATCAATGAAGAGTTATGCATCCACAATCAAAGGTAGCATAACTCCTACAAACTTAGTTAGTGGGATAAAAAAGAATGAGACTAGTAAGTGCAGAGAATGTAGGTAGAATTGACCAAAAAAAGAATGCATTTGAATTCGGTAATTTGTCAAAACTTCAGCTCATATATATGATAGTCACCATGATTATTCCTTCTTCTCCTCAGTAGAAGCAGCAGCAGTGCCAGCGTCAGCAGCTGGAGGAGGGATGAACTTATCTCGACCTGCTCTTTCTAAGCTCTGATTCTGGTTACTAAGCTCTAACTGATACGCAGGTTTATAATGTACTACACCATTAGAGTCGGTATATCTGAGAGCAGGATTTAGATGTGTGTTCTCTATACTACCTAGTGATGTATAGCCCTTATCGTACAGGCTACAGTATGGCAGGCTCAGACCCCTCAGTAACTCCCATATATTATTATAAGAGAAGTTCAGTATGGGGTTAATCCTCATCAGCTCAGGCCAGCCACTATCAGTAGGGTGGAATGCTTTCATGTTAGCACCGTGCGGGTCAGTGGAGCGCGTGCCCATAATTACAGCTTTGATTTGAGGATGATTAGTCTTCATCAATAAAAGCTGGTCCTTCAGCCCTCCGTCAAATCTCATCATATTCAGATTGTACCTGTATTGAGATAAAATTAACCTTTTTCATTACCTTCTGTGAATACCTCTCCTACCTGATTAAGTAAATGAACCAGCATTACACTATGGTCACAGACTAAGGATCTATAGAGGGGACACTTCAATGATAGTTATGGTGCCTGCGGTTTAGGATTTCTCCTGGGGTAAATCGTAAATCTGGCTACCTTGCCAGTTTTCTTATGATATAAAGTAGAATGGTAGTTTGGCATGCAGTGATACCTACGGATGATGGGCCAAAACTCCTTAGATAATTGACATAAAGACTGATTTCCAACTTTTTTTGAACAAATAAATCAATATGATAGAGGCCTAACTCATTTTAAAAACTTTATGTACATTTTACAATCCTCATAGCCTATGTATCCTAGCACAAAAGGACAATAATATTGTGTGGGTTGACGGGTCTGGGCATTTCAAAAAGTTGGAATTCAGCCTTGAGGATAAATACAAAATGAATTATGTCCCATCATGGATAGTTGTCTGCAGGAAAAATGCTAATGTAACATATTGTAAGTAATAAATTGTAACATATAGGGATAATGAGTTTTGGTCATGCAGCATGACTCTAATGGAAATGTTGTGAAACAGTGTTGGTTAAAATCCCAATGGTTAGTCACTCGCCACATCGTGGCTGTGAAATTGTGTGTGCCTTAAGGGCAAGGCTGCAATGACTGCGCCAATTTGCTCTCAGTTTGCAGGCAGGTCGGAGCACATCTGGAGGTCCAACAACTCCCAGTAGTCAGTGGACTGCAGTGGGATTTGAACCCACGATGTTCAACACTTGCGTGATGAAGGACCGGCGCTCTAACCACTGAGCCACCTCCTACTCCTGATAATGGAATAAGGAAATTACAACTGAAGCTGTTGCAATCCTCCACATTACCAATCTCTCAGATGAGTACATGATCTTTTCTTATAATACTGTAGAGGAATCCTAAAGTATGATCCTAGTACTGACCTTACTATACATTCCTCAATGAAGACCTCGACTTCAGGCCACGGAGTCTTACTTCTAATATAGAGAGCTCCGAGTTCTGGTGTCTGTCCGTAGTCTCTGCTCTGACTCACCACGGCATACCTATAAACATGGTGAACGTCCAATAAAACCACCAATAAATGTGACCATTGTCTAATAGCAATAAACAGCAGCAAAAAAACAGGATAAAAGCACTAAGCATTAATTAAGCTAAGTGAAAACCAACGTGGCTGACCACGACCTCATCTTAAAGTGCAGGGTCAGGCTATCTACTAACCATAGATGGAGTAAGGCAGTGCAGTCTTTGCCTCCGTTAAATCCGATACATATCTCATCTAGTTTGTATCTCTGTAGGGCTTCAGTGAGCGTGTCGATAGCCTCCTGAAGTGGCTGGCTCAGATTTCCAGTCAGTAGATTATTGAGACCCTCCATCGGCTTCACCATTGGGTCGTTATTGTAGTCTAGTATGCAGTTTGCAGGTAAGGATTCTCTTAGTGTTGTGACACACTCATCTAAGCTGTCACAGTGATCGCATTCGAGGACAAGCTTTAGTTTGAAGTAGTTACTCTGCCACTCGGGATATGATCCTATGGTCACTCTACCAGCATACTGCTTACTTATATCTGTAAGTTTGCCTGCGATACTCATCTCATCTATGGATAGATAGAGTTCTCGCACTACTGAAGCCTCCGAGGGGTTACTGATCCTCTCCTCTAGAGTGGAAAAAGCAATCTTTAGGAACTTAGGCACACCAGGGAGGATAAAGATATTTCTTATGTTTACGACCGGAAAGCCGCCATCATTTCTATAGAGCGAGGCAGATATGGGTATTGTAGCTAGTTTTCGATGCGACTCTGTGTACTTGTCTTGGAAGTATGACTTATACAACGTCTCTAATTCCTCATCTACACGCGTACCCTCATTGAATCCAGCAGCCACAGCTTCATACGTGATATCATCATGTGTAGGGCCGATACCTCCCGCTGTCAGCACGTATGTAAACATCTCTGAGAAGTCTCGCACATATTTGGATATGATCATCTGATCATCTGGAATGGTAATCACTGTTTTGACATGGACCCCTAATTGGTGTAAGCGTTTACACATAAAGTGTGAGTTACAGTCCTGTACTTGTCCCTTGATAATCTCATCACCGATGACTATAATACCTGCACTGATAGGTTTGTCTCCCATCACTAGGGATGATATGTTTGAGCTAGAGTAAAACCGATGCCTTGAAGTTGAGGTTCTGAATACAGAGGAAGATTTAGCGAGGAGAAATCTCTGTGTTATTTTTAATGTCCTCAAACACATGAGAGTCTTCATGCCCGCTGTGATCAATAATAATTTGCCATCTTGTTCGCCCTGAAAAAAACATAATAGGTCAAAATTGAATTCTAAAGTGTAAGAAGAAACATTTGCCATAGGCAGTTCTTAGTTTCTCAACAACGCACCCGTACCCTGAGTCTGCACCACAGAGACAGTATGTGCAGAGTATAGAAACTAATGTGTAGCCTACACTGAACACAATGTATACAACAACATGGGAGTGCGAAACTAATTGCTGTGATTAATTTTGGTTCATTCATTCCAATCACTTTACTCCGAGGTCAATAAAGTGTGGTCTCTATCACCACTGAAACAGCCTGGCAATCATCAGGTTACTCTCTTTCTCACATCTCAAAACAACAAACACCTAACTCCTTGCAATCCTGTGGCCATACTCATTGGAAAACAACATGCTCATGCACAGCATCATTTTTTTCATGGAATATCTCACTTTATGGGCGATCTGTTCTATCAAAGCCACGTCTGTGAATATTTGACGTACACTCTGTGTTATCCACCAGAAACAGCAACCACAGATATATAGTTAGTGTAAGTTATACGAGTTTCATTTAATGTATATGTATATATTCATTGAATGAGATCAGTTCTCATTCAATCAATCAATATATATATATATACATTAATATATATATATATAGATATATTTATATTCAACTTATATAACTTACATAATCCTTATATAACTTACATAACCCTACCTACATATCCAAACATCAAGGAGTCCAGTCCTTGTATCATACTTACTATCAGTATCACATACATGAATGATACATTACATACCATATTAATAACAAGGAGTAACAGGGTAATAACAATAATTATTATTACCCTGTTACTCCATGTTTTATAAGGTTTATAAAATTATTTAATAATTTTATAAACCTTATTTATTATAATTATTATATAAATAACATGTGAATTTAAAAATAAGTCTGCTATGTGCCTGTGAGGGAATTGCTATATGCAGCAAAACAAATGAGCAGGTTTGATTAATAGTGTTAATACCTTGGTCTCCAATTGGTCCTGGTTTGGCTTAATTATTCCTCCTCAGTTACCTGCCTACAAGTTACCTGGGATTTTTGGTGTTTGTTGCACCTCCGGAAGTACCCCAGCAGTTTCATTTATCCCATCCAGGAGTTCAAACCTAGTCATTCGAAATATGACTACTAGGAAGTAGTACCCTAGCCATCAATTTCTGTTGATTTTCTCCTTCATCCCTCAAAAATAATAATTCACCCTCTCATCCTCATTCTACAACTACCAAGGGGCTCTTTTCTGTGTTGAATCGAGGAGTTTAAACTACGGTTCTACCAAGGAGTTCAACCACTACAATCCTAAGCATAACCCCATGGTTATGGGTTTTCAACACCAAGTATTATCAGAAAGATGAAACCTCATCTTTTTATCATAAATAATAATAATTAATCAATCATTCTCCCTGATTCAAGCAAGCAAGGGCTTGATTAACAGGTTCTGTTACTCCTTTTCATAATCATATTCTTGGTAATACTTTGATTATGTCCCAAGTATTTCCAAGAGTGGATGTTTTCTCTTTCTTTTTCTTTACTTGCAATGTTGAATCGAGGTGTAAGTAACTCACTCATCATTGGTTGAATGTTTAGTAAGCACGTTTGGGGTTGGCAATGAAGGATCAACCCCCCGAAACCAAATACTTCCCCAAGTATTTATAAAACCTGCCTTCTAGGCTGTTCTTACATGCCTCATTTGACTAGATTTAGTCACCTGCAGCTCTCTTTCTCTGCAGGTGACTTGAACTAAAATTTGTCTTCCAATATAAAACCCAACAGGAAGTGGTGTTCAATGCATCAAAATTGTTAGTCTCTGCTCTGGGTTAGTCGTTGGGTTCATGAAGCAAACCTCATCTCCCAATAAAGGCTAGACATATGATTATTTATTATATTATGAGACGAGAGATTTAAAGAAGCAAATTTCCGATGAGTTAATTGATAATTCAACTGTGAGTCCTGTCTAGTCACCACTTAGTTGTCCCTGTGTTCTGATCAGGCAGCATATGTCTCTCTATGTCTCATACATACACTGATGTTGCTGAAGAGCCCTATAAAATATTATGCCTGGACAATGTCAAAGCTTATTGTAACCTTTAATCTAATTATCAAACTCGGGACATCCAAGAAGGTGGATTTGGGTTAGGGTGTCGCTCCTTCAGCATGCAAGCGGTTTCGAACCCCACTGCAATCCATCGCCTTATATGACTCGGTTGGTCCCCAGGTGTGCTCTGAACTGCCTGCCTAATGAGAGCAACATTGCGCAGAAATTGGCAAACAATATTTTGTCGCTCATGCTTAGGGATGTGGCGTTTGATAAGACCATCTGTTTTTTTCTATCAGCAAAAAATTCTACATATACACTATAAGATATAAATGTGTTTTTTTTCAGACCGAGTGGACCAAATAAAAAAGTAAGGCAAAGATTTGAGCCCTGCTCAATACCATTGCATAACAAGCTTCAGCTTTAGAACAGAGGCACTATGCCTATCAGACCAAAACTTCTGCAATCCAGGTAAGTCAGAGAAGTCTTGAATCTTAGTCAGGTGACAGTGAGCTTTTCACATTCTCAAATCACCTTCAGTTTTGTTTTAAAATATGGACTATTCACAGAACTATACACAATGATGTTACTGAGTGAAGGACTAGTCAAACAAAGCAAGCTGTATAGATCTGTGCTCCTTGATTGTTACCAGGACTGTTTAAATGAAAACTGGTTCAGTTTGGCAGAACAGAAAGAAGGATTTTGAGCTTATGATATTTTCCCACAAATTAAGGGAAAATGGTATTTCTATACACCAGTTAATAACATGTGTCTCAAACAGTTCCAACTCCAATTTAGATCGTTTCTCACTCCATAACTCTATGTCTGTACCATTATTTCTCTTACCTTATATGGTCATACTTGAAGCTTTCAGACGAATGCTACAGTACAGTGTCAGAAGTGCCAGGAGAAGGGACACTGGACTTATGAGTGTAAAAATGAAAGGAAATATCTCTACCGCCCATCCAGAACTAAGGAAATGAAAAAAGATCTCAAGAGAAAACAACTACAGAAAGTCGTAGCTGCAAAGTAAGTAACTATCCTGAGAAGTTACCAAATAGCGTAACAATGCAGATCAAGTCAACAAGACGGTTCTGTTATCCTACTTGATTACTTGGTATTTCTTTACATATTGATAAAGTCTTGGCTGATCATACCAGATCATTTCTTAAAGGACATCAAAGATATCCAGGGATATCTTTGATGTCCATTATCGTCATATATATCAGCATTAGTTAACAGTGTTAACAACCACATCCTCTTTATTGTGGGAATGTACATGTCATCGAAGTTAGCCTGCTAGTGTAGTTGTTTGAAGGGCAAACGAGACAGTGTTGTACAATTGCAAAAAAAATGTCAACCATATTTGTATCTCATTTGTACATAAACTTCTCTTACCATTACAACTTGTTCTTATTTTTTAGGAAGTCTGCTTCTAAGTTATCCAAGAAGAAAACATCTAGTAAAAAGACCAAAAAGGCAAAGAAGAGAAGGTGAGATATATAAATGATGATTTGTCACTATTGCATCAACATTCGTGTGGCCACAGTTCTAGGCTTAATTGTTTTATGATTATGATGATGTGGCCCCTTATTAAGTCTTCGTTGGGCCATAATTTAGAAGAAACTGGTAGACGAGATAAAAAATGTTTCATGGTATCAAATAACACTAGATGGTTTGCTATAAGTTCTTCATGTGGTGTCTCGGGCAAAACCCGATGCTCTAAAAAAGGCCCTAATGAGATGATTCTGACATGGATTGTTCATTTATTCTGATTTGTTGCATTCTAATGCCTCCTTTTAGACTATGGGCCTGTATGTCTGATCAAGAATGATTGTATCACCCCCTTCCCTGATATCAGGGAGTTTGGGATATAAACCCAAACCCGGTCCCAAACTCCCTGCTGATATGACAGAAAAACCTGGCTATAATTGGAGTTGTCAATCCTTTATAAGAAAGGAGACAATTACATTTTTTGATTCATTAAATATTTTACTAAGTTGTAACAGAGAGGGTGGGAGCTAGCTATCTCTGCGTTTTATGACAACATGATGATAAATGATTGTGATTTTAAAGGGCCAAGTCTTCTATATTATTAGCTGATCACTGCAATATTCCGTAGTTGTGGAGGTTTTACTGGATTTTTATATTACATTTTATAGGAAGGACTCGACATCGGACTCAAGTAGTGACTCAGACTCCAGTTCATCATCCAGTGACTCTGACTCGAGTGATGACTCATCAGACAGTAGCTCTGATACAGACTCGAGTACGGGATCAAGTTCTGACTCGGGTTCGAGTTCAGATAGTGACAGCGGGTCGTCATCGAGCTCCTCCTCTGAGGAGGAAACACCAAAGAAGAAGCGTAAAAGATGAGGATCGATTAACTCATTTATACTCATGTAATGTAAATATTTTGTAAGATAACTGCTGGAGGAGGTGAAGGGTTGGTCATCGCCTCTTTTTTATAATGATATGATTATTGGAGTATTATCTAACTGAATATCAATGGTTCCACAAAAAATTATTGACAAATGAGCTCACGAGAGTTGTACATTGCATTATTTTTATTCCATGCTATTTTATTTCTTTTATTCCTGTTCCACAGAAACAGAATGCTGACTTGCATTCGCAATAAAGATTTTACAAAGTTTCATAAAAGCAACTTCCATCACAAAAAATTTAGCTTTGGAATTTCTTTACTAAATCTACAACTTCCCCTGAGCTGTACATTTTGTGTTTCACATCACCCTGCCCTGGTGTTGTTACATGATGATTGACTATAAACAATATTTATGGACCAAGAGCAATTTCCATGAATGAATTGACACAGTGTGAGACGGTGGGATGACGATGATTCAAGTGAACATGTGAAACAATTTGACTTAGGAGTTGTCCATTCGAGAACAGAGAGCAGATAACTTTCAATCAGACAGTTGCATGTAGGCTACCTGATGTTCTATTATTTGCTCCATAATTTTCAAACCAGCTATTATACTGATTAAGTCATGACTTTGTTGCACACACATCGTTTTACTTAGTTTGACCAGCAACCTGATTTTTACTCACATTCAAGGTGCGTCAAAATATAATTCTCTGGTGACCATTGACAGACTTCATAACATTGATATCACACTTGATAACGATCATAGCTAAAACACGAGCAGTGTAAAATGATTCTGAGAGGCTTACTGGAAAGCTGGCAACCATTAGAGTCTTTTGAAGCCCAGCCCCTCTCTCCCCCCCTCCCCCCCCCCCCGCCATACAAATATGACGTCAAGGAATATAGTCTTACTTGACCCGGACAAGCCCTGAAGAGCCAGGTACCGTATAGGATTAGCGTTATCAGGTACCGTATAGGATTAGCGTTATCAGGTACCGTATAGGATTAGCGTTATCAGGTACCGTATATGATTAGCGTTATCAGGTACCGTATGGGATTAGCGTTATCAGGTACCGTATAGGATTAGCGGTTTCAGGTACCGTATAGGATTAGCGTTATCAGGTACCGTATAGGATTAGTGTTATCAGGTACCGTATAGGATTAGCGTTATCAGGTACCGTATAGGATTAGCGTTATCAGGTACCGTATAGGATTAGCGTTATCAGGTACCGTATAGTATTAGCGTTATCAGGTACCGTATAGGATTAGCGTTATCAGGTACCATATAGGATTAGCGTTATGCAACCTAAAAACTGTTGAAGAGTAAATCATATTTACTAAACTAAACTCTGGGTAGTATAATTGTTGGCTAGAGTTCAGTTTAACTGGTTTCGGAATAAGACGCATGTAAGCTGGCACCAATTCTTACATACTTAGAAGCTTAAAGAACACACATTATATTAAACTGTGATGAAGTAAGGACGCTGGTTTACTATGTTAGCTTCATATAAATTTCGCTAGAAAAAACTTCGGTTGAATTTTACTTAGGTGAATTTTTATTTCTCACATGAATGTGAAGACTGAATCATAGATCAGTTGGGATTTTCAGGAAGTGAACAAGAAATGTCTTAGAAGATTAACTGATAAAAGTACCTTGTTAATGCTGCCTCTCTCTCTTCTCCTGTTGTTGACACCGCTCTACCCTAGCCAACGTGTTGGCTCACATTGGCCATGGCATTGTGAGAGCTCTACTCTTATGAACAAGATACATCCCGGTTCACATAAAAATGTGTATTTGTATATCAAACATTTTAGGGAGGCGTGTGAATGGTTGTATGAATCAATCCTTTGTATTTGCTCGCTGTCAAGAACATTGATAATTCTTTGAGTAGGATTGACAAAACGAACTTCCCTATAGGTTTATACTCATGTTCAAGTGAATAACTTTATTATAAGAAACAAACTTTTTTAAATACAAAAGAGTCTTCGTCAAATTGCATTTCAACTGGCTACTCACAGAGTTTGAAAAAGAAAAGTTATGTAAGAATTATACTGGCACAGGGAAGAGTTATTTAAGAGTATTCAATATGTAGAATCTAATAGCGGCCATTCCGCATGATAATGAATAATTCACAAGGTGACCAGGGCCATATCTACAAAAGTGTAGTATAGCTGTGAGGTATTTAGATATGTACGAGCATAGAATCGCGAGCATTGTAAGGGCTGTCATCAGTCTCACTTGGTACTTGATCATAGAGATGCTGCTGGCTACGATCAGACCTCACCCTGAGTGTTGGAGCCTCATTGAGCTGGCCGTGAGAATCATATGGACGCTGAATTTTCCAGTTTTCTCCTAGATCTTGGGCCAGACTTGGATAATTGTCCAGATCAAGAGTGGCAAAGCTAGAACATTTTGACATGGTGTCACCCTCAAACACAGGGTTGGCATGGAAATTTGGTTCTGCGTATCCATTGTCATCAAAATGAGTACCTGTGATCGGGTCAGCGTCACCTACCCCTATCATCGTTAGGCCCATGTGGTTTGTTATGATGTCGGCTGATCTGCCTGGGAAGGGAGAGTGCGCTGCTGAATTTGAGACAGGTCTTCCATAGCTGGTTGTGGATGAGGCTTCACTATCAATATCACCAGGACCGTTGGTTGTATGACTGATTGTGTGGATTGGCAACTGGTAAGGCTCACTCGGAGGCCGCTGTCGTCGATGTGATGAGCTTCTCTCTGCATGATTAGAGGAAACACTTCTGCTTGACCTCTGACATGGTGTTGGTCTGTGTGGTAAGGTTGAGGTATTTAGTGATTGGTGAGGTTCTCGAATAACAGCAGTGATGTCAGGTTCAAATCTTCTCGGGATAGGAACGGGTGCGATGGTTGGCGGGTTGGAAGTGCTTGACTGATTATCAATATGTTGATGTGATGTCCTGGGCAGTTGAGGATATCGCTCATCAAACTCTTGCTTATCGAGGGCAGTTGTAGTTGGTAAGCTCAATCTGCGTCTTCTTTTCGGGGAGTTCTGGTAGATGCTGCTGAGGCGTCGCTTGTATTTCACACATAGTAGTAGGAATATGAGACCCGTAATGAGCAGTACTCCAGCCAGTCCGTACCCAATAGCTGAAAAGTCACGGAAAGGTGGACAAAATTAATAATCTCAATCAGGTCACAATCGGGAACTAAAATGTTCTTGATTGATCCCTATTGACAAAGATAGTAAAGGCATTGCTGTTAAGGTCACTTTAATCTCTGAACCCACAAAGTTCCGAGTGGATTTTCTCTGGTTAAGATTGCGTATTGATATGGTATATATGCCAACGAGCTGTTAGTATTAGGTTACATAAACTCATACAATCAAAGATCATCAAGCAGAAATACAAGTGGCCAAGACATGATTGTAAATTTATTTTCTTACCTATGCCAATGTTGATTTTACACCTAGGCTGAGGTATAAAATCTCCATTTGTGTCTGTAAATGCCAGCTTGAAATGTTCCTCTTTACACAATACAGCACCTTCAGCCAGAATACCGTCAGGGATAAATCCGCTGACACATTCATAGCTATATACTGTATTATTTAAGACATTGGTGTGATATGTCACTCCTTGGTGAACACCAGTTTTCAGATCTGCGCAGCTGTTTAGTTCCGGCATTGTTCTCTAGTCTGTGACAGAATCAGATAAAACAAGAATAACATTGATATCAAAAACAGTGTAAGATTTGTTACACTTTGATAGAAGTATATTTATATATATATATATATATATATATATATATATATATATGATCATAGCCAGGCATCAGGAAAAGCCGTACAATATTCTGTTTTAAGTTATTCAAATGTTAAAATAATTTATAATTCACAACAGCTACCTCACTCACAACTCAGAATTTATATCACTCGCTTTGTTATAAAGCCAAGTTTCTACTCACGGAGTCATACACTCAAACTTCTACACAACTAGCTCCAAAAGCCTTTGGCCTCGAGAATAATACTGTCAGCTTTGTCTCTGAGGGGTATAAAGTTTTCCCTTATGCCTTTCTATCCTTCATCGCTGCTATTATGGCAACGAGGAAGTTAAGACTACGCCTTACTTACAATGACGTAACTTCAAATTCCCAGTGACTTTTTTCAATAGATGAATTATTTACATTGATAATAGTGGAAAGTTTTGTGGTTAAAACAGTAATGATTACATCACAATGATTGTATCCTTATAGATTGATTAGCTAGTCTTACCTCAGGTATCATCAGGATAGATGATCAGCAGCATCTTATTGGATATTCTAACAGAAAAACAGTGGTGTGATGAGTATCCCACAATGCAATTTTCTGGAATTTCTGATAAATTATGCCATTTCAAATCTATTGATTTTTAACATTATAATGTTGTGTATACCATCTTAATGTTATTTTATTTTGAGATTGATATTTTACCGGTTGAACCAAACATATACCTGTTAAATCTGTAATAAAACTTCCATGCAAATAACATCACAAAAACTCATTGTTTCTTTTCTCCATTGAAGCTGATTTCCGGACAATTTTAAGCGTTAATTGAAAAGTTTATTTTTTGTACATAAAAAATATTGATGCGCAACATCCCAGTCGAAGGTCTAACAGGCTATGTATGGTGCGGTATTGTAATCGAGGCTGTCCCGCAAATGACACATCTCATTGTAATCAGGCGGTTTGTAGCTAACATTGCGTTGATTCTGACATGGACAATTCAGTTATGGTGTTCTTAAGACACTTTGTTTAGCTTTCTGGTGGAGGCAGGAGCCTGTACACTCCTTAGGTAAATCTTTAAAGTAATTACTGGAAATATTACCTCCAGAACAACACAGTTTGTCAATTAGGTCTCTGTTGCGTTGTCATAAGTTCATACAGACATACATGCACACTAGAAGCTTTATCATTGAGATGGTTATTGAAGATACTTGAATTTACCCTCTGCATTTTGTTCCCCCTGATCACACATCCCATTCAAGTGTCGTGAACTTGATATTCATTTCCCTTGTGAATTGAAACATAGCTAAATTTATAGTGGATAGATTTGATATATAACTATTAGTTGCTATTGGCCATCAATGTCCCAACAATTATGCCTGTTTGTGAATAAAAAAGAGGTGCCAGGTCATTTTTAGCCAAGTTGACAATATTCTACAGAGCAGTAACATATTTCCCTCGAAACTTGAAGAGGGGCTTGTTTTTTAATCAATTGATTGCATTTATTTTTTTCATTGGAAATAACAAGGTGCAGCATTATAAACTCTACTTAGTATAGCAATAATTCAAGGCATAAAATACATCGCCAGTGTCTTGTTGACGACGACTTGTTCATTGTTGGTCTTCAATATTTGACAGTGTGGATCTTGATTAGTTTGGCCTTATTCTTATTTCTATAGGTATTATCGTCCATATATACCCCAATTGTCGCAAAACTCAACTGGAGCTGACTCGGTCTAGTTGTTGCTTTATTGATTGGAGTAATCCCCTCACCAAAACAGAAAGAGGGCAACTCCGATTCAAAAGATACAGCTATTGTTCATAGTTATTTGTGAGTTTTGTACATCAGGTGGCACCCATATTCAATTTAGTTAAGTTAGCAAAAACCAAATCTTTGTCAGCAAAATTGAGATGAGCTCACAGGGCTAAAGAGGTGCATGAAATTAACGACCACCTACAAATGGACGCAGCACCTGGTCTAGAGCCCCACATCAGTAGCAATGCTCAGTTTACATGTTTACACTGGAATAGGGAAACATCTAGGGGCTGCTCTCAAAGTGCTTCTGCCTCAAATCATGAGATCACTCTGTGCCATGTTCCATGGCTTCACTAAGAAGAGCGCATAATCCATTGGAAATTAGTCAAAAGCTCCTGTTTCACAACAAACACGAGATGTTTATATTATGTTTTTGTATTTCTGATGGTCGACAATTTTGGCTTTTCAGAGACACCTACAAAACTGAGGACACAGTAGTGATATAATCAACAAGATATTAAAATATAACAGTGATATTGATTATTTATATAATAGCTTAAAACAATGATAGCTAAGAGCTATAAGTGTGATATAATATTTAAATCTAATGTTTTGTTCAAAAAATAAGCCTGTAGCAAATAGCGATGAGAGATTATGATGATAAGAAAAATAAAACATAAAAATGGCAACTACCCGACACCATAAAGTTTGGTATAAAAGTTAAAAACAAAGGGTAAATGCCTCGCAAAACAGGTGGATTATCAGGTGGGATTTAAATGAGGATGTGGGAGTACAATTCCAAAGATTAGATATAAGGGAGTTCAACCTCTTAGGTAAGATAGTAAAATGGATCGCCCACCCACCGTCACTAATCCACTTTTTAAACTATATGTCTTGACTAAAACAAGTGGTACGAGCATGCTTGTGTTAGTAGTTGAGAAGAACTTATATATATATAGGTAGGAAGGACAGTTTTGTGGGCCTTGACAGGCAACTTAAATATAGATCTGGATCTGGTTAGAAACTCTGGCTTGTATATGTATGTGGTTTTGTTTTTCATTTTTTTTAAAATTCGGCAATAAAGCGATACACTGTGGTAAAATTCCGCTCAATAAAAAGTCATCATAAAAGAAACTTGACTAAGAAAACGAATAACTAAATCACAATTACTCTTGGGCGCTTTCACTGAAAGAAACATGATTTACAAATATCACTGACATGAGCATGAATATCTAACACGATCATGCCAAGATTTTGAACAGTAGCTGATGCCTGATGGAGGAACAGAATCATTTAAATCAAGTGATGTATTAGGTTGAGTCAGTTTTACACAAAAATAGTATGAAATACGTCTTCGGGGGGTTCAACTTTAAATGGCTTCTTTTGTAAAGCAGGATATGATGGAGAAAGCCTGCCGACTTGTTAATCATTTCATGTTCACAAAAACTCACCCAGCACTCGATGTTGTCAGCTTACATGTGGCATTTCACACCAATGTTGACTAGAAGCTTAGGTAATGAAACCATCACACAGTTGAAGAAAATAGGGCCTAGTACGCTGCCCTGAGGCACACCTACACTGCAAGGTACAGGGTCAGATTAATCGCAATTGATTCTCGCCTTGAACGAGCAATTTTATCGAGCAGGTATTATCCTCCGACCACGAATCTATATAAGAGCAAAAAAAGGAGATGTTCATGTGAAATACAATCAAAGGCTGCTGACAAATCAAGGAGAATCAAGAACACTGTTCGACCATAATCTAGTTGCATATAGATGTAGACATGCTGTGTAGCATTGTGACGCTTTGTTAATGACGGTAAGCTGATTGGTGTACACCAAGTAATGAATGGGTGCTAAGGTGACCTGTTAGCTGATTACCAACAGCAGTTTCTAGTACCTTAGAAATGAAAGACAGATGAGGACGTTAAGAGTTCATGGATTCTGCAACTGGTCCATGAGTAGTGCGATGTGCGAGTGTTTGTACAGAGTACATAAAACTCCTGATATCGGGTAAAAATTGTCCAGTTTAGTAATAAGAGGCAAAAAATAATAAGCCTCCAGTTTAATAATACAAACGTTTAATATATTAATAATTACCAAGGCTCAACACACTTTGCCATCAGATCCACAACTGTTGCTATTTATCCTCAGTGTGGTGTCTTGTCTAGGTGATACTCCCATTTCTGATGTTTTCTAGGTTGAGGCTTTGATTGTAAGAGTGATTTGATGTAAGACATTTTCCAGGTGGCTGGATGTGTAATACCAATAGCGATTTTATTATTCTCATTCCTATACTTTCTCTTCACTGACCTCAGTAAAACTGTGACTGGACCCTTGCAGATATTACTCTTTCATGAAATTTTAGTTATTTTAGTGTACAATTGAGAGTTCTCAGCGGGGGTCCGTCATTGTTTCTCTGTGATTGTGACTATTAATGTCAGTTACAGACTTCAAGCTACAACTTCCATACCAGTCTTGATATTTTTGTGGTTGATTTAAATGAAGTATTAACTCTTTCAAAGAAGATCTGACATTGCCCAACGTGGCTGACAAGTTTGCTGACCCTCGTGTAACCAAAACCAGTAGGGAGATCGAGTGCCAAGCTACTATCATGACCAATAACAACGTCTGTGTTCATCCAGTGCAAGCTAAGAGTTGAGGCAACTTTTAGATTATTGTTTTTCATAATTGTTCACATATTTTATCATTACGCCATGGTTTTATCATGCAAAAATAATACAAATCTATATATATATGTATCCATGAATACGAAGATGCCTTTAATCCTGCTTTACTCAGACTATTATGGCTGAAATTATTCCACCAATGGACTTTAGATATAACTGAACCATTCATCATCCATATGGTGATAGGACTTGAAATGAAACAGGCAACCCTAATTCAAGTTAATACACTATCCCGAATCGTTCTCTGCCTTTAGTGTGTTTCCTTTGAGATGAGGTCAGTTCTTGATAGTAGCATTCCATCATCCCATCAACCAAACAACTGTATGACTGTGGTTAATAATGGGATGCAACAGCCAGCAACCCAGGTTCGTTGATCATTGTGTGAAAATATGCAATCTGAGTAATAATTTTTAAAATTAAGCAATGTTCTAGATGGGTTATAAGAGGCAAAAGATTTTTTTTTGTTCCAACATGGAAGCAATTGAACTAATCAGCTTTTATCACAATTTCATATAGATAATGTTAACGGCAGGTTCATGGCTCTTATCTACTGACATATGATTGCTTGAAACCTGATCCCTGTTATGGTCATGATCTTGATCATCAAATGTCTGCTATCTGATCCACAGAAAATCTAATTTTATCACCGAAGCACAATAATAGTAATTATTTCCTACCTTATCATTATTACCAGATATGTTTTACTGATTTTCAAAAAAAGGGTCAGTTAAAATTAGAAATATTCTGCTTTTCTGTAATTTAGGTGTTTTGGGCGAGTGTTGAATGGGGAGTTTTTTACTGCGAATACTTTACTCCTCTAGGGTACTTGTTTTGTTGGTTTTAAGAGTATAAATTCCTATATATATTACAAGTTGTCTGCTCTAGACCATATCAGGATAACTCTAAGCATCACTTAAGAGGTACAGTGCCCTCCACTTAACTCAAACATCTGGGGATCGCCAAATTTAGTCCTAATTGAGCAGACTGAATTACGTGACATTAAAATGTGTTGAAAGTTGGCTGACGGGACCAGTGACATCTGTTTGAATTAACGGGAGCTCTGAATTATGAAGCCTTAATTGAGAGGATTACGCTGTACTGATCATGCTCAGGAGAATAAATATTTTTGATACAAGTAGTGGTCAAAGCTAGTTCTGACTCTTGGATGTATTTTATGGTTGTGCATAACCATCCAATCTGAGATATGATCATGCGATTATGAACATTATTACAAATCAAAATGTTCTGACCCAGCAGTTTCATATCAGCCAGCACTCTACACTGCATCTTCTGGCTGCTTGCCATGGTTGGCAGGTAGCATATTCCACATCCCACATTTCATAATTCTCGTCACTGGACATCCTGGTTATGCATTAGGTGAGCTAAAGAAATATCTCTAGCACCACCAGCATATTCAGTAAATCAAGTATTTCAATCTAGGATAAAATTAGTTTGTGACATTGAATCAAAAGACTTGACGAAACTGAGGGAAGCAAGATAAAGATGAAGAAATATGAGAGTGACAACATTACAGAAGGAAAGGAAGAATCTGAGAGTACGCAACTGATACTGCAAGACAATCAAGATGGACGCAGGTCAGAGCTGTCTGTAGTTAAACAGAATGTGATGTTAGTCTCTCTGCTGATGCTGCACTTGAGCGTCATGATGGCAGACTCCCTTTTAGTTCCTTTTTACGGAACTTCAGCAAAGAAAAAGGGCATTAACAATATACAAGTTGGAATAGTGCTGGCAGCATATGAAGCCGCCAGGTTTGTGTCAGCACCAATCTATGGAATAGTGGTAAGGAGAGCAATATAATAATACTTCCAATATGATATATACACCTATAACCATACCCAAGGTTACGAAAAAATCACCATCATAAAATGTTCTAGTAAACATCAGATTATTTTTCCTTTGAATACATCGTATAACGGATCGATATAAACTTTATCAATGAGAATAGTGTTTTTATTTTTAAGATACAGCGATTTGGACCAAAAGGGATGTGTTTCGTAGGCAGCATTTGCTGTGGAGTCAGCATAATCGCATTCGGGTGAGTAAAGCTGTACCTAATCATAATATTTTAATTACATTGGCTTGAAATAGATTGCCGATGTTAACAAGGTAGGATACAGTTTTGGGCGTAAAGTACCACAGTTTGATCCACAGTGCCGGATGTCACTTTTTGTTGATGCTGGTAGCCTTTCATCCAAGGTTGTTTGAATCAGACCACGAATACAAGAGGCATACTGTGTGTCACAATCAGTATAAAGACCCCCATCGCCAGCGTAGAGGGCGCTACTCCATACAAGCCACCAGGTGGCCCTGTTAAATAGCACCAGTCAAAATAACCCCATTTTATCCCCGTGAAAGGCCTGTACTACTGTCAGTACCAAAAAAGGACCTTCAGGGAATCTTTGATTTTGGATCGCAGATGCCAGACGGTACAATGAGATATGTAAACAAATGTATCAAGTGACCTCCATTGTATTTAGCATACACTAGAATAAACAACAAGCAGAGTGACACAAAAGTGATCCATCAAAGAAGTAATATTACATGGATTATGCTAATCCAAAATCAATCCAAAATGCAAGTTGACAACCATAAGTTAGTCCAAAAATAGAACAATAAATTCCAGAAGATAAGCTGGGGAACAGAAGTGTATATATATAACATATGGAGTGACCATAGAACCGTTTCATATAACAAAGCCAAAATACACTCTAATTGGCTGAGAGCTAATCTGACGACAGCACAAAAAGTCAGCAAAAAGGGCAACTATATAAAGGCCAAAATTTTTAACAGTTTTAAACAGTTTTGAAACATTTTTGGAACATTCTTGAACAGTAAATTATAATTAAATTACATTACAAGAACAAAGTTTAAGGTAGGAAGTTTATAAGTATAAGTATATATACTGTTTATCCGTTCCTCACAATACACTATTTGTTGTCAGATTTTTGTGGAGTGTCTCAACACAACTCTAGATTTCACGCTACCAACCCATCATAATCTACTGACCAACTTTGCATGCTGGAAATAATATGACCGTGGTAGAATCAAGTCAGCGCTTTTGTCATAGTACAGTGATAATTGAATAAAATTGACCATAAGAGAAAACAGAATCTGTCTGAATTAGGATTTAAACTACAGCCTGACATGTAACACTTAACTCAGCTATAAGCCCTTTGTTGTGAGAACAAGGAGTATGCAACTTGTGAATTAGACTTGTTAAATTTCGTCTTGCTACAACCGTGATATACAAAGCAAAAAAACTAAATTAAAGGTCATTGTGCTGAGCTTGCTTTTGCAGGTTGGTATACTACGTCAATGACAGTTACTTCTTCTTAATGTGCGTTATCTTAAGGCTAATTACTGGAAGTTCTTCTGTTATGTTGACGGTAGCCATGACAAGTGGGCTGATGAAAGTCACAGATTACAAGAGCACTACTATCATGGTGAGTGATAATCATGTTGTTGTGGAGGACATTACCATCCAATCCATAGGTTTTTACTGCCTGTTTGCATTCTAGCATGTTATATTTGGTGATATACCAACACAAGATCTATATTTCACCATACCTATGATTGTGTCAGAATAGCATTATTTCTATTTCTGTTATCTGTGAGTTGCTCCAATTTGTAAAGGGGCACTAGCCCTCTGCTATTAGACTTCTGGGCAATAATGTGATTGGTAATTTATGAAGGGTGTATGTACGCCCTACCATTCAGTCTAAACCGCTGTGTTGTTGACCTTGGCTTGAAACTAACCTCAATTCGAACATTACTTGTCGCAGGTATGCTGTATATTGCTGTATATAATTAAAACAATAAAATACAAGTATGTATATTCATATAAATGTATAATATATATATATATATAAAAGACTGTTTAAAATGAGGAGGATGTACAAAGTAACAAATCTGTAAGTAAGAGTATTGTTCCTTCTATGTTTATTCAAAGATTACGCACTAAATCCATAGTTTATACATGTAAAGTTTCGCTTTTGATGTTATTATTGATTATGTTATTGGGCACACTACATTCGAAAAAGGAGTTGTCTTCACAATATGTAAGAATAGGCAACTCCAAATAAATATGTGATGTCTATTGTAATTTGGCTAATATTAAATATTAATAGCGCGCTCTTTAATCATTTGTAAAATAAAAGACACTCATTTTGACACCAAGAATGACTATTAAAATGAAGAATAGTACAAATAACATATTTATACACTACTTTGGAAGCACTGCCATCTTCACAGGGGGCACCTAGCAATGATTTCCTGTCACCGTCATGTGCTTGAATATGATGGTCACTAGCTGATTAAGACTGATTAAATTCAACTTACTGTGACTTCATTCAACAACGCCTCAAGAAAAAAAGTCATGGATTTTATTTGGCTTGCCAGACATAAACAAATGTTTCATATTTCTTGCTCTGTACAAATTATATTATACAATTTGACCTTTCAGGGTTTGATAGAAGCTTCAATGGGAGCTGGTTTCACAGTTGGGCCTGCTATTGGCGCTTTATTTTACAAGGTAATATAATTACTGTATATCTCTGATACCGTTATTTTTGATTGATTTAGAAGTCTTTAATTCGTGACATCATATTGCACATGCGTTGATGAATTCCGAAGGACAAGACAAATGGTACCGATCAATCATCGGACAAGATTGCACAAAATTAGATGGGCTGATTATTTTGTATAGTCACTGATATTGAATCAAAATTCACAGATTTCTATTTTGATATAGTAATCGGGAAATTTTGAATCCCATAGAGGTGTAGAAAAACACAATGTAATAAACAAATAGATGAAGCATAGATGCTGATGTTCTGATAGATCCTGCGATCACTCTAGTTTTGAATCATGCTCGAGTTTTTAACCTGATTTTGTTTTTCGTTATGAGTAAGCAGTAAAATACAGAACATGAACTTGACTGTTTTGTCATTGCAGTCAAGCGGATACGTCGCATGCTTTTTGATTTTTGGCGGATTTATAACCCTGGCTTCCATGCTGATCCCGATTGTGGTCCCAAAGATGGGTGAGTATTGCATCTGCAAATCTAGCTTAGTGTGGTGTACCATACAATGCTATCCCCTACCCAAGCCTAGCTTAGTGTGGTGTACCATACAAGGCTATCCCCTACCCAAGTCTAGCTTAGTGTGGTGTGCCATACAATGCTATCCCCTACCCAAGCCTAGCTTAGTGTGGTGTACCATACAATGCTATCCCCTACCCAAGCCTAGCTTAGTGTGGTGTACCATACAAGGCTATCCCCTACCCAAGCCTAGCTTAGTGTGGTGTACCATACAAGGCTATCCCCTACCCAAGCCTAGCTTAGTGTGGTGTACCATACAATGCTATCTCCTACCCAATGACAAGCTGGTATGACAACTAAAGAAAGAAACCAGGGGTCCAAGCATTTGGTTGTGTATGATCTGATAACCATAACGCATATGTTGTGTTAATAGGAAGGCAAGGGTGATATGGATGAGCTTGTGGGATGCGAGTGCACATCTCAGAGCAGTGGATAGTGGGATAGCTATCTCTATCAACCCATCCTTTTTGGGGATGGTTAGATGGTATTCCCTGCCAGGAAACTTGGGTTCGAGTCCACTGGGAGCTATCTAGATCAAGTATTTAGGGTGTATATACTTTCAGGTTTGAGTTACCGCTTTCTCTGCAGAAATATCTAGGTAGTGAGCTGTGGAAGTGCATTTATTTATTCTCATACACATTATTTTGACTTAATCCCATTTGCCTGTCGAAGCAATTGTTTTACTTTTCTCTCCTCTAGAACCAGATTCAGCGAGTGAGAACACAGGGCTCAGAGGATTCCTATGTATAATCAGTATACCTGGAGTATTCCTAGCAGGGTTCTTAACAACATCTATGTCCAAATTTGGAACCAATATGATTTTCTCGTTTGTTCCAGAACATATGAACACAGAGGTAAGTTATGGTAAAGCTCTTTGATTGCGTTTCTATAGAGGCTTACTATCCACACCTTCCCACTACAGGGGTTCCTTCAAACTGCCAAATCAGCTATTTGTGATCACAGAGCCATCCTGCACCCTGTTTGAACAGCTCCAACTTGTTTATAGTCATGTTACCCTATGAGAAACCATGAAGTTGGTATTTTCCAGCAGGCCTAAAGACATTGTGTAACTATTGGTAGGGCAGGAGCAAGTGAGGTCGGATAACCTTCCTGATCTGATCTGCATCCCTATTTGACTTACCTAATATAGTCAACTATTATGAAGAGAAGATATTGAGTCTCCAGCTACCTCTGTAGCATATGAATAATTGCACTCTATTTTTATTTCAGTACCCTGGCGAAGCACAGACGGCTGTTACGGTGTTTTATACTGCTTGCCCAGTTATATACTTGATTAGTACTGTACCAGTATCTAGGATAGTCAACAAGGTAAGTGTTTAATGGGATGCGATCGCTGAGAAAGTAAACAAGGTCAAAATATTGTCTGTTACACTGATTGAAATACCCTTTTTTTTCTTTTTTCTTAATACTTTTATTGACATCACAATGTTTTTTGTCATGTGCCAAGAGAAGAAAGGAAAAAAAGCAATTTGTAGAGGTGCCCTTCATGCTGTGTTAGTGATACTGATACTAAGCGTACCAATTTTATTTCTAAGCAATGAAACAAACTTATCGGTACCCGAAGTATGATGCTGCTTCGTAAACTTTGTGTTTGAAGCATGAGCTCTGAGTTTTCTACTATGTAGGGATATGTCTGGTCTTTAATGGTTGTCTGCTGGCTGGTAGCTGCTACGATCTATATATGTATTACTCCCTACGTGCTTCACTTACTCTCAGGCAGAATTCAGTAAGTGGCCTTTCTACAAGCTGATACTTCTTCAATTAATATTAGTACACTGGGGATCACATTTATAATAAAAATCTGGTTTCTTCATGGTGCATCGGATAGGAGTATGAGGTGGAGGTGGCTCTTGTTCTCTAGGGGAAGATACATTTGGCATATCAGCATCAATCACAATAGGATTATCTCACACATATTAAGTTCTACAGCTGAAGAGAGTGAACACTCTTGATTACATTGATCTAATAATTGGTCAAATCTTTTCAGAGAGCCTTCTACACTAGAAAATAATCGATAATTGAAAGCTGTATAAACCCCATTACAAATTCCACATGTCTGTCATCGTCCCCAACATGAAGAATTTTTCATGAACACACTCAGAGGGTACAAAAAAAAGTGAGTCTTGCTCTGGATGGGATTAGTTCTTTTGTGGGTTTTTCCTTGAGCTTGGACACCAGCGATGTTATTTCGTATTATAGCTATGAATGGTGGTATACTGTGATAATCTTCGGACTTTCTGAACTCTTCTATACTGCTCTTATGATAGCTCCTTTCCAAGCGTGTCTTGATCTGGTCAGGTTAGTAGACAACACTTACGCATCCCTCCGTATCATTCTTGTCTTTATTCTTTATCAAAATAAAAGTCCGTGCTAGGCCTACACAAAATTTGAACAAACTGTAAATGAAAATATCGAAGCTCAATGTGACTTGTTTGATATAGAATGACAACATGAAAGGTGAATGTGTGTCTGCTATCAGCTCCCTTAGTTGATTTAGTTGATTGAGCCTCAAATAATAAAGCTCATCTATGGCCTTCTCTATCTCCATTTAACTTTTACCGTTACAAGTCATCCAACTTGTCTTGCCCTTGCAGCATAAACGGAATCAAGAGAGACAACCTTGGAACATATGGTATGCTATCGGGCATAATAAATTCTGGGTTTAACTTTGGATCAACCCTAGCTCCAGCTGTAGCCGGAACTATCACACAGTATCTGGGGTTTGCCTGGACTTCTATTGTGGCCACCGGCCTTTACACAGTGATGGTAAGCTCTGAATAATATGATTGTAGGCGTTCTAATAATTAAATTGTTAGTCATTTTGAACACACCGTCCTAAACTCTTTTGACTGTCTTCATATTATTCTCTTGCTGTCTGACTGTTCCAACTATGTGAACAAGTTGAGACTCCTAAAATGATGACCATTACCCTAATGGTGTTGTAGAGAGTAAATAGGATTAAGAGATAATATTTGGTTGACAACCACCTATTCAACCTCGCCTTCTCAAAGCAAAATTTTGAAGAAAAAAACTGCAAACATTATTTTGTTATTATTTTTAAAAAAATCAAGTTGTCTTATCACACACCACATCCCAAAGCATTGGCAGCGAAATATTAGTTGCCTTAGGGGCGCAGCCGCAAGATCTGCACCAGGTTGCTCTCTGTTTGCAAGCAGGTAGGAGCACACCTGGGGGCCAATCAAACCCCAGTAGTCGATGGACTGCAGCGCATGGGGTTCAAACCCACGACCCACAACAATTGCGTGCTAAAGGAACTGCGTTTTAACCAACTGAGCAACCTTGCCCAGGTTAAATAATACAAACTATTATGCTTTCTAGGGCCTTATGATGATTGGATATCTGTGTTATATGAGATTACGCAGCAAGCCACTCAAATAAAGTATTTGCAGAGCAGATCGAATAGCGGAAGGAAAAAAGTCATACACAAAGCATTCTTGGAATTATGTCTGATATTACAGGACCATTTAAATAAGTGATTCTACACATTTATTCACTCCCAACAATGACAGAATTAATGTTATAACCAGACATTCAACCAGAGAAAAATGTGTGGTAGTTTATATAAATACAGGAATTGGAGCTCTGCAGCTTTTCAAATACAGATGAATTCATTCTCAAACATTTGATTCTAAATATATGAGTAAAAACTCATGCGTCCTCTACTTTTTATGGGTTTTGTAAAAGTGGCCGCATATTTTTTCTATCCATAATGTAACTGAGTTTAATACAACCAAAGTATGTTCCGAAAGTTGATAAATGTAATTGTGAGGTTTTATATCACAATAGGTCGACGTTGAAGGTGTTAGCAATCAGGTGACAGTCTTTCCTCCCCATAGGCCAGCAGTCAACAATCCTCATCATCCACTTGAGTGGGTTGAAGTTGGAATAACAACAACAACAATATCGCTGCCACTTCCTGAAGATTTTTAGTAACCCTAAACACTTTTTACACTCTTTTATACCTGAGAGGAAGCCTTTGAATCGCAGACAGTCTGCTCACAGTATGGATTCTTTTATTACCAGAGCCAGGACCACCAAATGCCAGAAAAGATTTTTCAATTTTTCAGTTCAAAATTTTATGTGAGAGCATTTGCTAAGCCAATCGTATTATATAAATGATTTTCAACATTTCTTACGGTGGAAAATAAACTCATTATCATTAATCTGCACGAAGTTAGAATAGTATAAAACATGTGTTCATAATTCCCCAGGGATAAAGTCAATCCAATGATAAATAACACATGAATAAACACACCTGAGGGCACTGGGGATGGAATAGTCAACCCGAAAAGCAACCTGACATGATAATTAACCGTTAGCAACCACGCTTATTCTGATAACGCCATCTCACCAACTCCCTCTCTCAATTTTAAATGAGTGAACTATGTACTGTGTATGTCTATACCAGCCGCGATCAAGTGAATATATGAATATAATTCATGACTTCCAAGTAATTATTTTATCTACAATTTGCAGGGGATTCCCATGATTGACTTAAAGTTGTTTTAAAAATTATCAAAGTCTAGAGTCTGAACTAACGAACTAACGCACTAACACTGAATATTTAATTAGCAATATAGATATCAAGGGCGCGAATTCACCTAATTACAAATTCCGATGATTTATTGGTTTTCCCAATTGTACTTATACATTTGGAATTCCCAGTAATGGTTTACCAATTTGAAGGGGATTCCCATTGGCCTATAGCAATTTAATACATTTTGTACAGTTTGCACAGCCCATGACTACCAATTATTTATTGGCTTTGTAGGTTCGCAGTGCAGTTGTTGTTGATTACTTAGTGATAACAGGCAAAAGCGCGACCTGTTCAACTGTAATAAAATTGATTATTAATAATCAATGTAAAATCCAATACCAGTTGAGAGCTACTGTGTATGGGATTTTACACTGATTATTTATAATCAATTTTATTACAGTGGAACAGGTCGCGCATTTGTCTGTTAAACAAGTCAATGGGGATTCCCCTCTATTCTTACATCAACTATTGCATAGACCTAATCATCAGTCTCAGAGCACTGAACAACTGGAACAACATACGTAAGGCTGGTGAACTGAGGAATCTGAGTAGGCATGGCAGGAGATCTGACAGGTATGGTTTGGTGCTTGATATAATCAAATTAATATTTTAATTGGCATGCCCTAAGGTGCGTTACAATGTGGGAAGGATTGACTATGGTAATCTTGTACATGCGCAAGTAATCCTAAAGCTTTTACAAGTATAGGGTCCCATGCTCTCTCTTTGGTATACGAGTACGGCCTGCATCGGCTTCCTCCAGGATTATGATGCTCTGAGCGAGGGAGCTCATAGGTGAGCTCATAGCCAGCACACTGGTTTTTGGGCAAACTAGTGATCTCTCTTGTGTTTGAGATGCTTGTTGAGGTTATCTTGGTTGATGGAATATAGGCTAAGATGAGGATACCTGTTTATTGCAATCATGCACCAATGACAGGATAAAGTTGTATGAGGCACTCACTTACACACAAAACAACTGTATCACAATACAAATTATTTATTCACAATACCGATTTATGAATACCTACCGAGAGCTTGAAGTCCAATATCATGGTAGGATTTGATGGTTGGTTTGATACAGTGAATGGTTTTGAGTGTACTTGAGAAGACCTTAAAACAGTAGCCTTGTCACACAGCTACTTTTTAGCCTGGTAACAAGGCTATCAAAACAGTGCTCAGCTCTGGGCATGAGCTGATCTCTGCAAAATTGACTCTCGGAATTCCGAAGCCATCTGATTGGCTACCTGCTCTGGTGGCGCGCTCTCAAATGCGTGCGGAATTGTTAGAAAGAGTTATCTTCTATTGTCACTATTAGCTAAATTTTACTGGTAGTTAATGTAGGGGGATCCTTTTTCCCCAGACCAAAATTGCAATCAGAACCCAAACTAAACTCATTGTTCTTGCACATGCACAAATTCAAGTCACGCATGATGCATACTTAACCTTACGACACCTTCTTTGTGGTAATGATAGCCTAGTTTATCAGTGATTTATATGCCCAGTCAGATCACGAGAGTCAGTATGGTGCTGTACTTGTTGTCTCTGGCTGAAACCTTGTGTGCTGTGTGGTCTACTTTGCGACAGCTGTAGCATGTACTTCACATTCCTACAACAATCATGTCTGTATGTAAAACCAAAGATTATTAATAAAGTATGGGATGAAAAGATGAGAATCAAAGTGATGATTATAAACGATTGTAGATTGCAGATGTGTGGGTATGAGTTTGGTGGTCAAATATGCTAAAATAATAATAATATTACTTGATTGACATAAAATTCCCATTACCATAAATATATTATCTTTTGCAGTAAAACTCCCGACTGGTGAATTTTTGGATAAGCTGCCTCTAGGTATCGGCAAATGGGTCAGGTCCGTTCTCTCGTTTATACAAGGAGGAGGACATCCGAGCTGCGATGAGATGAGAGAGCTTGGGCGAGGTGAAGGGTACATTCTGGGTCACCAGGCTGGACTTGAACTTGGAAGATCTGACTCAACTCAAGGTTATGAGAGAGGCCAAGAGCATGGCCTTGAGCTTGGGAGGCTGAAGGGTTTTATAGAGGGAAGAGCAGAGGGCTTCTCTGCGGGTCTAGTTCAGGGTAATCATACAGGCTATCTCGAAGGTCACCACAGGGGGTTTTTGGACGGATGTACCGAAGGATACTGGAATGGAATCTTCACCCTTGGTGAGCAATCAACATACATCTGACTCAAACAACACAAACCAATAAATGTGATAGATGTAGTGAACATAAAGCTATCCTTTGTCTCATGAGAATCTCGAAAAGCTTTGTTCATGTTACAAGTCATTGTTATTCCAATAACATCATCATTATTTTGCAGGTATTGCGATACTACTTGTCATGGCAGCTGTACTGGTTATAGTTTGGATTTGGATTTTTCAATCTCAATACTACAATTACAAACAGCAAAAGCTTAGGGCAAAAGTTGATCAACACAAACAGCGGAAACCTGAACGAGAAGACACAACTTCATCACCCTCAGTACAGGGACATGAGCATTTAGACTGAGGACAAAACCTTTCCAAGTTAATTGTGCATGCAAATAATATATTGTTAAAACATCATGGTTTATACACCTCTTATTCCCTCATCTACAGTTATGTATAGTACAATGTCAGTGACTCTTGACCTTACCGCTGCACAAAGCTTTCTGGTTTCAGTAATAGGCCTATATAATATGTGTATTCACAGACATAGAACAAATACGCATTCTCTCGTAGATTTTTACCTGATGCTTCGAAGTAAACTATTAATTGATTTGGAGACTTATGATTAATTTAGAAACTATCAATTGATTTAGAGACTATGAATAATTGTTTATAATTATTTAGATTTAGAGGTTTACGGTTATGACCACTGATCATTATATATATGCATGGATCAGTGGAATATATCTAACTCTCCACAAGCACATTAAATTTAATGTTTGGTAAAGAGAATGTATTTCTTTTATTGGATTTGTCCAACCGTTCACTTGTAAAACTTTTATAAAGCACCTTGCCTGAGTTTCAGAAGGTTGTTACTGGGACGTCATTCATATTGTAACATAAAAGCTCCAGATTTTAGCTAGACCCTATTACGGATACAAAGTTGTATACTGAGGGACCTGCGTTATTATGTACCAGCACTAATCCTTGAATTTATATCATTGGTTATTACTGGTTATTACATCATGCAACTCTAAAGTCTAAAGTAGTCTATGAGGAGAGGGATCCATACAATTGTAGCACTAGTATATCTGATTATCAATGAGTGAGCCAATGAGTGTAGCCAGATTCCATGGACTAATCATCATTATGGTGTACAATAATCCATCTATGTATCATGATTTTCTTTGAACTCATCCAATGAGAGAAACTCTTTCAAATATATCAGTATTATCTTTTAATCAAGCTGATAATCAGGTGTGGCATCAGGGAGTTTGGGATAAACTCCCTGATGGCATTGAGTTTATACTCTGAGTCGTCTTTCTATGATTAAGTAGAGGATAACTCCATGTTAAACCCGAAAAGGAAAGAGTGCTGAAGAATAATATGGTGTAATCAAGCACAACACAGATGAAATTTCTTATTTATATTGTAAATGACAAATAAAGAAGAGATGATAAGTATATGATCAATAAATAATTGTAAAATAAATACAAAAATATAAAAATATGCATTATATGTAATATGTATATATATTTATTGGACATGAATACAATTTGGAGGGAGTTGAGAATAGAGTTCACTTTCTGTGCTCACAAAAAGATGTGAATCAATACAAAAATTGCTGGTGCAAATAAATAGCATCAACCTGCGAGAGGTGGATTCCCTATCACTCCAAGACTTCCTGAAATTACAGAATGCAAAACATGATTCATCTTTAAAAATACTGTTAAAGCCTCGGAGAGGAATAAACTGTGATTGATGATAAACTCAAAGAAAATATTATTAGGATAATATGTGTATTAGGACGGCTTGCTGTGTTTGTGTTAGTTTGTGTTAGTTTGTGTGATAGATGGCACAGTACTAATAGCATTATAGCTCACACTCTCTGTAAAGGTTTTGTTAGCATTGTAAGACTCAGTAGTAGAAGGAGAAGTTATCTTACTTTGTGGACATCCTGAGGGTCCATAGCTGAGTACTCTAGAGTCAGTACAGGTACATGATCCGTCATCGTTACATAATCCACTACAGTTCTTTCTCTCACATGGCGCTGTAAAGTAATAATATAATCATAATAGCAGTTACTGGTAGAATTGGTGTATAAGTACATCCACATCCCTATCTGTATGCTTTGAATGAGGTTCATTTTTGGTCCAGATGGACTTACTGACGGTCTGTGCTGGATTGTCATGAACGGGTGGAGATTTTGTTTGATGGATGGGCAGAAAATATTTGGCCAGAAGTCTTTAGTAGACATTAAGGCATGGATGGACAGACTATTTGTAAATGGACAGGCGGAGCAGGTGTTACCTGCCTATGATATCCTAGGCCAGGAAATTTTGTTTAATCTCACTTGATAACAAGGAAATCTAAAGATAGACAGAAAGATGGAGATTTGGCGAATGTAGCCCAATGAACTGACACGAACAGGAAGGGGCAATAATGTGTTGTCAGCTGCACATATATGGTATTCATAATATTCCAGGGGATTTTCTGGAAACGGCATAGAAATATAAGCTTCTTTGTGAAATAAACATGTGATAAACTTACGTAGACACATTTTGCATGTATTTCCTGGCAGCATAAAAAAGTCATCAGGGCATTCTTTCTCCACATCACTCTCAGGGCAGGGAGATTCAGTAGTTACCACCGTAGATGAACTTCCAGTCTCTGTAGTGTGATCTTCGCCACCATCTTTCCCCTTTTCCTCCTCCTGTTCTTTTTCATCACCAAACCTAGATACCTTCTGTGAGAAAAAAATGAAAATTTAGTGGTGTGAAGTTGTATGAAAATCAAACTTTCAACCTGAGTTCCAACCTGATGGGACATGAAGGCAACAAATCGAACACAAAGGTAATTTGTCGTATATATATATATGCTGCCTTTGCCTAATACTCGGTACCAGGATGATTCAGAATTTGAAAAAAAGTGCGTATGAAAATATAACATAATTAGAATAATTCTGTTTTGCTGCATATTTTATATATATATATATATATATATATATATATATGTATATTTACATATTACAACAAGAAATTGTAAGAAAACCACATTATGCATATTTGGTACTTACTATGGATATGTCGATGTCAATTGCTTGAGAGTAATCATCTCCTGTGTACTTCTGCAACAAATATTCAACATGGATTTAGTTGAAAGAGAACTTTTACTTTTGAGTTTATGGACAAGGAAAAGTAAAAAGTAAAAAAGGATTGACACAAAGAATGGCAGAGTATGAATATTTGAATGTTGTATTACACAACAAGCGGTTTTGTCAATTGAAACAGAAAAAAATGCAGCTGCAAATCAATCAGTCATCATTGCAACACTTACCTTTATCACATGCCTGCTGTCAGCAACAGGTAATCTGCTCACTGTCATCAGAATAAGAGCTAACACAATGACATTACAATTCATTTTCAATCTATAGATGTTGATAAAATTTTTGGAAAACTGATATTGTTTTACAAACTCAAGATGCTCTCCGTTGGAAATTGTGAATATTTCTGGTGAAGCTTGTACATTTATACCCTTTCCTAGTAATGGGCTCTAGTATGTGGCTTTTGATTGGCGCACACACAATTTTGTCTCAATATATCACACCTACAATTTATTAGCATCAATTAACTATTGCCACACTGATCTCCATGTCAACAGGAACGACAATTATCGAGGAAAATCCTATCAAGTCTTCATTGAGCAATGCATTCCAAATACATAAAACAGATATGTCTCATTAAATAATCTAAATGGAATGGTTGCCTGCAAATCAGTGATTTACGAACTTTTTTAGATGAATTGGTGAAATTGCACAATCACAAAAGTAGAGGTATCAATAGCTAGATTAACGATGCAATCACACTTATTTAATAATTCTCAGAAATTTTATGAGAATTATTTAGGTTTTTACCTCACAAATTACATTATAAAACTGGCTACATACAGTTATTGCCACATTTCCGTTCATCACGCTTGAGTGACAGCAGTGTTATTTTAGACCGATTACCACGTCATCTAATTCATTGATACTTGATACAGCAGACAACTAGGCTAAGCTAGATTAAACAAGCTAGGCTAGCTTCGAATTTAGTTCCTTTCACTGCCTAAAAAAATTCATAGCAGCAAACTTTTGCAATTGCTGATTCATCGGTGGTTTCCTCATACACAAAGTCATCAGAGGTAGCAATATCACCGACTCAACTCATGTTAGAGGAAGTTGGGTCATAAAAATTGTTTCCTTGTAGTGGGTGATTCCTTTGCCAAAAACTATTATCTGATATTCCTATTTTTAGGACTAGCTCTAGCTTATACAACAAACGGTGATGGTAAAGGCCATGCCCTGATCCTGAGATAAAGAGCAGACACTTATCTTTTCGGAAATTAGATAAACAAATTTGATGTTTTTATTGTAATTATTTGATTATAGGCTTACATATGGATGTATGTAGACCAAGTTTGTTCCAATTGCCTGCATTCCTGTTGCTCCCTTCAACTGATCACGTGCATGCAACCAGTGGATCGGGGCAACTCGGAATGCAGGCATATGGACCAAACATGGTCTAGGATGTATGGGGTGTGCGGCAAAATGGATTACCGTCCATCTTTATTTTAACGCAGTCCAGTGGAAGGTCCTCGCTGAATGCAGGATGGAAATGGACCAACACACTTTTTTTAAGGGACAGAGAATATTTGTTTTGACTCAGTATAAAAGAGGTCATCATTGATGATTGACATCATCTAACCACAACGGAATCGAAAATATCAATTTTTGTGAGCAGTAAAATTTATTGCAAGTCAGTTGGGCCAGCAATGCTGCTTGTTGGCTTTTGAAGTAATTAAAATCAACCATTTGATGTGACTTCTGAGATTATAAAAACACACTGTTTCCTTTGATCAATAAAGTTCACAAACACAATTTCAAGCCACAAGTTTAGCTGGAATTTTGTACACAATTGCTGCCAAACAGATATCGCAGAGTAAGGATATATCCTTACTATGTGTAGATATATTGCCAAAGCTATATATAATTATAACTATCATTAATTTCTGACAAGTCCATTAACTTGCTCGGAAAACTGATGGATTATTTTGTGCTGGGATGCCTCATGTGAAAATTTAGACTGGTACTCACCGAAGGTCCTACAAGTAAAGGGTAAACCTGCAGTTACTTTGCCTGCTACTATCATTACACATGTTTTTGTGGTGCATCCTCAAATTTTCAAATTCAAATTCTGTTGTTGGAAATTTTCAGGGATTTTTGGAATGGCTAATCTGACAAATTATCAATTGGCAACCTGTGCTGAGAATACCTTGTTATATTAGTCATGGCCTTGGATGCTCTATAAAAATTGAATAATTGATAACAGAAAGAATAGAAGCAAGCAAAGCGAACACTTCCTTCTAGATATTATTTGACATATAAGAATAGCCATTGCATTACACGATCAATGAAATATTTGGAAGATGCTTCATAATAAATAAAAGCCTTGACAAACAAGATGAACAGGTGGTTGATAACTGTTTTTCCAACCTTAAGCGTAAAAATTATGATTAATGTAGGTTATAAATGTTTCAGTACAATGTAGATATTTCAATATTGTATGTGTAATAGTTCAATGATGCGTAATGATGTCATAAGAATTTGATCGGTGAGAGCAATAGGAAATTGGAGCAAAACAAGAATATTCCAATAATATTGAGCAATTGGTTACTAACACAGGCCCGTAGTTTAAGGGGAGGCAGGGAGGCCCTAGCAAGCTGAATGAGGTGGTCAAATACAGACTAATTGAATAATCCATGTCATAAACAGCTCCTTCAGGATTTCCTTTTGCTATTTATATAACCTAACTTGCTTTAGTGAGGTTGCAGCACCCCTCCTAGTGATGTTTTAGACTGGCCTCGAATCTCTGCCTCCCCTGCCAATTTTACTAAACTAAGGCCCTGTAACATAATGATATAATAGAAACCAGACTGTGTTCAAAGCACTGTAGAATCTGGTGAGAAAATATGAAATGGTCGGACATGATGTTTTTTTAAGTGGACACATAAAGTTTTGAAGCATGAAAACACATAGCCAGCATTCCCAACGAAAGTATAGCCTTGGTGTACCCTTATTTGTGATATTGATAAAAAAAAGCATCGGCAGTCACAGTTATCTTATATCACCTTGAAGACTCTACACTTAATGTGGCTATTTAAGGTAGAGATACGGGGAGGGGTCAGCAAATGTTCACCATAGGAAAGCTGCTGCTTTAACACCCAGCCCGCACCCAGCCTATGAAAGAACACACAGGTGTTGCTACTTCAGTCATGAGCATCATGACTGAAGTAGCAACACCTGTGTGTTCTTTCATAGGCTGGGAGTTAAATAGCCACATATTAGTAGGTTTCTCAGCAGGAAATTAAATCAAGGGTAAGAATCATACTTTCCATCGTTGTCATGAATTTAGAAGGGTCACTTTCTCAATTGCGGCAGAATAGATATGAGTATTAAATATTCTAAACTTTACAAGATGTAATATAGCTAGCTACAGATTTCAGCATTGTATCGTATTGATGCTGCATGATTCCTGCAATAAAGTCGATCAATTTATTTTTATAACTGCTACAATATAGAGCTAATCAACCTCAAGTCCACAGTTTTTGGAAAAAAACATGTAAGCCTTAAATATCGAAACTTGTAAAGCATTCGACATCAGAGCATAAATTTTGGTTGAAAACCAACCTGAGGCCTTCTTGGAGTTGTTTTATTCTTTTACAGAGAAACACAACTCACAGAAGTGAGCTTAGCTTATTTTTTCATAAGTCTGATGCGATGGTTTGTTTTCAACCTTTGTCTGCTTTGTGACAAGAAGAGGGAGCTGAAAATACACTCCAACAATTCTGAAAGTGCCGCATATCCATCAACAAGACAACTAGAATGAACATTTTACCTATTTTATTAATATCATACAACTCCTACTTTCGCTACAGCTGTGGATCTGGTAGAAAAATGATGGATTATGAAGAGTTTGAAACTCTGGCTAAGTAAAATGGAAATATATATCTTTAAATACTCTATAGATGGTTATATAAATATATATACAAAATAGAAAATATATAAAATCAAAACAAAAAGAAGTGTTTCCGAGTTTAACTTTCTATGTATTATTTACAACAAGCAACTGAAAACTAAACTTAGAATGATATTGACACATCTACAACTACTTTGTATGTATGACAATGGGACCTAGATCAGATAATTGACGAGCAAGTTAAATAAAATGTTACATAACACTCAGGTAGAGCAGCTGGCGATATATATGAAGGCGAATTATCTACACCAAAAATAAACCACTAAAAGCCAGCCAATATTAATATAATTGCTAGTGTGATACAAAAATATATATACAAAATATTAAAGCCCGCATACATGTGAGATAAGTTCTCACGGTACTTAAACGTTCTGTTGATGTCACAACACAAGTATATCACATCTACACACCTGTCAGAGGGCTCTCTTCCCCTGTGTGTGTACAGATATGGACCTTCAGAGCCAGCGAGTATCTGGTTGTGTACTCACAATGGGGGCACTGTAGTGACTTTTTATCGCTTGTAGCGTGTGTACGGATGTGATACTCTAACACCCAGGACTGCCCTGTAGCGTAATCACAGTGAGGGCAGCAGTGAGTCTTCACATGCTTCTCTAGTGACTTAAGTCGGACCGTCTCAAAGTCACAGTAGCTGCATTTCTTACGCGCCTTACGCCTTGTCAACTTTGGCTTGTGTTTGGTTGTCACATGGTTTTTCAGTCCCTTTTCAGTTTTACTTGTATAATCACATAAGAGGCATGACAGGGCACTAGTATGGGCTTGGCGTTTGTGGTCCTTAAGAGCCGAGGCATTGTTTGATTGGAATGAGCAGCTGCAGCATTGATGTACTTTAGTCTTGTGTAGTTTTTGTTGATGAATATTCAAATCATGCTTAGATTTACTGCTAAACTTACATTCTAGACATTTGAACGGCTTCTCTGTATTGTGGTGTGTATCGTAGTGTTCGTTTATTGAAAAGCTAGAATGCGTTACATAAGAGCATTTTCGACACCGGAATTTGATTAAAAGTTCCTCGTGGCTTTTCTCATGATTGCGTAATGATGGCGCGTTCCTAGTTTTGAATTTGCATATCCTACATTGTACAACATCCTTGTGAGGTTTCCTATGGGTCCTCTTGTGGATAGTCAGAGTTGTCTTATACCTTGCTGAGAACTCGCACTGTTTACATTTGTAGTGCACTCTTTCCTTGGCATGCACGGCAGAGTGGAGTTTCAGCCAGCTGGCAGATGACGTCACAAATGAACACTTTTTGCACGTATATATATTCCCTCTCAATGAATGAGTCTTGGAGTGACATACAAATGCTCCCTTGTGCACAGTTTTGAAGGAGCATTTCGGACATCGAATAAGCGGGGATCCACTGCATAGGATCTGGTGATTTCGCATCTGCAGCCATGTTTTCGATCGGTGGTCACAGTTCAAACATTTGACGCCTTCTTCTTTGAGATGAGTAAGATAGTGTCTTTGTAGAATCCAGTTTGACTTTGTAACATATGAACATTTGTCACAATTGTAGTCAGGGCAGTGATATCTGTTATGACTGAGCCAAACTTGTGCTATTCCAGTAGAGAATGGACACTTACGACACTGGTAGAGCCTAGCGCGAGGGTGCTGTCTATATTTGTGCAATTTCAATTGACTGAGACCCTTGGCTCTAAACTCGCACTGTGAACATTGGAACGGTCGCTCCTCCAGATACTTCTGTGTGTGTTTTAATGAGTGTTTCTCAATAAGCTGTTTTGATGTATTCACATACGCACATTTCACACAGCTGAATTTGCGAACTAACTGGTGATGTACTCTGACATGTGTGGTCATCACCATCTCGTGTTTAGCTTTGAATGTACAGAGAAAACAGGAGATGTGATGGACAGTATCGTGTGTCTTGAGGTGTCTATTCAGAGACGTCTCGTGCTTGCATCTGAATGCCCATAGTGAGCATTGAAGTTGTTTGTTATCCTGGTGCACGGCGGAATGGGACTTCATCCAATGCCTGTGATCAGTAGCATAAGCACAATGTTCACAGCTGAGCTTATACTGTTTATTTTCCGGCTGCCTTATATGGAATTTGTAATGATAACTAAGTAATTTCTCAAAACGAGTAGTAAATGGACAAAGCTCGCACCGATGTACAGCCACTTTTCCATGAAGTTTTTCATGTTTTCTCAAATTTCTATTTCGATCAGTCTTATAGTTACAATGTGTACATTTGTATATTTTCAACTCGTTGTCAGCAGCAAAAATAATTCTAAACCCTTGATTTTTATGAGGGTGACGTTCCGCAAAGTGTTTGTCGAGTAGATGGCCAGTTTTAGCAGTAAACGTACACTCCTGACATCTAACATGTGACTCATCTTCTATATTCATGATTGACGAAGTAGCTGCATCAGATAGATTGGTTATTTGAGAGCCTACAGAGGAAGGGGCGTCTCTGTTACCCAGTGGGGAAGTGAGGGGTTTGAGACTAATCACCATTTCTATGTCAGTTGGCTTTAAGTCATGTGTCTCTATAGTCTCTTGATTTTGCTCTATGTTTGCCACACCAGCTGAATCTGGAAATCAGAGAGGCAATCATTCTTGTACCATTTGCAGCAGCTAAAAGGTTAGTGATACAATATGGAGCTTTGAATACAGAAGTTTTTAATCCCTAATCTCTTTCCGTGCCAGATTTTCCGGGAATAATTCATGTTCTGATCCACAGTGCCTGACCAACCAAAATAGCTTGCACATTTCCTGGTACTGCCAGTGCATTTCGCCTGTAACCTGTAGCTTGTTGTGTCTAACACATCACTTCTCAATACTAAAAACAGCAACCTCATGGTGTTCCCAATTTTTGTGTAAGCCATATTAACAAACATGGTATGAAAGCTCACCATTGGTGCAGCTGATTGGCGTACAGTTATACGGTGATATGCGGCCTGGTTCAGCCTTCCCTTCATCTGTATATAAGCTAGAACTTGTAGCCGCAAGGCTACTTACCATCTCAATGTCTCTTCCATTTGATTCTACTTTTATCTCATTACAGTCATTTCTGTCATATACAGCAGCTGATTAAAAAAAGAATCAAGCCAGCTAACTTAACAACACGAACAATAGTATGCAGCTCATCAGCAATTTTGCCGATAATATCAAAGCACTTTCATACTGCTTAGACTATCCTAACAGACTGTCCTGGTATGGCAGGAGAAAGCAAGCTGAAAGGTTGACATTGACCAAACATGTCTCATGATGAGCTGATGTATAATAGGCAAATTTGTTGAAATTTTCTGGCTGTTAGTTTTCAATGTTGGTTTCTTGTTTTCATAAATTTCTCAATAGTCACTTGGATATTCACCTTTGCGGCAGAAGTTGGACAAACTACTTTCAGGAGACAAATCCTCCGTCTGCTGCTCGTTATAAGAGCTTATACCATCTGCTTCAGCTACTATTTCTATGTCTGTAGGCTTGTATTCTCCCTTTGAACCATTACTACTTATCTCCTCCTGGTATATTGTACCTGACTCTGATAAAGACACATCAAACACATCAGTCACTATCACACTGATGAAGAATGTCCTTCAGATAAAACCTCAGTATGCTTAAGGGTTGCTAGGCTACTGAAGCTGAAGATTTAGATTCCCCATATCATTTTAAAATATAGTCCAGCTTTCAAGACTCTGTGACTACCTTGTTAGAAGTCATGACCTGAAACAGAACAGGTATATCCTAGCTATGCCTAGCTTTACTGAAGGCTACATTTCTAACCAAGTGGTGGCGTCATTTTAAAGATGTATGCAACCACAAAAGTTATATTTTGATATTTGATGCGTAATGATGTACTCCTTCTAAATTTGATGTATAAAAGACTTTTTTTCTAGAATCGAAGCAGTATCTTTTGTTGTGTTAAAGTGTTTGTAAAGGAACAGGGTTCTTGGTATCATTTTTGAGCTTGAAATGAGATTAAGACAGCTATCACACATGCATTTGCATGAAAAAATAAGTCTTCAGGGTTACTTGGTCTGGTAGGTTTGGGGGTTATAAGTTAACACTATTGAGTTGCCTACTCATGCACAGCCCAAATTGTCCAGGCGATTTGTAATGAGCCTATTATGGGGGAAATACAGTAATATTAGTGACTATTGTGGTTAGATAACAACTTTTGCAAATACATGACAAAGTCACTCACAAGTCTGTTGATGACATAAAAGTTCAAATTTAATGAGTTGAGACGCTAATCAAAACAACCTTCATTTCTGTTATGAGTCCATGTTGAAGAAGAGATTAGAAGAACCACTGTACCAAAGATTATAAATACTGACTGTACATTACAATCAATGACTATGACCCATTCCCTGTCCACAGCTTTTCAAGCGAGTGATTTTCATTTCATACCGCTGCGCTTGTTTGCTCTGTTTAAATAAGATTACACTGGAGCAATGGATTCTTCTTGCTGACAAAGCCTTGCTTATTTCAGATTTACCTAAAAATGGTCCATACAATGCTTTATGGTTAGTACCAAATCTTGCGATAATATCCAACACTAGCCCCCCAAATAAGATCCATACTGATGAAATAACTCAAAAACTCGACAAATTAATTTTCTATGCGACTGATGTGTGCTTTCACATAGGTTCTCATATGGCCTGCTGCACTCAGTCAGTAATATTGATAGTCCATGTTTAGATGTGCTGATGTAAAATAATATAGATAGTTTCTCAAGGTATTCCACTGCTTACACGATTATCAATACTCCTCTCTTTAGGAGGCAGTCAAATTCATTTACATTTTTCATCACCGTGAAGTCCGAAATAACTAGATGACAATTTTTATTTACTTCAATTTACTTTGTGACTTGTAAATTCCAGTTTTTGATGTAAACAACAAAGTTTACCCGAAAAAATCTTGTGAGTCCAAACATCAGAATATTTGCAAAAATTGTTGTAAAGATTCTCAAAACTTCAAATCACTCAGTATTAATCATCGCATGCTTTGGATTTTAACATCATCCTAATGCCTGAAATGTCGAGATTTAAAAACAAATTATTTTAGATTTTTGTGCAAATTAGAAAAACATCCAGTCTACATGTGTAAATTTTGAATCTTCCATTGAAATTCTATTGAAAGCCACTAATCATAAAGCATAACGGCTGAAGACAGAGTTTGATTGGAATGTCATATCTTAGTATTTATAATCTTCAATACAATCTATGTAGCCACAATCTCATTTATTCATCAAATAAATATAAACAAAACCTTGAAATACTTTAGCGATGTATTGATCTGCCTTTATATTGCCAATTTCTATCTCGAGCAGTAACCATGGTTAACAGAAAATGTTGTATCTGTCAAAGCACTGTGAGTTTTTTCAAGTGGCCGAAATCATACAGATTTAAACTTGATTGGTGTGACTACCTCAGGGACATTTTCCCTATGACAATCACATGGACTCGACGTCGATTTGCTACAATTGCCTCCTGCATGATATTCAATCTCGCTCTCACTGGATCTGTTAATCTCCCTATAATTTTCACTCTCGCTGTCGGATGAGCTAGAGTTGTAATTTTTGCCGTGCTTGATTTCGATCGTTTGCTTTGTCATTCAATTATGAAATTTTATACACTATCCCATTTTACCAGCTAAGCCACATAACATGGGACAGATTAACTTTGCATTGTATTCACTCATTCAATAGATAAATTCTGTGTGGTTTAATATTGTATGCAGGGAATGTCAAAACCACTGTGTCATAACAAAAAGTCTTATTTACGAGATACTGTATATTCCCATTATAATCTAAGGTACTAAAAAGGTACTAGAGTCAAAGAGTAAAGAGTGAAAATAATTCTTAACTGGGCCACAGGGTGCTTTTGCATATAGCATAATGTTCTAAACTAGACTGAGAGCTCTAGAATGATACCAAAAACCTGTTCCATTTACAAGCACTTTAATATTAATATATACACAGTTACAGTTTCACTTACAAAATCATCTACAAGAACAATATTATTGCTTTCAATAACAAAAATTAAGCATTTTCTTTGAGATTATAATAGCTTCTCAACTTAATTCAGTTCGTTGCAGCCATGGGATGGAGGGGCTACTGACCGCGCTGTGGTGCAGATCCAAAGCTTATACCTTGGATTTCTATTTTAGAGTATATTGCCTACTTACTGGTGAAGGTTAATTGCATCTTGATACATATTTAGTGGTGCCAGTGTTGTCTTCTATTTTAAGCTAGCCATAGGTCATAACTTCTAACAAGGTAGTCACAGAGATAGAAACCCTGTTTAGAGCTAGACAACAGCTAGGATATAGGAAAAACCTTTAGATCATAATTTCTCACAGGATTAACAACAGATGTAAAAAGACAAATAAAATGACAGAGGACCCCCACCCCCTATTTCTGGCCACCTTGAACCATTAAACACGTTCTAATAAAGGGTGTATGAACAGATAGAAAAACTTAGGAAAATCCAGCAACCATTATTCAAGTACAGCTGATTTAACTTTGTTTTGTATAAAATTAAAAGGAGATGACTCCAGTATTACCTTTGATTTATCACAATAATGGAAATATGTATACCTGGTTTATCAAAGAGTGTAGGGATATTTGGCTCCTTGGTAATAACTAAGCTTGCGTTATGCCCACAGATATTATTGAGCAGTAGATTGCACAACAAGATGTTCTCAAGACAAGCCCAATTTCTAATGTGGATTTTGGAATTCAGAACCTCCACTTTATTCAGTTAGATAGATATACCAACCATTGGTCCTGACATTAGGAGAAATGTCTGGAGATACAACAATTGCAGCTTCGGCAGGCTCAGTCTTGATGTCATTTATCATATGTGCATGATCTGATAACGCCTCATCCTCATCCATCTCACCTGTGTGTCATAAATAAATTTAAAGCTAAATTAATTCTTGCAAGCTGAGATACTTTTACACACAACCTGTAGTAATTAAAGTGTTATTACACCCAACTAAGGCTTGCTGCATTGATAATTACTGAGTCATCATCATAATTATCGAAAGTTATTCTCAACTGTATTTATTCCAGTCATTATCTCCTCCAGCCAGTAAAATAGCACACTATTTAAGTTTAAACTTTGAAAAGGTGGGATGCAAACTTTGGCATTCATCTGGGAACTGGTGCGTTTTGGGCTGTCGCTGACACATCGCCATAGTCGGAAAACCCTGACTGGCATTCTGGGATGCCACGGCTTAGCCAGAAAACCTATGACTGGTGGTATTCCACTACTTATATCGAGCACACATACAGATGGTTTACAAGCCATTACTACTAACTTGCTCACTTATCTGACCTAACAAGGTTAGTAACTCGCCTCTCATGGTACTCATATCGAGCTCAAACAGATGGTTTACAGGCCATTACTTTTCACCAGCTCAATCTATCTGACCTAACAAGGTTACACACTAACCATACACTATTGGTATCCATTCCAATCATTCTCTCACCTGGACATACTGACTGACAAACTCGGCACCTATCTCTCTGGTAAATATTATTTACATCTCAGCCTTATTGCATACTGATATAAACCTTAGCATTGGGCTAAGTGGAGCCACCTTGTATAAGCATTCAACTACGTATCACACAAGCATTGATACAGTGGCAGGGTATCAGGCATCGGGCTTAAATTAAATGAATGGTACCTTTTGAGCCAAACTTTTGTGGTAGTAAGCCTAGAATCAGGGAATGTAAACAGGGAGAATTCTCCCTGATGTAAAGCAGTGAGTGTGTAACACACTAAAACATCGATCATCTCAATTGTGTGAGAGACGGACTGGGCCGTGTACACAACAGGGTGTAGTTGGCTTGCTCCGAGTCTACTCTGATGAGCGAGAGGGCTTTTATATTTAATTTACGGTTCTATGTGTTTTAGCACTGAAAGCCATCGCTCGAATTATGAATCATTATTATATCCCACAGAAGGGTCTCAAAGATAGGCTGATATACAATACACGGATCTACTATAGACTGATATACAATACACTGTTGCGACAAATTCTGATGGTCGTCAATGACCGATATCAATTAATTTCCTGACACAATGTAACACACGCACTGTTTATCTACTCATGAGCTTAATTCACTAGCCGTCGTCACGAGTGTTAACTTAAATTTAATTCAAGATTATTATAATACACAGTCTATTTAATTCATCACAAGTTATATATATATTGCAACTTCTGATGTCTGTTTATGATCTATTACATGAAAGCGCCGACAAGGCCGTCTACAAGTGTGTGAAGCTTGGATTGCCTTTGAATACACAATTGTGACTACTAAAGAGGCAAGCTGCTTGGATTATCAATTATTTATGTCAACCAGACAGGCATAAAACTAATCTGTTTAGACTAAGACTATTTATTTAATTACCCTGACCATTTAATTCAATTGAGACAAAATACACATATAAAATATTTATATAAGATAAAAATATTAAAAGTCGTTCCGAATGTTCTAACCTGACTGTCCTTGCACTCTTGTCCTTGGCTATAGGCCAGAATGCCAGATGAGTTCTGATTTAGTCACTGATCGCACAGACAAGTTGATATACTTTCGAATTACACAACAATACAATATATTATATGATATAATCAATTCTCTTACTTCACAATTTAAGCCACTGATAAAATAGGACGACGGTCCTGTTGCGTTTCTGTCTTAATACTAACTGATCTCTATACGTATTGTTGTGCCACTGATGTATATGTGACACGGTCTTCTGGTAGGCGGTTTCACTTTGATGATATAATATAGTGTTGTACATTCAGGTGCAGCTGGTGTAAGTATTGCTGAGGTTGATGATAACTGGTAATTGTATTCTCTTTCTTCTTTAGGAGTGATGGTGGAAGTTAGGTGCTATACTGGACTCGACATTATTTCTATCTTGTGTATTACTCTGGCGTTCGGGTCCTCATATATATATGTCAGAAGGTAGGGAGGTCATACTAAGCTGATGCTAAAATAGAAATCTCCACAAACCAGGGTTAATTCACAGTTATAATAAAACGCCATTAAGTGTCGTTTTGTTTTTCTTTTTTTTTTTAAAATAAAATCCTATCTACTGATAGGCTGTTAATAATTCTGTTTACTTTTAAACTCAAAGTTGGTTTCACAATATAATCTCAACACCTTAAGATTCAACTATAATGTAAAATCATTAATATTTATCAGATTATGGGTTTATGGATTTAGATATGGATATGGCTTTATTGACTGTTCCATCACCTCTTGTTCAAAATGAGGTTTGAAGGAAGACGATGTTGTGTGTCTCATTATTTTGTCACGTTTTTAAAAAAACGTCAGCAACTTTCCCCACCCTAGCTCCTTTTCCATGGATCAAGCCCAGTTACTTTGCATGCAGTTGGAAGCGTTCGCTAGATCTCTCCAAAAAAAAAAACTTTAGTACTAAGATCTCTGCATATGCTTTTATCATGGTAGCGACTACCCTCAAAGATGGTGATGCACACATTTTCTCTGGTTGAGCTATCACCGCAGAAAATTGTTAATGTCGGTTTATCATGGTAGTGACTACCCTCAGAGATGGTGTTGAAAACATTCTCTCTGGTTGGGCTATCACCGCAGAAAGTTGCTATTGTTGGTTTTTTTTGCCATTCCTTCGGTACAGTAATTCTGTCTGGTATTTATCCTGTCTGATAATGAATCTCAAGAAATATATCAATTTGTTTATAGTACTGCTGCATGTTTTAAAATTATCACCCTAACATAATATATCAATTTGTTTATCTTACTGGTGCATGCTTTAAAAATTGTCACTCTGACATAATATATCAATTTGTTTATAGTACTGGTGCAGGCTTTAAAAATTGTCACCCTGACAATTGCAACACATTCAAAGATGCAGTTTGGCTAAGGAGTTGGAGCACAGACAGCAGGTCACTGACAGTTGATTTGATGAGTTGCAGCCTTGTGTGTGTGTGGTTTGTGTTTGTTGTGGTGAAGGTGGGAAGCTTGCATGAACCAAGTTATTGCGGCTGTGGAGCTTCTGTACCCGCCAATAACGTTGCTCAGATGAGTCACTTCTCTCTCATTGGGCAGAAGTTAATATTCTAGTAGATTTTTGTCAAACCACATCAATATACCAACATCCCCTGCTCAAGGAGTATCAAAATACTCTGTGTGGTCTGTTGGGGCCCGTGATAGATTTCTGCTTTATAAATTTCAACGCTGAAAAAGGTGGTTTAGATTGACTCACTAAGAGTGCAATAATATAGTCGTCTATGATTGGCGGACAGAATCTAAGTGTATGTGTGATTGGTTATGGAAAATGTTTAATACACCGGGCCCAGCTTTATCATTTGTCAAACATACATCATTTATGTTACAAATTGTATAAATAAATATATTTTTCAGACCTAACATCTGCTTTGGTTGGGATATTGTTCTCAATGGGCACTCAAAACATGTACCGGTTATTTGTGTGGCAAGACAGTTGCATGACAGTCTTTGGTTTTTTAAGGTCACTAAAATATAAATTACCAGTAAATATTATGACAACAAACTAACTTCGGTACCAAGGAATTACGACAGGGGACCCTTGTGACAACATACACACACCCACACATTTGTAACTGCTACAATTCAGTGTTATGGGTAACATAGGTTCTCCATACATGTGTCCTTCCACCGCTCTGATGCATTGCTGAATGTGCTGTCGGGTGCCATACCACCAATGAACTAACTTCTAAAGGTTTAGTTCATTGATGCCACCTGATGACATACATTACAAAATAAAGTACAGTTGTGAAATACCCTTTACCAGTGGTTCCTACATATCGTAGCATCGGGTGGATTGTGTATACCTACAAATGAGTGTAGCGAAGGTAGAGAGCTGAGCCTAGCATACACGCGCCCCAGCATGCAATCACTTGAATCCAACATGCATTCAGACAAGCACACTTTGCCTGCCATTGTACTCCTTTGTTCACCAAACAAAAGGCCTTTTGTTACACAACTCTCATAGGTGCATTGGGGCATGTCTCACTGACATCGGCCCCCAGGGCCTATCCAACAGGGTCTTTTAGAACTGTACTTTATTTTGTAATGTAATATACTAGTGTTTGTATTCTCAGATCAACACTTGTCTTAGCACAAATATCACACATAAAGGATCTGCCAAGGAACTGTAAGTTAGTTCAGTTCATTTGGCTGTACCTGTGGTATGTCATCCTTGAAATAAACATCACCAACTGCATGGCTTGGGTGTTGGTCATGCATTACAATTTATTTATCATGATTACAAAACTAACCTAGTTTTGTAATTCTGCTTCTCAGTTATGAGAGGTACGTAACACTAGTTCCACAAAAATCAAAGGTGGGTGTATTGATATCCATCAGAGTTTGTTATTCGTTGGGCAAATATATGCATTTTAGGTCTCGAGACTGCTACAACTGGACTTCCGCATCTTCACGTACCCTTCTCAAGCAACTGGACAAGGTGTCCTTACAGACATTACAAAATAAAGTACAGTTATGCTGTAGTATGTTGGATAGGCCCTGGGGGCCGATGTCTGGGAGACATGTCCCATGACACCTATGAGAGTTGTATAACAAAGGGCCTTTTGTTTGGTGAACAAAGGAGTACAATGGTAGGCAAAGTTTGCTTGTCTGGATATATGTTGGGTGTGTGTGCTTGATGGTTGGGGAACGTGTATGCTAGCCTCAGTTCTCCACTTTTGCTACACTCATTTGTGGGTATACACAATCCACCTGCTGCCACAATATGTAGGAACCACTGGTAAAGAGTATTTTACAACTGTACTTTATTTTGTAATGGAACTGATAAACAAAGTGTAATGAGTTCTGAAAGGACAACCGTCACCAGCGGCTGGCGTATATGCATGAACGCGTGTTGTTAGGCAGTCTTAAGACATTGTAAGACACTCTTGAGAGGTTTGGTGTATAGCAGCCTTCTGTTATGTTAGATGTTAGTATTTTGGTCACAGTTAACCAGCACAATAATCGGTGCATATTAGTCACCAATATGGTAGGTGTGGCATGTCTTACAACTCAAACTGTCTGGAGTAGTCTGACAGTTTAGGAAACGAACTCATGATCCAGGTTCGATTCGCGGCGCCTGCTATTATTTCTGATTTGGCACTGTCAAGCCATTAATCCTGGCCAGGTCTCTTAGGATCAGGACCATATATACAGGTGGTCTACTGTGTGTTTGCACACAGTATAAAAATCCCCTCTTCATAAAAGAGTATCCGGCAATGGTGGGCAAGGGGATAGGGTATCTACCCCATACAAGCCACCTGCGCTGAAGGTGGTCTGTTTAATAGGGCAATCAAATTAGACTTAGTGTGTAGAAAAAAATCTATATATTGGACCTATTGAAAACTAAATCGAAAATGGTTTATGAGAAATAGCTGAAGGCCAAGTCAATAGGCCTACGGTATGTGGTGATAAAAACTAAGTCTGTTAACCATTTAAACCAAAAAATTGAGACTTTTAACTTGAAAATACACTATCTCAACTGCCTCTCATCCAAACTGACCCCACATCTGTCACAAGGTGCCATTGTTCTGCTTTGAGCTGCTGTTGATAGTCTTGGAAATAAACCTTGAACAATCATTTTTACATAAGCGGGCAACTCTGTCCTCAGGCGTTTGGATTTTTTTTATATTTTGGCCCCACCGCTCACTAGCAATCATGCCAATGTAAAGTAACATGAATTCTTGTAATGACGTATAAGGTCATCTATGTGACCAATTACATACAAGTAAAAATTAAGGCCTAAAACCCACTGCTGCCGCAGCTGGGCTTTGCCCAGCAGAGCAACCAGTCAAAAAATGAAAAAGAGTGTTGTGGCATCAAAACATCTAGCCAGTAGCTTTGCATAGAGTTATGTGAGCTCTCAAAATGTAGGGAGTATCTTCTTCCCCAGCCATCCGCCATTAGTGATGACAAAAGTTGACACTGACCAATCAGGTGTCCTTAAAATCAAGCTGAGATCCAACACTTATATTAGTGTTGCATCTCAGCTACATTTTGTGTAAGAGAGCACTGGGCGTAGGGTATCATTGGATTTGATGTTTCTGGTTGGTTTGCTAATTTCGATAGGACACCAGTTTGGTGCATGGGAGATAACTCTACAGGGGGGGGGGGGGGTACTGGGTAGCTAAAGCAGCTAACCAGTCAGAAGGCAAAAGGGAATTCCCCGTCACGTCCAAAGAAATGGAACTTAGCTCTAGAAATATGTTTTTGAAATGTATATAATTTATTTCTGTATGACAGTCACAATATGTCTTTTATTTTAGATGAGATCAGTTATATTGAAAATATCAGGGTCAGTGCAGAGATGCTGTGCCCAACCCCCACATCTACTGAGCAGACCAATTCAGGTGATGGAAGCGTATACTCATACCTCAAAGAATTTATCATCAAGGAGGAAAAGAAGTTCTGAGCCACGAATTGTGCTGCCTATGAAAAGATTGTGAGTTTTGATAGCTGAAAATCTGAGTGAAATCACCACATTTATCTAAGTTGTTGACAGTGCTGTACAGTGTAAGCTGGTTAATTCAAAACTCCTGTTAATTCAGACAAGGAAAATTGGTCCCTTCAGCCAGATTTCAATGCATTCTTATGTCACTTAATTCAAACTTTTCTTAATTAGAACAAATTTATATGGTCACCAGAGGTTTGAATTAAGTAAACTGCACTGTACCTTTCATCAACATTTGGAAAGCTTTATATCCAAATTGATGGTTGAGTTATCTCCATTCAGAACTTAATACAAATATTCATCATCAGTTCACGCTCTCGATTCCCTCATCATTCTATTTCTGATTCTGTTGTTTTGTAGGTCTGAGAAGAAATTATCGAAAAAGTTTGTTGACAACTTACCGATCCGGGCGATAGGCGGAAATGGTGGAGACGGGCGAATTGGATTTGCATCTTTCTATGGCAACGAGTGGGCGGGTATGTAGAACCAACTAATCTAATGTTAATGATTATTTTGTATGATTTATGCCCGGCCATAGCGGAACTTGGTAAATAAGCAGCACCCTTTTGAGAAATCATGGTAATTTTGAACTGTTTTATCTCATGTAACACATAGGATAAATAAAACACAATTATACTGCCACATATACCTATCACCTTGCAGTAATATGAGGAATGAATTTTTTCTTGGTGTTATCAACTTTCAACTTTTACTTGACTTCACAGGACCTGATGGAGGAGATGGTGGTAATGGCGGACATGTTGTGATTACTGCTTCACATGGCATCAGCTCACTATCTCATATACCTAGAGTAGTTAAAGCTAGCAGTGGAGTGCCAGGGAAACATAGCTGTATGCATGGCAAGAACGCTACACATACTATATACAAGGTTAGGATGTTTCAACCATAGGTATTGACTGTGCTAAAACATTGATAGCTCAATGGATAAAATCATCTTGGATCAATTCATCATCTGAAAAAGCAGAAAAAGTTAGCATGATACCTCACTAGCATCAACCATACATTACCATAGCATAAAGATCAGGGGGGAAAGTCTTCGCCTCGAATCTCAGTAGTAATTAGTGAAATGAATTGAGAAATTAAAATCAGACATCAAAATACAGAGATAGCGTCAAATAGATATGTGTTGGTTAATTTAATGCCTCTGTCCAAGGTCTAGAAAGTAAAGGGACTTTTAGGGGCAAAATCGCTCAGCAAAGCCAAGCAACATGTAGACTGCAGCAGACCTCCGGCTCTCGCATGTTACAAGACATGCGCTATACCCAACAACACTACGTATTATAAAGATCTCATATTTATTTTCCATACTTTAATTAAGGTGCCACTGGGTACTGTTGTACGTGATAGAGAGACTGGAGAATTACTCTCTGAGCTGACATCAGAGAATCACTCGTACATATTGGCCAGAGGCGGTGCTGGTGGGCGGGGCAATCATTACTATCTGTCCAATGAGACTCGAGCGCCGGCTGTGGCTGAAACTGGTGGTCAAGGTGAAACGAAAGAGCTGTTTATTGAGATGAAAATAGCAGCCCATGTTGGTAAGCTGTACAATTGTTCTCTATCTTCTAACCAAATCCATCAACATGCTGCGGCCCTATGTTTTAACAAAAATACTGATTGATCAGTAACTGACAAACAATATCACCCTGTAAAGTACAAGATTATTGAATATTTGGTTCAGTGGGTGAGTGATCGATTGTTGGTTGATTGGTTGAATTTTTGATTGGTTGATCTTGGTCTTTCCATGAAAAAATTGCTATCTAGTACTGATGGTTTTACATTACAGATTCTTTTTGTATCAATGGTCGGACTCTTTGTAAACCTCCCTCCCTTTTTATAGGTCTCGTCGGGTTTCCTAATGCAGGGAAATCCACCTTATTGACAGTTTTGTCCAGAGCAAAGCCTAAAATTGCAGATTATCCGTTTACTACCCTCAATCCTCATATTGGTATGGTAGAATATCCAGATAAAACTCAGGTAAGGGTGAAGAAGAAAAGATCGAATTTCGTATCTACCACTGTAACAACAACAAGGTGCAATGTGCGATTTTTTCCGATTGCTAAGCTTAGACATTGACCCTGACAGCAAACCTTGATCACCTATGAGTGTTGATTTCCTATGGTAGCCTTGTCAGCGGTCGGAACTTGAGGACATCAGCTGACTTATTGGGTGTCAAGCATTATATTGCATGGGAATTCAGTTTAAAGGATTGGTATGTAAGATAAGATAGCAGTTTATTGTTTAATCTGTCAAAGACAGTTTACAATTGTTTACAAATGTTCCGCTCTGTGTAAAACTACATAACCGCTCAGATATCAGTTGTGGTAGTAGGTCTGTCCTGGACAGAATTGAGACCTAATATCAGAAAGATTCACACTGTCTCCAGCAAATAAGGATTTTTGCAGGCATGGAGCGACTTCAGAACACCTGCCAGCTGTCTAGAAAGCATTCCTGCTAGGAAAGCCACTGCATCAAGAGTTGAGAACTGCGCTAGGACTTAAGATATTATATATAAAATAGTCATGCGCTTATGAATCGAATACGAATTCAATGGTTATTGTCTACGCTGTTGCAGGTTGCTGTTGCTGATATTCCAGGACTAATAGAAGGCTCACATCTGAATAGGGGATTGGGTATCTCTTTCCTGCGTCATATAGAAAAGTGCGCTTGTCTGCTGTATGTTATAGATATGTCTGTAAAGGAACCTTGGAAACATCTACAACAGTTACAATATGAGCTGGAACAATACATGAAACATCTCTCGAAAAGGTTGGTAGCTATTAGCCAAATGTTGGCTCTAATTAGCTGTTGGGGGGGGGGGAACCCTCCAACCCAACAGCAAAACAGCAGCACAATGGCTAGGGTATTGCTTCTCATTGTAAAATTTGTTTTGAATCATGTTCGTATCTAAGAAACAGCCTCACTTGGGCGTGTGTCTGTATTGACTCAGGCTTTGTCGGACATTTGCAGTTTGGAGTTATGTCACCGATATCAGGTGGTAGACAACTCATACAATATGATGAATCTCCATCCTCCCTGATTTCAATGCATTGATCCCCAACCATTTTAACTGTAATATTTAAGTACAGTTCTTAAAAGACTCCAAAGCAGAGGTATGAAAATTATCTCCTCCTGAAGACAGCAGGTATCGGTTTTCAGCCTTTTTAATGGATATAGCTCTATTACAGGCCTCACGCTATCATAGCAAACAAAGTAGACCTGCCAGAGACTCGTATCAAAGCTGAATTACTTCGTGCTAAAGTTAATCTGCCTGTAATAGAAGTATCAGGTAAAGAGGGACTCCACATAGACAATTTGAAAGATGAAGTGAGAAGACTCTATGATTTGTACGCTAATAAGTCATTAATTAGGAGGCAGCCAAAGGAGACATCTGAATGTGACAGCAGTAATGATGGCAGGTGATGAAGGTGATTATCTGATAGGAGGACCTATCATAGATGTGCACTAGTACTAGGAGATATACCCACTTCAAAATAATATCTACAGCTGTCTGCTGCTGACGCTCAGGAACTAATTTGGTATAGCAAGTTTGTAATAGTGTAACTTATAGGGCTTTTTTTCAGCCCATTTAAACATGTTTAATGCTATCATGAATCCAAAATGTTTATTCAAACGTGGAACTTAATTTTACCTATAGTCATCAATTTCAAGAAATCAGATTCCTATTAATGTTTTCTGTTTGTTGAGTTTCTGCGGCTTGTGAACAAGGTTAATGCACATTGGTCAAGCATTTTTTTGTGGAAAAAAACATATATTTGGTACAAAAAATGAATTGCATATAAAAACGGACTCGGTTTCATGAACGGAACAGGGTAGCATGTCTTACAATAAATAATATAAACAATGACTGTGACTAAACTTTCAACTCCTTGTTACAAATAAACTGTCGCTATTGAGAAATGGCAAGAACCTCAGCTCTTTCTACTCAAACCCCTTGTTCTCGATGGAATGAATGCTGTAAAGTGTTCATAACAGTGACCAATCATGGGTCAAGAGGGAAGCTCCGAAATTAGTCTGAACTGGAAAAACAGGTTATACATTCACAGTATATATTACACGGTAGTGTAATCAACAATTTAATCATTTTTCATTATAACCATTGATCATCAATAGTGATGACTTGGCTGTGGTAACTAGATATAGCTGATGCGATGATTATCCACTACCAGGGCTGCCGGCAGGTAGACCTCTGTGTGCTGGGTCAGATCGAAGTATACCGTCACTCTCATCATCGAGGCTCGGTGGTGTCGTTATTTCCTGATCATCAGGATTATAAACTATACCATCACCATCCTTAGCCTCTTGGTTTTGTTCATCTGCAAAATAAACATAAAACATTGAGTGTATTTAGTTGTGTACTGAGAAAAGGAAGAAATCTGATTCCTATAAAAAGGTTGGCATGACAAATGGAAATTTAACTTCCACGAGTGCTATGTTGAGCGTCAAAGTAACGTGATCGAGTTCAGCATTTGTTACAATCCATTTATACTTGCGTACCATGTTGTCAGACCTGGGCAAGGAGCAACTGAAGAAAGACACAGGGGTCTTATTGTCCCCATTTAATCTATCAGGGCTAGCCTAGTTGAATATAAAGTTGAATCTTATGTTGGTCTTTAGATAAAAATGCTGATTAGCAACTTTCCCGTACCTTTGAGATCAGGGTCAGCTCCAGTGACATAGAATATTTTGACAGGCTGTTCATCTGGGTGGGTGGTGATAGCACAGTCACATTGTTTGTCCTGAGTACATGCTGTCAGTGCTATCGTTCTCACTGCTGTAATATTACTCTGCTGACCTTCCTCTAATACTGATGTATCAGCTTGTACTCCAGGTGACGCAAACAAACTGGAAACCGGAAAATAATATACACATCATTCCGACGTGCTTGGTTGCGCTCTAATGTGTATGTGTTGTGAGCAAAATAATTTCATTCAGTATTATCAAGTGCAATATTTACCACCAGAGACGACCCCATGAGATAGAATAAAGCATTAGAACCCTGAGACTACTGAACAATATGCAACAAAAGGCAATTAGAGAGGGTGCACTTTACTTCAAAATCATAGAAGAACTTCTACATAGCATATCATCCACACCCCCACCCTCATGATTGGAGGTTTGTGACAGTTTACAAAGTGTGTCGAATTGTTCTTTGCCCACACATAATCAAATTAACTAAGCTAGCACAGTTCCAAAGTAGGGATTGTCTGATTCAATGTTTCTCGTTAAGTAGGTAATAAAACTTACTCTGCGAGATATTGTGTGATGACTTTGAGGGAGTCGTCGGTATCCCAGGTAACAACTTCTCCTTGTTCTGACCTCATGTACCATTGCCCAGGTTCTCCTCCGTGTAAGTACTGTAGGCGGATATTCTCTCTGCCCCCCTCTGACGGGCTTCTACATCTTATGGAGGTCGTTGCTAAAACTTTATAACCAGATATGGTCATCAAAATGCAAAATGTCATTTAAAACTGATAAACATAATCTTCTACAATATTATGATCCATCCTGCCATTGCAAGGAGTACTGTACATATATACTTTAATTGGTTGGCATAGTAACTTACTGTCTTCAACCATCTCGCTGACCCACTGTAGTACATCTATCATATCCATACTCTTAGCTGTTGTACCACCATTAGTACAGCCTCCTCCGATATCGCCATCTATTATAGCCGGTAGTGAGAATCGTCTTCTCAGAGTGTCTATACACTGTAGAGGTCCTCCATGGGTGTTCTACGCAAAACAGAATGTATATAAGAGCAAACTTTCCTTTTTACTTTATGAGTTTCTGCAGCCTGAATTTTATCATTCAAGTCAAACTCAGTGTGGGAGAGAGGGAGGCAGTAGCTTTAAAAGTCATGTGAACTATACATTGGACTCAACTACTGAGGATATGACTAGGATAGTATTTGTCTAGGCCCTTAAAATAATCAGGTAGATAATCAAGTAATGAACTTACCAGACACATACTATTCTTATCATCTCCCACATATTCTACACATGAATCATATGGGTTGTCAGTCTCTAAACTGCATCTTCCTTTGTAAGCTGGTATCACCTTTATATGCTTTATTTCTGTAATCATATTTCATATACATTATACCAAGGTGTACGCATCATATGCAATTGTGTTGCCAAGTAAGTGAAGATGATTTTAATTTTTCAACAAAAAAAAACATTGAAATTGATCACATTTGAGGTCAAGATAAATCCTCAATGTTGACAAAGTATATAATTCATTTTTATTCACTTCCTCCCCATATGAATATGAGACATGACATGGTTCACCATGTAGCGCTTATCTTGCTGGCTCTATATTTCCACCTGGTTTTGAGAGTAAGTTGTTTTCTACTTCAAACTCTAACAGTATGTTATATATACAATTAGAACCAATTTTCTACCTAATGTATGATGTTATTTATTGTTCATAAGGGTATGTATGATTCTGCCTCATCACGCAGCCAATAAATTTGTTTTCTGTGGCACAAACTGATAACAAATGAAGACAAGAAATAGCTGTGTGACAAGGCCAAATATAGAATAATAAGAACCCAGCAGCTTGTAAACTTTACCGTTATTTTCATCCAGACCAGTAGCGAAGCATGTAGATCCAGGTAGATAGAGGGGATATATCAGGCATATGGGTCTCGTCTTATTGCTAAAATGGAGCACGTTGCAAATGAAACTTATAGAACTTGAACTGATGCCATGTTGGAATTTGTCGCCATATAACCAGGATGTAAAGAGTCATTCATCATTCAGAGACTGCAACGGTGACGTCACAATTTGTCCATGTGCAACCACTGATATATATTCATCAGTCGGTCAATGCATTACGATACAGCTGCCAAAATTTGGCTAGATCCAATTACTGACACAAAGTTATATACTTATGTAATTTCTCCACAAAAAGCCATACTGTGAATTTTACCACTAATCCATGAATTCATATCAATATGTGCAACCAATCAATTCAGGTGGGTTATCTTTGCACCATAGCGTTTGAATTAATTAAAATGTGCTTGTTTTCCCAAAAAGAAAAACATGACCCACTCACAATTAAAAAAGTGAGCTTCCAAAGGCAAAATGTTTATAGATCGATTGGGCCACTTTATGGTACTGTCGCAGACACACATATTACAGAGTTAATCTGCAGTATAGTTAAACTGCACCTCTTTGTTAAAACACATGATTGAGACTTTCCTAAAGTTAAGAGCACTTACTCAATATTAAAGTCTGGCCTGATGCTTAGAAGAGCTAGGTTCCTCTCTCTAGGGTTGCCTTTGTTAGTGTATAGTACCTTATGACAGATGTGTCTGGTTACACCAAGCGGATCGTTGTCTGGTACTATGGTGATATCACTACAAAAAATAAGGATTTATAAAACGCCTGCTCAACAACAAGTTATTTGCAAGCTATTTCTATGAGTTGAGCTTTAACTGTAATCTACTTATCTTTGATCAAGGTCGAGGTTATCTGGAGATAAACAGACACCAATATTTGTAAGGCAACTCCAATTTTCAGATGACTTTGAAAGTTTTGTACAAAATAACGATAACAAATCAACAAATTATAACTCTTTCGATTTATTTGAGCTTTGTGACAGATATAAGAAGAACTAATTTAGCCGGCCCTCATACTGGCGATGTTGGATGTCTTTGCTATATGTATATAGATACACCTACAAGTTTTAACATCTTACTCGCTTATTTGGCTGACGCAATCTCTGCTGGTAAGAATCCACTGCTGATGTATAATAGTACCAGTACAAAGAGTCCTACCACTTTTTCTCACATGAACAACCCATGGATAATCCATCTCTTCTGTCGTAATCTCTTCTTTAATGACTGGACGTTCTGAGCCTGGTGGTACGACTGGTCCCTTGTACTCACCATATAACCCACACTCTATAATAAAAGTCTCATTCAGTAACGTTCACCGATTAGATATCCTCTTTGAAATTATCCAGACATAAAGGCCAATGCAAATACTAAAGGCTCAGCATTTACTTTCCAGACTTTCTCAGTTCCATTTCGTAGTACTATGAGGTAAGCTACTCACACTGAATGAGACAAGCTTGTATATGGACATTTTAAATGTACTTACGAGCTGGCAAACATTCTAGCTTATAGATTGTTGTGCAGAGATCTCGACGGCTAAAATAAAAAGAAAATATAATCAATCGTCTAAATGATCAGCAAACCGATTTTAGTCTGTTGCAGATGCGACAGCTCATGACATAAATTGCCTCGCAACAATGACAACTTAAAGTTTATAAGCATATACATCTTGTAAGTATGTTAGGGAACAGAATCAAGGATAGGTTCTTAAATAATGAGCTTGGCAAATTTACAATGGACAACATTACCGTACCCAAATTAGATTTTGCGCCTGTATAGATGATAGGGATAGAGATTTACTAAACCACTTACAATCTGGTAAACTCAGTATGTACTTTGATGGAGCTGCCCTGTGCGTATTGACTGGTTAACTTGTAACAGCCGAGTGAAAATATTTCTTCAGAAGAAGCCTTTGATATGTTGGTCAATTTATTGAACTCCCTGAAATGGAAAAGTATTAGATAGTTTTATGCTGTATTCAAGATATCAATAGATCAGGTGGGTAGTTGTAAGGTTAGGAATCAGCCAGTGATATCGCGCTAACAAAGTTTGATAATTATTCATTACCGACGAAATATCCAATGGTATCAAAGTTTGATCGAGCTAAATTAGCTATCCAGCAATTCTCGCTCATAATGTAAGCAAGTCTCTCAGAAGCAGTGCAGATAACAAGCTAGTGCGCAGACCAGTTTACTCAATGAGGGATATACAGTTAAACTCATGAGCTAATCACTATGTTTCCATCTGGTCGAGCTGAGCAAATTTTGGAGTTGTGCAAACCATAATGGTAAGCCCAAGTACAATGCCCAAATGCAACAGATGTTATAGATGTGAGGTCCATGGAAACGGATGCATATTCCGAGGGCAAGCTAAGAGGTGACAACAAAGATCAATCTAGGAAACATGGTGAATGCAACAACTTACCCAAAACCGCCAGCTTGACAAAGATTGATGCCCAACTCAAGAAGTTCATCTTCATTCATTCCATTGTGAGCTCCACTGTATGGCAACATGACTCCGTTATGTGTGACCAATAATGTCATATCGGTATCAACATTAACTGTAAAAGAAAGCATAAATAGAACTACGTAGTACCTCTATGCATTGTCTATGTAAAAGCTGTTGGCAGTTACACACTTTTTGAGGTTCACACAAGAACCACTTGCATCATCAGGTTCACAAGATAAAAATAAAAATGTGTTAAATAAAGATGATATAAACCCCTGAGCTGACAAACTAGAATGAAATATCCCCATTGTTATCTACAGTATACAAGTTATGAATTTATCCTGAACACTTTAGCCGCCTTTGTATCAAACTTACCACAGACTCTCTCATCAGAACCATCAGAGCAGTCAAGCTCTCCGTCACAAAGTTTATTACTGGGCAGACATTCGTAAGTACTGTTACATCTGAAGTAATCCCGAGGGCATTCATATCCCTTATATGACTCTACAACAGTAAAAATGGCAAAAAACTAATTGAATGGGGCAAGTATATGGGTGATTTCATGGATGGAGAGTTTTGGAAAGTTAAGACTCTCAGGATAGACACAAGACGGTGATTTTAGGCTGCGAAACCATAATAATGTTCTTTTTAGTAGGTGATGATTCGAATCGTTGGCAGGAAACCCAGCGAGAAAGAACCATGTGTGATCCAGAAACAAAAAAAAATATGATCCAATAGTAAAATAGTTTTAGCGGACATACACAGTATATTAGATATACAAAACCAATATTTCTTAACCATAACGGCAGAGACAGAATAAAGTATATATAAATGCAGTAAAAACAGTGTCTCTCCTGTGCATTTGCTGTGCATAAACAGTAAACTATTGAATATCATTTGTACCAAAAACAATAAAAATATGGTTTAACAACCTCGCACGCACAATATTTTAATTCTTATCAACCAGAGACCAACACAAATATACTGTATCTTGTATACTTATTACATACCACACTTAAGTCTATCCTCATCTTCACCTTGAGGACAATCTGGATATGAATCACACACATATTCATCTGGTATACATTGAGGAGTGCTACTTGTGCTGTTACATAACCTGTGATATGGTTTTTCTTCTGAGCATTCTGTAGAAAGAAACAATCAACAATTAGATAATATCCTCAAATTCAGTGACAGAGTTCCACACTGTCAACTACAGTCGTTGATTAATGCAACACATAAAACATTTCATTTGTCAGCATTTATCTTACTCGTTATTCGTCAATGCAATTTATATAGGTCATCAACTATAGCCTTGGCTCAATGCATGTTTTCTTCTACACATCCAGTGATTACAGCACTATATATAGATGTTTTGATGGAAGCCAACCAGAAGAACAGCCTCAGTCAGAGTGCCACCGGATTCTTTGGCCACCAGCAGCCTGAGAACGGCATGTTAACGTTTTTGCTCTTCTCTCCACTTCAGCACAAACCACCCTAGCACATTTATATATTTATTGAATTTAACTCCTATATTGAAGCGCGACTGATCAATGAGTATGGTTGAGACACCGGCATCTTCCACACGTAGGACAACATAGAAACAGAGTAAGAACCAACTACTGGTTTGTGATATCTTACTTTCAAGAACAAAGTCTAAAGGTTTCTGCACCGTTTGCTGGCTGTCCAAATTTGCATCATAATCATAGTATATATCGTCCAGACTTGTCTCGTTCCCCCAGTTTTCAAAGTCAATATCCCCATAGTCAATCTTGCTATCCTAAAATCAAACAATGAAAAGTTTATACTAGTGTCAGTACAGATATTAAATGACAGGTAGGGTAAAAGCACGTCATGCTAATATCTGATGACTTATTCAAGAGGCTTGATTTGCATTCGCTATCATTTCATATCAGATCTTGATACCAGATGCTGAAAACAATGATGCTAGGAGTTCCTATTGCACTGTGCAGCCAGTTTTTTCTGCACCGTAAACAGGTTAAGACAACTTCTAATTTGAAAAAAACAAAAATGACAAAATAGTACCTGTTATTTCAAGTAGATCATAGCTGGATTAGCTGGTATTAATAATGAAGGTCTATGTATACCAAATGCTAGTAGCTGTCAACTCTCTCGAAAAACAAATGAGGATTACAAATCAAATGTAAGGGAGATAATCACCTGGTCAAAGTCAGTGACGAGGTGTAATGTGTCAGCCTCATCGTCTAGGTGGACCTCTTTATATGTGATGTCACAAGCACATATACTCTCAGCTGTACTTGGGCATTCAACTACTGCCTGTCTCTTACTTTTGATACCGGTGCCTTCCTTAACGACTCTGATGTTAGGGTTTCCGAATCTGGGTTAACGATAGAGGAGGCAATGAACACATGGAACTTAAACATGGATACATAGAAACAGAATCAGACATGCAAATTCTCTATGTTAGGACTCATCAATTACATTTCATACAAGACTTCAAACCAACTATTTGAGAACTATTTCACAGTTTCGTGGAGGCCAGTCACTTACTTCTCTTCAAAGTTTTGATGGAAGACATTTACTGATGAAGTGAGATTGTATACAGTGTACCAGTTTCTGTAAGGGCCGAATCCCTTTATATCGATATAGAATTCATTATATCTGCTTCCTCTCATAAAACGCATCGTATCAAAGCTCTGCTTGTTACCACAGTTTATGTGCTCTGGCTCAGCTGGAAGGGCAAAACAGATTCATGTTGGATTTTTATCGAGACCACAGGCAACGGAAACAAATGTAGTGGTTAAATATAAAATTCTGACGCCACTTGCGCATCACAATCACAAATCTGCACAATAAAACATAATGCAACAATAGATAACTGTGGCAGTACCAAACTATTCGAACAGTTGATGGGTCACTGTATGTGGGTGAGTTTCTAATCTTGTACCCTTTAATGAGAGCTAACCTTTAATCCCTAATTGTAATCATATTTTTAATTATCTTACTGGTATCAACAACAGCTTGAGTCCAGAAGAAGTTGAGTTGATGTTTCATATCCAGTCCTATGTAACTGTCTTTATTATCTTCAGGGCAGCCTATAGACTTAGTGCTGACAACTCCAGCAAAACTCCAGCTGTTAGTGTTGGGATCCAGACAGGAAACTGGAGTACCGAGAGTTTCCTGTAAACAAAAGGGGAATACATGCATTGATTTTTTTATGTAAGGGCATTTCTATGACAGAATCGAGCTACTTTTCCACAAAAGCAGATAGCTCGCGCTCAGCTTAACTCTTTAATACTTTGCTCTTCATCCTGAGGACACTGATCCAACAAGATAGCAGGCAGGGATCATGAGATGAACATTCTAAATTTCAAGTCAAGCTAGGTTAGTCATGAGGCTATGGTTCTCACTCACAGTAACACAGAACTCATCACTGTTTTTCTCCCCAGCATGTGGATAAGTGAAACAAAGATTGAGAAAGTCAGCTTGATCCGGTGCTGTCTGAGTACACTTCTTAGCATCAGTCTGTGGGACTACTCTGACATGCTTCAATTCTCCGTCTGTGTGAGTAAAATAATATCTGTCTTATACATTGCCTTGACGTGTCATGTTCATGGATATGAAAGATTGAGTCATTATATATTCACTCAAAGTTACCAGGACTTAGTCTTTCTAAATTCAGGATTTCCTTTATAAGGGACGAGACCAAGGATTGTTAATACTGCCCGGTTATTTTCATTTACAATTCACTTGTGGGGGAAATTGTCAGACCCATATTAGGGCGTTTGTGAAAAGCGTGACAGGTTTCTCTTACCTTTTCCTTTTCCAGCAGCAAAGCAGACATAATGAGGTAACCAAGCAGGCTCAACTAAACACGCTTTGTTTACTCTAAAATAAAATATGAAGTCTATGAAGTTATCTTTCCTCTAATATTAAGCAAGCAACTCCTGTAGAATTATATCTAATTTAGAAGTGGAAATGACAGGTCGAGATTAGTTTAACTAGTTTATGTGTAACTTAAAATTACTAGTAGATGAACTTGCCTAGCTGAGGTCAGAATTTATGATAAATAAAGAGGTTGAGTAAATGTTAGCTAGCTTTAAAGATAGCTATTTCAAGCATGTGCGAAATGGCCAGCTTCTCCTCAAGCGAATACTTTACTCCTCAAGGGGCTATTAAATAATTGTAAAGACTAACATAAATAGCAATTGAAAATGCACCAAACAATAATTAAATGTCATGAGCATAGGCATATACACCCTTCATCATACACATTCATTGTATAGGTGTTTAGCAAACTTGCTGATCGTAATCATGCTAGATGAATGACAAAGTATAATATTTTCGAAAATTGAATCTAAGTACCCAGAATCCATGTAATGAAATGGATATAAATGGGAATGAAATAATATCACGAGGTAACGTTTAAATGGAACTAGGCGCTATTTAGTTTTTTACTTACGGAAAATTGAAAACTCTCGAAACTTGTAGAGCAGCTATCTTCATGTCTTCTAGAGCACCTGACATTTTGATGTGATTTCTCATGACCTTGATGACCTCAGCTTCCTGTGGGTTATCAGTCATCTCCAGAGCTACCACTCGATAATTACTGGAATTAAAGATCAGTGAGCATGATATGCAACTTTCTATCATGAAATTAATATTCTATAGGGCGGTTAGGACGCCTGGCTACGTATCATGTCATCCGTAGTCATCAGGTGGTTATTGGCAACTTATGAACAACTGGCACACAATTCCTAATGATTCTTCGGAAAACGCAAAGTTCCAAAAATCAATTGCGATCGGTTTTCCATGAAACTAATCAGAATAATTGGTACGCATTGTAACTTCTTAATCTTTGAACAGGTTCAGATTATAATGAATCAACCAGTTAGTTCACAAAGTAGGTTTCTGCTTTTAGCCTACCTGTTGGAGGCTGCAAATACTTTATCTTGATCGATACATTCAGCTGAGGTGATAACCCATTCATCGGATGTGACGGCGCCTCTACACATTAACTTTTCCCCTACAAAACAATAAGGAAGTATAGAAGCGGTATGAGGTTTGTGATGTATGGGGACACAATACTCACTTCAAATAGGTCTTCACAATATTAGACATCAAAAGGTGAATTCTATGTTTCGTGCTTTGGACAGTGGATTTGTCAGGACTTGTCCATATACCCCTGCTGAATGTGTGGCTTTTAATTACACAACAAGCCTTTTGCCCATCGTAAATTGTTACGTTTATTAGTATTTTAGAATAAGTATTAAATATATTACCTTGATAGATGTTGACGACCCATGGGAAAGGAGTTCTTATATCTGGACGACCAACAAACTCATCACCCATCCACCCCTCTGGAATAGCTGGACCCTTAAAGTCACCAAACACTCCACAAACTATAAACATAGTACACAATAGTAAATGATTATCATCAGTGGATTTTATGCTATCTATAATAATCTCCTAGCACTAACCGTTCATGCTATATCATAACAGCCTTGTCAAGCGGGTACTTTTTTTGTTTTGTTTTGGGACCCCCTTGACAAGGCTAACATCATCATACATGTATAAATAAAGCAATATAATATGTGAGAGGAGGTAAATCACTTTAAAGCAGCATTGCTCCATGACCATGATATTAATTACCAGTCAATTTATGTAATTTGATAACAATGCAAACAACATCTGAGGGGCATGATGACTGATGAGACTAGTAAAGAATGGTTTCGGTTTTTGATTAATATGCAGTAAATGTACTTACAGTCATGCTGACAAGTGAGTGCAAGCTTTCCTATAGTACGATCACAATTTCTAAAATCAGAAAAATACCGGGATTTTTTAATCTACCTCTACAACAATGATGACTCTTGAAATTCAGCCACTCTTTACTCAAACAAATAATACCAATGTTCATGGAACTTGTTGGCGAGTAGTAGAACTTTTTTTTCTTTGGGATACTTAAATCCGGTGCATAGCAAGGCATAGCAAGGCATCGCATCGATTGGCGCAGCGCCTCAATGCCTGGCTTTTGCATTGTATCACTCTGTCATAAGAGGTTCTAGGCAAACTTTGTTAAGTCATGCCTTTAAAAATGAAATTGCCAAGGGGAGGCAACTCACTAGAACTTATGCGGACTAAGCTTTATCTACTCATATGGAAAGGAGACATCAATTTATCTAAATTTCTGTGACGTCATTCTGTTAATGAAACAATTCTGTTGCAACAAATAGCTATGCCTACATGCAGGTGACCAAACGACAGTTTATATAAATACACTTACACAAGATCGACATGGTTACTGAGTTCCGACTCGAGACCGTTAGCATTGCCAGCAGGATCGTACTGATCTAGGTTCACCTCACCACACTTCCTGTCAAATCTACCTGTCTTTATACCCGGAGGGATGGGTAGTCTCAAGGAACTGTATAATATAATTCAGCAGATGTTTAGTATCTTGTTTTGCATATGAGTTATATATGCAGGCCTTATATACGTCATACTGGGCCTTCTTCACTAAATGTGTAAGGCTAACAAGGTTTGATCGGAATAACAATGCAATGCATAATTGATATTAGCTTTGATTTATGTGTTTTGCAGAACCTTAGGTGATGTCACATACTGCGCTGTACTGTAAAAATGAGCATTTACTACAAGTGCAAAATCCAAAGTCAATGTGCTAAACTGGTCTTTTGGGAGCTCAAAGTATAGTTTAGCTTGCAAACTTAAATCGAGCCCAAAGAGTCAAAAGGCACCCAATGAAAACAACAAAGCCATCTTCAAATTATAAGAACTAGCATCTGCATACTGCCTTCCTTCACCTCTGGGTCTTTTGGCATCCCTTTTTGTAAATTATGATTGCCTCTTATTACTTTGTTCTACAAATTAACATGACCACGAGGGACAAATATCTATTAATTCTGAGGTAGTATGCCCTATTAATAAGTTGGAAACCTATATATACAAACAAACTCAACTTACAGAAATCCGAGCTCCTCGCAGATGGTTTCAGCCACGCGGAACTCCATATAACCACTCATTGGGAACACGTTACCTAACCGGGTTATAGAGACTTCTGAATTGTTTGGGTTGATTGAAACTGAAAAATAAACCGACAAACATGAGTTGTGTTGTAAGTACAGGAGTTGCAATACTGGAGCCATACTTTAGCTTTGAGCTGGGATTTGAAGGCTGACATTATAATCATCACCATCACTGTCACAAATTATCACCAACCGGGATTATTAATCACATGTGATGAATCATATCAAATTTAATCTCCGATCTATAGTAATAGCTAGATAGGACAGTCTAAATTAAGAAGAAAAAACTTAGCTAGAGCAGTGCAGTATTTCAGAGTGGGCTCACATGTAAATTGCCCCAGAGGCCTTAGGACAATAGTTATCTACAGTTTCTGCCATCACTAGTCAAATTATTATGAATACATATTCACTTACAGCAGTTTTGTTCATCACTGAAGTCCTCTCCACCACAGTCCAGCTTTCCGTCACATCTAGTGTTCAATTTAATGCAGTTTCCTTCTACATGGCACCGGAACTCCTCCTTTGAACATTTATTTTCTGCAATGAAGAAATATCAGAATTATAACTGTAAGTATAAGGTAATTCTGTGACCACTGAGCATGAAACAATCCATTCAGTTTTTAACTTTTGATAATTTCTCTAACCTATTAAACTAAATGGCAATATTACTTGTTCTTACGACATAAGGCTCAATCTTGAACGAGGTCTAAATGTTCAATGACTGAAAGTATGCGTGCCCCTGCGAACCCACACTTGCACTATGGAGGACCTGGCTCAATGGAGTGCCTGGGTTAATGGCAGAACTGGCTCAAAAGAGAGGGCACAGATTAAAATTTCTATAACATATTGAACATGTCTCAATGCTCTACAGTAATGTCTCACAGTACTGATACAGTACTACTTCCTATTACAAAACTGAACATCAATTTCCGAGTTATTTGAGTGTTAGAGTTAGAGTTAGCCTAAGGCATGTGTACGATAAGTGCACATCACAGATCTAACCCTTGACAACAGTGGGTTTATAAGAACATGTATAACTGAGTCATCAAAGTGGTTGTGCCATACACAGTAATTGACAGGGTGTGAACACACTTTGTAGGCATTGGTTTCTTGTGTAATAAAAGCTCTGCACTCGATACAAAGATGCTGCACCATACAAACAATTATGGTGCCAAACTTTTTTCAGGTCAGTTAGTAGGGCTTTAGTTAGACCATTAGATGCAATGCAATGCAATGAGCATACTTTTGCAACAGGCATTGCCTTCAAGGAGTAAGGAATGAATTACATGCTGAACGTTCTGTTGTAGATATATTTCATGGTTTAGAACACTTACTGCAGTTATCGTTGGATTCATCCGCTCCTTGCGAACAGTCAGGGTATCCGTCACACATATACTCTCGTAATATACATTCACTCCCATCGCTTGATCCACAATTAAACTGTGCTGATGAATCTCCTTTACAACCTACATATAGAGCCAACAATAAGTTTTTCCAATTATTTGTCAAAATCATCTAAGAAAGCTTCAAAATCAAGCTGTTCTGAATCCAAGAAATGGAAATTTTGACTGCATGTCCTAGAGTCAAAATACTGACCGTTTTATATATGTCATTAAACACTGAGATATGTCTGATACAAGATTACAGAATCTTGTGAAGTGAAGTGAGATCATCCATGAAATATTGGATGCCTGCAAAGATACTTTACTTCCTCGTGGATTAGATGCAGTCAAACACAAATGCTAACAACCAAGGTTGTCATTATAAGAAATACAACAAACTTTAATTGAAAGTGTAATCTGATATGCACTATAGTAATCCTCACTGAACAGATTTGAGCTTACCTTGGCCGCTTACTGCTGAAGACCCTGAGATTTGTGCAATGAGTTCTGTAAAGAAAAATACAAAATGTTGTAAGTGAACATAAAGATATTGCCATCAACAAAAGGGACAGGAGACAACCTTACTCTAGTAGAAGTTACAAAATTGGTGGTCCACTGACACTGATCTGATTTACTGATGGAAGTTTTGCTTTTTAACAGCATGAAGGAAAAAACCAAACGAAATCATGTGATTGATTTGGAGCCCATTTGCTGTGTTGGGAAGTAATTAGCATACCAGTGTGTCATGATCAATTATTCATTCTTAAATTGTTCAATTCTGCCAAAAGGTGACAGGCTACTGATGGATGAATTGGTAAATAGTAGCTTACAATTACAGCAAGGAAGGTTATTTTAAGACATTCATTTGAGCGAATATAAGGGCGGCCAATAAAAATGATAGACTGGGCTCTCAATTAGCATGGGTCATGGGTTTACACTTAATCTCATCATTTTCCCACCGATCAATCTGATTGACAAGTAGACTAATGATCAGCACCATGCAGAGTACCTAGCTGGCTATCTGGCAGGACAGTGAGATAGTTACAGATAGAAACTGTCTATCAGAGTGAGATACTGGTGGGGAGTCACCTTATCAACATCTAAAACACCCAACCCTGCTATTAGAGCTGTAATAAGTGTCTGGACATGGCTATTATCCTGCACTCAGCCTGCCAATTTACAGGATAACAGATAAACTATAAGTCACTCCCAATTCAATACAATGTGGTGCAAGACGCTAGGTATGCAAAGCCTCGAGCTATTCAATCCAATGATCATTATGTAGGTTTCATTACCTTACCATTATCACAGAATTCAAACAAGCAAAGATAGTTACAAGCTGATTTTGTCTACCGGCAGAACGACATTTCCCGATGTTTGAGGTGAATGGATGACATGGCCAATGTCAATACTTATTTCAGGACTTAATTCCACACCCGGCCCTTAATGGCGTTCGGAATGGTGATCGCGGCCGTAGTCAAAATGCTTTCCCTTAACCATAATATCATAATAACTCCTTCTTATCTCTCAGATCACAAAACAACTTCATAGTTAGAAATGTCCCAATGTCCCACAAAATGACATCCCTATGCAATCACTAACTCGCATGAAAAATCAAGTACAGACCTGGCAGTATGAAATGGACATGGTTTTCATTGCTAAAACTGAAAGTCTATGACCCGATAGCAGCTGAACCAGGCATTATCCACAAACCGCTTTTAAATTCAGGTTTTTAATTCTAAGATATATGTAGATTAAGTTTAATCCAATTGCTTGCATTCCAGTTGCTCCCCTACCACTGGTCACATGCAGTCGGCAAGACCAGTGGATGATGAGCCACTCAAAATGCAGGCAAACGGACCAAACTTGGTCTAAGATGTTTGTGACTTACTTCGGCCAACAGGTGTTGCGACAGCAGCAACAATTATAACAATAAGAAGAACAATGATCCCGATAGTTACACCCATGCATATCTTCTTCTTCTTTGACATAAGACCACACCATACTGTGCACCGGCCCTTCTTTGTGTGTACTCCATCATTGTTTACATCAAAATAACCTGAAAGCTGTTCTCTCTGGCCATTTGTAGCCTAAAATGTTGGAAAGGATCATTACAAGGTTTTAGGTTTGAAGCAAAGCGAGTAAAGGTTGACTTTACTGCAATTGTTGACGGCTAAATCAATGAGTAACAGCCATAAAATGGTCAAATGTATTTAGGAGGAAAGAGGAGTCAGAGATCTGTATCTGCTGCGTTCTTTGAGAGAGTTAGGTAAGAAGAGTCTGGCAGTGGCACTGGCTAGGATTGTCCAGTAAAGCACCTATATGTATAAGCCATTACCCTCTGCTTTGCAGTGAAAATCCACTTGGTGAGCAAAAATGTATGAAGGGAGGGAGACTCACAGCGCAAATTTATAATAATGCCTGCCTCTATAGTATTTGTTGCAGACCATAATTAATTTTCTTGCATTGGAAGTATGCATGTCATAGCCTGCTACAATATGTGAGGAGAGAGGTCAACTTAGGCAGCATGAAATCAAATGCACAAGTAATCACAAATATATAAATACTTGTTTGCACCAATATTAAACCGCTGTTGAAAAGCCTCTGCAAGAAAGGAGCAAATTAAGAATTATAATCATACTTACACCATAGTCTGATCCCGGTGTGGTCATTTTCCCCTCTTAGATAGACGATATTCTAAAGTTACACTACTACTCACAAACTCGATATATAAATGACCATCTATCTAAGTAAGGAAGGAAGAAAGTTGTGAGCTACAACTCTAGTGACAATCGGTGTAATGACTGCCACGACGCTGTGTATACTCATCAATAAGTCGATGATCACTATGCTGTTACCTGTTATTATCTCAGCGGTAAAACTCAGCTCAGAGATCCTGTCATAAGATTAATGGCCTTACAGCTCCCGCTTCGTTATCCAGTAAAACCGTTACCTTGGTAACCGGGTGTGATGTGGAAGTACTGGCTGTGTATGGTTCTGCTGTTAAGTGACAGACATGCATGATGAGAGCCAATTGCTTTCCATGAAACAATCGAGAAAATAGAATCCATTACCAAAAGGTGATTGACATATTATTACTGCTATTAGTTGGTTAGCCACTGCTGAGTCAGGCCTAATCCTGGATTATAAGGCAATGGTGACCACACTAAAGCCAAAGACACCAACAATTAATTCTGATGTCCTTCAATCCAGGTCGCAAAGTTACAATGCACATTTCTCTCGTGGGGGGGAGGGGCGTCGGGCGAGGGGCAAAAGTCTGGGGGCTCAGACTACTTTATCCCACTTATACAAATTACAATCAAAATTCTATCATTAGATGGCTTTCTACTAGAAGAAGAACCTTGATCGGATGAATCTGCCTACAATTGCATTTTTTACAGGCATCGGGCGTTGTGTTAAATGGTAAACTCTTTATATAATATGCTTCTTCTTTAAAATGCTTAAGTAATTGCCATCTAAGGGTAGCTTTTGGAAAGGTAATGCCATCTTTTCTCGCAGCATTTAACATCTTAATGCTAGTCGATGAATCAATCGGATCAACCAATCAATCTACACATTCATCTACAAAGAGAATAAGAAGCGTGAAGAAGATTTTAATTTGTAAGCTCCACCTTCAGATGTGCTATCATCAATATAACAAAGAAACAGGAGCAGGATGCAGAACGAAACGATAGGGTGTAATAACAAGACTAAAACAATTCCTGAGTTCAGTTTGGTACGAACAATGAGGCATAACAAAAATGCATCAAACAAAATAATATCTTGGTGATCAATTTTGATCCTGTGACCACTCTAATTCTCCTGTTGCAGTCAGAATTGATAATTATTGTGAGTACTGGATTCTAATAAGCTACTGAACCAGAAACTTCAATGAACTTCACGGTCAACAGGTTGCTATTTATAAATAGGTGACAGGGACCAAACCTAAGTCATGCCAGATACTGATAGATTCCAAAAAAGTAATTAACAACATTCAGTGTGTAGCCAACAACATCTGGTAAATGCTTGTACTGCAGTATCTAGAAACTAATTTTAGTATACTCTCGTTTTCAAACGACTGCCTAATGGCAATTCAATGAAGCATAATTAAAATAATTTCATTACGATTGGAATATTTTTCTTGAGGATATCGTACATAATGAGCTGAATTTGGAATGTTTATTTAAATATCTGATTGTTAATCAAATGATTATTCAAATAACTACTTTTTACTAATTCTAATTTTGGTAGAAACAGTCTGAAATCATCCACTGCAGGAGAGATTCTTTCGGTATCATATATATAATAAGTCTCCTACTGATGTTAACAATCGAATCCTGCTGGAAGAGTTCCAGGATCAATTATTCAGTTTTGATACAATACAATGAGTACACTTTCTTGTTAGGGGCAACACACTATGTACCAGTAATCGTCTAACCCAAAATATCTTGTGTGAAAGTCACTGATTTGTAGCTAAACAGAGTCGATATGATGATAATATTATAAGTATGATATCATAAACTCCTGAGGGTAAAGGTGAATCATTGTAGCTGATATCGACCCAGCTTCCCATGCCTCGAGGTAATGTGCTTTTGATCATGACGCCTCGCCTACTACCCATAAACATATTAAAATGCTGTTCAGCTGAATGGGCAAATCTGGTGCCGTACCACAAAACTTAGTTTATTTCATTTTTCATCTGCTTAATATAAAACATACTGATCAGATGTTGGTAGAAATATGAACTCAGGTTGTGATATACAATCAGGAAACATAATTTGAACTAAATGTCTAATAGAATTACCATAGGTTATGAGCTGGAATGTTACAAACACACAAACATACAGAATAACAGGGTATGAGAAATTACTTCTTTTTATAACAAGCTTTCCTTCACAGTCGAATCAACAAAAAGTTTTGGTTAATTACGGTCCTTGGTAATAATAACTATCCAGAAACAGGGCTGCTGTGCGCGCTGGATGCATAATTATAGCTATTCTTATGACTGATGTGATGATTATCCAGAACCGGAGCTGCCAGCAGGTAGATCTCTGTGTATCGGATAAGATTTAAGTATACCATCGTCTTAGCTCGGTGATGTTATTTTCTGATCATCAGGATTGTAAACTATACCATCATCATCCTTAGCATCCAAGTGATATTTCTCTGCAAATTGTATCATAAAATATTGTGTGTATTTAGTTGAGTACTGAGGAAAAGAAAGGACTTTTGAAATGGACCATTTTCTTGTGTTCTGGGAGTTCAATATGGTACAAACAAAATTATGTTACGAGTTGAGTATTGTAACAAACCTATCTGCCGTTGCCCAAACCTTAAGTCTGCAGGTATAGGTTAGGCAACTCAGTAAACTCACTAATCATACGATACTAGACAATACCTGCAGACAGGGCGTACAGGTTTCATAGTAAGGATCCGATAGCTGGCCTCTGAATTAATGGTGTTTTGGTTATCTGTCAATACCTTTGAGATCAGAGTCAGCTCCAGTGACATAGAATATTTTGACAGGCTGTTCATCTGGGTGGGTGGTGATAGCACAGTCACATTGTTTGTCCTGAGTACATGCTGTCAGTGCTATCGTTCTCACTGCTGTAATATTACTCTGCTGACCTTCCTCTAATACTGATGTATCAGCTTGTACTCCAGGTGACGCAAACAAACTGGAAACCGGAAAATAATATAAACATCATTCCTACGTGCTTGGTTGCGCTCTATAATGTGTATGTGTTGCGAACAAAATAATTTCATTCAGTATTATCAAGTGCAATATTTACCACCAGAGACGACCCCATGAGGTAGAATAAAGCATTAGAACCCTGAGACTACTGAACAATATACAACAAAAGGCAATTAGAGAGGGTGCACTTTACTTCAAAATCTTAGAAGAACTTCTACATAGCATATCATACACACCCCCACCCTCATGTTTGGAGGTTCGTGTCAGTTTACAAAGTGTGTCGAATTGTTCTTTGCCCACACATAATCAAATTAACTAAGCTAGCACAGTTCCAAAGTAGGGATTGTCTGATTCAATGTTTCTCGTTATGTAGGTAATAAAACTTACTCTGCGAGGTATTGTGTGATGACTTTGAGGGAGTCGTCGGTATCCCAGGTAACAACTTCTCCTTGTTCTGACCTCATGTACCATTGCCCAGGTTCTCCTCCGTGTAAGTACTGTAGACGGATCTTCTCTCTGCCCCCCTCTGGCTGGCTTCTACATATTATGGAGGTCGTTGCTAAAACTTTTAAACCAGATATGGTCATCAAATTGCAAAATGTCATTTAAGACTGATAAACATAATCTTCTACAATATTATGATCCATCCTGCCATTGCAAGGAATACTGCACATATATACTTTAATTGGTTGGCATAGTAACTTACTGTCTTCAACCATCTCGCTGACCCACTGTAGTACATCTATCATATCAATACTCTTAGCTGTTGTACCACCATTACTGCAGCCTCCTCCGATTTCGCCATCTATTATGGCCGGTAGTGAGAATCGTCTTCTCAGAGTGTCTATACACTGAAGAGGTCCTCCATGGGTGTTCTATGCAACAGAAAATGTATATTAAAGGAATGGTAAGACTAAGGCCTTAAAGACTACTTCATTAATTGCTTAATTTGAGAAAACTAAACCATAGAAATTTAAAAACATGCTTCCCTCCCCCTATCTGTTGTAAAATGAGATAGTGCTTCAGGTGTTAGAAAATTGATCTATAAAGAAAGTTTTTCATAACCTAAATTTTATTTTCTATTGCTGAGTTTTTTTGTCGACTAAAATCTATTTGATTGAGAAATCTCAATGATGGCAGGGAAATGGTAGCTCGAAAATTAATGTGAACTAATCGTTCAGTCTCTCTTATCCTTAAGCAGATGTGATATTAATCTATTAGCATCACGTATAAAGTTATACACTCACCAGACACATACTATTCTTATCATCTCCCACATATTCTACACATGAATCATATGGGCTGTCAGTCTCTAAACCGCATCTTCCTTTGTATGCTGGTATCACCTGTATGTGCTTTATTTCTGTAAAAATTCATTAAATAATATTGTATAGTATATAACATATTATATTATATTGTGTCATATTGTATACCATATCATATATCATATGCCCAAGTTCTGCAAAAGAACTATCCAGAGGACATTTTATGAGTGTTCTTGGTCAGACGTAAAACTGTAAAAGTTTGATACGGGTGCACCAGTACTTTACGACAATGGTGTGCATATAGCCTGCAAATTGTATATAAGTTTTTATGTATGTATGTATGGATGTCAGTTTTTATGTTTTGTCATTACAGGTACGAATGCTTTGGTTGATTTTTGTATACTGCTCTACTCTATCATCCTCTGCTATCAAGAGGTTTGTCAAAGAATGTCTAATGGTTATTGTAAGCCATGTCGACGACAAACAGCACTTTGCTGGAGAGTATGGTTTCCAATCAATACCACCAATGTAGTAAAGACAGGACAATGGTAAGTTTATGCTTTCCTTCTCAGCAAGAGTTATGAGGCGTAAAATGCATCAATTTTCTACCTAATGTATGATGTTATTTATTGTTCATAAGGGTATGTATGATTCTGCCTCCTCACGCAGCCAATAAATTTGTTTTGCGTGGCACAAACCGATAACAAATGAAGACAAGAAATAGCTGTGTGACAAGGCCAAATATTGAATAATAAGAACCCAGCAGCTTGTAAACTTACCGTTATTTTCATCCAGACCAGAAGCGAAGCATGTAGATCCAGGTAGATAGAGGGGATATATCAGGCATATGGGTCTCGTCTTATTGCTAAAATTAAATGTGCAAAACGTTGATAGAACCTAAGCTTATCTATACCAAGGTTGTCCAACATAGTTGGGTGTTTAGAACTGAAGATTGTTCTTTACTTATTTACCTCTTGGGTACCTAGTAGAGGGAGAAAATTCTCTGCTCATTCACCAGCTGGGGAACAGTGGCAGAGACCCCATACCTCAATGTTTAGAATCAAGAATTAGACACAGGGGCTTGACAAAAATTAGTTTTTATTCACAATTGGAAAGCTGCAGATCTACTGAGTGTTGATGACATTGCATCATTTTTTCACAGGATTGTTAATCTTCAGTAGACCGGCAGCTTTTCAACAGAGTACATACAGTCAATATTGGCTGACCTCCATGACTTCACCTTAAAGACTTACTTTGAGGCTGCTATTATATATCACATCTTATTCTCCATATTCTATTCTATCATGTGAGCAATTTCTAGCTGTAGAATCCAAATATTGAGGAAGTTATGGTCTCTCAGACTTTCGAGGTGAAGGCAGTCAATCAGCATTAAGAATCAGCGGGCAATACCAGTGCGACTTCACAACGCGTCATACTTATTATGAGTGTGTTATACTACTTATTTCACAGATAAGATGATGATCAAAATTCAGACCTAGATGAGACACGAGCCCAGGACTTTTACACCAGCAGGCAACGCCGCTACCATCGCACCACTACGTGCTGTTCTGTGGAACTGCAGACAATATAGGTCAGTCGTAGCGGCGTTGCCTGCTTGGCCATATGGACCTGGGTTCAAGACCCACTAAATCCCATAACATATCGATTATCATCTTATCTATTAGTATATCATCATAAGCATGACGCGTTGTGAAGTTACACAAGGATTGTCCGCTGATACCCAATGCCAATTGAAGGTGATCACCTTGAAAGTTTGAGAGACCATAACTTCCTCAATATTTTGATTCTCAAGCTGATAGAATAAAATATGGAGAAAAAGATGTGATACAAAATAGCAGCCTCAAAGTAAGTCTTTAAGTTAAAAACACTTACTCGATATTGAAGTCTGGTCTGATGCTTAGAAGAGCTAGGTTCCTCTCTTTAGGGTTGCCTTTGTTAGTGTATAGTACCTTATGACAGATGTGTCTGGTTACACCAAGTGGATCGTTGTCTGGTACTATGGTGATATCACTACAAAAAATAAGGATTTATAAAACGCCTGCTCAACAACAAGTTATTTGCAAGCTATTTCTATGAGTTGAGCTTTAACTGTAATCTACTTATCTTTGATCAAGGTCGAGGTTATCTGGAGATAAACAGACACCAATATTTGTAAGGCAAATCCAATTTTCAGATGACTTTGAAAGTTTTGTAGAAAATAACGATAACAAATCAACAAATTATAACTCTTTCGATTTATTTGAGCTTTGTGACAGATATAAGAAGAACTAATTTAGCCGGCCCTCATACTGGCGATGCTGGATGTCTTTTCTATATGTATTTTTAGCCGGTCCAATATAGATACACCTGCAAGTTTTAACATCTTACTCGCTTATTTGGCTGACGCAATCTCTGCTGGTAAGAATCCACTGCTGATGTATAATAGTACCAGTACAAAGAGTCCTACCACTTTTTCTCACATGAACAACCCATGGATAATCCATCTCTTCTGTCGTAATCTCTTCTTTAATGACTGGGCGTTTTGAGCCTGGTGGTACGACTGGTCCCTTGTACTCACCATATATCCCACACTCTATAATAAAAGTCCATCATCCTCTCATTCAGTAATTTTGATAGAATTGATGTCCTTGTTGAAAAAGGAATGTTGATAATAAAATCCATCCTCTTCTCCCTGAGTGAACTGCAAAGAGCAGATGTCCTAGTTGTGAATGATACCTACATGGTAAACATTTTCTGTGTTGGATTCTCTCAATTCAATTTTGTAGTACCACGAGTGAGCTACTGACACTGAATGAGACAAACTTCGAACTGCCAGATAATGACATTTCAATTATACTCACGAGCTGGGTAACATTCTAGCTTATAGATTGTTGTGCAGAGATCTCTACGGCTGTAAAAAAATGTATAATCAATCAACTAAGTGTTCAGCAAATCGATTCCAAACTAGTATGTGGCGATGAAGTGCTTCGTGACATTAATTCCCAGGCAACAATGACAACTCAAAGTTTATCAGCATACATCTTGTAAAAGGTATGTTAGGGGAACAAGAACCAGGAAAAATTCTTATAAAATTTTAATAATGAGCTTGGAAAATATACAATGGATAAAATTACCGAACACGAATTAGATTTTGCGCCTGTATAGATGATAGGGGTAGAGATTAACTAAACCACTTACAATCTGGTAAACTCAGTATGTACTTTGATGGAGCTGCCCTGTGCGTATTGACTGGTTAACTTGTAACAGCCGAGTGAAAATATTTCTTCAGAAGAAGCCTTTGATATGTTGATCAATTTATTGAACTCCCTGAAATCAAGCAACATTTAGAAAGTTTAATGTTGTATTCAAGACTTCAATAGATTAAGTAGGTATTGGTAAGGTTAGGAATCGGCCAGCGATATTGCACTAACAAAATTGGTGATTATCTGTACTATAAACATTAGTTATTACTGATGAAATATCCAATGATATCAAAGTTTGATCAAGCTAAATTGGCTTTCCAGCAAGTCTAGCTTATACTGTAACCAAGTCTCTCAGAAACCATACGGCTTACAAGCTAGTGTGCAGACCACTTAATTCAATGAGGGATTTAGCTAATCACTATGTTTCTATGGGGTCAAGCTGAGCAAATTTTAGAGTTGTGCGAACCATATTGGTAAGCTCAAGTACGATGCCCAACTGAGACAGATGTTATAGATATTGAGGTCCATGGAAATGGATGCATATTTCGAGGTCGAGCTAGGAGGTGACAACTCAGGTCAATCTAGGAAACATGGTGAATGCAACAAGACCACGGCGAACAATGGAAGGGCAGAAACTTACCCAAAACCACCAGCTTGACAAAGATTGATGCCCAACTCAATGAGTTCATCTTCATTCATTCCATTGTGAGGTCCACTGTATGGCAACATAGCTCCATTACGTGTGATAAATAAGGTCATATCGGTATCAACATTAACTATGTAAATATGGGTAAATATAAATATGAAAGTCATGTCTATGTGATAAGGCATAGGGCTCTATTTCACTAGAGTTTACAAGAGTAGAATCACATTGTGTTACTAGAAGACACTATAAATCCCTGGTGACATGTAACTGAACATGTTGGGCAGAGGCAGCTATACCGTAACCCCCATCCATTCTACAAATATAAATTATTATGAAAATATCTCAGGCGCCTTTGCATCAAGCTTACCACAGACTCTCTCATCAAAACCATCAGAACAGTCGAGCTCTCCGTCACAAAGTTTATTACTAGGCAGACATTCATAAGTACTGTTACATCTGAAGTAATCCCGAGGACATTCATATCCCTTATATGATTCTAAAACAGTGAAAGTGGCATCAAGTTGTTGAACAAGGGTAAGCATTTGGGATTGTGGGGGATATGGTTGTAGGAAAATACAAGGTGTAGATCAAACGCTCTGGAAAGAAATTTGGTTTCAGAATCGTTATCACCACAAGTAAGTGATATTTCCTTTCAAATCAAATAACCTCATTATCACTACAAGTGAGAGATATATTCTCCCCACTAAACAAATAACCTCATTGATTCCATGAGAGATACAGTTATGATCAATTCCTTAAATTAAAAAAAAAAGATTTATTGTTATTTAGTGTATGGGTTGATTGGAATTGTATATTAGTATCATTTTATGTAAATCAATCTAAGATTGATCAAAAAGTTTCACAGTGACACCAAACAATTGTCAAGAACTACTTAGTGCTTAGAACATACATAAACACAGCCAATTCTACGATCTATGATCGTATATTACCAGTCTCTGTATGCGCTGCCATACTGTGGGCTAGTTTTGATCATCAACGAAATATCTCTTGTGTTTGTGACAAGAGATATTTTGGTTATTATAAATATACTATAGCTTGTATACATACCACATTTAAGTCTATCCTCATCTTCACCTTGAGGACAATCTGGATATGAATCACACACATATTCATCTGGTATACATTGAGGAGTGCTACTTGTGCTGTTACATAGCCTGTGATATGGTTTTTCTTCTGAGCATTCTGTTTAAAACAATTACAATCACCAATCTGATATTGTGCCAGAGAACAACATTTTCAACAGTAGACAACTAAATGCAGGACATAATTTTTTCACTTGAAACCTTAATTGAGCAGGTTATCTGCATATTAACTGCTTTATATCTTTAGAATGTACAATGATATATATTGTGATAAGCGCCTCGTATAGGTCCTTAACTTTCGTTCTAGCTCGATGCAAGTTTTTCTTCTGCAAATTGGTAGATAACAACATTTTTAGAGGCCATTGGTTGAATGAAGAAGAACCATATTATACTGGTTTTCATTATCTTACTCTCAAGAACAGAGTCTAAAGGTTTCTGCAACCCTGGCTGGTTGTCGAAATTTGCATCATAATCATAGTATATATCGTCCAGACTTGTCTCGTTCCCCCAGTTCTCAAAGTCAATATCCCCATAGTCAATCTTACCATCCTAAAATCAAACAACAATGAGTTTGCACAAGAGTTTGTTACTTATTTGATCACAAATACAGTAAACAGCTCATACTGATATCTGATGACTGATGACATCAACTCCGCATACTATTGAAATACATTCATGTGCTTTATGATCATTTGTGCTAAACAGCCTATATTTTAGATAGCTTCCCATTTAAAGGCTGTATGACTATTGCAGGTCTGTGTGAAAGATATTCGCCTCCTCAGTTTATGTGAAGTTTTAACAATTTCGTTAGTAGCTTTTAATTTTAAGGATATCGAAACTATCAAACAGGAGAAAGTAACCTTATTAATGTCAGTGACGAGATGTAATGTGTTAGCCTCATCATCAAGGTGGACATCTTTGTATGTGATGTCACAAGCACATATACTCTCCACTATACTTGGGCATTCAACTACTGCCTGTCTCTTACTCTTGATACCGGTGCCTTCCTTAATGACTTCTATGTTAGGGTTACCGAATCTGTGGTAATGGTAGAGGTATTTACATGCGATAGATAAACATGGGTATATTGTAGGAGCGTACAAGTCTGCACAGACGTAGATAATTCTCAATTATAAGAATCATTCATACAATTCTACAATTTAGATAATTTAAGGTATATGGTTCTCCTTTTATGGACAATGAGTGTCTGTGGAACGAGTAAAGAAGGCAATTAACATTTAACAAGAATTGATTTTTTTTAATTTTTTGAACGGATGGAGATTTTGGTATGGGGGTATAATGTTAACTAAGTGCCTCTACAATGTTGTACCATTTGTACATATTTTATCTATTGATTCAACAAACTCAGATAGACTTTATTGGACGGTAAAAGATTGGGCTATAAGAGTTTGTTGGCGCAGACTTTAGTGAAATAACTTTGTCTAGGAATATGATTACCAATGGAAAGAACCTCGAAAGCAGAAATTCTCAATTTCTAAGGAAAATATTTATAATCTGGATATGGTTTCGTTACATTAAGCTCTAAGTTATGGCTATCACATCAATGCTGAGAATGTTCAAAATTCAAAACCATAGAGGATGAGCAGTAGAAAAAATATTTTCAATGATGCCGATGCTGAATTAAAAATAATATTTATCCTATTACAAGCGGGTTTTCAAGATAAGCTCATTTGAAGAGAGGACAACTCAAAACAATGGCTTAAATTATAGCTCAGAAAACTATCTATTAATTGGAAATTTAAATCCCCAGGCTTACTCGCCAATGCGTTGGCTCTTATCTGTTGAGCTGTAGCCAACGTGGTGGCTCCGATTTGTAGGCCATCACAATTTTTATTCTTGTCCCAGTATAGTAACTAAAGATGCAGTATCCAAGATGAGAATTTACAATGATAGGACGTGATAGGACAACGAAGTTGCCTCTTATTGACATAGTAGTGAAATAGTTTGGTTTATGTTAGGAAATATTATTTCCTAACATAAAACAAATTATTTTACAGCTATGTTGTCAACAAGAGGCATTTTCATGGAATTGAGTCGTTCTCTTCATGCATCATGAGAGATTTATGGCGCTGCAAACTTTACTTACTTCTCCTCAAAGTTTTGATGCAAGACATTGACTGATGAAGTGAGATTGTATACAGTGTACCAGTTTCTGTAAGGGCCGAATCCCTTTATATCGATATAGAATTCATTATACCTGCTCCCTCTCATAAAACGCATCATCTCAAAGCTCTGCTTGTTACCACAGTTCACATAATCTGGCTCAGCTGGAAGGGCAAAACAGACTCATGGTAGAGACCACAGGCAAGGTGAAATGATCTAAGGTGGATGGCTCAATGATTTGAAAAGTGTGAAACTTTCTCATCCCAATGACAAAACTGCACAAAAAAATAAGCAATAATACACAGCTGTGGCGGCAACACTTTAGCCAAACAGTTCGAGTCTCACAGCGTATTGGTGAGGTTCTTATATGTCACCCCTAAATGAGAGCTAAACTATAATCCTAAATCCTAATAATTTTGAAATAAACTGACTGGTGTCAGTGACAGCTTGAGTCCAGAAGAAGTTGAGTTGGTGTCTCATATCCAGTCCTCTATTACTATTAAGGAATTCATGGCAGCCTATAGATTCAATGCTGATAACTCCAGCAAAACTCCAGCTGTTATTGTTAGGATTCAGACATGATACTGGGGTACCAAGAGTTTCCTGTAAACAAAGAGGAATACAAGATAAATGATATTATAACCTGCATTGTAGCAATAACTTAGGGGTTATTCTTCCATAACAAAATCTCATTAATTTTCTTTCCACAAAAGCAAATAGCTCAATCGATTTCCTTCTGCAAATCTGCGAATACCAAACAAACTGACTCAACAAGATAGCAAGCAGGTATTTTGACATTCTACGTTTTAAATCAATCCACAAGCTACAATTCTTAACTCACAGTAACACAGAACTCATCACTGACTGCCGCTTGTGGATATGTGAAACAAAAACTGCGCAAGTCAAAATTGATTCCCATGTTCGGCACACAGCTCGTATCATCAGTCTGTGGGACTACTCTTACATGCTTCAGTTCTCCATCTGTGTGAGTAAAATATATTTCTCTCAACATTGTCATGTGTCAAATGCAAAGATGTAAGCGTCAGTGGTTTTTTATATCTATGGCCAAATGCTTACAATTATAATACTTTTTAAAATGAGATGCTTATATATTACCTGGACAAAGTCTTCCCAAATTCAGTATCTAGTTTAGTTCGTCAATACTGCAAAGCTATTTTTACTTTCATTCCGGACACATTTTGGGACACATGACTTTATCCTACCTTTTCCTTTTCCTGCAGCGAAGCAGACATAATGAGGTAACCAAGCAGGCTCAACTAAACAAGCTTTGTTCACTCTAAAATAAAATATGAAGCCACTGAAGTTATCTTTCCTCTAATATTAAGAAGGTAACTCCTCTATATTTTTTATCCACATGAAGACGGTCACAATAACATGATCAATTATTGTGAATGTACAATAATGCCACAATATGATGAAGGCGGAACTCTTTTAAATATAGACACTCTGAATGTTGGTGTTTGAAACACTGCTGATTGAGATGACGTCAGATAAACGACTATGGGAAATGTTACTGTATCAATGTAGGGTGAATGAAAACAATATCATACGAATGGACCTTGACAACATTGAACGATCTTGCTTACGGATAATTGAAAGCTCTCGAAACTTGTAGAGCAGCTAACTTCTGGTCTGTTACTTTGTTGGGAATGATCATCACTTTGATTACCTCAGCCTCTTGTGGGTAATCTGTCATCTCCAGAGCTACCACCCGATAATTACTGAAATCAAAGAAGGACCGTGAGTCAGAACTACAGCTATTTATAGACGGTATGCCAGCCTTTAGATGACTGCTTCTGTGTGGACCAGGCTGCTATACCAAGCTCGGTATGAATAATGGATTTTTGAAAAATGTTTAAAAGAAATACAGCGCACTTCCAAAACTAAATGACTGATATAACTCTATGTATATTCTAAATTTGATAACAGGCTCAATTCCTCAAATTAATACTCATAAATACATGAACTAATTAGGTATGTTCAGTTAAAGACTACACGAAGACCAATGCATGCTATAGTCAGGTAGTTACTTATGATAAAGTTTTATTAGATTTGCATGGTAAAAAAATTCAATTGCTTTACTTGGCATGAATTATGGATGTGGAAAAAGTGTCTCCCATAAGGGTAGGTAACTCCCATGCTCTGTATTATGATGTGACAGTCTCCCGGAAGTACAATACAAATAACAACCACTTCCAGAAGACTGCCTGACTATAACATGCATTGGTCCTTATCATTGGTCTACCTGCTGGAGGCTGCGAATACTTTATCTCGATCGATACATTCAGCTGTGGTGATAACCCATTCATCGGACGTGACGGAACCCCTGCATATAAACTTGTCCCCTACAAAACAATACATGAGTGGTCAGATGTTTTATGACCTGAGGTTGACTGGATAAAGGTTCTAAAATGATGATATGTTGGGATTTTTTTTTCAAACAAATTTTCATATTAATAAGTAAATGAATAATGTCAATGTGAAACCTGTGTGTCCTACTCTGAGCAGTGGGTTTGTGTTGATTTGTTTATTTAACTATGCTGGATTTGTGAGATAACCATTTCAAGTGCTCAGCCGGCTGCAAGTGCGAGTTAGCGACATGGCATGAAAAAAGGCATCAAACAACAAATAAATGTGTGTTTGATAATACAATGCCATTCTCCCTGATGCCACTAGTTCGCACTTGCAGCCATTTGAGCTCTTAGACCAAGAACCAATGCTTTTCAACTACACAAGAAGCCTGTTGACATTCGAAAAAGACTATAGTAAATGATTGATGATTACTTAATTGATCGATCTGAATACATTGAAAAGTATCGATTGATCTGATTTACATAATAAAAATTTCGTGTTGGCCTAGTGCAGCCATGCTCAACCTCATCCAAATTGGTCTTTTTGTTCGGCCAAATGCACCCTTACCACAGAAAAAGTTGAGACACATTTTCACATCTTGTTCAAAAATAAAAAGTATGAAGGATAGTTCACAAGATGTTCATGGTCTTCAGTATTCTGTCTTATCTGAAAGTCTAGTTATCACACATTGAAAAGTCCAATAATTAATGCTCTCTTGCAGTAAATTGGAATTCCCAGTTACCTTACCTTACTTACAGTGGTGTATTCATAGGTAGGGCCAGGGGGACCAGGGGGCCATGGCCCTACCACTTTTTCAGGAGGTCAATTTTGAAAAAAGCCCCTAAAATTGCCATAAGAGTTATGAATACACATTGACTATATTTATGTTTGTCAACAACAGTTGCCCCTTGTGTTATACATAGGGATTGTGAAGCAATAACACTGATGTAGTTGTTTTATAATGGCAAATTACTGCTTGTCATGAGGTTTATAGTTCATCAATACATCTCAGACTGAATAATGTGCGCTATCTTTCTGTGCCATGGCCCGCCTCGAAACATACCTTTGGGCCAAATTTGAACAAAAAACCTAGAAACATTGCATGTTCTAAATTGGTTGCAGAGAGGGATCGAGCATGTCAAAGTTCAATGTTGGCAAGTTTGTAGCATCTCGCCCCAAAAGCCCTCTCTGTGGTGGTCGACAGAATCAGAATTTTGATGAAAAAGTGCTCAAACAAAAATGAATATTACAATTATTTAATCAATTCATGGACAATATAACAATATCCCATACTTTACTGACTGTTGAGCAGGTAATTCAAGATCTGGTACCAACCTCCTACGACTCCCTTGTGTACTTTGCAACCACCATTTGAAAATTTGACATATTTCACTGTTCATCCTCTTTCCATAACATATTCACCAATTTTTTTTTTAATTCAAATTATCAATCTCAGTGGGGATACGATGATGTCCCTTTCTGTTACACTAAAATCCTGGGGCCAATTTCTTGTCAATTTCTTTCTCAAAAAGGGCTGAAATCCCTTAAAACTACCTCTCATTTTTTAAAATTTTCTGGGGGAGGCCCCCCATACTCCCCTAACGGGAAGGCGCTGCAGCGCCCCTTCTGCACCCTCCCCGCCGGGTCCTACCACTTCCGAACCTATGGATACAGCCCTGCTTACTTAACATGATTATGACCTCACATGCTCCATCAACTTAGTTCGGCCAAATGGTATGAAGTAAAAAAAATTGGCCAAATCCAAGAAAAGGTTGGACATGCATGGCCTAGTGGGTGGTGGGATATGGGTAGTGGGTGGTGGGATATGGGTAGTGGGTGGTGGGATATGGGTAGTGGGTGGTGGGATATGGGTAGTGGGTGGTGGGATATGGGTGATCGGGTAGTGGGTGGCAGCAGAGGTGGTGGTTGTAGTAAGAGGTTTTATGATAGCCAGTTGACTGTAGAAAAATATCTTATCAACATTATCTGGGGAAAAACCCTTAATTTCAAACAGTAATACACTAAATTCAGTAATCAAAAGGTGATCGTTACATTTCATGTTCAGCGCAGTAGGATTGTACTGTCAAAAGAACTCTACTGGATAAGTGAGTTCAACTACACATGAGAAGGATCTTACAAACCAAAATATATCATATTGATAGTTACCTTGGTAGATGTTGACGACCCATGGGAAAGGAGTTGTTATATCTGGACGACCAACAAACTTTGGTCCCATCCATCCCTCTGGAATAGCTGGGCCCTTAAAGTCACCAAACACTCCACAAACTATAAACATAGTAAACAATAGTAATCATCAGTTGATTTTAGGATAGCTATAATTATCTCTCAGCACTAACCGCTCATGGTATATTATAATCAGAACATATATAAAGTGATATTATATGTTATAATTTATAATATGAGAGGAGAACAAATTAAAAACAACATTGCTCCATGACCATGATACTAGTTACCATTTATTTAATTTTTTTTTTATTTTATCACAGCAGCCACTTTGTATTTCACATGAAACATAAGGTTCTTTCATTCATTCAATGAAAGTAGTATTACAACAAAATAAGTTGCATCTGAGTGACATGTGAGTTTCTGATTAAATTGAAGTAATGTACTTACAGTCATGCTGACAAGTGAGCGCAAGCTTTCCTATAGTACGGTCACAATTTCTAAAACCAAAAAAATACAGGGAATTTTAATCAACTTGACAAGGAAAGTATGACAGGTTCTAGTACTGACGGTCATGCATACAAGTGACAGCCAGCTTTGGACACTTCAATCACAACTCTTATATCAGATAATTGCCAGTAAATTTGGAGCAACATTCTCAACAACATCAGGCATTTGTAGCTCATTAACTCTTTGTACAAAACAATTAACTACATTCTTTGGGCATCACTTTCAGCCATTAAACTTCCCTCATTTTCTGCAGAGATGATTAAGTTATGCCTCTGACTTAGATCAATCTAAATCCTTTTAGAGTTGGCCTCTTGAATAACCAGCAAATAATTTGATAATTTTTGGGAAATAACCCTTATAATCCCATGCTTGGCCATCTTATAGCTCAAAACTGATGGAAAAATTGTAAATCACAGTTGCAATAGTAATGAAATCGACAAGGAATGTATTTATACATATCAAAATTTTTGAGTTGTAATGATCATAGTTAAATACCAAAAAAACTGTTATGAACAGACCTCACAGGTGATTTTTGGAGTAAAAATGAAACCAAATTTAAAAAAGAATTCAAATATCCCTCACTTCATCGGTGTTCCCCGGACTTTATTCAAGACACGACCTATCCCATCACCAAAATAAATCTAGATGGTTATACCTACATGCAGCTGTCTAAACGAGAGCAGACTTACACAAGATCAACATGGTTACTGAGTTCCGACTCAAGGCCGTTAGAATTGCCAGCAGGGTCGTACCGATCCAAGTTCACCTCTCCACAAATTCTGTCAAATCTACCTGTATTTATGCCGGGAGGGATAGGTAGTCTCACGGAACTGTAGAATAAAATTTGGGCTGTTGGTTGTAGTGATCAATAGGCAAATAAGGCGACATTTGGCCAATTGGTATACAATACATTAGTTACTACATGTATATAAAACTTAAATGTATGATATGATATCTGTCATCCCTACTGCCTAAACCTCACAGCAGCGGCAGTCATTGTAAGATATGTTGGGCCCTGGTTACTTTACATGAACCTGAATGAGATATATCAACAGAACTGGAACATAGTATGTCAGCATTGCTTATCCTTACCGAACAACTGTTTTGGCTTGTTTGTGCAGGTAATTTCATATTTCATAATATATACACTGAGTAGACTGTAGTGTTAATAAAATTGTGAATTTTTACGAATAAATATAAATATATATCCCAAATTTAAATGCAAGGGGTTTTTATGATTGATCACTGTTCGATTACAAGACGGATATCAAGATACTGAATAAACTTACATAAATCCGAGCTCCTTACAGATTGCTTCAGCAACAGGAAAATCGACATTACCGCTCATAGGGAACACTATACCCATCCGGGTTATGTAGACTTGTGAATTGTTAGGGTTGATGGAAACTGTCGGATAAACACAAATAAGTCAGAACACCTACCATTGTAAATATCAAATGTACTCTTTTATGCCATATTGATATGGAATACTGGCATATCAGGGTTGTTTGGACCATGGACCACGTTATGTCTCTGGATTTAACGTTTTTCCTGTAGTGTTTTCAGTGATTTAAACCTTAAAATGATGGGAAAGTTGGCCTAGTAGTAAGGAAACATCACAAAGAGCAGATCATGACACTAATCTTTTCCTAGCTCTTTGGTTTGATGGAATTTGATTAATCACTTCCCTGAACGAAATTACAACCTCTGTCTGCACTGTTATGTTTGGGACATAAGTAAGAGGATTTCGTAGTCTAAATAAAGAGTGAAACATGATTCTCAATCATTTTAAAGCATAGAGCACAAATTAATTTTAAACGTATAATGTTATCATATTATTATTATAAATACATATTTACTTACAGCAGGTTTGTTCATCACTGAAGTCCTCTCCACCACAGTCCAGCTTTCCGTCACATCTAGTGTTCAATTCAATGCAGTTTCCTTCCACATGGCACCAGAATTCCTCATCTGAACATTTATATCCTACAATGAAGAAGTTTCAGTAATATAGGGCATGTGAAATGGACATCCGCGTTACACCACCCTCAGATGTTGTATAAGGTAGCCCTCCAAATTTGGTCAAGTTGGCTTGATTTAAGTACCTGCAGATCGCATAGAATGTAGGCCGAATCATTACGGAAACAAATATGGATTATCTTTAATTTACTCCATACTCAATGAAAAAGTAAGGAATTCCTTTTTATGATAAAGAATCTTGAAATTAAAAGATATCCATATTCCATAATTTTTGAATATTGATTATTACTATCATATTACTTCTGTGACACAATTATCATGGTCAAAGATAAACTGATATCTACCGGAATATATATAATATGCATTGTATAAGATACAAGTTGATCAACTTGAAGACTTTGCAAAAAAATTTGAAACTAAATAGTAAAAGTTATTAATATGTTTATTATCACAAAGTCCATGAGTGAAACACTTACTACATTTATAGTTAGATTCATCCTCTCCTTGAGAACAGTCAGGATATCCGTCACACATATACTCTCGTAATATACATTCACTCCCATCGCTTGATCCACAATTAAACTGAGCTGATGAATCTCCTTTACAACCTACATATATATCCAACAACGAAATATGCCAATAGTGTGGCAAAATCATTTAGTCAAACTTATCGAATCTTATAATATAGATATACGATATTAGTGATTGCATATTCTAGAGCAACACATGTGATCCCCCTTATGTGATTCAACAATTTTGGGGCCTACCTTGGCTATTTATTGTCCATTGTGTATCCACCACAGTGTCATCCTCTACGTTATCATCCTCTACTGCTATGTAAGTGGCTGTAGTGGTGATTGACACTATTATCACAATCAATAAGACTAGGAACCCAATAGTGACTCCTATGGCTATGTTCTTTTTTCTTTTAGACATCCGATTATACCAGGCCTCACAATCCACACGATCTTTGTTAGTGGGAAGTTCTCCTTTGCTGACATCAGAATCGTTGTTGTCTGAAATGTTTGAAATAAGAAATCAAAGCTCAACTCTCAGCATATTAGCGGTTTTGGAATTTCACTAGGTGGGTGACAATGAAATGGTAATAGTGTCGTCATTTGAGCGAATGGGTTTCTGCAGTTTTGATCAGCAAGGTGTAAAACGAGGAGCGCTAACATAATGAATGATTGGCGAGTTTTCTCTTCTCCTTACACCGCTCTGTCTTTGCTATTCAAGTAGGGGCCTAAACTGGCAAATATCAAATGACACTCACCCATACACGATAGTCTGAGCGAGGATTAGCCATGTCTTTTTACGAGATGGTTAATGATCCTAATGTACGGTAGTGTTGTCAGGCACTATGTAGAGTAAGAAGTCTTGTGATGGGCGGTACAATCAAAGCAACACTATATTCACTTGACAGTGTGCGACAATCCCTGACTTGTTTACCTGTTTTCCTGTTCAACAGAGCATAGAGAGACCTTCACAATTCAAAAGGGAGAATTTCATTCTCCCCTGCTAACAGGTACCAATCCGTTATTCATTCAATAATCGCGTTACCTTGGTTAATGGATATGAGATGAAATCGGAATTTTAATTTCTCGAGTATTTTGTAATAAAAAAAAGAACCAAACAAGCAGACTCAATTCAGAAGGAAATCGTTTTAGTGAGTCGCATATCTCATAAGGTCCTTTGGGAGTAAAGTGATTGTGTTAGATTTATGTGGTTCAGCCTACCGTTGGCTTAGACTTGGGCCACAACATAGGATGTAGGGGAGATTTTAAGAGCATAAAATTTTGTTGTAAAGAGTTAGAGTGCTTGATTACTGATGCAATTCAGTTTAATCGACATTAAAGATATAATGAAATGTGTTTTTATGTTCCATTTTCAAGCAAAAACTACACAATCATCTTCTCCCGTTATATCTGGTTTGATAAATAACTTATTTATTACTGATCAGAGATGACTAGGATGATCATAGTATAAGTAAATGATACAATTAACCTGAAAACACCAACTAAGCTTCTCATGTCTTGCTGTAATATGCAGGCGGATAGTCATTTTCTTAAAATGCACAGGTAGATGAGAAAAATTAGTAGAAACTGGACCCAAGCTTGCTTCCAAATAGCTTACTGGTCAGTAAAGTGATCCTTCTCCCTTATTCATGGGAAGTTGCTACGCTATGAAAAACTGATAAAAAAAGAGAGTTTAAAATGGATTCAAGTGTTGTCTATGTCCTGATCACCATATATTTCTGACATGAGGGCCTAATGCGTTGGGGAAAGAATACGGAGGGAATTATCTATCAATCAAATACATTGTGAACACAGTTTTAAAAGCTTCCGCATCTCGTTCAGTCTGGTTGAAACTATAAAACAACTTCTGAGCAAGAAAATATAAATATATGCAGAGTTCTTAATTAATTTCAATACAATGTATGAACTTGACACGAAAACTCCATTGCAATAAGTTATAACAGGTCATCAGAATATAAAATACCTCAAGAATAGGAGAAATAAGACAATTACCACACAGATAGCACCTATTTTAGCGTATGTAGATCGGAGGTTCAAATACTTAGCATCTTGTTTGTATTTGCGTGATTGCATACTCAAATCCCTCGCTTTATCATCGAGCACTACAAAAAAAATCGAATTAATTGAATTGAGGAGCGCAGGGTAATTTGGAGTTGTCTATCCAAATCATTTTTGTCAGAGAGTAGACAACTTCCCAACCTAGCAATACAAATACAAGTGACACATCAAATTACACCAAAGAAATTAAAACTAGGCACATGATCCAACTCGGGACCCTATATTTGTTCACATAGGTTGAACTCGTTAATGATGTATTATGCCATGCTGGTCACCATATAATCTGTGACATACTTGATATATTTGAAGAAGGCATGATTTAACCAAGAAAATGTTTCTTTTTATTTTGACCATTGATCTAATGCTTTGTTTTGTGAACCAGCTGATCAAATTTGTCAGAACAACACTTATTTCTGTTATGATCCTGAAAAATTCAAAACCTTCCCCCCCTGTAACTCTTTGAATGCCCCTCCCCAAATCGAAATGTACTAATAAACTTATGTGTATAACAGACTACACGTGAAATAGTATAATTGATGTACGTAACTGTTGAAAACCCACCTCCTAATGCTTCCCCTCGCTGGAGAACATCGTCGATGTTCTGTACCATGATTCTTTGTACATCATGTAATTCTGTGTTTATGTTATTTAGATTTCGTCTTACTCGCGAATCTTCATAAGACTTTTTGGTCTTCTGTATGAAAGTGTCTGAAAATAGAAAAATATATATCATAATAACATATCACTATCACTACGAGATTACCACGTAAATAACTACCTATCAGAGCCATCCAATAATGCCGCTCAGATAGTAAAATCTTCAACTGTCTGATTGCTAAATTGAGGACTAAATTATTTTTTCTTTGTAGAAAGGGAAGGATAATACACAATACATAATGATCAATCAATCAACTTCCAAATACTACAGATCCTTGGTAAACCCGGACAAGCTCAGGGTTACCATCACACCATCCATAACGTGCAGTCAGGGTTTGCTGTTCGGCAACCTGAACCTAATAAACTCACATGTATCTGGCTCTTTTTTCGTTTCGTTGTGATATCTGAATTGAGCCATGGTAGGCAGTGTATTATCGAGAAGAGTATGGATGTAAATCTCTATATGTTTCACAATGTTATAAATCTTAAGTGTTATCTCTTGACAAGCTCGCCAGACCAACTGCTGCATTTTAACTGATCTTCAAAACTTGGGCCAACTAATGAACTTGATTTATGCAAACCCTGATAATATTATGCAGCGTATTGTCCTTTTGCCTTTGAAATAGAGCCTTAGAACATCTGGCACAGAATTACTCATATTAATGCAGACTGTTTCTTCCATAAACTACTAAGTTGACATGAGAAAATACATCTGCATCATAAATTCTAGCAGAAACTTTAATATGCATTGATGAAAAATTAAATAAATAAAATGTCATGCAGTGTGACACTACACTGTCTGCTGGCCTTTTCCTGACCCAGAGGTGAGGTGGCATAGAAGAAGGAAAGTGATGAGTCCCACACCCAGACCAGAGGAATGGGGTTATGTGGATGACCTGAATCCCACATTGCAAGAGTTTGGTACAGGTAGTTTCTTTGGCAACAGTCACTCACCGAATTCTATAAAGCTGTAAGGTCTGGTTTGTGCGTCAACTTTGGAACCATACTGTGATATAAACTCATTCTGTATTTCCTCCAGATATGCATATGCCTGTCTTTTTGAGAAAGCTTTGTCGCAAAGTGTCAGAAAGCAGATGTTTCTTTCAACTGCATAACTAAAAGAGTAGAAACAGTGCATTAACAAGGGAAGGGCGGTGATCATCTTTGTGGTAACTGAGCTAGAGTATTTGACTAGGATGTCATTCCGGTTATCATGATCAATGTGCTGATAGGTAAACCATTATTACTACAGGTTGATGTGCAAAGCCGCAGAGATTTCAGGTTCTAATTTTAGCTCCCATCTATTCATTACCTTGTTTGGGAGTGTTTCAATTTTATACGTTTTTTTTTAACAATGGCAGTATATTGAGTAATAAACGAGCACGACATTTCAATGTTATCGAACTTTGGTTTGATAGAGAAATGAAAATAAAGTCATAGCAATACCAATATTGAGCTCAAGATCTCCCAAGAGAATTACATTTTGATCTGGGTATAATATACCAAAAGGTAGTCTTAGAAAGACTAATCATGAATAAATATGTATATTAGATATTGATCATAGTTCAAACCAAACAGCAGTAGTAGGATTGTAGCACGACAGTCGGTGCTTGGCTGGGCTCTATGATATAGTGAACCTGAGACATCACCAAGAGTCTCCAACCCATCTGCTAACAAAATGAATATCAACAACATTCATTACGATGAGAGTCTATATTGGACGATGAGATTGGGTTTCAGTGCTGAATACTTACTGGAACATGTAAGGGCCTGCTTCAAAGCTGCACCGAGGAGGAGACTGACTATTCAGCTTTCTGCAGAGCTGCTTGGCTTTATTTTGATATTCCTGCATACTACGCCCGGCCTGTAAAAAGATGCAATAATAAGAATTGAGGTCTAGTAGCAGTAGAGGCCTAGTCTGACATGATTGCGTTGTTATACCAAATGGATAGGAAAGGTTTCTCATACCAAGGAGTAATATGGACAAGTCCTAATAGTCTAACCGTTTATATGGTCTACTCTAGGGCTACAAGAAAAAGGAAAGCAATATATTGTTATTATATTGTCATTGCACCTCTGCTGGTGCGGAAACAACCACCATTTGATCCATTTCCAAGATTTGTACATCCAATCTGTAGGAGTCGCTTTTCAGACTTGATACCAGAGAAAAGGCTAGGCCTTCTACAGGGTAACAGGGTCAGTAGAGGTGCAAATAGTTGTTGCTAATAATCAACAGGAATTTAATTAATCGGTTTGACCAAGAAGAAGCTATACATCTTTATTAAACCATGATTAGGCCTAGTAGTAGCAGGATATTTGCTACTATCATAGTAGGGCCAGGGATCTGACTGTTACATATTTGATATAATAATTATATGATCTATCCATTCTATCTACGAATTTTAAAGAACACCTACTATCTATACTAAATACTTGTGTGTAATGACTGTAATGCGTTTGACTGAGAGTGAGAGAGCACAGATTATTTACTTTTACTTACAGTTTCATCCTCCTGCACAGATGCAGCAAGTGCTAGTCCATCAACCACTCTTGCAATATATGTGATCAAGATCATTGTGCCGCGTTACAGACCTAGGGGGAAAGATGTAGTGGAGATGAGTCTGGCAGAAAATGTAGACTAGTCTGCCAAAAAAGTGAACAGCAAAATTCAACTGACGTGTCTTGGACTTTAGAGGCCAAAAACCTGTGTCATGGTTGGGCAGTCGAGATAGCTCCACATTTCGAAAATTTCATATTGTAGGAACTTTGTCCATAATAATTTGGCTCATCCACTTTTGAAGTTTCTGTTGTCATGATTTTCCAGAATTTTTCTAGCTTTTTACCAAGATTCTCCTTGGTCCAAGTACTTGAACATTTGTATTTGTTATGTATCTCTACTTAATCGATTTATCACTAACACAATACTCCCTAGCAAAGTGTATATTACCCAAGCAGAGGAACCGTAAGGCCTGTCATGTAGTTGTTTTTAGCCTGTCATCAATTCAAGCTTTGTTTCCCCCCCCTACCACCTTCTCTGTCTCCACCCTCACCATCCCTGCAACATCTCCAGCTTTAGCCTGTCTTGACAAGATTGTAAGAACCTAACTTTGTGCCGAAAATTAGGAAATGCTGCAGTTCTTTGCACTGATCTCAACAACTGGAGGGGGCTAGAGTCTAACTAGCCTTTTTTTAAAACAAACTATAGGCCTACAACTACCTACTAGACTTAGTTCATTGCATGGAGTGGTTAGGTCATGGGCCCCTGGGACTTACATGTCTTTACTTTGCCAATGTCCACTATCAACCACCCAAAAAACACCAAACAGGGTAAGACACAAAAAAATAATTTTTTACAACCTACCTAGGTTGTAAAAAAAAAATTTTGTGTCTTACCCTGTAAGTTGTTTTTTGGGTGGTTGATAGTGGACATTGGCAAAGTAAAGACATTTAGTCCCAGGGGCCCATGGGTTAGGTATATCAGTTAGGCTAGCCCTTTTGTTTGGGGAGGACAAAGTTGTTTTCCTGCAAACCTTCATTTATTGAGCTAAAGTACACCTTAGATGATTATTAGTCTTAATGTTGGGCACTGATCCCCTGGAAATTTGAGGTCAGCATGATGTGCCTCTTATGCATTATGCAAAATTAGGTAATCGTACTTCTTGTCCTCTTTAAAGATCTTGGGCTCATTGGTTGAGACTGAAGCAGCAGGAAAATGTCCCTAAGAAGAGTTGCATTGTCTGCATTCTGTCACAAACATCGTACATCATCTGCTGCAGTCTTAAAGTCATGCGGTGAGTTTTAGCTGTAACTTTCAATTGCCAGGGTAGCCTATTTAAGGGCCCATCCCTTTTTAATAGCTGATGTCATATACGTTCACAAAGATATATGTTAGTCAGCGGACTGCTACATGATATGAACCGAAGTGATATGAAGTGACAACATTGAACATGTGTTTTATTACTATCGCAGTACGCTATGTTCGGGGATATAGAAAACAGCATGAGAAACAGGCGGTGCCTTTAGATAAGATGGAGGAGTTCAGAACCTCATCATTATCAGCAAACTCAGCCTCACCATATGTCGAAGATGATTACAGTGATGAGGAACTACAAACTGCCCGTAGATACAGGTCTGTATTAACAGCCAGTATTAGACTCGCCATTGGAAGGGCTGCAAGTGGGCATCGTGTCAATCAACTTCTCTTTTGCTATTTTAGCCGTCTGACAAGGGCATGCTAAAACTTTCATTGGGATTTTAATTTGCGCAATCAGCTTCCACTTGCTCATTAATTGACTCTCATATTTCCTACAATGGCAACATATCCAATATTTGCTTACTGTAATCCCAAAAATTATGCCAGGTCGCTATATTCAATTCATAACGGATCGCTATATGCCTAAATTCATTTTTTGTTTCATTTTTTTTTGTTGGAATAAGTACATAAAAATGTGCAAGCTCTGCATTGCATTGTTGATCCCCCATCGTGCGGCTGAGTTTGCTTCACTTCATCTTGACAATGCTCTTTATGAAACATTGTAGCTAATGCCGAACCAGGTCATTATCTTATTTCAAAAGTTAGTTTTCCATTTCTATTATCACCGCAGATTTGCTCATCCTGAGTTCTTACCACCCTCTGAACCTGAACATAGAGACGCAGTTAGAGAATTACTAGAACGTCAAGACATGCTGAAACGCAGATCCAAGCTTGATATACCAGAGTTCTATGTCGGTAAGTCGCAGATGTAACAAATCAATCTAAATAAAAAACATTCAAGAGGGATTTGCTGTGTTATACATCCTGCCTTTCGGACAAACAGGCTGATCATGTTTCCTTGTAGGTGGTCGGGATGGCAGGCCTAATCTTAGCCAGGTCTTATAAATGTAAATCTGAGTCTCCGATGAGTTCATTATCCATGAGAATTCCCCTCATGTCAGTACTTGTATAATATGTACCCTATAGGAGTTTAATTTAACTAGTTTATTTTATCTGGACCTGGTACTAAATTTAACTAGTACTAAATTTCGCTAGTAGGCTTACTAGTGAAAATTTAAAAAAAATGTCCAAGCTGGGATTCGAACCCAGGGCATAAATCTCCATCTGATTGCAAGGACACTTAGACCACTACACCACGCAAGGTGTATTCCTGTATAATTGTACATTGTTTATGAAACTATGGTGAGTGAGTTTAATTTAAGATACACTAAATTTCGCAACCTAGGCAACAACGGGAAAAGCGAATCCTAAATGCCGCGAAAACTAAACTCCTATAGGGTATGCGGATGACAGTTAGAACCCCTTGTTTTCCTCAGGTTCATTAATGGCAGTGACATTGTCCGACGCATACGCCGATGGATTCCAGTCCAGATTCGTTGGTATTTGTATTGAGAGACACGAAACTGGTTTGAGGCATAATTTCACTTTACGTAATGTCCTGGATTCACAAGGAATAGAAATAATGTATGACTTATACAACCCTACCATCAAGAAAATAGAGGTGAGATCAGTGTGACGATGAGATCAGTGTGACTATGAGATCAGTGTGACGCTGAGATCAGTGTGACGCTGAGATCAGTGTGACGCTGAGATCAGTGTGACGATGAGATCAGTGTGACGCTGAGATCAGTGTGACGCTGAAATCAGTGTGACGCTGAGATCAGTGTGACGCTGAGATCAGTGTGACGATGAGATCAGTGTGACGATGAGATCAGTGTGACGATGAGATCAGTGTGACGATGAGATCAGTGTGACGATGAGATCAGTGTGACGCTGAGATCAGTGTGACGCTGAGATCAGTGTGACGATGAGATCAGTGTGACGATGAGATCAGTGTGACGATGAGATCAGTGTGACGCTGAGATCAGTGTGACGATGAGATCCGTGTGACGATGAGAAAACAAAAGATTGTTATCGAGTTTGGCCAGCAACTTTTAGACCTTACTCTGTTCAAACAATAGAAACATATACAATACTACCGTATTTGTTCTTATTTATTGTATGTCCGTTCAAAAAACCCAGGATATTGTACGAGGTAGTCGAAGTGATCCAACGTTTTCCCGGGTTGATGGTAGTAGCATAACATTCTCATTCCACCACATTCCAATCAGTGATCAGAACGTGGCTGATAATGTGATGCTGCAACCATTACACGGCCTTGGCATCAAAACTCATCACAGGATAAACTGGTAGGATGATGTACATTTACATTTAATATTCTCTTAACTTTTTGGTTTTAATTTTAGGTTTTGAAATTAGAGAAGCGGTTGGACGAGCACTTGACATATCTTAGAGATGCCCCACTACACTACAGTACTGTACCTTTTGAGTTAGAACCCACCCCTCACCCTCGAGGAGCTGCTATCCCCATCAATCCTATCAAGGTTAGAGGCATAAACATCAGTACTTTAATTCCACTCTGCAGACAATAAAGTTTCTTGTGTGAATCAACAAATACAGTTTAAGAATTTGCAAGTGTTTCAATTATCTTTGCCCCACATTGCGCTTTCCTGTGTCTGAGACACTCAGTTACTTTTCTCAGGTAAGGTTAAACCCTCGACCGTGGAGATCTCGATGGGAGAGACATGATCTGAAAGGAGTAGAGGGTGTTGAGGAACAAGTTAAACCATCTATGCTAGAGCGAGCTAAAGAGAAAACTATTGCTAAGGTAACTTCCAACTTTCACCATCTGCATGAATATTTTCCAGGGTTATTTTAGAGTGGGTATTCATACAATTAATTTTTCACTATTACACTTAAATCAAGGATAAAAAACTCATTGGTTTCTGTGGATCTGTGCCCCTCACAGTAAGCAGTTGTCGCCTCCCTAACAATCACTCACTGGAAGTTGACAACTCCCACTGTATGCAACTGAATATGATTAGTCTGGGAGTTCAGGACAAATCCCTGATTGGGCTCGTTGATAGGGAATTTCCATGGCTCGATTAGATAGGAATTGCCTCACATGTGGGTGCTTGTGCCCCTGAGTTCTAATAAAATTTTCTGTGTTGCAGCCTTGGGAGAAATACGATTTGATGAAGAAATACCGAGAGAGTTTACCGCTTGAAGATCAGGATGAGGCCTATGTTCACTTTGTCAGGGAGTTAAAAAGAATCGAGGCCGAGCAGGAAACAGAACGGAACCAAGAAGAAGACGGCAGCGGGAAATAGTCCTGATAACATCAATCACAATAATACTTGAGTCAAGTTGGTGGAAGTTGGCGCGCTTCTTTGTTGTTGTAACAAAATGCATTGTGTAATAAGAATATGCAGTCAGATATGAAAATGACTTTCAATATGTACATTAATCTTGTGCAATACAATCTATCTACTAGTAAATGGTTCAATATTATTGATTACCCAATTGAGTGAAGTTGATTAAAACATCTCGACAGATTCACTTGATCCATAGCCAACTGAACACATGGTACCACATGATTTACTGGATATATTTTGATCATTGATCATTTATGTATGAGTATGTGTGTAGTTTTAGGAAGGGTATACAGACATTATTTGTTTTGCCATACCAAAACTCAGGCTTCAAACAAGTAATCAGAATTCACTCAAAAGCTCTTGAAAGCTGGTATTTAGACCTTTCATGAGATTTATGAGTAAGAAGGTCGAGTGTTGTGAATGTGTTATCATTGAAATAAGACTTATGACTTATGATGGAGGACTGTCTGAGTTAAATCAGCTTTGTGTAGGATCTAATCACTGTCATCAGTTGTAGATGACGAGTTGGTCCTCTGATGTAACTTGAGCAGGTCTATCAGCTTAGCAGGATCCTCTCCGGTAGATAGATGCTGGAAATCTAGTGGATAAGCGTTTGTCCTCATGTCTGTTGTCGACATTCCTGACACGAAAAAAAGGATTGATAATTTGTTATTGAAAGGTGGAATTATTTGCAAGACTATGAATTTCGTTGCAAACTTTAAAAGGTGATCTTTGTTCCCATGTTGTCCCAATCAAGAGCCTGTGAATGAATAACAGACAGTTTTACAACTCTCTTTAAATGACACGCATCAAATTGTTCAATAATTTTAATTCTTTGGATCTTGAATTGTTATCACCAACCTTTCCGTAGGATATGCCTGAATACGATGCCCTGGATCAGACTTCCATCTTCTGTCTCAGACATAACTTCCTCTCCATTGAGCTCCTCCCAGGAGAAGAGCAGACTGTCTGTGATTGCTGTGTAGGGGTTTATGTCAACTAACAAAGGAGGAGTGCTCCCACCAGCCAGATAAACATCAAACACATATGAACCATTTGGGAACGTAGGCTTTAGGAATCTGTTGAAAAACCTGTTTATTTTACGTGTGATTGTTCCCTTCTCTGATTCAATGAAACTAAAGAACTGAGATGATCTCTGAGTGATGGCTATCAATTGTTTATCTCTGACAAAGCAGCGGTATTCCCCGGATGGCATTATCTCTAGCCATCTTTTCAATACCAGAACATACTCAATAGATGGTATAGAATCAGCATTTGAATGATTGGACAGCAGAAAAGGGTCAGTCAGGTCGTGTGCGATGAAATCTGAGCTCTTTAAAAGCAAACAGATGTCGTTAAACGTCTCACAGCACAATGAGCCGTTGACAGATATCCAACATGCATCTCTGGGTGAGCTCCAATTGAGTTTTGGGAAGACCTTGCCTCCTAGTTCAGCAATTGCTTGAACAACATGGCCCTGAAATTCTTTGAAATCATCTGTCTTCAGTATGTTCTGAACAGTAGACTCTTCTGTGCTGGATGAGTGCTGGTTGGTTCCAGGGTCTATGAGGTTCTGTGAATGTAGTGAAAAGCTGTCATCTCCACCTTCCTCAGGTGCTTGTCCATCAGAATCTGGCAGGTAAATTCCATCTGTTGAGAGATATTCCAGGAAAACTTGAGGTACTTTCAAAACCAGTGAGTTTATGGTCACTTCTCTAAAGTTGTTGTACCAAAGAGGGAAGGAACAGTTGAGTATATCTTGAGCCTTCATACTTTGCTACTCCTAATGTGCAGTATGACTGTATATGGTAGTTTCAGCAGTGTGAAGTGGTAAAGTGCTATGATTTCATCATTTTTTTCTCTCTCTATCTAGCATGGGACATGTTTCCTGAAAATCTCATGTATCATTATGGTGCCGTTTTATGTCCTCCCATAACATATTTAGGATTTTGGGTTAGCTGATCTTCATTCAGCCTTGGGAAAACCCCTATGATACTGGTGCGCATGTGCAATAATGGAATTTCCTTAGCAACACATAGCAACTAAACATTTTGCCGTAATATAATTGCTACAAACTTTCTGTCTCTCAAGGTTTTACCAGTTATAGTTGTAGAGATGAGTATCAATCCCCTTTCTAATCCAAAAGGTATCAAATTACTGTGTGAGCTTTGTCAGAAACCGGCTTTTATCCAATGTACTCAATGCAGAGTCACATATTACTGGTATGTATTGGTATACAACAACTATCGAATTATTCACTAGTTTTAGCATTCAGTTAAGTTGTCAAGCTGCTGAAGGATGAATGTCAGTCTTTTCGTGTACCATGTCTTACTGTTTTACTGACATTTAAAAAGCACCATATAAACTGGGTGAGATATAACATGTGGTCAGCCCATTACAATGAAAACTGAATAATATGGCTTTGATAGATATCAAAGAGGGACTGGTTTATTAGGCCCATCACCAAGTCTACAATTGTGCAGTTGTTGGCTTTTTTTGGGAGACACATTTTAGCATTCATCCTTAGTATTGCCGCTCTCTTAGCTTGTCCCTCGAATCTATACAACATTCATTTGTTTTTCTTCTCTAACCCACGATCACTCTACGGTGTTCAAATCTAACAACTTTTGTTAACATAAAAACTTCGTTTTACTCTTGCTGATTTCATCTTGCAGCGGAAGCGAGCATCAGCGAACTGATTGGTTAGGTGTCCATGAGAAGATATGTCAGCTTCTAATACCCCTCCGAACTCAGATGCCCTTCCTTACCTCAGATGAGGAGAGAGACAACAGGAAACAATGGATGCTTCAGCAGAAGGTAATATAACTCATCGACTGGCCTCTCGGGATCAATTATTTTGTACCAAATGTACCAAACGTAGTTTTGGTATCTTACGTGACATAATTCTTTGAGTCTTTATCAGAAATGCCAAAGAAAAATAATTACAATGGAGAGACAACTCAATAATGATGATGACATCTGTTTTTGGCAGTGGTTTATTATTTGACCACGCATCGATAGAATCCAAGCGCACAATATCTGTGTTTCTTAGAGTATACCATGGAAAAGGTAGAATTGTCTTTTCCTTGCTTTCGGAAAATTTCAATATAGATTTTTTCCATTAATGAAAGCGTTCTTTTATAAACTAATTGTTCAAACAGGCTCCTCAATGCAGTTTAGCTTATTGCAAGGGCATATTTTAGGTAAGCCTATGGGTTAACAAGGCCACAAAGGATGTATAAGATGTATAGTCCTTGGTTCCATAACCAGTGTGTGTTTTTGTAGATGGATCTTATTGAGCTGACAAGAACGACTGGACAGAAGCTGTTGTTTGAAGGACACCATGATCAAGCTGTGCCGGCTGCCCTGCAGTCTCTGAAGTTTGCTATAGATGTGTACGGGTTAGCCAGCATCAATCTCGTACCTTCTTATCTCATCCTAGGGGAAGCCAGCATCGGTAAGATTTTTTTCTATCAACCTTTCATAAACACTTACATTACGTATATTCAGCTTTGTGTATTTCACTGTAATCAGCTTGTCCCTAGCTATTTTCGATGTGATGAGGAATGATCCATTGTTTTTAATATTAATTATGGTCAACCAACAATATTGTTTGTTTCTAATGTTTGTTTGTAATCTTATAGCTAAAGGGAAAAGTATGAAAGTTTAAAATTGAATACGCTGAAATATGACCCTCCCTAGCCTGATCTCAGAGGCTTTTGAGATAAGGTTACCCCTTCCCCTCCCCTCCCCTCTCAGATCTCTCCTTGAAAATATCTATGTACTGAATAATTATCATTTCTGCCTATTTCAATAGATCCCATATGCCATCGCCTGTATTATTTCGTACTGATCTGTCTTGTGCTAGAAACGCTATGATTTCAAATCTTGTCCGACTATGATCTTAACTATGTACGCTTGGCTAAGATTGGCTGCAGCTTGATTCTCCCATCATTCCGACTAAATCTTTCTAGGTATTAATGCGACCCTCGGACTTATGATCCAGCTTCTAATCAAAACTCTTCCACTATCCGTAATCACCAAGTGGTGTAATGAACAAAGCAGTAATAAATTTTTACATAGCTTTCCTTAATCATATGACCCTTGGTTTCATGGGATAATGTTGTTAGGGAATTCCATGCTTGAATACTTAAACACTCCAGGTTGTTAAAATGATGCCCATATTAGTATGTACGAATATCCTGTTGTCACTCCGACTGCTCGCGACTTTTCATCACCTTTACTTTTAATTACAGGGCTCGGAAGATTAGAACAAGCAGAGGAGTATCTGATGCAGGCTAACTGGACAGTACTTAAGACCCCGACTTGCTCTAATGCTATTAAAGCTAAGCTGTATAGGAACCTTGGTCTTCTTTACGCTGCTAAGGGAGATTACGATGAGGCCTTGAGACAACTTGCTGATGATGTAAGTTGCTATCTACTCTTGATAATTATCTGTGTGAATACCCGATGATTCAATTCTTCTTAGGTTCTGCTTTAGGTTTTAGTAATGGCTTAAAATGATTTGTTTTATATACCTTACATAACCACTCATTGTATATGTTGTAGATCTACCACTCGTCGCTGGTTTATGGAACAGATGATATCCGAACCGCCGGTGGATATTACCACATGGCTAATATCTTCTTTAGAAAGAACCAGATGGCTGTGGCTGATTCTCTCTACACCAGGGTATGTATCTACAGATGAAACTAAGACCAAGACTTACACTATAAGAAATAATTAAGGAAAATATACATAGTTTATCCTTACATGATTCAGTCGTTCCTTGATCAATGTGGATTGTGAGAATTAATTTAGGAAAACTCAATTCAACTTATTCCTCTCTGCTATCTCATATTGTTGTTTTATCTAAGTCTCATCCCATAACCTCGTAACCACAGTCTCATAACCATAATCTTCTTGCTATTAACAGGTGATAGATATTTGGCACAAGCACCTGATGGGAATTATCAAAGTAAGGACAAAGACACCTCTGGTAGCCCGAGGACCTGGTCCTGTATTTGATGACGATATTGAGGAAGAAGATAAACTTGGTAGGCTTTGAATGTACCTCACCATTTTTCGAAAAAAAGCGAGTGACAAATCTCCAACGTTTCTGGTTACCCCTAGTAGTATTCTACGGAGTATCTGTGTGAACCCACAAGTTTGTAACATATGCTGTCAACAGGTCTAACTGAAATATCAAATATCTTTGAAACTTTTCACTTTCTGTTTCAGATGAGGCACAGGAGGCGGAAGCTGTTCAGGTGCTCAACGCTATCCTAGATATAAGAGAGCATACTCCATCTGATCCTGTAGAAATCATCAAAATACTCCACGCTCTGGCCATGCTACAATTTGTCTTCAAAAATCTTTCTCTGGTGAGTTCAAAAGGACAGTAAAATTTACTTTAAAAAAGCAGACAAGTGTGTTATAATTGCTCTGAAGATATAGCATGGGATCTTCTTCTTATGATAGCTGGAGCTTTTTGGGTCAAGTACCCGCTATCGCTTCACTTGGAAAGACTCCTTGCTCTTCTTGACTTAGAAATAGGCGAATTCATTCCCGAATTTTTTACTGAGAATTTAAGCAAGCAGATAATGATTTGGGTAAGAGACATCTCCACTCTTAGCAAAGAATGATCGTGCAAAGAACAACTTTTGGCTGATAGAATAACTTCCCAGAATTGCTGAAGTCTCTCCGGGATCTAAGGTTTCTCGAGGTACCACATTTTATAGCCATGATATTTATCATCATGATACGCTAGCATTTGGCACGGTATGTAGATAATTTTTCTGCTAGTATCATATTTTCATCTACCTGTACAATCTTTACCTGTAGGGCAATGAGTACTGTGACCGTGCTGTTGAGCTGCTACCAGAGAATGAGGAAATCGAGGAGATAGAACAACTCAAAGAGTTTAAGAAGATCTGTCAGACATGGGTGTTCACACCAACCATCAGTGTGAGAAGAAGCCGAAAAGTAGAGAGTAAGCAAGCTGCTAGACCGACATCCTCCTCTAAATCAGGCGCTGCCGCTGGGGCAGCTAATAGCTGAGCATGTTCTATTGGCTGAATTACAAACCATGCTTCATTTAAATGTATTTATATTATTTCAAGTACTTATTTTGTGTTTTTTTAGTATTTTTTTGTCCATTGCCATTCAAACAGGAGACATTTATACAAGTGTCTCTAAAAGATCTTAATTTACCCAGATGTGCATCACATCCACTTTACTTTTATCTGATGAAAAAATTCCATGTGGATTGCCTGTAAAATAAACTATTTTGAATGAATGGATTGAAAACCATTGTGAGTTATCTTTGTCACAAGCTCATCAGCCTAAATTGTTGTTTGGCACAACAAAAAGTCTAAAGATGCCAAAGATTGTTATCATTACCCAGTCACTTGAAAGCCATCCAATTCTCTGTGAACAGTGATTGATAAAGCAAGGAGTAAAAGTCCTTGGATAAAGTAACCAGTGACCCAAATGGGGTATTTCGCAATGAATTGTGCAATTTTGTGTGTCTAGTCAATACAATCTAGAAAACACGCCAATGTAACACTGATATATAACGATCAAAGCTCATAAGATAGTTCAATAGACAGCCTCGTATTACAAGGAAACACTTAATCAAAATGAGGATTGCTGGGTTGAAGCCAGCAGTTGTGCGCAGAAGAGCGGCAGTCGTTGCAGGCAGTCTATACTGGATTCACAATTATTCAAGTTTATACTGATTAGCAATTGAATCTGTGCCATGGCAATGACACAGGCAGCAGAATTTGTTTGGAATCCTATCAATCGAGACAATCGAGATATTCATTGCTCTACTCTGTAACGGGGAAATCATTGACAGTCAAATCACTGATCGCTGGAGAGGTAAAGCAACAACTGGAGATTCATTCAACTGTCGCTACAGGTAGAGCAACATATACCAGCTTTTTGTCTAACTACTGATGTGATGTGATGCAGTTTTGGTTTTTCTAACAGGTACAGACCAGGAAAGTAAACTTGTCATTGTAGGAGAGCGTGGTTTTTGTTCAATTTAAAAAAAATTTAAGCAGCTTCCTCATCCCAACAGAAGATGCCATCATGCTGCTTTGTCCATTCTCCTACTATCTTATAAAAGATTATCTGTTTTGGCACTCATGAGAGGAGAAGCTATTAGAGAATCCTGGTCCTGGGCTGGCATTTTGCTGTGTATTATCATATTTTTCAATTTAGTGTAATTCATTAATTGACTGCTATTGATCACAATTATCATTTTCATTTTTGTATTTTTCCTAAGAGCATGTTGTCCTAAAGCTGCTGGTGATAATAATAGTGTGGGCTTTGACAACATGAATTGTTACTCCTTTCAGATAGATGCTGGTGGTTAGGAACCGTTGCAGCTTCTATCATGAATGAACTAGGAATATCACTGGTGAGTGGTAGGAAGGTTGCCAGTGGAGGGCAAACACCGTTGGTTGTCCCCCAATCGGGTTTGCAAACGGCACAACTGTCACAAAATTTATATTCTGTTTGGTTGTGAAATTGTTGACTTCAAGAGGAAGCCTGTTTTTGGAAATCTTCTGTGTAAATGGTTCTTATATATTTTGCTAGTAACGTGGGATCTAAAATAGTACCTTCAGATCTTTGACTTTAATAGACAGTTTTGGTGGTCTCCACACGGAGGGCAATCAACCGAGCGGAATGCTGACCATCTTTATGCAGAAATTACACTGCTCTTTCGCTGATGTTGTTGCGTATTGTGGTACGCAGTCACTGACGCTGCAAAGATGACCTTTATATCAGAGAAACTGTACTATCAACACAACACAATCAGTGATACTTTATTACCACCACTTTTAACCTACCATTCACTCAGTGGAACTGGTCATTCTGCTGACCACTCTTGTTTTCTCACTTATAGGCCCTGAGTTAAGCAGATATGTACTCTGAAAGCCTCAAATATCAACTAACTGTGAAACAGCGGGCAGCAAAACAACCTACACTCGTACCCTGAGAGCTTTAATAATGTGATGGCATGATGAAATGATAATTCAGTTGAGTGTGCAGAGATGTATATGCGATGGTGGCTTTTTTACGTAACGCTCTTGTACGCACATGTCAACTGTGTCAGCACTTTAACTAGCAATAGCTCAACAAGCACTAAAATAAATGGGATCAATTGATTCAACAGAATTAACACCATGAATTTGCTGGTATTCTCAAGCAGCAGTTTATTGCATTAGAAAAATATATTGATAATCAAACTCAGAGGCTTGAAATAGCCATGTTGATGATAGTTATGTTTCGTTCTTATGACTTCACCAAACTATGGAATTTTGTTTACAAGTGAAGCAATTTGGGCACTTTTGGATTTCTAGTATAAAAAAACAAAAAGAATAAATCATGAAAATAGATTTTTTTACATAACATAATAACATCTTCATTGGTCAGTGTTAATAAAAAATGAATATCTTTCTTGAAATATAAAATGCATTCCCTCTGTTTAGTCGCGTGTTTGCATTTATCTTTTTGACCTGATTGACAGGCTTGGCAGATTGCCAGACGTCACATCTCGACTTAGCTGACAAGACAAGTCTTACTTTGTTTCGTCACCTGACTTCCATTAGAACTTACTGATGCTTTACCATCCTTAGGATTTATTTGTTTGTCACTTTGCTTGAGCTGCTCACTAGGGGGCGCTATGGTAGTGCTGCTCTTTTTCTCTAATGCCTCCTTGGGCACATCTCCTATTTCAGTGGTGTCGTTAGCGGTCAGGAAGTGAGTCAACATCATACCTTTACCTTTGATGAAGTTTTCTCCTCTTGGTGTGAATTTGTACTTACCTTCAGCCCTCATCAGTGCGCTACAGAAAAAGGGGATCAATACATCCACAAGGCATCAAGAAAACATCGAAAATTAATATGAATATTGAAACTCATGATGTATGATTGTTTGTTAGCCATTTGCTGGATTAATTGACTTGCAGAATCTTTCATCCCGTAGAAACTCTACTTACTGCAGACAAATTAAGTTTGTGTGGAACATTGGAAAGTATGTATTGATACAAGACAGGTATGGGACTTGTAAAAATTGTTGGCTTCATTTTTAGAAGCCCATGTTAAAGCAATGCCATATTATCTCAATTCGACGCCCTTCAGTTATATTCTATAACGTTATGCTCTATCAGACTTACTCATATGTGGATCCCGAGCAGTGAACACATTCAGGTATACCATGACTCTCCATCCTAGAGGCTGTGTTTACTGTGTCACCAAACAAACAATACCTTGGCATCCTAACCCCAACAACCCCAGCAACTACTGGTCCAGAGTGTAAACCTACACGAATCTTTAATGAAACAATGGGAAAATATGCAGAAATGCAGGGAATGGTGCTCGGGCGGCCATTGACAAGGAAGTTATGGAGAATGCCTGGTTACTCGTGGATGGTAAAGGATATTTGTAAACAATGGCAATTGACAGAACTCATATGTGAATCACCCGTCAGATTTGATTTGGGAAATTGCTTGGTATACCCTGTCATGTAAAAGTAGTTTTTTATTCCTCATCGATTTCGAGTATGGAAATATGCGAAGACTCGAGTTAAATCTGAGCTCAGTCTAGTTTATATGCGCTGTCTGATGTAGCTTAAACTGTTGAGTGTTTTGTGGTTAGTATACCTGTAGAGGGTCGCCCGTGACTGGAGATTTCACTTCCTTAGCAGCGAGTACTGCTTCTAGAGCAAAGTCAGCCACCCTCTCAGCATGATCATTGTTTGGCTCTGGAACTCCACACACCACCATATATGCGTCACCGATCGTCTCAACCTTTAAAAATAAGTATACTCTAATTTATATAGCGATATGAGGATTGTAAAAATATTTTATATTGTGGAAAGAAAAAGGTTTCATTCTTATGGTAAAAGTTTATTCTACCCTGTATGGAACAAAACTGTTGGGTGTCCACCAATCACCAAATACCAGATTAATCTGTGATCGCTTTCCAATCATTGAAGAAACATAGACAAAAAGCGATCATCGTTATGCTCGACATAATGCCGATCATACTATTACTCTTTCACATTGTACTTTAGACTGCATGTTTTCCAGGCAACTTTTTTGATGATTATAATATGATTATTTACATTACCTTGTAGACATCATGCTTCTTGCTGAGATTATCAAAAGCAGCGTACATTGTATTCAGCATGCTCACTATAGCCATCGGTGTGCTGCCTGATGCAATGTTCGTGAATGTGACAATATCACTAAAGAATATTGTCACCTCACCAAACTTCTCTGCAATAGTTCAAAGGAAAGAGAAAATTAACACAGCACAGAATCAGCACAAGCAATGAAGGGAGTTAATTGGCACAAGTAATATGTATATAATTCATATTCAACCACATCTGGCTAAACAGGCAAGGTGTGAAGTTGCATCTCACTTTATATATGTGAGAAAATGTATTGGGAGTTGCCTATTTTTATTACATGGGGAGACAACTTCCAGAAATAGCGAGATCAAATCCTACTACAATGAAATCAATCCAAGGCATCTTGCAGCAATCAAAATATAATTAGCACATCAGACATTGAAGATGACAGTACAGTGAATGCTGAGCTCCTTTGACATACCAGCTTCGACAGTTTTTCCTTGTTTGAGCTGATCAGCTACTTTCTCAGGTAACATCTCGTGTAGAAGCCTGTCTGTTTTACCTTTCTCATTCTCCAGCTCTATGGCCATCTTTTTCAACTCTGCAGTTGTCTCATCCAACTTCTTACTGTGTGATAACAGGATAATCTTACGTCAACGATTTTTGCTACATGGTGTAAAATCTTTGTTGGTTGCAGCATGAATTAAATTAATTATACAAAGAAGATAATAAAACAAGGGTCTGCTTGACTGCCTTCACTGTTTACTTTTGGGATATCAGTGAGACGGAAGCGGATTTATGTTCAATATTTTCCATCAGATATCTCGTGAGTTAGATATTGAGAAAAGGTGTGTAGATATCATAGTACAAAGTATTGTAGAACAAAAACACTTTATTATGACCCGTACTCAATTACATGTTTTTTCTTCAAATCAAACAGGATTTTGTCCAAACAAACTCAAACCTACTCTTTCGCAATCAGCTGAGAAAGATTTTGAACGATTTTGTATGAAAATACTTTAACAATACTTTCAGTTCTTTCAAAAATCAAGGGGAAATTCGACCAGAAAACCAATAGATATTAGCTGCTTATAAGAATGAGATGCCAATCGTGCAGAGCTTTAGCCGATGGAGCAGCAAGTACATATATGACACATTATATTGTGTATGATTGACAGCATGCAGGAACTCACTCCAACTCCCTGGAGATTTATATTAATAGTAATATACATTCCATCAATTGAGGTACATTTCCTGGTAGACAGTTTTGTCATCTCCTTCCTGTTGTTCAGTTACTTTCGCAATCTGGTGACTAAGTACGTTACTATAATACACATCTAAATATACGCTTATATATTTCGCACCTATTGACTTTAGAAAGTGTATACATGTACTTTTACTGGTTAATTCGCCTACATAAAATCATAAAATAGGAGTTGCCCATACCTGACTTCAATCTCAGCTATCCTCTGTTGATTTAGTAATACGAGCTCTCTAGTGACATCATAGATAGGTATATCAGAGAGGTAGATATTATTATCTCTCAGGTCAGCTAGTTTCTCTATACGAGGAGAGCCGATGAAGAACAGCTTGTGATTGTATGGCTCCGGTATAATCTGCCCTGAAAAAAAATTAATCATTCCCATAATGCAGCTCTCCTGAAAAATCTATGATTGTTGAGAGGATTGGAAGGCTGTGAAAGCATCAATATACATACCTACATACATACATATGTATATATATATATATATATATATATATATATATATTTCCCTTTACTTTAACTGTGGGATAAATGATATATAACTGTTAGTATTTTATAAGCAGGAATGTTCTACAGATTAGTATCTCAGAGATATAATAAGACCTAAATAAGTCCTGAATGCAGTTGTCGAGCTGGCGATTACTACAAAACGAATTGGGAAAGCAAAACGCTAGCGAATCTAAGCAACAACGTTGTTATCATTTGTCTGGGGGTTTTTGTCAAAATATTAGAGTGTTTAGAAACTGAGCGTATTTGCCAGTAACTCAATGGTTTTTTCATCTAATGCAAACGTTTCACTTTGTAATAATCAGGTGAGTTAACTTACCCTTGAGTACCAGGCTGTTGGTGTTGCCATTTTGTGGATTTATCTGAAGCAGGAAGACTGCGTTCATGAAGTGTTTGATGTTTGAGTAGCATATCGCCATATATGGGTGTATCATTGTAAACACATCGTACATCATCACAGCTTCACCTGCCTGTTTAGCTGTAGTGAAATGTGGGATGAGTCGAGTCAGGCCATCACCAAATTGTACAATCTCCATTTCTTCATTAAACATGATGTGAAACGGGAAAACCGCACAGAAAACATCTGAAAATAAACAAAGGTAATTCATCATAGAGACTTATGTTACTGTTTTGGTGTTACTAACAACATGCTAACTGCAGCAGCAATGTAGACCACTGGCTAGGAGATATTAAGTATCAGCATGATATGAGAATTGATTGTGCAGACTATGGGTAATCTCGGGGTGACCTCTCGGTGATCTTTGGGTGACCTCCAGTACAATGGCACAGAGGCTTGACCACCATTGTTATGAAAGGAATTGGATATGTGAAACAAAATAATTCCAGACAAGAGTGCAGTACCTTCACCATGGCGAAATTATTAATACATGTTGGACAGATAAATGCCTCATTGCCTTTGTTAGATTAGGTTAGATAACTAAAGTGGACTTCTATGCTAGAAGTCTGCAGTAAGCATGCACAGGCCTGCTTGCCATACACCTAACAAGTACACAAAGTCACAGCCACGACCGAATTATGATATCCTTACCTTGATACATTGTACCCTGGATAACTACAATTCATTAACAAAGCACTGTTTTTCTGTAAAATTGATTAACTACAAAAAAAACCTAACAGTACCAACAACAGTTTTTAGTCATGATTAGAATCTCAAGAAATTTGTCTGTGCGAAACTTAATGATATCTAAATTGGAATAATACCCAACCCAAGAGGAGTAAATTATTTGCAAGATGAAAATGCGCTCTCGCACATCTTTTAAATGGTGGTTATTTATGCCTAGCTAATGATAAGTCAAACTAGCTAAACTTGACGATAGTTAACATTTATGCCTCTAGGGTGTCGCATCAGAACCGAACTGCATCAGGACAAAACCAAAAATCAGGAAGGACTTCAACTCAAGAATAGTATCAGAGATAATATCTCACCTCGGGTCAGCTGGTCTGACTGCTTTGCCATCACACCTCCATTAGATGGCCTCTTTGTTGCCACCACACTGGATGGTCTTGGTACAACTGCAAAATAGTTACCATTAAACAGCCCCTCACTCATCATCCAACAATAAGGTTTTCCACTTGCTCAAAAAAGGTTTCAGGTATAAGGTTTTACTGATTTTCACACTCCTCTTTATACCCGATCTTTATTCTGTCAACAAGTTGTCTTTAATTTGCTTTAATTATAAACTTTTAGAAAACCTCAGTAAATAAATAAATATAACTGGTAGAGAACTAAATCTAAAATATTTCGTAGCATAAAGTGAGGGACTCAAATTTACATTATCAACATGGCCACAACTTCTGAATGGCAGAGAAAACCAATACAATCATAGTAATACGTACACAACTAGTTTTAAAAGAATAAGGCAAGTTGAGAAAGGATCAAGATGTACTAAATCTACATTTACAGTTCATGTAGTAATGATGTAACAGGTACAGACCTGCATCAGGAGTGAGTGTGTTAGAGGCTTCCTTCTCCACTTTCCCTTCTACCACATCATTCTCTGTGATATGAAGCTCAAACTGGACATACTCTTTGAATGAATGACCGGCCACTCCTTTTATCACCTTATTGATGTCTTCAGATCTCTCCAGTACTTCACAGGTTACCGTACAGTTAAACAGTCTACGCCCGACTTCTCTAACAACACCTAGAGAACAGATCCGATATATACACAACACTGCACATAATCATACTGTGCTATGGTAATATTGTGAGGTAGTGGCGGTTAACTGGTTAACAGTTGATACAAGAAGGATATGCTAGACTACAAGCTCATACATTGCAAAACTGGTAATTTAGATCATTGCCTTGTATGAGATGGATTTGAGTTCAAGTTCTTGCACTTTATTTAGTATCCTACCTTTGACTATCGGATATAAACCTTTCCTGTATGAATAGTAATGAAGGTCCAATACACCAGGTCCCTTGGTTTCACACCTAAAAAATGTTTTTGTAACAAATCATGACCCATATACCATGTAGCTTTTTCAGTCAGGGGTCATTCACAATGAATAAACTTGAATTCTATAGTCCTGCATGGTAATGGTTCAATACGTATCACAAATTCGACATCTTCGTGTTAGCTGAGCAATCTTCAGAGTATTTGGTAAATTAGTGTGTTGGGAATTATCTACTCAGACTAAAAGAGGGCATAACTTCTACACAAAATGGAAAATGTGTCCGGTTTTAATATCGAGAAAAGTAAAATTCGACTAGGTTAATTCAAAATGAATTTCCAGGCAAGTAGACAACATCATCAGAGCTCCATTAAGCTTTGATTAAGAGATACCGGCTACCTGAACGACGGAGCCTGAATGTTTTTATATGAGAGCTGGAGTAAAGCGTGGAGAGAGTCTAAGTTCTGTATAAACGTCTCAAAGTTCCCTCCGAGAGTCACCAACATCTTATCATATCCATGTTTGAGACAGTACTCCAGGAAGTACTCCCCAAATACTTCTAATACAACCTCCATATCAAGACCTGCAAGAGAAACAACAGATATGCAGCCATACTTTACAGTCAGCTTCATCATTCCGTCAAAAGACAATTTCAAGAAACCCAATAACTTTGTTGAGGCCAAATAAATGATTAGTTGAGATATTGAAAACAAAATAATTACTTATGGAAACTATTTTTGTTACTGTCATAAATGTATGATAATTTTGAGATATAGAGAAGGACATATTATATCAGGTTATCATGTGTCACTACAAGTAGTGATATCACACCAGATATTATTGTAACCTTATCACAACAGCCCAACTATTTAGTTGTTCGGAAAAAGAAACAAAATTGGGGCCATTGATAGAAGGATAAGCTAACATGAATAAGAGTTTGATTGCCCCATTCCAGGTGAATTGCTAGAATTTTAACTAGATCATAGCATTTTCTAAACTTTGATAGTAATAATGTCTTGAGCCATGTTAAAAGAACAGTCATCGGAAAAGTAATGAAAACTGCAGATCTCATATTATGAAGAAAGGCAGAAAAAAAACAATTACAAATTCAGCAGTATTTAAAATTTATGTAAAGAGGTTATTTTAACATCATGGTAAACAGAATGTATTACCATCTTCGATTCGTTTGATAGCATTAAACTTCACAGTTATTGGGACTTTAATCAAAATTCCAGATTTGAGATAGCCGTACCATTTCCAGAACACACTTTAAAGATTTTAAGCTAATTTTGTGGCCATACTGTAACATTATACAAGAAACTGCAAATACTGTACACTTTCAGCATTCGCAATACATTTCATTGCAGCGTTCTCATGGCAATTTTAATGTCATGTCAAGAGAGAGCCCGCATGCAAATTCCATTGTTATTTCCTACCTGCGACCTTTGCCACAGCGGCGACGAGACGCATAGTTGGCTCATCACTGTACTGGTGGAATACCATAAAATCTGACACTTCATCTATCTTAGATTCTTCGCTGCAATGATACAATGATGAAAATTCCGGTATCGAGTGTATTATCCACCAAAGAGAACTTTTTAAATGATCAGAATCATATTCTTAACCATTGTTATATTCGTGGTAGACGATCTTTTATCAGCGCCAAAACTAGAACAGCTAGTTCCCCACCCCCACCGAACAAAGCTTGTTAAGACCATTATAGCTTGATACCAACTAGAATTCAATTTTAAATGAGCCACCATCAGTCCCTTAATTTTGCTCCACCCTTTATGAAAGCAACCAATAAAATCGTATCTTTTTATCAACTTAATAATTACCACTCCAATTATTTAGTAATAGTCAAGAATGGTCTCATCAAGTTATGCAGTAAGTGGTCATATAATGTCAAAAACCCTAATTAATTTCATTTCAACTCTGAAATGTAACCAAAAGAACATAATGGTGATACTTACACTATCTTTTTCCAGACTTCCTCACCGAATTTCTCTAAGATAAGAGATCTCACGCAACAATGTATCTGTCCATACTGCCAAAGGAAATATTATTCATATATAACTTACATTTACATCATGGCAAGAAATGAAATAAATTTGAATGCTATCTTTCTTATAGGTATTAATATGGCATATAAAAAGATTATTGATAGTAATTTAAATTAGACTCATCTCATCGAAAATGGTTTGATAAAAATATATAAATTGCCTGGGCTAAACAAATCTCGGCGCGTAGATAAGCAGTGTTCTTAGCTTGCTGATCATTGTAAGAACATTGTTACAATAGGTGAAAGCAATAATAATTATATCCGCATGCCAAAATCTTCCACAAACATTTAAATGTTGGCAATAAATGGTGGTAAAATTAAACTCACCATTTCTGCTGTGGATATCAAGTATAAAGCTGCCCAGGTATATTTTCTTGCATTTCAATCTAACAGACATATACACACAACGTCTCTGGTGAGGTTATGGTGTTACACTGGTCAGTTTATAGTTAATCATAGATATACTTTAGAGTCACTATTAAAGGCGCTGCCTGCCCACCTTTGACCAATCACTGCTGTGGCCTGTCAACAACTCTATTGGTCGCTGTTAGGTTGTTATGATGTTCATAATTATACAGGAAAAATCAATAAAGTAATTAATGTTTTAACACCGCTGATGACAGATGATATTATCATAACAGTAGAATCCCACCATTTAGAGTTTGAGCCTTACATTGAAGCTGAGTGTTCGCCGAACCCCAGTCTTTGCTAGAGGTGCTATAGTTTTGGGAGACACCATAGATTTGACCAAGATTTGACTAATTAATAACCTTTTTTTTCTACTTCAAATAATCTAGTCTTACGAAGTTTGACTTGTAATAGTCTGTTAAGAGAATAAGAGTTTGTATCAACTCTTTTGATGAAATCGTACATTTTGCGTTCATATTCCTGTATTTAAAGTTTTAATTTTGGCAGAAAAGATTCAATATAACTGCATTTCAATCGATCGCCAACTGTGTAACTGCAAACAAAAATACAAAGATAATTAAAATAGTAATAAAATAATGCTATAACCATCAAACCAACAATTGATATTATTATTATTTACCAGCCGTGTATTGTGCACCCATCTTGTTCATCTTAGCCCGAGCTTTTGCTTTGCTTTCTTGAAGGGAAAACTTGGGGCTTTTCAATCTTTTCACCGGCTTCTTTTTTGCGAGAGGACCATTTTTCTGAAGAAAAATTAAATCAAAATAATCAAAATAACACTAAAAAACCTATGATTTTTTTCAAGTTCAAGACGCATGAGTCTGATGTTAATGGCTGAGTACTTCAATTAAAAGGACTTGTGCTTGAAACATTTGGGACTACATAATCAGGTACTAATTAATGAATTTTTTACTTACTGTGATTTGTTGCTGTTGTTTGAGTTTCTTCTGTTTGAGAAGCAGACGTAGATCCTGATCAGACAGTTCTATCTCATTATCTCCTCCTGAGGACTCCTCATCCTCCTCTTCCTCATTATCATCGCCGCTGTCTCCTTCCTCTGTTGTCTCTGTCTGGTGGGGTTTGAGTTTGGATTTCTTAGACTTAGACTTCTTAGTTTTCACTTCTGGTGAGCGCTAAAGAATTGAAAATAAACTGTATTAGTTTAATGCTCATGGCGCTTCCAGAGCTAGACTTAGTTTTAGTGCTCAAATGTCAAGTTATCAACAACATCCCAATCAAATTAACTTGAATGGGATGACTGAATGACACTCCCAGCAACCCAAAGAGTTATACTAGCCAAAAAGGTATGACTATTCATGCCACTAAGTATTAGAAATTAGAAATGTCCAACAATTTGAAATCCTAAAGCTGTAGCTAACCTTTCTTTTCTTTGTTATAGGTTGTTCATCCTCCTCTTCTTCGTCCTCTTCTTCCTCCTCGGATATTTCATCACTAACTTCATCACTCTCCTCATCACTGATATCCTCATCGCTCACCTCCTCAATGTCATCATAATAATAATACCCATCGTTCTCCTCGCCGTCATCCTCTCTTACTATAGAGTATGTTATCTGCTGCTTACCTATCACAGTGAGAGGTCCCGACCCCTCTGATAGGTATAAGGTGACTGGCTCGTGTACATCAAACTCCAGATCTAGAGAGGCCTGTCAATACCATATACAAGTTTACATTTATACAAGTGTGCATAGCATTGTTTTGTGATTAAATAATAGTGTGGTTATAGGATGAAAATTAATAGGATAATCTGATCCGACATCCAAGTCAAGGTGAGTCGATGCTTTTAATAAAATCCTCCTGCGAAAATACAGAAATTCATCTTATTCTATCCCATTCCAGTGCCGTACAATACCAGAGCATTAAAAAATGTATATGCAAATGTAAGAATTGGGCAATCAGCTGCAACCAGCCTGATTTGAAATGTGTACTAAAAATAGATAAACAAGCAAAGCTATCTATTTTTAGTGACTTTTTGTTGGGTTGAACAATCTTTGCAGTCTACTATTGGGTGTGTTATTTCTTTCTCAGTAAACTTTGCGTATCCGCTCGTGTCTGATCTGGTATGGTCTGTACTATTAGATAGTGAAAGTTCAATTTAATTATTTTGTACACCATGACACTTGCAACTCAATTAATGGATTTCAAGTTACTCGAGCGCCTGGGGTGTTGTACTCGTACAACTACGACATTATTTCCATTCAGTACAATTGAGCATGAAATTAAATCTCTCGGAACTCATGCTGCTAAGCATGACATAACACAAGACAGAACTGACCATTTCTTGTTGTCCAAGCTTCAGACAAGCCACAGGATAGCGAATTAAGTCTCCTTCAATATTACTGGCCTCCACTTCCAGCACGTTGCGTTCATCTTTGCGAGCATCTCGACCAAGTACCAGCTGTCAAAAAGTAGGACACTCTCTATAGCAGCTTACAAATTATTACAGGGTACATATTGCGAGGCATTGACACTGAAACAGACTACACCGCGCCCCTCGTTCAAATACAGGTCAACCGGAAATTATTTCCATTTAGGTTGAATGGGTAAACACCGACCCCCAGGTTCCCCATTGAGTGCTGTCTCATGAGACGGTTGGCAGTTAGTTATTTTGATATAATAAAGCTTACCTGGTGTAAGAAGTAGCGGGAGGACTCCACGGTGTCCGGGTCGATCAGAGCTTCAGCTGTTGAGCTATCCCTACTCTCATCTAGTCCATGATAGCTTAGTCTATGTTCTCTCTGCAGAGCATTCAACTCGGCACCTTCAAACAACAGATTACATAAAGCTAAGTTAGACATTCAAAACTATGTAAACTTAAGCTAAAGTAATTGAGACAGGGATCGTTTTCTACCGAGGTCTGGGATTCTAGGGTGCTCAATGGTATAGAGCTGAAAAGGGTTAAGAATAGAACATTGAAATATCAATGCTATCATCATGATACTTCTGTTGTACATAACTCAAGCGTACTGGGTTTTTTTTATGGAGAGAAAAACTTCATTGATTTGAAGGTTATTACAATGTGGCTTAGCCACTGTTGGTATTTGTTTCCTGGTGCTGGACATTCAATTGAGTTAGTTTTACATACACAGTGGGGCATTCCAAAATGACGTCCGTTTGGACAGGGAGATATCACAGTACAATGAGAAAAAATTTAAACCAGTTTCAAGATCCAATACACAAATTAAATTAAAATATGGAATCTGGTCACATACCAAAGAGTACGGTGCTGGTGTGAGTGAGATGTGGTGTATTGTCCTCGTCGCTGCTGTCGTCTGAGTTCAATGACTCGTCCGAGTAATCATCAGAGTCATCACTACCCTCCTCTGACTCATCACGCTGCCTTTGATAGGCTACAGAGGCAGCAGCAGAATGCTTCTTAAGATCCTTAGAGCGAGCCATCTCTGCAGTAGATTGGTAACCAAAACTGAATTGTTAGTATTAAAAAACACATCTTTTACAGTATTCAAATATGGTATAACTCCCATCATTAGCCTATACTTTATGCAGTTGTTAGTCAATCTTTGTACAGACTTTTCACCAATTTGTAGTGTAGGGGACAAACATTCAAGTGGTTATGATGTTGTGAATAAATAGGTACTACTCAAATATAAAAAATCAACAAATAGAACTTACAATATGAATTTAGCAGATTGGGAGATGAGTCCGGTTATCAGTAAACCCAGTCTAAACTTGGGGAAGTGTGCTCCTTCTTCAACAAGTGTTACCAGACTAACCTCACTTTGAATCAGGTGGCTTTTCATTAAGTTTGGGCTTTCTGGTAATTATCATTAGGAAAGCTGGGTAATAAGCCTTTAATTTAGCTTTGTCAGTGTTCATTGAGATACTATCATAGCAAACTGTGTATCCGATGCTGCGATATGAACCATAGAACTGATAAGTTTTCGATGATAGTATACTGTCGTCATGCTCCAAGAAGCACTTGTGTAAACAGACCAAGGATTTATACAAATTCATCAGTTAAATTAAATTCGTTGCAAATTTACTCAAGTTGATCAAAATAATAGTGCAATGAAAAATTAATAACAGTAATAGCAACAGGACGCAATAATGGCAATTGATCCAACAGATCCATGTGGAACAAATAGTGATCATGTCGCCTTGTCGGCTATTGTGACTTTGGGTATAAAGAGCAATAAACAAAAAAGTTGATTACTTATTTCGTTTTGTCACTCCGTGCACCATGGAAACCGTGTATAACCTTACTCAACACTAAATTATTAATGTGAATTTTAACAATTCAAGTAAAAGTCAATTTACTTATTGGTGTAATTTGATGACACTATTAACATGATTAAAGTTTTATGCTGACAAACAAACATCGAGTGTTGACATTGTTTTCATATGCGACACTATCTTGAAACCATAGCGAGTTGATCAAAATATCTTCATCTTTAAATTTGAGCACCTAAAATCAATTTATACGTGTATAAAATACCAGCCTGCCCACACAATGATAAACAAAATACATGACCAGCAAGAGTATTCCCACTGTGTGCAAGTTGGTGTCCATTAATTAAAATTTAAAGATCAACCTCAAAGGTATTTAAACACAATTTCTTTCATATATGAGTTGACTTGCCGATGAAACAATTGGCCTGTTAACGCATATCAGGTCAAAAGCTTCATTATAGTTCATGCTCCATTCTGGATTATAATTCATAAAAAATTAAAAACCCACAGAATTAGACAGCAGTTTTCTTGCATTAATTTTCAATTATATTTATGCATTGGAGTGTTGCAAAATAAGTAAAACAACCCACAAAACCGTCATTACATGAAATACAAAACAAAATTTGATGATCAAATGGAAGAAATAAAACAGCTAGACAAAACCTTCAATGCTTATTGCATCTTTCTTTATAATATATGAATTTAATTTAATATAATGTATAATATATATTATATGTTTTATAGTTATGTGTACCGGTGCTTGGATTTGAGATGAGAACAAATAAGTGGGTATCTTCTCTTGAGATGGACATAAAATCTTTGTTTTCTTTACCTATCATTAATGAGTAACTATGACTTCCACTTGACATTGAATTAAGAAGTACCACTACTAGGATAATATCTATCACTACACGCCTCTAGGATACTTTAAATAAACCGACAATCTTAGATGGTGTAACATTTTGAAAAAAAAATTAAACCTGGCATTTAATGTGAGATTACTCCACTGTAAATCCTACACATAAAGTGTTTGTCTGACATATCGTGAGCATACTATAAAAAATGCAGTCAGCAGTTTGATTGGAAAAGTGAGAAAAAGAAAGCAATACTGTTGATGAAAATAACCAAGAATGCAAAATATGCAAAACCATTGGTTTAGGTGCTAATATTAATATGATAATAACTACGAACTGTATGGACACGACGTCGGCAGCTAGTTAAGAATTTTCACCTTGACAACTTTAGAATGGTCCAATAATGATAGGAAATTTCCTAAAATTTGAAATCTCAAATGGACAATACTGTACTAAAACTGAAAATAAACTTACAAGAAATACCTGCCATTGATTGTAGGTATCACATCAATCATACCTTTCCGTGAAAGATGTACAAGCTAGTTGAAGTTCTGTGAGATCCTCTTCTTAATAATTAGTTATTTACCTCTTTATAAGTTAACTTCAGTTTGGCCACACAGATGGCTCAGATCTTTCATGGCTTTTAAGATTCCAGCCGCAAATCTCTTGGAATTCTATGACAAAAATTTAAATGTGTGTTTTGCCAGGAGTTATTAACCTTTTGTCAAAGGGCAGATAATTCTAATACTAAATAGAGTAACCGTCAGTTTGATCAGGGAGTTTGGGACCAAACTCCCTGGTTTGATAGACAAAGGAGTCAAAGGAAAAAAAACCTTTTACTCCTTATTTTATTGAGTGTTAAAAAATTGACTCACTCACAATATTCACTTGAGTCCTGTTTCTTTTGGTTATCACGTGGTTCATTAAGTGTGCATACTGGTTTCAAACCTGAAACTCTTGACAATAACATCATGATATACTCACTGTAGTGGGACATGAGACTTTGCTTGAGATATGAAAGAATAATGTATTTTCTCCGGCAACTATATAAGATACACCATAACCATCATCAGAGACAGGACCGAATCCTCCTCCAGCACAAACTCTGTCAGGGTAAGTCTCTACATCGACCAGCTGCATCTGGGAGTGTGGTGTCTGTATAATAATATACAATACAACCTTATCAGCAATCTTATATGAAATACATTAATCAGTAAAAAGCCTGATTGTGAAAGGGAATATAGATACAAATTATATATAGATAGAAATTAGCTTTCCGACTCATTTCCTGATAATTTCCTAGTCTGCCTACACGTGTGACAATGTCAGTTTTTGGAGTTCAACGTTCAAAGTTTTATCACTGGCCCATTTGATCCAGTATAGATATTGATCACAGGTCTTCCAAGTTTTTCAGGCCGGCCATTTGCATGCAAATGTCTTAAACATCAGCACGACCCATTATACTCTTTAATGAAGACTAGCTAGTCACAGATATGGACGTGATTTAGATGACATGCAGTCCAATAAGGCATATCAAATCTGTTTAGTATACTAGTAGCTTAGTAACGCTCCCTCAAGATTCTCATATCAGGAGCTTATGTGATAAGCTTAACCAAACCTGTGAGAAGTTTGACCAAAACCGAAGGTCATTAATGTTAGCTTCTTGGAATAAAATTAATTTAATGTTTTCGGACTGAATTTATCAAACCTATTTCTAAGCCCTTACCTGACTTGTGCTTAGTTTCCACGGTTCACTGAGCACCTCCTTTAAGAATGCTGACTCTATACCCAGATACTTAGATACAACATAGAGACAGAATAGATGTCTGTCTATCCCTTTGCCTGTCATGGCATCCTTGTACATGTTTACATGTCTCTCTGTGGCTCTCTTCAGTAACTTTAGTAATTCTTCCTTCTGCACAACAATATACCATTTATATAAATAATAAATTACCATAACAAATAAAACATAAATATAAATGATACATTGATATCTTTCAATAGAAATATGCACAACAGATCTGATAAAAAGGCATCGTTGGTAAGTGTGGGCGAACAAATGAACTAGGAGTTTATTGGGCTATCAGGCATCAGATATATTCATCACATTCGATGTGTGTGATATGACCTTAAGTTCATGGTTGGACAGTAGTTTAAAACACCAACAAAATCAATCGATTTCAGGTAGTGATAGACCTGGACAGCATGAATATTAATAACCGAGCCAATACCCAGAAGCACAGGCCTTCTGTAGTTGGTGCAAGTCCAGTGGTCGAGTGCCCAAGTGGATGAGGCCTCAACCACAGCACCAACTACAGAAGGCCTGTGCCCAAAAGGACTATGTTCTACATACTGATATACCGTTTTATGATGGCTACACAGGCACACAGTAACTGTCCTCTATTATCACATAATGTTGAGAAGGTATGGTAGTATTGTACATACCGAGTGGTCACCACCATCCAACGCTTTCACAAAATCAGTCACTTCAGGAGTACATGATCTGACAGTCTCTGTTCTGCCCTCTCTGAATAATCGAGTCATGGACGCCTCATATGTCAGACAGAACTTACCGTTACCTGCATCCTGTAATTAAGAGAAGCGATATCAGCGAGAGGTACAATACAGGACATCAGCATTGTCGCTTTGTCCTTTTCTGGTGACAAGTATAAGCTGACTAAACTCAATTACTATGAAGTATGAGCTACAGTCAGACCTTCATGGAAGGCTTGAATTAAAATCATACCTCATTCATAGAGGCAACTGTGATACTGATTAGCTCAAACAGAAAATGAGCTGAGAATTATTGCATGTATACCCATCTAGATCTTGCATTCCCTAAAGGCAGCTCCTCCAAAACAGGAGCCTATAAATACATTTTATGTACCAAAATGAAGTGCTGCTTGTAAGTTACGTTTGCTTTCACTTTAGAGTTAGTAGAAAGGGTATGTCATATTTCCGGGTAGGATTGTAGACCAAGTTTGGTCCATTTGCCTGCATTCCGAGTCGCTCCCGATACACTGGAAAAGCTTTGCCTGCGACGTGACCAGTGTAAGGGAGCAACATGAATGCAGGCAATCGGATTAAACTTGTTCTAGTAGGATTATGAGAGTGAGGTCAAACAGGAAACACTTGGAAGCGAGATTGATAAATTATGTATGCTATACATTTGTTATCCAATGTGTATCATACTTCGAATAACCACTGTAAAGCAAACAGTCATTACTAAGCATTTCAGTTACTTACCCGATAATATGCTAGTTGAAGGGCAGTCTGTATAAATGCATCAGGGCTTATTCTACATTTCTTTATGACACCTTTGCCGAAGCCTTGGATTGCCTGAAACAATCATAAAATCAGTAGAAGTAGATTTTAACACTACAGTATTGCAGAAAACTCCATCTTATTGCTTCTTTTTTGCTGTTTTCAAACGCATGGTCTCATTTGCTTCTGGCAATAAATTTTGCAATATAATAATATATAATAATATGTAATTCAGTTAAGTCACCTTATCATGATATTGAATTTTGAGATTATCATCTCCCTTTGAAGAGCCCATTTAAATGGATAACTTTTCATGTATTCCAAAGTAAACCTCTTATCCTTGATCCAAGCGTGATCAAACCTGGCACATGTGTTCAGCACCGTAATATTTCCACTTATGCATACCAATGACCTTCCTACTTAAAACTTCTACATTCACGAGGTATAATAATGGTATACATTGTGAATGAGTAAAACTAAGATATGGGGGGGGGGGGGGAGCTGGTCTGATAAATACCTCAAGGTGGAGATCAACATCATCAGCAATAGCCTGAGCCTGTCTAAGGCTAGTCTGAATCACCTCCAGACATGGTGCAGGTAAGTTCCACGATAGTCTGATAGGCATAAACAACTCATCGCTCACCTCACCAGGGCAATCACCAGACTCTGTGTATCTAAAGGTGCAAATAAAAAAAAGGTCAATCTCAGGAGATCTAACTATGGTGATATAATCTATACCGCAGGAAACTATCATAATTTTGAGCTGAAATTATCATTTTGTTTATGCTAAAGTCATTTGATTGGTCCGTGATTGTGTCCAGACGAGGAGACTTGCAGTATGGTATCAGATTCTACTTGGTTTGAGGACATAAAGTATGACTAAAACATTTAATAACAACAATATCTACACACAATGAAGGCAAACCAATAATATGCTTAAACTATACTGAAGCTGTGATAACGTAAAAAACTCGATCAACATAAATGTTTCATTATAATAGCGTTGCGTGTTACAAGTACAAGCTTGGAGTTATCTCTTCATCAGACAAGAGATGTAACAACTCTCCATATAAGTTACCATCTTATTACAATCCTACTGCCCACAGCAGTGCAGGGTTTGCTAGCTTTGTTTAATTATCATTAGATTCAATCGGTCGGCCATTTAAATAATCAGCAAGCATTTTTGTTTAGTCAAACTGCGTAGTACTGAGTATCAACATTATTATTGTGATGAAAGAAAATCGTTAAAAAATGAAGTGATTTACCCCAAAAAAATATCTGAGAGAAGTTGAGACAATAATAATCTACTATGTGTTACAAACAAATTAACAAGGCATATAGACAGACAAAGAGAGGATAATTACGGATTGAAGAAGTCATAGTCGCGTGCGTGTTCACCCATAATGGACACAACCGGTGCATCAGCCCTGAGTTAGCAACAGAGACAGGAGTTAATAATCACACGCAGAAATAAGAAAAAAGTTAATACATAGCAGAAACCACCGCACCACACAGCAGAGTCACATGGGAAGACAATGCATTGTGGGTAATCAATAGCAGCAGATGATAGCCCACTTGGTGCATGTCATGAGTCGATTTTATTAACCTTATAGATATTTTCTAAGCTCCAGTGCTGTGCCTCAGCTATTTAATAATGCTCATGCCTACTTCAAATATGCCTGTGCTGCTGTATCACAGTACTTAGACAGTGGATAGGAAGGGGATTTACTGATCATTCACCCCTTTTGACCAGAGAATCGGGATACTAAGAGGAAAGTGTATTTGTAATTTTGGATCAGTATCTGGTTTCTGGTTAGATTATTGCCAGAACAACACAGGGTAGTGGAATGGATACTGTTCACAACAGCCATCTGAAGGAAAGTCAAGTAACAGGAAACCGTGGATAGGAGAATCATATCAGAGGTAAGACAGCGGTAAGATGCAGGAAGCCACACCTGGTGAGAAATTACAGCTCAAACCATCACCACAAAACTCGAAATGGACAAGAGTCAGTAAAGAGGGGGGGGGGGGGTCTCTTACCCATAATGTGATACGTCTTTGAAAAATGAATACTCCCATTGCTGTGACATAATGGGAGCATCGGCCCTGTGTTACACAAGAACAACACATGCTATTAACTTGTATGTATGTATTACTACCACCCTAGATTTTTAGGACTGCTGGATGGGTTGCTGCTGCTTTGGAGAATAAATTTCTTATGAACACGGTACACCTCAGATTTGAGAAACGGAAATAAAATAAAAACTGCCAAATTGACCACAGTTTAAAGCCTAAGCCCATCCAAACTTAACTCAATCTAATATCATCAGCTAAGCTTCAAATTTACAGCCAAACAGAGCACTGTCTAATAACCCGACTTACCATGAATGTTCCGCATTAAAGCCTACTCTGGCATTCTTAGTCACGATAAGATTGAAGCTTTTATCAAACCATCTATCATAACATTTACCATGTAACATTGATCGTGCGTAACGGTCTAGTTTGGACGGATCCTCCTGCAAAGGAAAGTCATGATTGGAGTAGAGAAAGAAGACTCGAGAAGTATTATATGAGATGCCAAAACAACCAACATTTCTTCTCTTCTTGGACGTTGTAATGTAATCTGAGACACACAGGCACAAATACTTATTATCTTTGCAAATAATACAACAATACGATAAATATATATTCCCAGAAAAAATAAATTCTACCAAACTTTCATTTTTATTCTCCTCCATTTCTGATTTTGGATCTGAGCCAAATTTCAGGAGAAGAATTTGATTAAGTGGTTTAGTAACTTCTGTTTCTGATCATGTCAAAATTTCAGGATGCAATAAAACAAAAAACTTTTGAATAGCACAAAAATTAGATGTCTATTTTTGAATGACTTATATGTTGAGTTCTGACTTACTGGATCGTAATCATGATCCTCGTCATCCAAGCAGAGGATGAATGAAGCTTTCTCTACTGTATCCAGGGAGGCTCTATTACTACCCTCACTAAAATAATCTCTTCTAGCCTTAGCCCATGGAGTTCTATCAGCAGCAGTGAGGGCTGCTAAATGCTCCTCCCCCTTACATGGCTCACTGGGATCATCGATTATATGCTGGAACAAACTGAGGGAGAAAGGAAATTGTAATACAGCTGGCATGTCAATTAAATACATGCAGAATTTTCTTATGGAACACTTGTCACATATACAGATGGCATGGACGTGAGGTTATTTTATCCCATCACATACGAACATTACCATCATACCATATGGGATATAAAAAGTACAGCATCACCTTCAGGAGTTATCCTATTTATATGCATGAGAAGATAATTTCAATATTGTTGCATTATTCTCAATGACATAAAAGTTACCATTATTGACGGGCTAAAAGTAGCAAGCTTTAACTCCATTGGTGCAATGTTATTATATATCATTGTTGAGGATACAAGAATTTAAACATTGCATAAAATTACTCATGATATAATCTCGCCTATGCGTATTAGTATTGTATTAGTATTGTTTTAGTATTCACAGTAATTATATGAGTATCAGTTACATTACATATTTTATAGGTATATATTACTTACTGTTGGAGATTCCTTGGAGATAATGGTCTACCCTCTTTATGAGTATATAACTTGAAGTATCTGCCTTTACTATAAACTACTATATAATTCAGCCCTTTCGCCTGCACCAACGCATCTAAAATATCATAAATTGTATTTAAGACACCAACCCGCAGCAACAAGGCTTTAATGAGTATCGATCCACCAATCTAACCATATCAAACCAAAGAGTACTTTTAGCTCAGATGTTTCATAAATATTTGTGGTCTCTGCTGCGATGGATTCCCAGACACTCAGTTTATATCCAGCACAATCTCTACATAACCAGTAATGTTCAGGGCAAATATAAATTAAATGTTAATGACAGATTTTATCAGATTGACTTGCAGATTTGGGTTCTGTTAGTTTGGTTACAGAAAAAAGCTAGAGCATTAATAGAACAAAAAGCAATGGACAAAGCGCCGGGATATGAGACCTGAATATTCTCCGGGTATACGGGTGGTATTATACGCTCGCTCATACTGGGCAGAACACAGCGGTACATTATTATTCATTATCATTCTCTGGAACAAAAACAACGTTAAGAAAGCGGGGAGGAATTTGAATCACGATAGTATAGCTCTAATATCTCAGGTAATTTTGTAAGTAGGAGACGACGGAGTTCACATAAAAGGAAAGTGCACTTAGAGACCACCACCAGCCACCGAATTCTTCACACAATACAGATCAAGCATTACGATACATATACATGAGTGAGAGAGGTGCTCCCAGCACACCAGGCTGAGCGATAGATAGTCGTTGAAAAGTGAAGGTTTGGATGCTCTGTATCTCATTTTCTTTCTATAGAGAGACTACTGTGTTAGGATCTTGCTGTTTCGAGAAAGGTGTTTGAATATTGTGCATTAAAAATGTTGAGCTGAAATTGATTTATGTGTTTAGAGAGTGTATAGATAGAGGTAAGCTATGCTACTGCAGAGATAGAAGAAATTCACACCATGCATCAAGCAACAATGGGAGGGTCACACCATCACCCCTATCGGTTACCTGATTCTTCACCAGGAATTCTGGTTAAATTAAACATTCGCTCATATTGTTGAGAGCATAGCGGAACAGTCTTGTTAACCATTAGCTAAAACATATTTCATAATAAGTATCATAATAGATTTCATAAATCATTATTACTTAGAAGATGTTGGCATGGTAGGCAAACAAAATTGGGATCACAAATTACCCTTGACCACATTTTCCAATCTTAATATGGAATGTAAAATCTATTTCTGCATAGTTTATAAAAAATTCTGATCACTTGAGAAATCAAGATAATAACTATACTAACCGGCTGGAGGGTTTCGTGTTCAATCTTCTCCTTGAAGTCGAGGAAAGCGTAGACCATATTGGCGGCCCGAGCAGCTTGATTATTAGTACCTCTGTAGAAAAGGGCATCCTGCAGAGAAATACGTATACATGACTACAGTGTTAGGTCTCTATATGTTTTTTATATTTAGCCTAGGAACCTTGTCAGTATTTCTCGTGATCATGGTTGTCAGTATAATATATTGACTAACAGAACTTTGATCAGTGGCCAGGGAACCAGGGACAGTTGATTGTGGAAGGCCTCTATTTACATTAATACATTATGAGACTACAGGGAATGCAATCATGTGAGACTTACGATTCCATAGTAGTTGGAGTTGACCATGATAGGTGCCCTGCCTTGTAGATATACATATTGTTCCCACCAGTCAGTCACATAGTTAGTGGACCACCAGGATTTCAGTATGAGATACCTCTGTAACTTATTACCGATACCTCCAAAGAATTCATCGGCTAACAGAACCATACGATTATACTTCTCATCATCCATCAGTGGCCTCACTGACCGAAGATACTGAGACAAGGATAGAAGGTTGAATGTGCATTGTTCTTCATGGAAATGCAGCAATAAAAAGCACAAAAAGAGAACATTTTTGTCAAAAAATAACCAGGACAGTCATTTCTCACAGTCAATTTAACATTGTAGAACTGACACTTATTTTGTGATTTATGGGTGTATCCTATCCTACTATAATAGAATATGTAGAGAGTGGGTAGCAGAGTAACATGCAATCTATAGTAATGTAATTTGCTTATCTTATATGCCTGGGAGAACTCACAATATCTAACTGAGACTTATTGAGTATTTTCCCCAGTGGGGGGGGGAGTGGGTGGTGGAGGGGGTTTAGACTAAGTGAGAATTAACATATGTCAACAAAATTTATGTGTTTCACTCTTTACAAGATAAACGAGTAAGACTGAGACTAATATCACCTTTGCAAAAACTCTGATTACTATGACCTTGTGAATGATATATATGTGTTTGACTTATTACTAACATGTAATTAGTACATAATTAGGGGGGATTATAAATGCTTGTCGCAGACATGGTCACAGCCACCATTCAATGAGAACCCTTTATTATAAAACAGAAAACTAACTAATACTCCCAACAGGACTGATGACCAACAATTACAAGTTAAGTTGTGTAAACAACGGTATACAATGTACTGTATCAGCCTAGTTGCAAATCTTGCACTGAAGATAGGCATAAAGCGATGTTTCAGAAACTCCAGTGTCAAGTTTGAGGAGGCATGGATATGAATGCATCATGTAATGCTGTCTTGCAGTATACAACTTACTCCCACACCAGTAAACCCGATACTTGTATCTAAGATAGCCTTCAGTGTTACAGTTAGTGAGAGGTGTACACCCGATGGTGCTGGGGGCTTGAACGATCAACCTTAAAAGCTCCTCCCAGTGGGACTCAAAACCAAAACTCATGCGGCACCAATCACCTGGCAGTGGATAGCAAGCGTGCCAACCAACTGTAGCCCAATCTCACCATCCCTGACGGGGTTTTTTGAATATCTTGTATTGTACAGTGAATCAGTCAGTACTCACCCTCTCATGTGTACCCTTCAGAGTTGGTACAGGAAGTTTGGGTAACGCTGACTGATAACCGTAGAGTAAAGGTTCTCTGCCTTGTAATAACTTCACCATACCGATCCATATTTTATTAGGAAGGCTGATTTTACCGTGTTGTTCATACATCCATGAATGGTTCATTAGTAGCAGTTTTAGGGAGTAACGCCTGGCCAGAACATAACCCACCCATACTAACAGTCCGTATAGGAAGGCTGTGATCACCTCACATTGGTCGTGCACACATCTATAATGAAAGATAAATTGATCATATTAGTGACAAGACAAGATATACAACTTGATATGACAGGAGACTCGCTGGAATCATATAAATCCTCTCTGATCTGCAGTTCAATTTCTCAGCAAGCTAATACTGGAGCATTAATGTGACTGTACTTTGAACTCATAATTATGAAAACTTTCATTCTCAATTTGCTATTGTGAAACCTCTCAAAGATAATGGTGATTTAATCAGGCTCAAAACAATTTCCTGACATGTTGGAAATTCTTTCACTCAATGCATTCAATATTAACAATAAATGTATAATAATGCATACAAAATTAATTCAGCTGAGCTTGAAAACGGATTAACTTTCAGGTCAAAGTCCAGCCTTAGCAATAACACTGCTTGCACTATTGTCTTGTTATCATTCAGTGTTGTTATTCAGTCTGGTGGGTGATTACAAATAAGACCGCAACCCACAACTACATTCTTATTAGTTAAAAAACCACTTGCCATGACAACAGTGTAAACTAATCTATATAGTAGTACAATATGTAGAGCACAGGCAGGTGAGTAAATAGGACACGCTCGCGCTCACTATCAACTAGGTCATGACCTTAGAATGTTTCATTCTATAATTATCATTATCATGTAAACCCGCTGGGATATATAGGCCGAAGCTCACAACAATGCAACCTATGAGTTCATATACAGATACCAACCAGCGAACAATGTACGGTACCTACTGACTAACCCTGAGTGGTATCGCTGATACTAATACTTGGTGGTATTAGGGACAGGGAATTTCCACTTGCCTACATTAAATGGGTGAATGACTGGACACAGATAGCTCATGGGCAGTGAGATTATCGTTTGAATTTGTGTCTTTGTGTCACATTGTAAGTTTATACTTCCTTTACTTCATGTGAGCATGTGACACATTAACTGTGCAGGATGACAGGAAGCAATCAATCAATCGTGAAATATTAGCACGTCAAAGCATTCATATTATTGTAAGCAGGGATATCTGTAGGCCTTATGGGGAATCTGCATGGCTCATATATACACTACTGGATGTAGATGACATGCAATATTACCTCACTACAAGAGATAACACATATTCTGGACCAGTGGAACACAAACTAGGGTCACGAGGGTAATGTTCCTATTAATAGTGACAAACTCGACATAAATTCCTTACTCTGGGAAGAATGTAGATATTTTATCTATAACTCCATATGAGATATCCTGATCTGTGTAAAGTTGAGCAGCAGTGATTAGACCACTGATTAAGAAGAGGCTAATCGGTGGAGCCGGGAATAGTGTGTTTATCAGATGATTCTAAAACAAACAATACAATGGTTAGCCATGTTGTCTGTACAGCAGCACAATCATTAAAACAACAATTATTTCAAAACCCTTGTCATTCACACATTAGATGATCGTAGGCCTAGGTGAATGCAAACAGTTTTAAAAACAACACACCCAAATATTGAACGACTTAGTCTTATGAGAAAAAATCTCAACATCATTTTTGTCAAATTTGTAAAGAGCCACTATCCCTGATCAAACTACAGATAAGCTGCTATCTGCCGATCAAAATTAGATGTATTTATTGCCAATGAGCTCCTTGAAATATTATGTCAATCAGTTGGAGCTTTGGCAAGTATTGGGTATTTCAAGAGTTATAAACCAGACAAGCATAGCGGGGAGTACATACTTTGAATCTGATGAATCTGAGTTTCCAAGAGTGTAGACCGCTGTGCCAGACAGCTCTAAGTGCCCTGTGATTTAGTCTTACATCAACACCTTCTGGTGTGACATGAAATGAGAACGCTACAGCTGCGTGAGCTTCTGCCATGGCTCTCACTTATTCCGCTCAGTAATCTCTTACACCAAAATTAGTCCTGCAACATAGGGATGGGATGCAAATAAATGGTGTAATTTTATTTAGATTGCCCCTAACTTTATGGTTGCAGTTTTATCACAGAACAGATAATTACAAAAAAATTTCTGAATCCTCACTATTTATCTCCATAGACTCTCCGCACAGCCTACCATGATTAATCTTGCCACAAATATCGGGGAAAATATGCTGGTCACCAGCTGATGCAAAAAATTCAGGCTTAGGCACCTTGTTTAAGTACTGCCAGGAGTTAGAGCGAGTCAGCACCATGTTGAGCTTAATTTGATTCGAACTGATATCTGACTGAGGAATAATTCACAACGTACACAGCAATGCCTACCAATTGGATAATACGGGTCATAATCATGTACCCATTGGGCCTGCTTGACTGACTGTTTATTAATTAAGGTAGTATCAACCACCACAGTCCACATTAGTTTGTGCAAGTCTGCGGCACTCATCCACTGGACTTGCACCAACCTCATATGGCCTGTGTCAACCACTTACACTAAACAACTAACTCAACTGTTTTGATTGGGAATGTTGTCACTCTGACCAATCATGCCCACAATCACATTATTGACATTCAGTTCACTATTAATTATAATTCAATGGAGCACCACAGCATTAGCATTGTAAGTAGTAAACTTTGCCCAAACAACTTCATCAATGAGAAGTTGAGGAAGCTGCTGTCGGATAATAACACAGGGAGAAAGCACAAAAAGAGAGTCTCAGAGTAAGTTCAGTTGGCCCTGAAAATCATAATAATATATAATGTAAAAATGTCTGCTTAACAACAGCATTATTCAATTGAACACATCCTGGCTGAAACCAGTTAGAGATTCTATCTAATTGTCCGTATAAATTCCTACAATGAACATGGCAATCTGGAGTAACTATTTGAAATGTTTCACTGCCAACCTCAACAGACCAAAATCACTGTAGTACCTCTCAGTGGGAAAAGCTCACCAACTAACTCTCAACTGATTTTGCCCTAGTAATGTATATTGTTGGCGACATCATAATGTATGAGAATTATCGCCAAAATGAATATACAATAACATAATATAAAAGAGGACACAACTCAGGACTCTCAACCACTCAGATCAGATCAGATTTAGACTTCAGGATTTGAGTGATTGGGGATTTTGGATTATGCGCTAAAAACTCAGTGTGGTCAAGATGAATGATTTTTGAAGAACATTTTTATGTAGTTATTGATAAATGAAACACACTAACCATGCATACATTAACAAGTTGGCAGACCCAGGAATTGGGAGTTCTCCGAGGACTCAATTGTCTCACTCCCGACACGGAGTACCACTCTGCGTCCTGCAGTGCTAGTGCAATTCAACCCTGTTTGTCATATTTCTAAGCTGAAGTTATGCGTTTATATTATGAATTGCGTTATTTTACCTGATATTACAAATGATATAGTTTTACTTTTTCCAAACTAGGGGAGACAGCCCTAGCAATAGTGTTAGGCCAGGTAAACGTATTGAATAGCTGCATGCAAGGCAATGGTAAAGAGAATACATAGGTATATGTACTGTGGAGGTAGGAAAACATAAATTCTCTTGCAAAAAGAAGCTCAAACAATTTTTTGGGTCAATGAAGCTGAAAAATGTGAGGAAAGAAGGGGAAAGGGAGGGGTGGAAAAAACCCCTAAAAACTTGGAGTCTCCCTTCCAAATAGGGAGACTTGTGTTTATTTATTGATGATCTACTAATAGCTCTGTAAAACAGTATAATTCACCTGCAGAGCCCTAAATTGCTGTCTGAGCCCTGGGCTTCTGCGGACGGGCACATTAGGGAGGCTTACAGAGCCCCCATACCCTCAGCTGTTTATGCACAGGACGGTTCACGCCTTAGAAATGCCACTATGCGATGTGTATTGGCAAAACTCAGGATTTGAATCCTCCCAGGTTGAGAGCCCTGGTTAACGTACCTAATTATGCATGATTGCAACATAATTTGTGAAGAGAAGAAGGGCTTTTAAGGTCAAACGCTCTCTTCGCTTTTGGTTTGGAATACTGGAAGAGTAGAGCAGATATTAATGTTTTTAATAAGATCCCTGACGGACTTTTGCGGATAGTCTGGCAATAAAATCCAGCATTTGCGGGTATAATTAAATGGTACCAAAAGGACAAGACATTGCGGGAATGATTTTTGTCGCGATCCTCCGTTAAAATTACAAAATTGCAAAAGAACAACAAAAAGAAAAATTTCTTACCCCACCAGACAAAAAGTAAATGAATGGAAAGGAAAAAGGTCCTAAATCTAAGTTACGGATAGTGGATAGATTCTACAAGTATAATATTATTGTTGGTGTCGTCTGCAGCAATCGGTGGTTCAAGTGAATTTTTGATATTGAAAATCAAAGGAACTGTCTCAAGCTTTTTATGAACCAAACATTAAACTTGTGATATCCTATGCTTTTCTGATATGGTTCAACTTACTCAAACAAAACAAATACAGAGCTCTACCTCTTGATTTATTCTACCAGATACAAGCAATTACCATCAGATACTTGACATCTAGCACTGACCACTTTAGCGAAAATTCATATGTCAATCAACCAAACCGCCCATCAAAACCAATAACAAAAGAACATCCTCTAAAATTGACCAATACCGCCCGAATAAGTTTAGCCATACTTTTTTTAATGTAATATGAGATTTTTTAAACTGAATCAGCTCAGATAATTAGCATCCAGCAATTAGCATCAATTATACAGACCAACAAACGAACAAAGCTTTAGCCATAACGTGAATTCATCGCCTGACACGTTGTCAGTAGTCAGACTTAAGCTCTCATATTGCCAACATTTTAAATTCAAATGTTTTTAATTGAATAACTACTCAACGGTTTGGGGTTCAAAAACAGGCAACAATTGGCAAATTGGTGCAAGTTCCAAATCAAACACCTCAATAATAATAAAGCATAGAGGGCCAATTTAAAAATAGCACTTTTTGCCCCATAAGTTTGAAGGTTTTAACTGTGGAAATAGCTATTAGACATGATTTCCTATACAGTATTAAAAAGTTTTAAGAAGCGATGTATTATCACGTTTAGAACTTCACAGTACCTTGTGATATACTCTTGACCAGTTGATCATGCATCCCATCGACAGGTTGTTAGTTGATAGGAATGGTTGATCTCTCTTGTTGATTTTGCTCATTCATGTACAGGTCAGCCAGCCCAAACTGGTTTGATAATAAACAACCAGTTATAGCGGCTGCCCTGGGCCTGATGAATCTCTGGATCTCCCAATCCAGAGCAAGAACCCAAAGCCCCCTTCGGAAAGGATTTTGTAGCGCTTGTTATTCTAGACCTGTCAAATACAGAATAAGAAGGGTTTGATTAGTAATCATTCATCAACAGAATACAATTGGGTCCATAAAATTGTGAAAAGTAGCAAAAGTTCCTAATTTTTAAAAGAATTATGTTTGTGAACAGGTGGTCTTTTGACCGTCAGCGTCTTTGCCAAAACTCCAGATTGTTAGTTTGCTAGTGTTAGAGCAATTACTATTAGTTTTAGACAAGTGAGTTTTTGTAGTTAGCAGCTGGAATTTTAGCAAAGACGCTGATGGTCAAAATACCACCTTTTCACAAGCGTAATTCTTTTGAAATTTAGGAAGTCTATAACAATAAAAAAAATAAATAAAAAAGTAAAATAAATAAAAAAAGATGAAAAAAATAAATAAATAAAAAATAAAAAGAATATAAAAAAAAAAATGAGAAAAATGAGCAGAATGAAGGAGAGGGGGTTCCTAAACTAAAATTTTGGATAAATGTGGATACAGCTGAATCAGTACTCGTCTTTCTCAGTCATACTAACCTAATAAACTAATCCCTATAATAAATAAAACCCTAAATAACTAAATAAAACCCTAAAGTCGATACCGGTGAGTCTGTCAGTCAGTACGTTCAACTGGAAAACACAAGCATGACACAGCTGTACCCACACAAATCCATCTCAAAAAAATTGTATAAAAAGAGTGTATGACAGTGAGCGATAAGAGGAAATGTGTACATAAATTTAAGAGACCCTACACTACACTACACTATAGCCCAAGCCGAGCAACTTTTCAAGCAATCATTTAATAGCAAACAAGTTCAACAAAGCCACACTACACTAGCCTACACTAAAGCTCAAGCCGAGCAGCTTTTCAAGTTGTCATTTAATAGCAAACAAGGTCAGCAAGGTGCAAGCAGCACTATTTAACTTCCAAGAACACTGTCAAGTGATAACAAGAACAAGGAACAATTAACATTGAGTGTCCAAATTAAAATAATTTATACAACCATACTTTCTTGCAGGGTCTAAACCGTCTTCAGTGCTGACTCCACTCCAAGATGCTCCAGAGTCTCCGGACGTCTCCAGAGATATCCAGTGCATCTCCAGTGTGTCACCAGCTCACCAAACCACCACATCCACATGTAATCGAATTGATAATGTAAATGTATTGACAAGCATAGCTGAATAGAGCAAAAATTTATCCACTCACATCCTATAAAGTATTCATATCAACCCAATTCAAATACAAAGTGAAATGCTACAAGCCGCAGATAAACATCCATGTATCAGTTTGCAAAAGCTCAAAGAAGAGAGAATTGCCCATTAACCTTGCCCTTTATTTAATTATGAACAAAAAATAACCAATGGATCGATAACTACTGTACATTTAAACTTGTCCACTTGTAAAAACGTTTACAGTCTTTCTATTAGCAAGCTCTCACCACTACCAAACATTGACAAAATTGGGCATCACAACAAGAGTAAGATAGCAGTAGCTTACCACATCAGTCTGTGTCAATCTCCCTCATGCCCAAACTGTCCAAGCAGTGTCGAATGGCCCTCAAATCTGCTTATATACTGCCTCAGCTCTCAGTGTCCTGTCAGCGCTTGCATCAAGAGGGCAAATTCAGATACCATCTTATAATGATATGATTGTGAGCTTGTACACCAATTTCTCCGGCTTATTTGGAAAGCCACAGGCTTTAGCACTGCATTTTTGTCAAAAGGGTAAGCCTGGTAAATCTTGCACAAGAGATTAATTTTGGCCCTTTAAAATATCGGCAGATCACAAAATGTCCTACGGTACAACAAAGACATCATTATACAATTGATTCCATATTGTTTTGGTTTTTTTCAATGTAAATGTTTACGTATGAATTATAAAAATTATTTGATTACCAATAAGCAACAACATAATAGTGTATATAATCTAGCCTCGGAACACTTATATGCAATTTTGACATTACATTGGGACATTACATTGGCTCATAGCTAAAAAATAGTGTACATACTATATTGCACTGTAGGTTCTCCGCAGTGCTAATAATGACTGATAATGGTGAGAGAATGATGTATATGGTAATAATATATTAATGAATATATACTGGTTGACTCTCCGAAATCATTGACTGAGCAGATTAGGGAAATATTTCGTGTAACACAAATCACAAAATACGTTGTGCCTTTACCTATCATAGACTGTAATGTTGCGTTAAACTTCCCATATATTGCAATGATTTTCAGCTGTAGTAGCTGTCTAGTTAACTTCTCAAACACATTCATCCTTCCATATGCACCAGACGTGTCATAAATCACAGCCAGTAAGACTAACCCCTGGTGGAGCTGATCATGATTTATATCTTTACCCTCATGTCTGATAACTACAAACCATTGATGATGTGTAAGTTCTCATGTTTGGAGTCACCAATTTAGGATATAAGGTAAGAAATAGGAGTAGGAGGTGGCTCAGTTGGTTAAAGTGCTGTTCCTTTAGCATGCAAATGTTGAAGGTCGTGGGTTCGAATCCAACTGCAGTCCATCGAATACTAGCATTTGGTTGGTCCCAAAGTTTGCTCTAACCTGCCTGCAAACAGAGAGCAACCTGACGCAGAAATTGTGACATTTTCACTAAAGCAACTTACATCTGGCTAGCAAGATGTAAGTTGCCTTAGTGAAAATTTCACAATTTCTGCTTCGGGATGTGGCGTGCGATACGACAACTTGATTTTTTAATTAACCAAATAGAGATTAGGACAAGGAGTTTGACGTGATGTAAGATGGAATAGGAACCACAGTTGTACTTTCACAAGCATCTTTCATAGCAAGAATAAATAAACGCTCATTTTAATGGTCTTTAACTGAGTAGTTGCGTTTCAGTAGCGAGACATCAGACACAACCCTGTAATACATAAGCTACCCTCCCTGCTCCCTGTTGCCACTGCAACTACAAATTTGGGAGTTGTCTGTTCTGATATTATGAGCACACAACTATTATAAATGGTCAATATACCTCTAAGAAGTCTGCGGCTCATTTGCATTGCTATAATTATGTATGATATCCCTAGCTGAACAGTGAGTCACTCGTTAGGCAGCTAGGCCTACATGAATTTGGGAGTTCTCGTCGTAAAACTTATCAACAGTGATTCACTATGGTCCCATGCTTCAAATGAGTGGTCCACTCCCATATCAAATGAAGAATGCTTACAATTTCCATGATGAAAAAACATCAAAAAAGAACTGCAGCGACCGTGATTTAAACCCAGGCCTCCCATATAGAATACATTGCCTCTAAGCGCGCTATCCATTCATCTACGCCACCAACTGATCGAAAGTGGTTCCCCAATTGAAATGAACAAATGTGAACCAATGCGTACGGAAGTTGACCTAATTCTATATATCGATTGACCCTCAAATCGATGTCACATCGACATATAGGGGCGTAGTGATTAGCTAGTGTAAGTAGACTATATAGTTATATGAAGCCTAATTTGTCAAGATCAAGTGTGTTGTAATCACTGCAGAATACATTGTCTACCAAGACTATATGATATTGTCTGCCAAATAAAAAAGTGTATATATATCGCACACTTTATTTAATTTATTTTTATTTATAAATTGAGGGCGAGGTTTTCTAAAAATTTATAATTATATTTAAGTAAACTAAAATTAGCTTGTTGACCCCACACACATAAATTTGACACAAAAAACGACCGGGATATTTATGCTTACGAGTGAAGGGTCGTACCATAGACTTAATATACTACCTAGACAGGACAATGCTTCCGCTTCACTGATCATAATGTGTCCCACTTAAATAGCAAGACATGACGTAATTAGTTTGTGCTGTGAGCCATGGTTTACTATATACCACTCAATGAAATAATGTGAAAAATCAAGGGACGCCGGGCATGATGTCAGCCCTTGTCCGGCCCCTAATTATTCAAACACAGAGAAAATTTGTGAGTTTATGTAAAAGACCTTTCCGCACGAGATGGTATAAAAAATTGACTCCTTAGGCGAATCCAATGCGAGAACAGACCTGATAAGTTACAATCATTAGCCAATAAATATTGAAACAAATACAGCCATCTACCCTTAACACTTCTGCCACTACTATTCAAATGCACAGAATACCCACAACACAGTATCACAAATATTTTGTTGGATGAGCCAGATCAAAGCACCACCACCATCATCATAGATTTTTGCATAAATATTCCTAGTCCTGACTGAGCACAACCTGCTCAGCTTGGATTCCTTGTTACAAGTTTTTACTGCAATTTCTTTTGTCGCTTCATGAGGATGAATAGATCTGTGCTGTAAATTGAGTATGCCAACTCCAGGTATGTATGTATGTATGTATGTACGTGACACATATATATATATATATATATATATATATTAAGTCTATGGTCATCTCTCATCAATGAAATAATATAGTAAATCAAGGCACGCAGGGTATAATACCATCCAAATTATATTAGATCTGTTTTAATTTATGAGATACAAATTATCAAAACAAATACAGCCCTGTACTGAAACAGAAGATGAAAGATACTATGTAAACGAAGTGGTTACTGGTTTTAATATTCATACTTTGAATTTTCAAAGTATGAATATTCATACTTGAGATTATTTATTTATATAACGTGAACCTGCCGCCTGCTGTCTCATCTTCACGAGTAAGCCCAGCTGCAATTTTACTATCATCAGTTGCGAGATACAAGGCAAACATAGAAGTTCTGGATATAATACCCACGCCGCTCAGTTTATAGCAAAACTATTTTTAAATGAGCCTGTAGCCTGCTACCTCGTCTTCACAAGATGATAATCTGGCTGCCTCATCTTCACAAGATGATAATCTTGCTGCCTCATCTTCACAAGATGAAAATCCTGCTGCTACCACTTCACAAGATGATAAGGTAAGAAACAGCCCAGTGGTGGCTCTCATGTATGCATTGTCATATTTCGGTCTTTATTGGATTGAATTTTTTGACATAATTTCTGCTTGTCCCATCCATCTAAGAGGACAGGCTTCCTTATTTTTTTAGATAGAAATCAATTGAATATTGTCACATAATAATACCCACATCCTTCTATACATGCACATAAATTTAAGGCTATAGACATAGTAAATAATAATCGATGGGTGTGATCAAATTTGAACGTTAGAAAAAAAAGGTGGAACGATAGTGATGGGGCGGGGGGGGGGAGTGGGGGGCTGGAGGGACACTATTTGAGATGACAATTCTGATTTACTCCCGAAATATCCAACTCAGAACTGGCACAGCAGTCAAAAAGTGTGAGTAGACTGAATCGGTGATCTCGCAAATCTTTCTTGGCCATGCTGACGCTGCTATGAAATTGATTTTACAATTTCTGTTTATTATATCAAAAGCTGTAGTTTAATGATAATTATTTGTATATGTTATCATTTGTGATGCTTTTAGAAACAGTCATCTAGAAACTGGTGTGCTGCCTACGGCTGTGGAAATAACCCGGCAGGAAATCCTAAATTAAGCTCCCACGCCTTCCCCAGAAATAACGAGGAGAGACTAAAGGTATGGGTTTCAGCCGTTAAACGCAAGAACTGGACTCCACCCAAATATGCTGTTCTATGTAGCGAACATTTGAAACGAGATACATTTAGAAGGCCTCCTGATGTGGGTGGGAGAGCTTTGCTAAAAAAGGATGCTATCCCAACAATTTTCCAATCCTTCCCACACTATCCACAGTGTCTAATAGTGAAGAGATATACGCTGGTCAGAATACACAATGAAACAACCAAACTCGCAGCAAACACTGACAATAAGCGCTCCAAACTGAGCAGGCTTATTGTGTTCAGTCATATCTAATTTTCAGCGATCGCTGATAGTGATAGTGTCTCATTTGGAAATTTTGCAGCAATCACCGATAGTGGTAGTTTTCTAGTCTTTGACCCATCCGCAAAATTCAGTATAATCCCACAGTATATATTTTTTTTTGCTAAGTAGTGTAAGAAGTGGTTAGCTTACATTGCTCTACTAATTTAACGTATACTGCAACCAGTCATATCTAACTTTGCAATGCTCGCTGATAGTGGTAGTGCTTTTAATTTTTGTCGTGCCCACAACAATTAGTATAACTCAACAGTATATATTCATATTTTTTACAAAGTAGTGATAAGAAGTGGCTAGCTTCATGGCTGTATTTGTGTCGATAAGCTTTAGCTTATGCTGTAATCAGTCACATCGAATATGGCAGCAATCGCTGATAGTGGTAGCCGTTAGCCTTGGTCGTACCCTCAGAAATTAGTATAATCCTGCAGTAACAGCCCTCTTTTTTGTCATGTCAGTGATAGAAGTGGTTAAGTACAGGGCTGTATTTGTTTTGATAATTTGTATCTCATAAATTAAAACAGATCTAATATAATTTGGCTGGTATTATACCCTGCGTGTCTTGATTTACTATATTATTTCATTGATGAGAGATTAACAAAGACTTTATATATATATATGTCACGTACCCTAGCTTCATCATACATACATATCTGGAGTTGGCATACTCAATTTACAGCACAGATCTATTCTTCCTCATGAGGCGACAATAAAATTTGCAGTAAAATCTTTTAACAAGGAATCGAAGCTGAGCAGGTTGTGCTCAGTCATGACTAGGAATATTTATGCAAAAATCCATGATGATGGTGGTGGTGCTTTGATCTGGCTCATCCAACAAAGTATTTGTGATACTGTGTTGTGGGTATTCTGTGCATTTGAATAGTAGTGGTGGAAGTGTTCAGGGTAGACGGCTGTATTTGTTTCAATATTTATTGGCTAATGATTGTAACTTATCAGGTCTGTTCTCGCTTTGGATTCACCTAAGGAGTCAATTTTTTATACCATCTCGTGCGGAAAGGTCTTTTACATAAACTCACAAATTTTCTCTGTGTTTAAATAATTAGGGGCCGGACAAGGGCCGATATCATGCCGGCGTCCCTCGATTTTTCACATTATTTGATTAATAGCAGATTGCACCTTCTGCATGGGGAAAAAGACAAAATATAATTCGGATGATTTTTCAGCCAGAATTCTTGTGAAACATTCCTTCCATCAGGCACTCAAACTCAGCTAAAAGAGAATACCACATAGCAGTTTCCTGTTCCTGTTATTATTTAGCCTGTGCTCTATAAATATTACAGCAAAGTCATGGAACCTCTCCTAAACTGAAGTGTTACCCAGCTTAGAGTCAGCAACTACTTTGAGTTTTGCATCGCGTAATGCACAAAGCTGATGCTGCCCAGCACATTATTTCCTACCCATTAATGCATTGCTGCGAAACCTTGGTTGCCCTTTAAGTCTATGGGTCGTACATACTACATAGTAAGGAGGATAATGTAATCATGTTAGCATAAACTACATAGAAAAAACGCAGCAAACAACAAATAAAAAGGTAAGATTGAATGATCCTGCAGGTCCGAAACTCCCTAAATCCAATCTGCCACCATTTGTAATTGGTAACCCTACTTATGATATTAGTAGTGGGGGAGCAACTCTGAAGGCAGGCAAAATTTTAACCCGATCTAATCAAATCAAACTGTATAATCTTTGCAAATCTGGAGCAAAACAAGATTTGCTGGTCATAATAATATAAGTACTAAACTTGCATCAATAGACCCACTGAGAAAACCAAATAACGCATCAACATAACACAGTAATAGAGAAGACATTATAATTTGGCAACAAAGTGGCAACAGTTTGGCACATTTCTGAGCCAAAACTGAACTTTCTCAGTGCCATTGTCATTAAACAGCTAACAAGGTGAAGGTTACGCCATCACATGGTCGCCCGTGGCTCAGTGGTATATATTTTAGGAGGGCATCTGATGCAATATACATAAATGATTCCTAGAATTCAGATAATTCATAAAGAAAACAGATATTTGAGGGGGCTGAGATATTAAAATACAAATTCAAGGGAATTCTTGTTATCCTGAACAGCATAGCTTGAAACCATTATTAACTTCTAGCTCATACTTTAGCCATTCAGAGATAATTACTTTCTAATCGTCACAGTTGACAGGAATACTAGCTCCGCAATCCTTGGCTAGATCAACACGCAGCTCTTCTATGATTATGTGAAATGAAGACTGCCAGCCAGTGAATGCCTCTGTAGGAGTATAGCCGCCATTGCATGTACCGACAGCGTATACAATGGTACGATATCCTGTACTTATCCCAAAACACATTCCGCCAACTGTAAATGATGGTAAAGGCATCGTTTAAAATGGCTCTCAAATTAAATAATATTAAATCTGGCCGGCAAAGCCTTTCCTGCATCCAAGCTACAGTGTGTCTAAACTGAAGTTGACTAGATGCAATGAAATCCTATAATCTGATAACCAATAAAGCAAACATAAGGGAGTTTTTCCTTTTTCCCTGCCCTAGAATAACAATCATTATATCATACACTGATATTCGTAAATATTTATGGGCGGCAAAATTTCTTGATTACACTTGAGCGCTCGGGAATAATGTGCAGTTATATTTATACAAATCTAAAAAAACTATGTGTACCAGGCTGGAAAATGTGGGACAAGGCGTGGCATTACATTCATTAGAGGTAAACAGGGGTTTCCGAACACGTTTTCTTCTGCTGAGCAAACATGAGCACATTTACTAATCATATCCATAAAAATATAATCCATTGAATAGGTATCTGAGTATCTTTTATGTCACAAAATGCCGAGAAAATATTTAGGTCAGAACAAGCGCAGTGTTATAAATAAGCAGTTTGGCGTTGTACATAACATTAATGTTTAGTCAGCAGCCACCGCTGCGGGCATGTTACCTCGTGCTAAACATGAAGATTGAATTTTACTCGAAAAGATAACCTACTATTTACCTTTTTTCCCCTGTTTTATTGCACATGCTCAAAGGGTAAACTCAGGAAGGGAAAATATTCTGACTTAAATTTTGGTATTGTCCATCTATCTCAAGCTGTTTTGTTTGTCTTGATACAATACAAGGATTTGATTGAATGTAGGTTTACATTAACTTTGAGGTATCAATTCGTCACAGTCAGGGAGTTTGTATAATATACAACCTCCGCAATGTCATGCCAAAGAAGTGACTTTTCGCATTTGAAACCTCTGTTTACATTTAACCAATGGTTTTACTAGTCACCAGCGATTTACTAGTTATGAATAATGATTAGGGGATGTATGACATCCATATGTCTGATTTAATTCTGAGGCATCTGTGAACCATGATCATAATGGCACAGACACTGTCGACTGGCATCTGTACCCGTAACCGTATCCGTGCCTGTCCCATGTACAAAGTGACACTAGAATGAAAAACTGTGATGCATACAAACCTGACATAGGCTGATGAACATTGGTGTAATAGTTAAAGTACGAAACTCCCTCTATGGTACCTGGACTATCGCACTCGTTACCGTCTATCTTGAAATACCTGCCAGGGAAACATATAGAGTTATATACACAACTTTATATATGACATCACTTTTATGTCAACAAATCCTCAATAATTATGTCCATAACTTGTGCGCTATTGAAACATAGCATATTTCTTCACTGCTATATTAGGCGGGGGGGGGGGGGGAAGCAATGGGCATGGGTTTATTGTTATATCACAGCGTCTTACTCTAGCAAAATCTTACTGCACTTGAATGACTTACTGAAGTATCAACATGCCAATCTCGACACTGTTCGCTCCAATGTGAGGTTATTGATCATTGGTGGGCAAACTTTTTTGCAATCTGGAACATTTCAACCAAATGAAGGCAGGAGCCTTTCTACATGAGAACTTTCTGATTCAAAGCTGCCTTCCTTGTGACGGTTTTTCAAAAAGATATTAATTACTAAAATGTTATAGAGGCTGTTATTTAAAAATCAATAGGTCACTGTTTTGTGTTATTTTTATCTTAAACTATACTTGAAAAAGTTACATTTATGATGATCTTTTGTATAATTGCTGGGAAACTTAGTTACATACATAATACAGAATGGCCACTTTTTCTTAATTTATTGTTCTTACATACTGCTATGCATACTTGGATATTCACTTAACGAAAGGGGAATCAAAATTGGCAAAAAGGCCGCAGGTTGCCCACAGCTGCTCTAGATGAATAAGTCAACAAGACACAAAGAGGGTTAACACCTCAGCGGTTTGTTTTATTACTGACTGAAGATGGGAACTTTGAAATGGTTCAATATGGCTTGTGGAGTGTGGACAGTGCCTACTTAAGATTCATATTTCGATTTTTGATGGAAAAGGAGGCTAGATGCTCAAAGACAAACTGCCATAGCGGTTAGAGAAGTAAAGTACGGTGACTCTTACCATCTGCCACATTGGCTGTTACCACCCTGCTGCATAACCCTATGAACTCCGGTAGACGTCAGTCTTAAGGCTGTATCGTTATACTCCTTCACATATGTAATTGATTGTATATCAGCATTATCATCACCTTTATTCATGGAATACCACTGCAAGTGCTCTATGTTAGCGTGCATATTCTTGTACATCTGAGAGTTTGGTCCATATACTGAAATAAGTGGATTGATAATTTGTTAATTTGATATAACTATTCAACTGTGTTTTATTGATTGTCTTCTTCGTAGCTTGGTTTGCAGAAGTGACGCCATTAAAAGTTAATATACAGCAAAAGGATAATGACTAATGACCAATGGTTGCTAGATTTGGAATCTCCATACTCCATTATATTACATCTGTCAGCCATTTTCTAGGGCTATATGTATATATATCATATTCTAGAAGTGATTACAAATAGTGTGTACAAAAAAATTGGAGTTAGGTAGAGATAAATCCGAGAATTTGATGACGTCGATAGAGTTCAATCATGATGTGTCATGATCATAATGTGAGTTAATTATGGTAATTTTTGGAAACCTCGGCAAAGCTTGTCAAGACAGACTAGAGCTTGATTAGATACTAGAATACTAGAATGCTTTTCAACGCACCCTGATATGTGTTGTGACCTAGAGGAATTCCCTCTCACAAGGTCACAGCCTTGGGGATACCCTAGAACTAGTTTGATCCAATTGCCTGCATTCCTGTTGCTCCGTGCCACTGGTCACTCCGCAGGCAAAGGCCTGCGGCGTGACTAATGGATCGGGAGCGACTCGGAATGCAGGCAAATGGACCAAACTTGGTCTTAGGATACCCCATTACATTGTGTTTTTACATCTATCAGGTATTGATGCCTATATCTCAACACTGGATGGCAGTAGAGTGATAAAAATAGGTGGGTATATGTAATGAAGCATGGAGAGTCCAAATCTGTTACCAATTATTCTTGAGATGAAAATTCAGAATGATTTTACTACACATTATTGTTAAATGCGGTAGTGAACACCAGAAAGACTTTGTTAGGAAAATATGCTTACACGCGTCCACTTTCTTGTTCGTTCTGACTTCAGTGACATGAAGTCTGGATGGTGAGTCAAACCCTCCCGATATAAACCTTGTAGGCTGTGTCTGATGAGATATACAGTTACCAACATTTACTTCAATACTATAAACTCCGGCATCCAGACTGTTATCACATATCCCCTCAACTGTAATGTAGCATACAGCTTTAGAAAATTGTACTCCGGATTGTGTGAGATATGAATAGGGTTGTGTCAGGAGTTGTCCCTTATTATAGTGGGCGCTGAACAGAAATGACAACAACATAAAATTGCAATTTTTTATATATGCTATCATTGGAGCAGATCACAGTTTTTGGTCTGGCAGCCAGGGAAATTAAGATAGAACCAAAATGAGCAGAATTACATAGGCGACTTACACTGATCCACGTAATGGCACAATAGTTGACTGAGAATCTAATTTGATATTTATCATATTATATATTATAATAAATATATCATTATAATAAAGAGAAATAATGATATTCCAACCTTGAATTTCAAATATTATATAAACCAAATCTCAAAATATTGATTGCAAAAATAAAATTTGGAATAACATGTATACTTTTAATGTTATTGTATTACGAAACAAGTCTATATTTATTACAATAACTTAATATATATATGGAAGTTTTTTGCAAAATAAATCACGCTGCAAATTTCATGATACCTCCCTTCCTTACACTGAATTTCATTGAGATTTATCAGGTTTTTATATTTTAATATATTATTATTTAATTTTAATTGTAATAGATATCAAGATTTTCCGATACGTATTTCTTTCAGCGTATAAGTTGAATTTTTTATTACCAAATACATTTGTCATATGCAGTTTGCTTAAACCCATGTGTTTTCACAGCAAAAGGTCTCATCTGCTTCCTTTATGGCTTATATAAATAACTTTGCAAAAGTATGGTCTAATCTGTAAATGATCAAGGGAGAGTACTCCGAAATACACAACAGAAAGCTAACTTTACACTTACAGTCATAAACATAGTTCACACTCTGGCTGCAAGCTCCCTTTGGGCCACCAACCAAATTGAAAAGCTCTGCTAATGTATCAGTTGCCTTCTCATTAAATAGAATCATTTACCAATCAGCACTCAAATGAGTGCTATCCATCACATCAATCAGCCAACATTATCATTTATGAAAAAGGGGATAACATTACACAGAAATGTGGCCGATCCTCACCTGTTCTTACTCTTCTGTGGTGTCTCCAGTAAGTCCATTGATCTGGAAGGTCCTGGTGTATGACATTGTCTGCTTGTGGGTCACACTCTGTACCATTGATGGAGATAAACCTGACAAATTACCCAAAGTGGTAAGGCAATTGTTGTGAATGAATAGTGGTGACAAAACCTATGAAAGTCTAAAATAACTCTTGGCCCAATTTCATCATAGACTAAGGCTGACTCACCAACGACCGCAGTACGAAGATCCATCGCTCTGTACTACTACTACTGCCATAAGTGCATTGTACTTTATCCTCAGACTTGTATCTGATGCTGTCTTTGTAAATAGCACTGACTGAAATTAAGAATAAAGGATATCATCATTAATTTGTATCTTCAGTCAACTGCTGGGCATAATATTATCATGAACTACACTGATATTAACGGAACATGAAATATCATTTATTCACCAAGCGAGCGATCGTTGGCTCTTTGAGCACTTAATGAACTGAATAATATAGTGTTTAAACAATCAAGCTGACTTGAAAAATTTGATTAGGAATACTATGAGACTCATTCCAACAGACCTTGACTAACCGATTCTCAATGCTGGCATCAAAGGTCATATCTTCTTCTTCATTCCAGGTATAGTACTGATAGTTAAAGGCGATGGATGAAGGACAATTCTTCGCAGCATCGACTGTAAATTGCAGGATAGACAGGAATCATTAACAGCGTGTACATTTAAAAATATTAAAAAGAAAGTGTTCTCTTAAATGATGTATATAATGGTAACAAGAGATACGCATTTATAAGCCAGCTCATTGCATCGACTAGACCGTCGCCATTACATGAGAAGGTTTGTAGAAATTCAAAAACCTTATATGGTTTTGATTAAAAGTTTTGATTTTACCTTCATGTCATTTAATTGATGAATTTATAAATGTCAACGATTTAATTTGAGGATGATGGAAGTACTAACGACAGCTCATGCCCTCCACATCCTCTTAATTGAACTACAATCCATCTGATATTTATTTAATTTTGTAATAAATTGGATTTCTAAAGAAACTAATGAACTTATTGTGCTTGGCTTCAAAACATTGTTTAAATTACATCACAATTATCTCTAAACAAACAAGCAAAGTATTAAGTCATTAATCAAGTGTTTGTAAATCAGAATCTTTTAATCATCAATTATTTGCCACAGTCCAAGCAGGTACTCACTTGTGGCATCAGTTACCGGAACTACCTCCATGAGGAGGAATGTTCTAGCAGAGTTCCAGCCAGCGTATCCATCAGTACTACCATATCCATCACATGCATCAATGCTGGAGGCAACCAATATGTCCCCTGCATCCAAACCCCAACATGTACCGTCAACTGTCGGCCTTTGCTGCATCAACTGGAGAATCCAAAAAAATGGATTTGGATTAGATCTCATGGGTTTGTGCGCTCTATATACTCTATCAGCTTTAAACTTTTGTAAGACCAATATACAATCTACAAGACTCTATCATTCCGTGACACATGCATTTCTGAGATTGGTAATATTGACTGGCAACTATTTTATCAACTGCACATCTTTTGTATGGCGCTACTTACTTGTTGCATCTGTGACGGGTACGACTTCCATGATTTGAAAGTTTCTAGCGGAGTTCCATCCCGTGCTAGCATCTGAACTTTCATATCCATCACAGGGATCAACCACTGAGGCGACCAGAATGTCACCTGCGTCCAAACCCCAACAAGTACCATCAACTGTCAGAATATCGGGTTTAAATGAGTTTGCATAATACAGCATCATACAAAACTAAAGTAGCAAACAATCAAATTTGGATGAAAATTTTCAAATAAATCTGGATGGGAGAGGTAAGACAATTCTGAAAACTAGGAACAGTGAATAATAAACCTTCAGCTTGGAATTGAAAAGTTGGAATATTTGTATGAAATAGTAGTTACAATAGTTAGAATAAGAGATTTGGAGACATCAGGAATAAGAGTTCAACAACTCGATCAAGCTGATAAACAGGCCATTTCTTCGATACTCACTATCACTGTGTGCATTATAGTCACCAACAGTTTCACTGTAGTCTAGTTGTTCTATGTTTGCTGGATTGGTACATTTATTACCATTGAATGTAATATACCAGTGATGACATGTATCTGGCGCTTCGAAATGAGCTCGTATATTCATGTATTGTGTTATTCTCAGCCCTGTATCATGCCGTAACTTTGGGTATGTAGCATACTAAAGTAAAATAGCATTGATTCATTGGTCAATCTAAAGACAGAGTTGACAGAATCTGTCAATGTAGATTAAAAAAAATTAAAATCAGATGTCTTATCACGCGCCACATCCCGAAGCATGGGCGGTGAATTTTAGTGCCTTAGTGGCAAGGCGGCAATATCTGCGCCATATTGCTCTCTGTGTGCAGGCAGGTTGGAGCACACCTGGGGGTCAACCAAACCCCAGTAGTCGATGGACTGTAGTGGGATTCCAACCCACGACCTCCAACATTTTCATGCTAAAAGACCGGCGCTCTAACCAACTGAGCCACCTCCTACCCCTACTCCTATTTTCTTGCTTTTTGAATTGCCTTGCCTTTAATTGGAATTTTCGGCGGAGTGAGATTGCATTAATTTGGTCAACGGACAACATACTGTTCATGGCTCAAAGAAATCAATCAAAGGTATTCGATATTCCTGGAAACGTGCTAAGATCCGGTCCAACAAGAAATTAAATCTCACCCAGACAGTACCCGTGTCTCGTCCATCACCATGTTCAGCATTCCAATAATATCTCAGATTCAGGAACTGCATAGCAAGATCACACAGATCTCTCTCATTGGCTACAACAATCAGAGGGGAGCCGTGAGATGATGACGAAAATTGATGATGACGATGAGGAATGACAATGAAAAATTTGACAAAAATTATTATTAGCTTGCTATAATATCCTTAATTGAGAACTTTCACTCCTATGAATTAGATAAAGATCAATCCATCCGCACTACTCAGTTCAAAACTTTGATTTTTCAGTAAATATGAACTTTTTGTTGAACGCTGAGAACATCGATCATATATATCTAACCAAAAGTAAATTCAATGTCAAAGTACTTGAAAATTGTCCCAAGTGGTCAATGGTGTTACATATATTAAACATTTCTGCTTTGCAGATACCTGAAATATTGATGACCTTAGTGGCAGTATATGATAGTTTTTGTTATTCTATGTGTAGTCTTGATTTTTTTGGCCCCCCCCCCCCCAGGATTATATTTCAATCCTCAGTTTCAACCTTGACATACTGTATTTACACAAAACAAAAATCATTAACGCCAGAATCAATCAATGAAAGACATTAGTTTTGCTGCGGATAATTTGAAATCACTGTAGCTAGGCTTTGGGTGGTATCAGATTTATTTTTTCTAATCCTCTAATTTTTGATCGGATTTTGGAATACAATTTGATTGGGGATGTGTATTGTACAGTTCTGCATCAGGACATACCATTTCCATACAACAACATTCACTTATGCTTTTCTTATATCCAAAAAGCAAAAGAAATTCAAGCGCTACTAACTGGAATTGAATTTGATACAGCCGTGTTGACTGAGGCCTCTAACACCTGCTCTCCATCTTGAAGTAACGCCAGTATGGATAAAGTAACGCCCTCTGAACTAAGTTACCAACAACAAAACATTGAGTTTGGTACCCACCTAGACAGATAGGAGAAGATAACGACTCCGAGTAACAGCTACTAACACAAACCTGATCATCAGGACATGTGTATCCACCACAGTCTTCATTCTATGAACAGAATCAATTTTAAAAAGTTGAATCATTGATAATTGATATTTGATGATGTCGCAGGCATAGAAGTTGTCATAAAATTATAATGAACACTGTGATGTTGTCAAGATGTTTGAAAACGCATTAACGTAGGAATAAAACCAATTGCAGCTGCAGTTCGAAAGTAGGGATAAAAAACTGAGGTTTCTATTCAGCTTTCTACAGATGGTCATTACAGCGTTCTTCTTGATCATCTCATATAGATAGCCATTTTCTCCGGAACATGTGTCTACACCACCACCAGTGACATCATTTATCGTCAGACAGATACCATCTGCAAATATGTGTATAATAAGGATGCCGAATGCCCATGATGAGTATTTCAGCTGTCAATTGGTCATTTGAAACTCTTGGCAAAGTTCAAGATGTGAAACAATATATATTTATATATGTGCAGCTTATAACAATAATACGCATGGAACCGCATAACATTCTTAAAGAATCGCCTCAAGATATAGTTAAAGTGTACCTTGTTGATCTCTGAAGGCTGATGTACAATTGAACGGGAAATTACTCCTACACTTATCCAGACATTCCATATCTGTTCTGGTATACTGTGAGTCAGTAATGAGAGAATTACTGTCCAATACACATGAAGCTTCCCTACTTGCCTTGCTACCACATGAAGGAAACTCTGAAAAATTAAAAAAAACAATGTATGAGGCTGAGATTGTCCCTCCTTCAGTCTACAGGAAGGAAAAAATGCAACGTCTTTGAAAACCACAGCTGTTGGAAGTACTCTATGCAGATCAGGGTCCGTCAAATGAGTATATCTTCTATTATAATAGGCATTAATGAAGCTGACTACCAATTTTGAACAACAGTTTTCTCGTCAATTGAAAATTACATTCATAGCCTAAAAAATCAGGAAGATATGTCTTCAATTTCTTTAAGCTAAGTTAACCTAAGACTGATGAGCATCGACCCACCTAACACACTTGATGACAGTGATAATCCTGAGCAGAGAAGGATTATACCAATTATCCATAACAATGATCTTTCATAATACATCTGTGCAGCCCAGGGATGTGTGGTTTTTTCTTCTGTAAATGACAAAAATTACAAGTAAGTATGATAGTATGATTAAAGACATTTAAAGGTAGTCACATAATAATGTGTTGAAGTATTTGGCAGCACAATATGCACCTGTCCCAACCTTCATTATATGCCTTTTTTCGGAACCAAGTGTTCAAATCTCCAGATTGAATTTTGGGATTGGGAGTGTGAATGAATTGGTTACAGGTTTAAGGTATAATGAAATACAATGATACCTTTTATTGTGAATTTAATGTAGTTGCAGTTTATTTTTCGAACGGGTTGTAAGAAAACTGCCACACAAATTTATGGTTAATACGTTTTATTGACTGCCATAATCATTTCAGAGAATTCTTTCCATAAGGAGCCAAAAAAATAAAAAAGGGAAGAAAAAATCATAGACATAATTGATCTAACGATAATCAAAATAAATTAATCGTGTATATTCACAACTCACCTTACCCACAGGAAACTTGCAGCTCAACAGGCGTATCAATGTTCTCCCATAGCAGCTTAGCTCTATAGCCAAACTCCGCTCTAAAGTCTAACTTTTACAATTACATCAATATCTGTTTCTATTGCAAAACTAATTAATAATTTAATGTCATACCTACACATTCCTATTTTCCTATTTTGCTTGCACTGAACCTAACCTTGTATTGGAATAATCAATGTGGCTACACTTTTGGTCTGACCGATTAAATGAGAACATGTCCCACATTAGAAATTCAAATGTTTCTGACTCGCTCAAACAGGATGCTTTGTTCGAGCCAGTGAGAAAACTCCACCACAAAATATAACAAAGTGTCGGCGTTTTTATGTGCATTTGAACCTCTCTAGGTGCATTATTAGTGTTGATCATATATCAGCTTAGAATTACATCAAGAAAGCATTATAAGTAGTCTGCTGCTGCTCCTGTGTTAGGTGCATTGATCATCTTTGCTATAGAAAAGCTAATGGTAATTGGTAAATGACCTTTCTTATCTCCTAAAATGTTATCTTAATTTTCCACAGACAGATTGTGTATTAACCGATAAACAGAATCCAGTAGAGTTATAATAATAATGAGCATGGTGGCCATACCATTAGTTTTGGGAGTAGATTGGAATATAAAAAAAATCAGTAAGGGAGTTATAGATAACAAGTTAAAGCAGGGTTATAGCATCAGTCCAGACCCGTCAAGCCAAGACATAAAATTGGTCAAATTTAGAAAGTCAATTAACATGCCATAGCATAGCACAAAAAATTGGCGGCGAATTATTTGGCTGCAATTTCTGTGAGCCACACTTTCCTTTAGTACACATGGCGCCCAACGAACCCCAGAGGCCAGAGGTCAGCAAAATTTAAACATAGAAACTTCAAGACTTGCACGGTGATAAGATGGCTCTAACCAGCTGAGCCACCTCCTGCTCTAACTGAGCAACTTGTAGCAGCAGAGCAGAACTTGCAGCTGTAATATAACTTATACACACAAAATACAGCGAGTTTGATCTCCTTTGGTTAAATATTATTATTTTGGCATGATGACAATGGTATTTTGGGATATGGTTTGTTGTCCCAAATGGTATTATGTCCACTCTGGCGTTATATCCACTGGTATTTTGACACAACTGGCGTATTGTACAACTGGTATTTTGACATTAATTTAGTGTGCAGTTTTGCTATTAACCTGCGCATTATGGCCCTGGCATAATGGCAATGGCACAATGCTCATTGGCATTAAGTCCCAATGGCATTTTGATCATGGCGTTTTGTCACGGAATCGGATCAAGGGCATATCTTAAATTCTAGATTAAACACAGGTTATGCACTAAATCATTGATGATTGAATACTCCCCTGAGGGTTAGGTGTTTTTATGAGAGGTTTATTGACAAATCAAACAATCTCTGGTGCAAAAACAGACAATCAGCTGATGATTTCCTTCCGTTCATAATATTGGCCTACTGCAGATAACGGTTATTGGTAATGCCTGGCCCTATTAACTCAACCTATATTGATAACTGTTGTATTTTTATGTTTCATGAAAATATGCGCTATCCAGTAAGAAGTGGCCAATCTTCTCAGTAGATTAACAGACAATCCAACTATTTCGTAGAAGCAGTACAGAACCAGACAGCAGCAAATATAACCGGCTGCTACCTTAACATACGTTCCAAACAAGAGCTGTCAATAATTGTCTTGTCATTTATCCTCAAAGACGACAGGGTCAACCAATTGACAATGCTGTCCAAAGGCTGTATGTATATTCCTGTAAAGTTGCTTCTGCGACTGTTATTTCAGTTATTGACAGTTTGATATCACAATTGATCATATCTATTGATGTCATACAAGAGGTAGCAAGTTTTATTTTCACTTTCATCTCAAAGGGATTTACATAGCTATATCAAGGTAGACTCCTTAATTAGTGATGGCAAATTGTCAGATTATGGAAAGACAGGAGGAGACCGAGACAGCAACAAAATTCGAGACAAGACCGAGACGAGACGGAGACATATATCGATGCTGATAAAATTGAAAACTGCCATTTTATTGGCGTCGGCTTTTTGGTTTTTGGTTTCAAAAAACCCGAAAACCGTGGCAAAAACCGTGACAAAAACAGTGTTTTTTATGATGAACAAGTCTCGACATTTATCAAGAGTGTCTGTCTCGGCGAGACGAGACAGTGTCTTGTATGTATGTTATGTATGTATGTTTGTATTTTGTTCCTCCTAAAATCAACAGTGCGATGTACCGGAGTGAATTCCACTAGAAAAAAATTTAGTCAGTAAAATACACAGCAGTAAAATATAAAATGATAAAAATGGTTACTAAGAATTATATTAAAAATTAGATTATTTATAAAAAAAAGTGTTTCGTAGCTTTTCAGTCCGACAGCGAGGCATCTGGGTGGCAAGTGACACCCGAGTCTGTCGCCCACTCTTCCTTATTATCAGCTTGTTGAGTGGGTGTCCCTCAGCATTAAAAATATTGGACATGGCGTTATGTGACAGGTGAGCTATAAACTCTGTGATGTATGGCAGCTGATAATGGCGTACAACATCTTCATGGTGCATATGACTGTTGATGACTTTCATCGCTCGCTTTTCTACCAGTATCACCTTCTCCAGAGACCGCTCGGTAATAAGTGAACCCCATATTGGGCATGCATAAGTGAGCACGGACCGAATGTTGGCTGTGTAGTATAGTCTGAGGCCTTATGCGTTCAGCCCTAGTCTTTTCAGTTCTCTCATGCCATATAGACGGCTAGCTAGGCGGTCACATATGTCATCAATGTGGTCAGAGAAAGTTATCCTCTGATCAACTGTGATGCCTAGTAACTTAGCATTTGAGGATACTTCGAGCTTTTGCCCGTCCATGGTGAAAGTGGGGATGTACTTAGGGTCTGATAAACTTAGGTGCAGGATCTTAGTCTTAGAGGCGTTTATATGTATGTATGTATGTATGTATGTATGTATGTATATTGTATTGTTATCAATACTTGATAAAATTCATTGTTGTTTGCTCTGTGGTGCCAAAAAAATATAAAATAAATTATAAATAAAAATATAAAAAGTATCTATAAAACGTCAAACTTATAAGATGGAATTAAGCAGCCGAGCACACTCTGTTCGGCAACAGTTTTTACGAATGTTTACTCGCTGCTTGGGAATTCAGAATCTACCAGAGTGCAGTCTCACTAGCTCGATTGGTGGATCGAGGCTAGTATAGGTACGCAGACATTTACTTTTAAAACGTTCCTGGTACAGCTCATCGAGGCTCTTACATTTGAGCTTTTTATTACTGAGTTTGTAGGCTGATTTTATGACATGGTTCAGCTCATTGCGGTTTTCGACTGACATATGGCCGTGGATAATACTGAGGTGAAAGGCAAGCACACTTTCTATAAATGACTCATAGGCTAGACGAATAGTGGTGTCTTTGACTTTCATTGATGATAAACGCTTCATTATATAGAGATGCTTGCTTGCCTTCTCCACAGTTAGAGCAGTATTCTCTGTAAAGTCAAGTTTGGGAGTTAGGATTGTCCCGAGATATTTGTACTTGACTACTCGCTCGATTACGCTTTGGTGAATAGTGACTGGGTCTGGAGTTGGGTTGTGACGCTGATTTGTAAATAGGAGCTCTTTGGTCTTATTGGAGTTAATGGTAAGGTGGCTATCGTCACACCATTTAGCTATTCTGTCAACTTCCGATTGTAGTTGGGAGTTGTCTCCTCTGTTCAAGCATTCAAGGATGATTGTATCATCTGCGTATTTTATGATATGTGTGTTTGGCAGTGTAGTAGACATAGCCTCAACATAGAGAGAGAATAATATAGGGCTCAGTACACAGCCCTGGGGACTGCCCACTGAGGTGCTGATGGATTGCGATTTTCGACCAGCGGCAACAACGGTCTGAGATCTGTTTGTAAGGAAGCTGTGATCTCAGCGGATAATATTACCATTTATTCCTTTAGCATGCAGTTTATCTACAAGCATAGATGGATCGATAGTGTTGAAGGCACTGCTAAAGTCGATAAACACCGCCCTGACGTAGTTATTAGCGTCACTGTTCAGATGTTCTGAGATGATGTCTAGAGGCACAAGCAATGCGTCATCGGTCCCTCTGTTCGATCTGTATGCAAACTGATTTACATCTGAGATTTTTGTGGTAATGTTTGTGATAAATTTCTAGACATTTGGCTATTATAGATGTGAGCGCTATTGGACGGTAGTCTTTCGATTCATTGGCATCTGGAATTTTCGGTATGGGTGATATCATTGCACTTTTCCAGATTTGCGGCACAGTAGATGAGCGGATGGACAGGTTAAAAAGATTACAAATAGGCTGGGCCAGTGAGTCAGCAAGCGTTTTAAGCACTCTACCACTGATTTCATTTCATTCCATATCAGCATGTTGTTGTCTCTAGCCCAGCGAGAGATGTCATCTAGTGCTGTTTGGAAATAATTCACAGAGGAGAGATCAGATTTTTGAAACGCAGTATACAGAGTCAGATCATCTGCATATTTTATGATCTTGAGGGGAAAAGTCTCACGAGGCCGAGACCAGACTTTGCCATCACTACTTAATACCCCAGTAGACTGGTCTCATCTAGACCATTATTAGGGAAATGGTTGACTCTTACACTACAGGAATACAATCAATCATCTTTTGATCTAAACTTATTTGCTTTATGCCCTACGCAATTTATTACTTATCTCAAGCTCAAACGCCAGGTAAATTTTTAAGCATGAGCAGTAGAGTACCTAAGTTTTTTTTAAGTTTATTGGAAATAAAAAACAAAATCCAACTGATAGAAGATACAACCCTGTTTCATCATATCTATCCTTGGCATGCATCCCCTGTCACCAGCCATCAAGCAATACAAATATCATCTGCCTGTTCCAAGATAAAGAACATGCAGCCATGTTTTTTGTTTTATGTTTCTTGTTAGTATTTTGTGTAGCATATACATCTGCAACTTATCAGCCTGAATTGTTCCTCAGAATCCGTCAGCCAGCTTAGGGTGCTGACTAAAAATTTTCAGCTGAAAGTTTAAATGCTTTGAATTATTAAATAAGTATCCATCTTAAGCAATGGTAAGTTCTATTTAACACAGCATGTGTCATGTCATCAATGCAGTAGTGAACTGAGAAAAACCAAATAAGGCACTATCATAACTCGAAAAACTTTAATATTAGCTAATCTGCATGAACTACACAAAAAAATTTCATAAATGTAATCTTTTATAAACTTCAATGATCGATTGGCACAAGTTATGTCATACATATCAAATTTCCTAAACAAGGAGTTTACAGAACAGCAGGCAAATTATTACACACCAAACAGATCTCCAATTGTTCAAATACATATTCACTAAAGGCTAGCAATACACAAATTGAAAACAATATTATGTTCAACATAACAAACCATTTGAAAAGACAGTTTATGTTGTAAGGCAACACAGTGTGAAAGCCATGTTACATTTCTAAGATGAAACTCTAAGCTAAAGAAACAAATAAAAGAATTTAGTTAGATTTACCTTCATTGTAAGGAAGTCAGTGCAAATCACTCTAAAGGTATATATACGTCACCAAATAATAGCCTCGCTTGTTCTGTGCTAGTAAAGAATGATATTTAAGGATGGGAAAATTTGTATTTGAGCACATCACTGCGGAGCTGAGAAACAGAAGTGAATAAAAAATGTTTTGAAGTATTTTGAACCCATCAGTATTCAGTCAATGTCAATCAATCATTATGGAATTCCTGCAATTCAGAACAGGATACCTTGAAATTAAACTAAAGTTGACAAGCTAGTAACTTATCAATTTGGAAAAAAAACCTTTCTAATCATCACAGTTGATGGGATCGCTAGTGCCACAGTTCATAACTAGGTCAGCACGAAGTTCATCCACGAATATATGAAATGAAGATTGCCAGCCAGTGTATGCCTCTGTAGGATTATACCCACTGCATGTACCGACAGCATATACAATGGTACGAGATCCTTTACTTATTCCATGACACATCCCACTAACTGTAAATAAAGTCAGCCATCATCACATACTTTTCATAAGACAGACAATATCATCCTGGTAGGATGTTTTCTATCTATTAAATCCAGATGAAAAGTTAACTTCAGACCGAAATACTGTGTTGGGATGAGAATTAATGTTAATTAAAGTGAAAAAAAGCTGATAAATGTGTTATTTTGAACAAGAGGGGTGAGAGTAATACAGTATGTATCAATCAATCAAATAAGTATTTAGGGCGTTATTAGCTGTGTGAGCACTTTTGAACAGATTTCTGCCCACATTATTATTATTATAATTATTTAAACTATTAAAATTATTATAATCGTTATAACTGTTGAAATTGTTGTAATTATTTTAACTATTATTATAATAATTATTATTATTGTTATTAAGTTAATAACGAAACCCAGTATTGAAGCTTGTAGCTAATTATCACAAACCTGACAGGGGTTGATAGACATTACTGTAGTAGTTGAAGTAGGATATTCCTTCTATTACACCTGGATTACCACATTCATTACCATCTATCTTAAAATACCTGAAAATAAAAATATGTATTTAATAAATAAATGTATAACCTATGTTTCAACCTATAATGTTGTATCTACAAAACATTTCAACACAACCTAACATCGATAGTTATTTCAAGGACTAGTTATGCTATTTCCTAAAAAATTGGATATTTCTTTAATGAACTGTTGAGTGCTGGAGATTATTGTTAACTCACAGCCTTTCAAACAGAAATGATGTACTCGAAATACCTCACTGAGGTATAAAATTTAACCTTCTTTTCAAAGCGTAGCGCTGTGCCAGCACAATAAGATACCTATTCTATTCAATGAATAAGCTATATAAAATTTTGCCATGTTGACTATGAAGACACATTTATTTTTAACTTGTGTGGAAAGATCAGTTATTAATAATTAAAATATTTGGAAGTGGTAGCTTATTGGGCTGGTACCGCATAAGGCTTCGAAACGTAATAGATGAGAAAGGGAGACAATTTCTAACAACACACATGATTTTATCGAGAAGTGCTACACATTTTTCAATGTCAAATTATTCCAGAACTGCTGCAGAACTAGCTGCCAGGCCATATATATTATTGCTTTGGTCCTTCTGTAGACGTTTTAATCACTAATTGCCGCTAAGAGAGTTAATGTTGTGTGAAGAGGTTATGTAAATTTGGGCTAGCCATTAGCCTGTTATTTTGAACCTGTGCTTAGAGGCAAGCTTTATCCTCTTTCAAACAGTTTACTCTACTGTATGTATGTATGCATGTTAACTTCTGTTTAAAACCTGGCCAAAGTTTCTTTCAAAGCTCCATGAATAAATCCTGAGGAATTTAGAACAGGAACAATTAAAAGTTTAGTAATAGAAGGTACCTGCTTTTGGAGAAGGAGTAAGATACTAATCTTCTCACAGGCAAGGTGCCTAATGATCTATCACGTGAGCTTTAGAATGAAAACAGCTAAGCATAGCATAAGAGAGGCTCACCATCTGCCACATTGGCTGTAACCACCATTATGTATGGTCCTGTGATTCCCATTAGATGTGAGTCTTAGCGCTGTATCTGTGTACTCTTTTACATATGTTACTGAGAGTAGATCCCCATTGTCAGCTCCGTTATTGATGGCACTCCACTGCCAGTGCTCTATGTTAGCGTACATGCTCTTGTAAATCTGAGAGTTTGGTCCGTATACTGGAAAGGGAGAGTTGAAAACTTGATGTGGTAAATACAACCCTCATTAATGGTGGCTTGGGAGCCTTGTTGAGTAAGCAGTCATATCAATATATCACGGATAGGATTTAGATAATATTTTGGACTGGGAATGTGCAGTGAACGCAAGAAAAGATTGGCTAAGTAAATTTACAGGTATATCCTTACATGCATCCACTTTCTTGTCGGTTCTGACTTCTGTGACATGAAGTCTGGATGGTGAGTTAAACCCTCCTGATATGAACCTTGTAGGTTGGGTATAGTGAGATATACAGTTACCAACATTTACTTCTATACTGTAAACTCCGGCATCCAGGCTGTTATCACATATCCCCTCAACTGTAATATAACAAGCACATTTCTAAAATTGTGTTCTAGATCTACTAAGAGATAAATATTGAGTCATCATCAACAATATCTTTTATTGGCATAAACAGAGAGTGCATCAAGTATCACCAATTCTTAAATGCAAACAAATGCGATCAAGCTTGATCTACCACAAGGGCATGTGGCCTAAACTCAGATTATATGCAGGGACGTATTGTAGTAGTCCTAATGGCCATTCTAATGGACAACAAGCTAAGATAAAAGAAAAAAAAATTTTTTTTAACTAGATGATATTCAGGACGCCCCTGCTTATACGTCAATTGTCTACTCACTATTCAGAATCAGTGACCAACCGGCTCTCAGAATCAGCTTGTTCTGCCACTTGATCTGTTTCAGAAATTACTAACAGAGGTATGAAACTATTGAAGAATATGGCCGATCCTCACCTGTTCTTACTTTTCTGTGGTGTTTCCAGTAAGTCCAATGATCTGGAGAGGACTGGTGTATGACATTGTCTGCTTGTGGGTCACACTCAGTACCATTGATGGAAATAAACCTGCCAAATAGTAAATGACAATGAAAAATAGGCATTTGCTTTGAATAAAAGTGGCACAGCAAATGAAATGTATAGATTAATCATGTTTTAGGTAACATTGACTCACCAGCGACCGCAGTAATAAGATCCAGAGCTCTGTACTACTAGTGCCATAAGTGCATTATACTTTATCCTCAGACTTGTATCTGATACTGTCTTTGTATAGAGAACCGACTGAAAATAACATAATTAAAGATTTTTTCTTACCCCGATGATAGACAAGATAGCTGGGGTTCCCCTGAAGGAGGGGGCGACTAATACGCCCTCTCCTGGCTATCCCACAATAAGTTTAAAATAAAATGTTACTATTAAATAATGTCTCTAGATAGCTTCTTTGGTTCTGATTACCTCAAACACTAATATCAACAGTGCACAAAATGGTTATTATTCACAGGGAAGTTCATCATTAGCCATGTTAGCGTGGACAGAACATAGTTGTTAATAAACTATGTTGATCTTTAGTAGAAAGGCTTCGCTACTAATCCCAAGACCTTACATACCTTGACTACACGATTCTCATTGCTGGCATCAAAAGTCATATCTTCTTCATCATTCCAGGTATAGTACTGATAGTTAAAGGCAATGGAGGAAGGACAAGTCTTTGCTGCATCAACTGGAAAAACCAAAATCACAACAATCGGTCATTTATGAGTTTTATACATATATAAGAGAAAAAGAATGGCATTTGATTAATAACTACTCAATATGATCTTATTCCAGAAAATTATATTTTTTGAGATCTAAAAATTGGTTAGGAACTTGAACCATTTGGTCCACTGTAACTTTTTGTATGGCGTTACTTACTTGTTACATCTGTGACGGGTACGACTTCCATGATTTGAAAGTTTCTAGCGGAGTTCCATCCTGTATAAGCATCAGTACTGCCATATCCATCACATGGGTCAACAACTGAGGCGACTAGAATGTCACCTGCTGTCAGGCCCCAACATGTACCATCAACTGTCAGAATATAGGTAGGGGTGAGTTATAGATGTTCATGGATGGACTAGTGGATGAAAAAATTGTATTCCCTAAACCATTTGAATGAATGTTATTTTTTGCATGGGTTTTTTTAATGAAGTTCCTAAACTTACTAATTGCCATCTATAATATTTCTCCACTTGAATCTGATTTTTCTATTGGTACAGGCTCATTATAAATATTATGATCAGTGAGTTCGGGACAGCTATAGTTAACTAATAGGACGGTTAAAAACTTTGGAGTTGTCAGCTCAAATGTCCACATACTGAATTTTACTGCAAGTTTGTTTTCTGGGCAATCACTTGGTCTATGAGATTCTGATCTCCTGGCTTAACTCTTGGCCAAGTATTTTACAAAATTCAATATCTTATCACTTAACAGCAGAAAGGGTCAAACGCCTTTTTTTTCCTTAGGATATGTCGGTTAAAATTGAAAAGTGAAAGAATAAGGCAATAAAAGGCTGCTGAAGCAGGATATACAGTCATGTCTTGTTAAAGATACTCACTATCACTGTGCGCCATATAGTCACCAGTAGATTCACTGTAGTCTAGTTGTTCTATGTTTGCTGGATTGGTACATTTATTACCATCGAATGTAATATACCAGTGATGACAGTAATTAGGGTTCATGTAATGAGCTCTTATATTCATGTTCTGTATAATTCTTAACCCAGTGTCATGTCGTAACTTTGGGTACGTAGCATACTAAAGTAAAATAGCATTGTTTTATTATCGATATAAAGCCAAAGTTCATGTAGAAATATTTGGCATTTTGAGTTGTGTTTTTGTGAAATTTTTGCCCGAGTGCAATGGCATTAATTGTGGCAAATAGCCATTACAGCGTAAAGATTTAATTGAGATATTTCATTTTATGACATCAACAAATGCAGTCAAAGGTAGTTTGTGTATTCCTTGAAATCTGTCAAATCTGGTACAACTAGGACTAAATCTCACCCAAACGGTACCTGTGTCTCTTCCATCACCCTGATTAGCGTTCCAGTAATATTTCAGATTCAGAAACTGCATAGCATGATCACACTGATCTCTCTCATCAGCTACAACGACCAGAAGGGAACCGTAATTAAAAAAATAATGGCAATGATGACGATGACAACACCAATGTTGATGATGCTGTGCTGACCCGGTGGGGAAGACAGGGAAGTGAGGACATGAGACCTTTTGCTGTAAAACACCTTGGTTTCAGCTAACAAACTTTACCTGTATATTTGGAAATACAAAAATTCACCTATATGCTGAAAAAAAAAGTATCAGAAAATCTTAATTTCTATTACACTTCGAATTAAATAATAATATATTACAATATAAAAACCTGATCAATCACAATGAAATTCCGTGTGAGGAAGGGAGGTGTCATGAAATATGCAGCTAGGTTTTTTTTTGCAATAAAATTCTATCTGTATATTAAGTTATTGTATTAAATATAGAATTGTTTTGTATTGCAATAACATTAAATGTATGTTTGGTATTCGGAATTTTTTTTCTTGCAATTAATATTTTCAGATTGTATTCAAATCATATTCAAAGTTCAAAGCTGGAAAATTATTATTTCTTTTTATTCTAATGATATACTCTTTTATAACATATAATATAATAAATATCGAATTACGTTTCTGGTCATCATAAGTCACCTTTGTGATGATGCTCATTTTGATTCTATTTTAATTTCCCTTGCTGTCAGACCGAAAAGTGTGATCTTCTCCTAAAAAACTGCAAATTCACTGTCCCGTCTGTTCAGCGCCCCCTATAATGAGGGGCAACTCCTGACATAACCCTATTCAAAGTGAAGTATTCCAATGTAAATTTCAATGCAAATGAATGCAATCATGTTGACAATAAATGTTGTCACTAGATTATTATAAATAGTTTTTGAGATGTAAGCAATATTAAAGAGAAAAAGAATAGACAGTTTTCTGAGCTCTGATTTAGGCCTCAATTCGGAGTTGTCCTCTCTCCAGTTTGGTACTTTTAACCCACGCCGCATAGAAAAAACGTGCTGAAAAGAGGGTTATCTTGAAAACTGCTTATAATAGCATAAAAGTTATTTTTGATTCAGAATCTGCAACATCAAAAACTCATATGGACATAGTTTCGGAAATAATTTTTTGGTAACTGGATAGTCAATTATAGCATTTTCTTCCTGTTTTGCGGACAATTTGGCAGAAATCTTCATGAGTTTCGTCACTAAAATTAAGATTTATCAACATTCAAGCCTCCAATGATTTGGACACACTGTCTGACAGGGTTTTCAATGGCAGACTCTGAATCAAAAATCATTTTTATCCTATCATAAGCGGTTCTCAAGATAACCCTCTTTCAGCAGGTTTTTCCTATGCGGTGTGGGTTAAAAGTACCAAACCGGAGATAGGACAACTCAAAATTGAGGCATAAATAACAGCACAGAAAACTGTCTATTTATTTGGTCTACAATAGTTTGAGTCACGAGTAGAGAAACACAGTAGTGTTTTGTACCCACCTAGACACATAGGAGAAGTTAAGGCATCAGAGTGACAGCTACTAACACATAACTGATCATTAGGACATGTGTACCCACCACAGTTATTATTCTACAAACACAATCAAGTTGGTATGCATGTGCAGTTAAAGGTTAATCATTTCGAAGCATATAAAATATATATGCTTCAAAAATATAATTTTCATGACATGTCATGAAGTGTCAAAATTTATTGAAATAAGCTGGCAGGATATGGCAATATTGTTTGTGGTGTCTATTTCGTGTTCTATTGGGATCGACATACAGCATTTTTCTTAATCATCTCATACAGATAGCCATTCTCTCCTGTACATGTGTCTACACCACTTCCTGTGACATCATTCATCATCAGACACTTGCCATCTGTAAATGTATACAATAATGCATTAACAAACACTTACGCCGAAATGTATGAAGGCTGTTGTATATGGTGATACTTTTTTTTTCAGTCATTATGTAACAACTATTGATTATGCAAATAGTTCCCAAAATATAGATCAATCAGACAATAAGCTTGTTTCGTTCATAATGTAGACTGATTGAGCTGCTGATTTCCATAATCAATCCTGTATTGTATTGTAAGTATTGCTGACGCAACTGTCACGTTTTATTCATTGTTTTTGTACAGCTTTATTTATTTCTGTATTGATGGCCTCTAAGCAGTTCATTGATCCAGAGACATAAATAGCTTATAAAGTCATTCTTATCCCTGTTATACTTCATTTGTTTCGTTCTAATTACTTAATTTGTAACAACCTCCTTTTAGCACCTGCAAAGAGTGGCTAGAAATTCAACTTTATTTTGAAAACTGGCCTGGTGAAGTTTGGCAGTTGAAGCTGGTAGAGTGTTTTGAGCTGACCAAAATGGTGATTATTTACATCACATAATGGCGCACAATGCGTCATATTGCCAAAAAACGCAGCAATGAAAGTGATCACAAATAATGATATTGTATTATAAAATCCTAAATCTGAAAAAGATTGCCAAAATAAGTGGAGTTAGAAGTTTTTATGCCGCTGCTAAGATCGATAGTTGAGCAACAGCTAAACTCTCATATCACAAGTATAAAACTATCAGCATAGTTATAAATAATTTGTTCAATTTTGCTGCCACATTGAAAACTAACTTCCAATATTCTGAAAGATCTGATTTTTGAAGGGACTTTGTATTGAGATTAGCTATGACTGCAACACTTGTGGAAGTGAAAGCTAGAAACCGTTTACTTAAAAAGCCTCCCTGTTAAAAAGCAGAAAGGCTAAAGCTCCAAAGCTGAGAAATTTCTAACTCTTCACCACAGATCGACTGCTCATCGCTATTCGGGTTAACTTCAAAATTTATAACTCTCCTCTAGTCCTCTCCTCTGACCACATGCCGGCCCTTTCTTGAAGAGCTACGCGTTTTATTATCGATGCTGTATGCCAGTCGAACGAGAGGTTCAAATATCAAATGACAACGATAGAATGACACAAGGCCCTGACAGTAAATTTCATGCTTCCTGTGCACTTATAGTATCCATGGCTGGTTTCCATATTATTGTACCATGAAACTGTTTAGAGCTGATTGTGATGTTCAAAAAACCATGAAATGCTAGCTATTCAAAATGTAGCAGTAAATTTCCTGCACTCCAAATGAGACATTCTAAAACAAAATTTTCTTATCATTTTGTTGCACAGCCCTATCCTTGATTTTATGCGTTATTTATTATGTCGACAATAGATGTTGATTAAGCTGTAACCAAACAATGAATTAATTACCAATATAGCAATCACAAATCTATAAATATAATATAGTGATAACAGTCATATCCTACATATTGCCCTCCTGATCGATTTGGAATTAATTGGTGTGCACGATCAGACATGACCCAAGTGCATCACATGAAACAAAGAGCCATGTAAATCAATTATTTCAGGATATCTGTGTCTGACACAATTCCTGTGTCATCAAGATCTGATGCAAACAAATGTGCTTTCTTCAATTGCATTTGCATACTAGCATTATAGTGAATATTAGCATATAAGCGGGTGCATAATATAAGGAAATCCGTAAATAGTTTTCAGCAATAAAAATATAAAGTTCTATAATGGTCGAATGGTGATTTTGTTTTAGTTCAACAAAAACAGAAAACATTTTCACGGTTGAAATAAGGCTACTATACAGAATAATTTTAAATACTGATATTTCTGAAGCTAGCTGCAATTGTCCACAACATCAGCTTCTTACGTGGACATTCCCAGCGGATTTGCAGTATTGCCGTTACATGATATAAACAATTTTTGCAAGATGCCAGGCACCAAAGCTGGCTGGTAACTTCATTATACAAGTAAGATGAAAATATGAGGATACCACTATCCTCATAACCAGGACAGTATTTCTGTTTGCTTGGTAGATACAGTCTATTATAGCCAATACAAAGCTTATAGCTTAACTTTGGTTCAGCTCAACTTTGAATAAAACTAAGGGTTGGTATGACAGTTTGGTTATCTACTATCAATTGATACCTCAATCTATGCTAAGCTTAAAAAATTACATTCCTACACTTTTACTTATATATTCAAAGTTGAAATTATATTGAATTTACTTATTTATTGAATTTAAAAATGCAACCTTTAAGTGGCATTCGATAGACTTTGTGCCCTAGCGGTTTTTTCTCAAAAATGATTGACTGTATAAAACACCTTACCTTGTTGGTCTCGGTAAACAGATGTGCAATCTGAGGGGAAATTACTCCTACATTTATCCAGACATTCTATATCTGTCCTCGTATACTGTGAGTCAGTAATGAGAGAATTACTGTCCAATACACATGAAGCTTCACTGCTGGCCTTCAGTCCGCAAGAGGGAAACTCTGCAAATTTGAATAATATATATTTGAGGATGAGGCAGTTCTTTCTTGATTTATTGCTTTATTGCTTTCTTTGGACATAAGTGTTGAAGATTAACATAACTTACTGTTTCAGTATGCCCTGACCAGCATGGATGATAATTACTGTGTTGATGAATATAGAAATTGGTTCACAGTGACACTTTATTATCCTGCTTTCTTTTGTAACCAAAAGAACAGTTTTCTGTTATTCCTAGCCATTTGTGACTAATACTTACTTGTACAATTTTCTTTGGTTAAATCAGTGTTGGCTCAGATGGCGATATTGTTAGTTAAGCCTGCCATCACTCCGTCTATTTAAAAGTGGGAGTTTTTATAGACGTAAAACTGTACCTTTAACATACTTTTATTGTGGATGCGGACTATCGGATGCATATTGGATCAATAACTTATACATATTTTTTCGGAGAACTGATGCATTTGATTTCTATGTATGTACGTCCTGTATTCACATTTGATGTCACATACTCTTGTTAATTTGATGTAGAAGCAAGTTAATTCCTACTGAAACGAGGATATTTTCTATGTATTGTTTTTACATGATTGCAGGTTACAATTAAAACTAAAATGAATCGCTGCGAAGCTCATTTACTTTTGACAATCTATGATCCCAATCCCATCCCAATACACTTTCAACATTTCTATGTTTACATATTCTTAGAGCTAGGTGACCCCTAGGTTGACAAGCATCAACTCACCTAACACACTTGATGACAGACATAATCCTGAGCGGAGAAGGATTAAAGCAAATATCCACAACAGAGATCTCTCATGATACATCTCTGCAGCCGAGGGATGTGTGATTTTCTCTGCTGTAAAAACATAAAAATTACAGTAAGCATGATTAAGGAAAAATCTTTGACCTGACGAAATTCACTTATACTAAGTTTCTAAGCTTGGTCAAATGATGTACAGTATATATTTACATGAATTGGTATATTGTACAGAAGGTTTCACAGACGCCATTCAATGCTCATCACGAGAAAAAATATCTGTCAAGTGAACTTAACAGAGAAAAATCAGTGTTCTGTTGGCATTCAAAACTCACCTTACACACTTGAGGGTAGTAGTTCAAGTGTCATGTCAATTTTATGTTGAGAATAGATTTGTTTGAGGATATTGATTTGTTGCCTCTTGTGACTTTTAACACTACAGGACTCATTAATAATTAAGTCTCATTTATTGGCATTTCACTTCAGCTTAGGAACACAATGGTTTCTGAAACGCTTGCGAGAAATCTTGTTTTATATTTGAATAATCAAATTGGCAACAGTTTAAGGTTAATTTCTTCCCTAAGTCATGTTACATATACCCTCAGTAAATCAAAGTCAACTCCTATTTGTTTAGTTCTATGTTTTCTCATTGGTTTATAGTAATGTAAGAGTGCAGATTGCCAGAGTCTTCTTTTAGACACTATTATACTTACATTGTATATGTTTCATTTAGGGGTGGTGTTAGCAATTGGCAGCCTTCATTTAAAAGATCTATCTATTTAAGTTTTATCCTTTCCTAAATAAATATAAATGTATAGCCTAAGATTAGACATCATATTATCTGTTTATTAGCTATTTATATAAAAAAACAAAACAATAATGAGTAGTTTGGGTTATCGTTTTGTTATAAATGGTTGACTATTAGAGCCATGAGAGAGGTCCTGTCCTGTACAAGGCCAGGATTTATTTAGACACATAATCTTGAATATGCCAATGTAGATCTGTTGGTTGGACTGGTAAAATGACAAGCAATTTCCATATTAAAAGTTGAAAAAATTCTGACATATCAAAATTCTAGCTTCACTTTACTTGAGTGGATTGGGTGCACTGAAGTTTCAATTTGAACTGTTTCTGACACATTTACTCAACTTGAGTGGCTTGGGTGCACTGAAAATAACCAACGCTAAATGAACAGAGTCAGTTTATTAAAGACGCTTTTTCCTCCAGTCTCCAGGTAGAGTATAAATTTAATTGATAATCCAAGGGAGGAATAACGTTTTGTACTATGGTTGAATTGCGGGAATAGTGAATTGTTGTAGTTTAGTACATATTTCAATTGTAATGTTGTGATAAATAAGCAACAAATAATTGATGACTGATAAAACTCATAAGGATTAGCCTATTTTTATTTAAATAATTCATGAGCTAAACAAAACAATATTTTATTTTGGCGCCACATAAAGAAAGCCAAGCAGCTGATGATTGAAGATTGAGATAATAATTTTGCTCATATAATTAAGATCTGAGTAATCCGTTTTGCGTTGACTTTCAAATATTGATCAATAAAAGTTAATTTTTTTGAGCGTTTACAACTTGCCACACTGGGTTACTGGCTTGTTATCACCAACTTGCCTCCACTGAGAAATATATTTTATTTACTTTCAATTCAGTTATCTCCCACTTCACAAAGGAATAGTAATAAAAAAATTTTCTCATGCATGTTCTCAGCAGCTTTTTTATTCAATTAATTGAATTAATTTTTTCACGTGTAATCCAAATAAGAAAAGAATTGACTCTGCGATTGCAGGTCAATCTTTGAGTAGGAAAGTTAAGATTTCACTTAGTCCCAAATCAGTTGAACTCACCTCAGTAAAGGCAGCACATGAACTGATAGCATTAACTCAAACCATGGAGTCCTTGCACAATCCAAGCTCAACTTCTGACAATAAGAATCTATAATGACATCACTCCAACATTGTATATCTGAATCAAACAGAACTATTATCGATTTCTAATCGAGAAAATTTAAACAAAAGTTGAAATCTAACGCTAACATCCTTTTACCGGCATTGTTGAGACACTTTGGAGACCAGTTGAATTCTATAGGAGATCTGATTGCTGCCAAATTGATGTACAATGCATGAATTGAGACAATTGCAGTTTGTATGAGGTAAAAGTAGCCTTTACACAATGCCAATACTCAATAGTTCAGTCGCTGTAGCCTGCAGGGATGCGACACGCAGTAAGCTTCCTCCTCACCTTTTTATTTCTTTGCTACAGAACTACGATCGTTAAGCTAGTCTCTATTGTATTCATAGACTTAATAATATTTATTATTAAGTCTATGATTGTATTAGATTTGCAACTCAAAATATAAGGGAACTGGTGAACATAGATATACATAGCCACCAACATCACTTTGCTACTGAGAGATCTTTTTAGTAGTACATATCATATTCAACCAAAAAAAGTTGTTGCCTATCCTCTTTTGTGACAGTTTTGTGTCACTACCGAATGCACCACAATAATATGTCAATAAAGGGTCACAGATCAGAGAGCATGAAAAATACAATTTTTTACAAATATGGTGTTTGAGTTTGCTTTTTTAACTCCCATTCTTTCAAAGACATTTCAAATACACATTTGACATTATACTCGCTCTTATTATGATAGACATGTCACCATTTACTATTTTGGGCGGTAAAAATAAAGTGGATATCAATAAAAAAAAACTCAAAACCTCTTCAAGGTCTGGGCCGCAATGTATTTATAATTGACTAATCTGAAGCAAAATATGTTGCACTCTGTGTATAACATATGAGGAGAACAGCTTTGTGTCATCTCCCCTCAGTAAAATGTTCTGTTTAATGTAGAAAAGTACAGTGATATTGTTACGATATGCTGCACAAAATATTTCTTCACTATCATAGAACTCGGGGCTGTCAACAACTCTAGTTTCCAACGATTCGATTGCCCCAGTGTTTTAGTCCTTTTTTTTCTAAACTTGGCACATGTTTTATATCAATGAAATGAATTAATAAAAGACAAAATTCACTTCCTAGTCATCACAATTAGCAGAAGTTCCTGGGCCACAGTCCAATACCAGATCAGCACGCAGCTCCTCAACAAATATGTGAAATGAAGATTTCCAGCCAGTGTGAGCATTTGTTGGGGAGAAGCCTTCGCAAGCACCAACAGCGTATACAATAGTATGAGATCCTTTACTTATACCATGACACATCCCACTCACTGTAAAATAGCATCAAGGGCAGTGTTTAAAATGACTCAATCCTAGTGTTGTATTCAGGGTCGAGTCAACATGTCAGGTTTCGGGTTTCTGTGGTCGGGTCATGTTAGGGTCAAGTCGGGTCAGAGGTCTACATCCTTACGGGCCTCAGTGATGGGCAAAATACTGCTTGCACCTGGACTGAACCTGAGACCTAGAGCACTACAGTCCATGATCATAACCACTATGCTATGGATTTTAGGTGATGATCTCGGAAGCACAGACTATAAGATGAGTTCATTATGTCTAGATGATATATTACAAACTGAATCAAACTTAACATGTACTATTAGCTAATTGCACTAGTGATTAGTGCATGAATATCCATCATTCTTTTAAATTGTGATATCTGAAGACAGTGTAGGAGTAGGACATCGACTTATGAAGTCGTAATGTGAATCCATTTCATGTGCTCTTTTCGACTCGACCGACTCGTACCTGAATTTAGGGAAATTTCAGTGGCTCGGCTCATTTTCATTTTTGCTGGCTCAATACAACACTACTCAATCCCAAGGCACATGACACTCACCAAGGATACACTCAATTGTGATTTCTATTGTTTAATCCATTGTTATTTTGAGGCAACTCCTGTATCAAGAGACGACATCTTCAAACCCTTTGTGTACTGGTCTCATCGAGACAAGTATAAGGCAACTGATATTTTTACTTCAGTAGAGTGAGTGAGTATTTATATGCGTGGTCTTATGTGTCATTCATGACGTGATCAGCAAATAGAAATGATGTAATTTATTATATGTATATATATATATAGGCTGTAGACTGCGGAGTGAGTACTGAAAAAGATTTTATTTTCCACTGTAATTACCTTGCAAAGGAGAATTCATTTTGCTCATGTAGTTAAAGAAAGATAATCCCTCTATGGTACCTAGGTCACTACATTCGTAACCATCCTTCTTGAAATACCTTTAAAAAATCCATAGCATGCTGGTGATCTTATTGGTAATAAGCTGGTGTCTAAATTGGCTATACCCCTAACAAAAACCATACCAACACACAAGGTTATAAAATTAGAGGCTTCAATACAATGCATCATTGCTACTAAACCCTTGTAACGGTGCCCACAATTAAGAGCCTCACCTTCGCTGGATATAATTTTATATAATGAATGGCTGCATGTTCTGTCAAGGTTTAGTTTTTTGGTCTATGGATAATACCAATGTGTACTGGCTTGACTCTTAATTAAAAATAATGAGAGTATTACCATCTGCCACATTTGCTGTAACTGCCATGATATATAGTCCTGTGATCGCCGTTAGATGTGAGCCTTAGTCCCGTATCTGTGTACTCTTTCACGTATGTGACTGACGGTAAATCCCCGCCATCTACGGCCTCATTGATGTCATACCTACCGCTGCCAGTGCTCTATGTTTGCATGCATATGCTTGTACATCTGCATGTCTGGGCCAAACACTAAAAACAAAGTATTTTTATGATAGCTAGTCAACTTTCATTGTGAAGGAGCTGTCTGATTTAAACAACGCACATCTCCTCAGTCATTACGATAACATAAATCTCGGAAATGGTACAAATACTGTGTGGAAAACTCAGGAGCGCACATATGTGGCTAAGCCATGCTTCTAAGAAGATGATTATTATGTTGTTGACAAGAAAACCCGGGACGCCAGAGTTTAGGTCAGTTGGAGGACTCAAAGTTTGTTATTTAACCCAAGGTTAAGGTTACTAGTGGCCATTATGAGAGCTAAAGCAGCTAATTGACCCTCAAAAAGGACTAGATTAAACTGAAATATTTGTTTTCGCTTGCAACAAATTTTCATAATCAATGATGAGATCGGAAGAATCAATATCCCTCACATGGCTTATCTGGCCTTAGGAGTGGTAAAAGCCGAAGGGTGCAGGGGCCTGGAACAATCAACCTTGAAAGCTCTCCCAATGAGACTCAAAACCACAACTCCTGCAGCAACGATTGCCCGGCAATGAATAGCAAGCGGGCCATCCAACTGCGCCATCTGCCCATCCCAAAATAATGGGCTGATGGAACTAATAAGCCAGCCTGCAATTCACTGCTCAGAGTTGTGTTCTCTCATCCAACAGCACAGTCCTACTTACAGGCATCCGCTTTCTTGTCGGTTATTACTTCCGTGACATGAAGTCTGGATGATGAGTTAAACCCTCCTGATATGAACCTTGCAGGTGTGTTAAAGGTCTCAAACAGTTACCAACATTTAATTTGATACTATAAACTCTGGCAATCAGGCTGTTACCACACATCCCTTCAACTACAACAACACCAGCCAGGTAAGTTTCACACTGTGGGTGATCACGATGGTCTGTTTCTTAATTCAAGATGCTGTTACTTTGATATACTTTTCTCAATTTAGTTGGATCATTCTTGTATCAGCTCTGAATATATTATCAGGTTGTAACATGTAGACATGCAGATTTAAAACAAGAGGTTCTCTATTTTCAATATTAAATGTTTAGGTTTGAAGATGTTTCCTACTTGTTCTGACCCTCCTGTGATGCCTGTGATGTCGCCAATAGGCCCAGTGATCAGGTGAGCCTAGAAATATTATATCATCTGCCTGTGGGTCACACTCTGTTCCATTTATAGAAATAAACCTACAATATAATATTTCTAAAACAGTATTTGTAGTGTACAGGCAAACTCCATCACAAGGAGTTATCTTCAACTGCAGAACAAGGAGTTATCTTCAACTGCAGAACAAGGACTATCTGCAGTTAACTCTTAACAACAAATCAGGTTGCAGGATATCGCAACATGTTAATCTTCCTTTCTTTTATGTTCCTGGCCACTTTTCGCATGTGTACCAATCAATTCAGGTTGGTCGTATCACAGAGTCAATATGCAAGCAGTGTGGTTCCTGGCTTTAAAGTATTAATTTTTATAGAGCAGATAAATGAAACTATGACATCAGTGTTTACATTGTTAACTAGGGTGAGCTAAATGTCTCTGTGACCTCTTGATAAAAAAGAGCATGAGTTATATACAGAATTAATGTTAGAATGTCTAACTCTAATGACATTGTATTACAACTGTAAGCAGCTCATGTATTGTGTATTGTTTAGCGACGATTCTCCTACTTGAAAGTTTAGCCTCACTCTAGCCTGTCTTGACAAAGCTTGTCAAGACAGGCTATCGCCTGATGTGATTACTACTGTCCAGCTTTGCGGAATAAAAAAAACTTAATTTCTATCAATGACTTTCTTCCCATTCTTAATTCTGGTAGGAAGAATTTTACTGCCGACCTTCCATTACACTTACACTTATGCATTTATCTCTTGCTGGCCATCTCTGTTTTTGTCTAACATGCCATTTATCATTTTTGCCTTCCTGTGCAATCACTCTCGCCACTAGACCAGGCAGGATCATATCTACCATAACCCCTTCACACCCCAACACTGCGTTAAACTCAACAAATATTAACTTTATCATTTATAATACAAAGATAAAAAATGATGGTGGCTTTCCCATCCCTTCACTCACCATCGACCGCAGTAAATTGACTCAGAGCTCTGTACTACTTGAGCTATCAATGCATTGTACTTTATCCTCAAACTTGTATCTGATTCTGTCTTTGTATAGAGTACAGACTGAAAGTAAAACCATAAATAGTGGATGTCGGCTAAATTGCAGGAGAAATTAATATAATCACTGGGAATATTTTTATCAACTTGCTGTTGACAAGTGTGGATTCCTTGAATTCAAAGTAAACACTTTTAAGATATCATCTTTGCTATTGCTTGGTGGGCTGCGGAAACTTTGATGGCAAGAATTTTGCTAGCCACTGCGGAAAATAGAAATGCCGAGTGAATCTTGATTGTTTTAATTGAAAATAACACATTATAAAGGAGAAGCATACAGTTATTATAACTGCCTCTGCCACTCCCAGTTTTCATGGGTTTTTCAACCCCCTCCCTATTTCCCTTCTTCTTCCTTTTTTCCAGCTTTCTTCGCCCAGAAAAAATTTAAAGCTTCTTTCTACCAAGGAAACTATGTATTCCTACCCTCACAGTACATCTATGTATTTACTTTACCATAACTGCTTGTATATAGATATTATATCCTCGCCTGGTCTAACACTATTTTTTGGGCTGTCTCTCCTCGTTCGGATAAAGTACAATTATACCATTTGTAAAATCAGGCAAAAAGATGCAATTTATAATATGAACGCTCAAGCTTTAGCTTGGAAATATGACAAACGAGGGCTGGAGTACCACCCTGCGTCCTGCAATACTCCTGGGCGGGAGTTCGTCCGTGGAGACCTCCTTAATTCTAGGTCTGCTTACTTGTCATGTATGGATGGGAGAGAAAAACTGGAATTGGCCTTTTAACTAATTTCCTATTGAAACAAAGGGTCAAAGGGACAAAACAGTCACTAAAAATTTGATATTGAAACAGGATTTCTAATCGGCATGTCTGAAGATGGTCGTGGATGTATGTGGCCAGTTCTTTCACCACAGGAGGTCCAGTACACATACCTTCACCAAACGATTCTCGATGCTGGCATAACCTTTTCTTCATTCCAGGTATAATACTGGTAGTTGAAGGCGATCGAAGAAGGACAACTCTTTGCAGCATCAACTGAAAGAATTGACATAACAGTCACTTGACACAATTATTCTTTTTTCCAGATCAAGAACATCAGTATTAAAACCTACAAAAATCACACATCAAGATTGAAAGCCGTTCAGATTGACTTGGATTGCCTACAAAGTGGCTTTAAAAATTTGGATATTTCACCAAAATGATTAAAGCTAAAGTGCCCTTTGTAACACCAAAGGATCTGGTTTTGATAAAGACAATATTCGTGTGGGGAATGAGTAGAGATGCATTGACGCTAAGAAAATGAAATACTGCTGGAAGAAAAGATGCCACATACAACACTGGTATGAAATAAAGCTTAGGATAAAATAGTCCACCTATGGGTGTTGACCAGATAAAAAGCCTCAGTACAGGTATATATGGTTCAACTTGATATCAAACACACATACTTGTCGCAACAGTGACTGGCACTATCTCCATGATAAGAAAAGTCCTGGCAGTGTTCCAGCCAGCGCTGCCATCAGTAGTACCGTAACCATCACAGGGACTGATCACCGACTCGACAACAACATTTCCAGCAGCTAATCCCCAGCAGACACCGTCAACTGTCAGAAGACTGTACTAAAACGGTGTAAGTAAAACTAACATCAGGTAATAATGGCCTGGGAATAATGAAACTCATCACCCTGCCTATCGAGAGGACAGCCCCAGAAGTGCCTGTAAAAGTCTGGAGCAGCATTTAAAGACTGTGGTGATCTGGAGGATTCACATCATCACCATAACCAAAAAACAAAAGAATCAGCCTATGTTTTTCCTATACCCCGCTCTATAAAGGGTACCTAACTGGAGAGAGGCACATAGAGCCACATAACTGAACAAGTTAACCATGCCATGGTGCACGCTTCTGGTATTTGCAGGTTAATTGGAAAACTTTCCATTGAATATTATATGAGGATTAAATTGCAGCTGCTTTTGCTACAGTGGCCTGTTGTTGCTGTGGGAGTTAAAGTGTCTAGGAAAGCATAAAACAACCAATTTTCTCTCATAGCAATGGAAAAAAAAACTAAATGTACTTGCACAAGGACATTATTGAATGATATAATCGATTTCAAAGTGCAAAATCTAGGGTCTAGAAGGGTCTAGAGTATGTTTTCTCCCCTCTTACAGATTATCCTTAAAATATATATGCCTAGTCCTACTTTGACCAATTTCTGATTGTGATCATTTCTGATGTAAATATAGCATCCTGGTAACTGGGTTAGCAAACCAGGGCTATGCTAACTGTTATACTGTTAGTGCATCATCATTTTAGTTTTATTCTGTAACAGGGGAGATAACATGCTCTAGACCCTTCCAGACCCTGGGTTTTCGCACTTTGAAAACAGTTTTATCATTCAATAATGTCCGTATGAGAGAAAATTTAATTTTTTTGTACAATGCTATGAGAATGCTTTGATATGAACAGTGGTTGTCTTTTGCTTTCCTAAACACTTAAATGATAGAATTGTATTATCAAGTTATTGATCATGCCTTAAGGTTATGATACCAGCGTTGACCGATTTGGACATTTTATACATCGCTGGAAAGCTGTCGAGCTACTGATCGTTAATAGCTCATCAAAAATGTCATTGGATGACGTTGTGTCATTTTATCGGAGAAATGAGGCCGAAAAGGCTGTTTTTAGCAAAGTGGATGGCTGCGCGAACTTGATTGCTAGAAATTTCAAAACAGATTATATTTTTTCTAAGAGGCATAGTTCATCCTAAATTTTGGTCGAAAATAATATTTGATGAGCCCAAAGTGGCTTTTCACGTCACGTCATATTGCATGTGCTTTTTTAAATTTGATGATATAATGTGAAATTTTAAGCGCCAATTTGAGACAGTTCAATTAAACAAGAGCCAATTTTTTTGCTTTTTCCACTGAATTGCTGTTTAAATGACACACACCCCAAATTTTAGCAATATAACAAATTTATCAAGATCAGCATAGATCATCAAAGGTAGATACATTTTGCGTCATTTTTCCCTAACGTCAAACATGCTGTCAAAAGGTCCAGCACTAAGGCAAGACAAATTTTTTTTGAAAATTCTCACATACGAAGCCGCTTTGATCAAGCATAGTCAAAATAGGAAATGACAACAGAATATGGTTCTACGTATTAGTTTTCTCCAAATTGCGCGCAACAAAATACCAAAACAGCCAATTTAAGGGGCTTTTTAAGGTGTTTTTGGGCATTCTGTGCTGCGCAATTCGGGGAAAACTGACATGTAGTGCCATATTCTGTTGGAATTTCCTGTTTGTACTATGCATAATCAAAGCGGCTTCGTATGTGAGAATATTAAAAAAAAAATTGTCTGGCCTTAGTGCTGGTCCTTTTGACAGCATGTTTGACGTTATAGAAAAATGACGCAAAATGTATCCACCTTTGATGGTCTAATCTGATCTTGATAAATTTTTCATACTGCTGAAATTTCTGGTGTGTGTCATTTAAACATCAATCCAGCGAAAAACAGCAAACTATTTGGCTCTCATTTATTTGAACTGTCTCAAATGGCTGCTTAAAATTTCGCATTAAATCATCAAATTCAAAAATCCACAAGCATTATGATGTGAGGTAAAAAGCCACTTTGAGCGCATCAAATATTTGTTTCAACCAATAATTAGGATTAACTATGTCTCTAAGAATAAATATAACCTACTTTGAAATTTCTAGCAATCAATTTAACTCAGCCATCCACTTTGCTAAAAACAGCCTTTTCGGCCTCATTTCTCCGATAAAATGACGCAACGTCATCCAATCACAATTTTGATGAGCTATTAGCGATCAGTAGCTAAGCAGCTTTCCAACGGTATATAAAATGTCCAAATCGGTCAACGCTGGTATCATAACCTTAATGCTAGAGTAGTTCCAACTTATTTTTAGACGAAGTACACAACGCTTAAATAGTGGAGGTATCCCCGAAACCCTAACAGCAGACCCATCTATCTTCTTTGCTTCCAATTATCCCCATTATAACAGACAAAAGCCAAACTTAGCAATGTTTCAAGCATAGACTCAGTGAATGGATTTGAGGCTTTACGAACATGGTACAAGCAACATACCGGACACAAGGCTTGTTTGGGTCCACTTCCAATGGTGAGGGAATCAGCATAGATTTATACCAGTGGGCGGTTGATTGAACAGAACCAACTATTTGGGGAAGTTGTGCATCCAATCCTTTTCATGCAGTAAGTCACACATTGTAATATGGATATATCTATTTTATTCTTAGGCTGAGAAGAACAAAATATCTGTATAGTTTAGTGCTCTGGCAGTGGACAGTGGATGTTGTTACGGTTTATCAGCACCAACATAAAAAATACAGTAGATGCCATAAACTACTCAGGAATAACAGATACTTACCTTTACGGTCTCTGTAAGCAGATGTACAATTGGAGGGGAAATTACTCCTACATTTCTCCAGACATTCTATATCTGTCCTCGTATACTGTGAGTCAGTAATGAGAGAATTACTGTCCAATACACATGAAGCTTCACTGCTGGCCTTCAGTCCACAAGTAGGAAACTCTGAAGTAAATAACATGAACCAGGTCTAAGCTGAGGTTGTTGGAGACTTGTTAACTTTGTTTAAGTAAGAAAATAAGTTCCCGATGCAGTGCTAGTGCTCGACTGGATTTGTCGAACATTGTACGGAAGCATCGACATGATCAATGCTCATGAAAATTTGTAAAACTGGATATAGAGCCTAGCCCAGAGACTAAAGGTAGAGGCAGTTGGTCAACAGAAAATATCCGAAGGTACATAATTTGATAGCTGACGAGATACTGAATTATAAAAGCTCAACAAAAATCTGATTTTATGAGGTACCATTATCTTTTACCAGGTTGAAAAGCTTGTACTTATCAAAGTGTATTGCGGAGTTAAGTTATGGCAAAAAAATTTTCAATTATGTTTGTAATTATAAAAGTTACACCGCTGAATTATATGTATGATTTTGAGCAGATCGTAGGCACAGGATCAAAAGATTTCAAAATGTTTTCCCCATTATTACATTGAGAATGTTGTACACACTAACTTTAAAACATTTATCGTATATCATTATCACCAAAGACAGTCAAAGGCAAATATTTTTTACTCATTTTATCATGACCTAAAACAAGGTTTCAAAAGGACAATTATTGTGGCCATACTTTCTTTGTAAAACATCATCATCTCCAGTCGTTACAATATCCATTATTCATATAAAATGGTCAACGATCCCGATAATAACAGGATTAAATTGATGGTTTTTAGCCAAATATAATATATAAAGGTAGGACTAGATAGCCTTTTTGCATCCCAACATTGTCGATTTTTTTTTCATAGTATTCAAAAAATGAATATGATTTTTATCCAACTAAATGAATTAACAACACCTGAAACAACAGATTTGTGTTCCTGAAATGGGTTGTGGTTGAAAGAGACTCACCTAAGACACTCAAGAGGGAGAAGGCCCCGAGCTGCATAACAAAAACTACAGCATATTACCCATATCCATCTTAGACAATACATCTCTGAAGTTAATTGGCAGAGTAACTACTCAAAGTCATCCGACTCTGAAAAAGATTTATAAAAAATATATTCTGGTAGTCCCACAACAAGTAGACGAATTCCTCCATTTTCACACCTCCCATTTCAACTCCGTTTATGCGTTCTGAAAATCATTTTTACATACACCGTAAGAAAACGATTTCAACGACGTGCCTGCTGTGTGAATACAGGAATGTATTGAATGTTATGGTTTAATCAAAATTCACTCTACCGCAGAATCAATTGGCTATAAAACTCACCTCTGATGCAGATATAACACTCTCACAGAATTGAACACTGAAAGTGTATTGTAAATATCAGCAGAAGGCTTGAAGGAACAGATATCCTATATTTTATAGTATCAAATATGAATATATTGATTTGTCAAAACAAAAGATACAACAAAAACAAATAACTGATGATGAGTAGTGATAATAGTCATGTATAATACCAACTTAGAGCAAGATGTCGAATGATCAAAATCAAAGGCGGCTACTCTAAACGAGTCTGTCTGTGATGGCAAACAATAGTGCCCAGGTGGATTGCAGATTAATGGTAAATAAGTCAAATAAAAATGGCTAATAGGATGTTGAGGATCATTTAGGCAAGCTTCGTCAACACACTGAGAAAGTATATATAAAGTATATATACATGCATATATGTATACAGTCAAGGAATCCAAGGGTTAGAACTCCCACACAAAAATTGATAACCTGATCTCTCGAAGGATAATGATAGAAATATAATATAGAAGTCACTCATAGTTCTCTATGTCTCTCGTCTCAGAATTCAAACCGTTTTTATGCAGTTCGTCTCAGATGGTGCCATGATTTTATGTGGCTTGTGTGTGAATGATATGTCCTATTACAATTTGCCTTCTAATCATCACAGTTGACAGGAGTTCCAGATCCGCAGTTCTTCACTAGATCAACACGAAGTTCCTCGGCAATGATATGAAATGAAGATTGCCAGCCAGTGTATGCCTCTGTGGGATTATACCCACTGCATGTACCGACAGCGTATACAATGGTACGGGATCCTTTACTTATACCATGGCACATCCCACTCACTGGAAATACAATAAAATAAAGCTTAGTTTTAGTTAGTTGCAGTTCTCATCCTCTTTAGGCTACTGAGACAGTAGTGTTTTAATAATGACTCCGATTCTGACAGGTCATCGTTACTTTATTGCTTTGGGATGGTTTTGGTTAATTGATACATTTTAAAGCCTCTTAACTCGAGTATGAGTATGAATTCTCCATAACAGTTATATCATATTAGTGGAACTGATTACACTCAAAATTATTTCAGCAAAGTCCCTGATGAGGTACCTTTAATGGCCCTCGCTCGTGGCTAGATTGAATCATATTTTCCACTGATGTAGTTAAATTGAAAATTAGAAGACAATATTTGGCATCTTTCATAGGAATAAGGCTGACATAACATACCTTGCATAGGATGATGAACATTGGTGTAATAGTTAAAGTAAGATACTCCCTCTATGGTACCTGGATTACCACATTCGTTACCGTCTATCTTGAAATACCTGCAAATAATAAACAGTTAATATAGTAAGTATCACCTGAGTCCTCTGGTGATGGGAGCCATATTTTGATCCCTGTCAACAGTGAGACTAAACACATTCATAAGCCTCACTCTTGCTTAATTCATTCCTTTATATAGCCTTTGTGCGTAACTATAATTGTAACTAACCATCTTCCACATTGGCTGTAACCACCAGTAAGAATAGTCCTGTGATCGCCGTTAGACGTGAGTCTTAGTCCCGTATCTGTGTACTCTTTTACATATGTGACTGACAGTATATCTGCATTATCATCGCCTTTATTCATGGCATACCACTGCCAGTGCTCTATGTTTGCATGCATACTCTTGTACATCTGCCAGTTCGGGCCGTACACTTTAAAAAGCAAAACACCACAACATTATATCAACACAGTTGTGGATGTCTAAAAGGCGGCTGAAGGCTATGATTGAGCCTTAATGCGTAATGTCAGCTAAATTTGGATTCAACGATGTTTATTTCGATTTATTTATATTACTTATTTATTTCTAATTGTATCTGAGCTTTCAGAAGACAGAAAAAAGACAATTTTATGTATCAAGATCATAATTACTCGGACACTGATTCAAGCTTCATTTCAAGATGTGTTACGGAAAAGTGGCTGTTGATGCTAGTTTACCCAAGCTATGTACATTAATGCAGCCAAAGGGGGGAACTAGTTACAAATAAAGTGTTCCCATGAACCACATAACTTACATGCATCTACGCTCTTGTCGGTTCTGACTTCTGTGACATGAAGTCTGGATGGTGAGTTAAACCCTCCTGATATGAACCTTGTAGGCTGTGTCTGATGAGATATACAGTTACCAACATTAACTTCTATACTGTAAACTCCGGCATCCAGGCTGTTATCACATATGCCCTCGACTGTAATTGATATTGGTATTGGTAATGGCATTGGCATTGGCATTGGCACTGGCACTGGCACTGGCACTGGCACTGGCACTGGCACTGGCACTGGCACTGGCACTGGCACTGGCACTGGCACTGGCACTGGCACTGGCACTGGCACTGGCATTGGCATTGGTATTGATTTATTTTCATTCCTATATCAAAGCAAAGTTCGATAACATTGAAATGTCGTGCTCATTTTTAAGCTTTTCTGAGTCCGGGATATTTCTGGACAGTATTTAGTGCATACATAATTAGCATGGGAAGATCTCTTGAGATTATTAAAATCAATGCGGCTAAAAAGTAACCGGTCAGATTGTGTCCTCTAGATGGCAAACAATACATGCCTTAAGATTAACTGGTCAGCGCACTGGCAAGCTAGCAAGCTGATTGGATTGCCTGAACATGATACACAAACTCTTACTTGTTCTGACCCTCCTGTGGTGCCTCCAATAGGCCCAATGATCAGGTGAGGCTTGATATATGAGAACATCTGCCTGCGGGTCACACTCCGTTCCATTTATAGAAATGAACCTACAATATAAAGTATGATCTTGAAACTGTAGCAACATCAGCATATTACCTGGGTTGGATTCTAATGATCCAAGACCGAGGAAGGTCAGGTGAGTTAAAAACATATTTTACTATACAACTCATTTATATCGGCTTATTAGTGAACACTGTCATCATTCTGCGCATGCTCAGCTCTGGGCATGAGCTGATCTCTGTAAAATTGAGTCTCGGAATTCCGAAGTCATCTGATTGTGTTGGCTACCTGCTCTGGTGGCATGCTCCCCAATGCGTGCGGAATCGGTATTAATAGCTATTCTCTCTTGTCACTATTAGCTGATTTTGATTGGCAGATCATGCAAGGGCTATCTCATTCTCCGTGACCAAATTTGCTGTCAGAACCCAGACTAAACTCATTGTTCTTGTACATGCGCAAATTAAAGTCACGCATGATGGTTACTAAGGCTTACGACATCTCTTTTTTGGTAATCATACTTTAGTTTATCAGTGATCTACATGCTCAATCAGATCACGAGAGTCAGTATGCACTGTCATACATCTTAAATGCTTGTAGCCTGATCTCTCCGAATGCTGTTCACAGCCCGAGAACAGAAAAGAATCCTGGACATTAGTATGTATGCTTTGCCATTAAGTTCTTCCATTGCTGGCTTAAGTCCTACTCAATTTAAATGAGAGAGAAAGAAAAGGAATGATACCCGTTCTCTAAACCCACAAATATAAGTAGGAAAGGATACAACAGCGCGGACTCACCAACGACCACAGTAATAAGACCCAGAACTCTGTACTACTAGAGCTATTAGTGCATTGTACTTTATCCTCAAACTTGTATCTGATGCTGTCTTTGTGTAGAGTACAGACTGAAAATATGAACTGTGTGTGAATAATAGTCAGCAAGCATAGAGGATATCATCATTGAGATTGCTGTTTGCTAAGAAACAGAAGATTGGGCTGCCCCTAAAGAGGGACACAAGGTGCCCTAATCCTCATACTGAGAATGTGATACATCCTAGAAAACTAGAATGCATCCTAGAGGTGAGGCCATAGAGGACCTCCTAATCATAAGTGTGCAGCGAGCTGCCAAAACTGAACTGGCGCTAATCGGCCATTGGTAGTAACACTTTGATCTTAGCCAATAGGCCGAGAATCATTGAGATTGCTGTTTGCGAAGTAACAGAAGATTGGGCTGCCCCTAAAGAGGGACGCAAGGTGCCCTAAATCCTCATACTGAGAATGTGATACATCCTAGAAAAACTAGAATGCGTCCTAGAGGTGAGGCCATGGTGGACCTCCTAATCGTGGGTGTGCAGCGAGCTGCTAAAACTGAACTGGCACAAATCGGCCATGGCAGTGACACTTTGATCTAAGCCAATAGGCCGAGAAGCGATCATTGATCATGATCATTGAGATTTCTGCTCTATGAATTTCTAATTAACAGGGTCAGATGTTCAATTTTTGTACAGTACAGCGAATGGAAACATTGACATAGGTGTGGAGCGGGTTCAACATCAAATTTCTGAAAGTGACATATCATGATCACATGTTTCTGATAATCTAAGATCCTACCTTGACTAAACGGTTCTCATTGCTGGCATCAAAGGTCATATCTTCTTCCTCATTCCAGGAATAATACTGATAGTTGAAGGCTATGGAAGAAGGGCAACTCTTTGCAGCATCAACTGTGAATTGCAAAGAAAACAGAAGTCATGGTCAGAATAACTGTGATTGTAAATTTCAGTATACAATAGGATAACCTTGTTGTATTACAGAATCAAAACTGCACAATTTACGAGTTACTGTCCCTAGTCCTATATGTAATCACTGTTGTGACATATTAGCCAAGAAGCTTATTAATAAGAGACATAGTAAACCTTGCCTTAATGGAATCATTTCAAAAAATTGATATCATTAGAGTCATCATTCGAGTTGTCTGTAAGAAGATCTCACATATTAATTGATGTCATGGCGAAAACACAAGAACCCATGAATTGGTTGATATTGGGGGGGGGGGGGGGGGGGGGAAGGTGATTCCAAGTTCTCATGCTCCCACCAAACCATCTTGATTGAGCTTGACAGCTTTCTGCTGTTGTTTTCATTTTGAATTAACCCACCCTAGCAGTGTAACAACATTAATCGAGTTTTCGCAAATCAAAACTTTCTAACCATCAATTATTTGCCACAGTTCAAGCAGGTACTCACTTGTGGCGTCAGTTACAGGAACTACCTCCATGAGGAGGAATGTTCTAGCAGAGTTCCAGCCTGCGTATCCATCAGTACTACCATATCCATCACATGGGTCAATGCTAGAGGCGACCAGTATGTCTCCTGCATCCAAACCCCAACATGTACCATCAACTGTTAGAATAGATTAGAGTGGTTATGCAGATTTAATAACATGTAGAGTCGAGTCAAAAATGCTTGCACCTTGTAAAGAGAAATATTCTCAAATCATAATTTAAGAGTGAGAACAAACATGACAAACACTAACACACAAACACACGCAAAAGTTGTTCCATGTAATCAGCGCAGACCATTCTTCATTTCCTTTAATTTTCCTCCGCGTACTTCCCGTTCTCATTTTGGATTATGTCCTCTATATGTTAAGAGAAGATAACTTTCTCTATATGATTATCTTAACTTTTGATACAAACCTCACAAATGACACTTACTGTCCATGGCCCTATGGAAATCTCCTGTCGTTTCACTGTAGTCGAGCTGTTCGATGGTTCCTGGGTTGGTACATTTATCGCCATCAAATGTCAAGTACCAATGATGGCAGTAATTAGCAGCTTGATAATGACCTCTGGCATTGTTGTGCTGAATAACTCTTAGTCCAGTGTCATGGCGAAGCTTTGGATAGGTGGCGAACTACAGATAAATTAATCGTAAACTACATTATTGTTGAATGCCCGATGATTTTGGTTCTCTGCTGTATATGCTTGTATATGTGATAGTCCTGATCCCTATGATGACAGTTTAGTCAGCAGGGTGACAATCACAATCTCACCCAGCGTCTCGTCATATTGTACAGGATAAATGGCGTGCCATTCATCCTAGCCAGGTCCTTGCGGAACTGGAGTAAAAATACCGGAGGTCTACTGTGTGTTTGCACACCCGGTTGTCGACAGCCAACCAGATGCCTATCGGACAACCACCGGATGCTGCGCGGACAACCGGCGGTTGTCCGATAGGCATCTGGATGGGTTCTTAGCGCAGCACACCCCACATGCAGTAAAAATATCCCCTCTGCCTATTCGATAAAAAAAGTAGCCAGAATTCTGGCGGGCAAGGGTATAGGGTGCGGCTTGAGTACTATGGGTCCATGTACCTGTACTCTAGGATGGAAAACCCACTCCGCAATGAAGACATAGACATAGTAGAAGGAAATCCTGATCACTTCAAGGCTCTTTTTCCCCTTATATTGGGTCTGATAGCAAAGTGAAGGCCAGAAATCAACTCAAAGTACAGAAAAAGTAAGAGCCCTCTAATTATACACCCTCTGAGGGAGATCTGTGTTTGACCAATGATTTGTGATTCCTCGCAAATCGACGTTCGTTTGCTAGATATATTAATAACCTCTTTAGACTTGTTTTCCTAGAACCCATCCATTCCTCCACACACGACTTTGATTGCAGTGGTGCCTGTTATAAATGCTAAATTGGTATAATTCATCTATCATCATATCATCAAATATAATGTACCAGTGGAGTGTCAACCAGGATTAAATAAAATTCATTTCTGTCATCAAAATAAAAACCGACTCTGTCTCAACGACACACTGCACGCTTCTACATTATGTCTTAACTTCAGAAAAATAAGTAGGCTATGGCTATCAGGTAAGAGAGCATAGCTCACCCAGTTGATCCCTGTGTCTCTTCCATCACTTTGGTTAGGGCTCCAGTAATGTCTCAGATTTAGAAACTGCATAGCCAGATCACACAGATCTCTTTCATCAGCTACAAATATCATAAAACATTTCAAGATCAAGAAAACAAAACCAAACATTTTATAAAGGATTCCGGATAACTCTGAAAGACTTGTTAAGATAAATTGCACACAATTTGGCACCAGCAATTTAAAGAAACAATGGTTATTTGTTTCACAGACAATTTGCAAACAATAAAACACTTTGTTTTGTACCCACCTAGACACATAGGAGAAGATAAGGATTCAGAGTGACAGCTACTAACACATAACTGATCATTAGGACATGTGTACCCACCACAGTTATTATTCTACAAACACAATCAAGCTTATAAACATGTGCAGAAAAATAATGTCAGAGACAGTATGCTACAGTAGTAGCCGACATATTAAGGAATATTAAAGACGCTGCAGAAAATTGAGACACCTTGGGTATGAGCGTACTGAGATATTGACCTATCGTGTGAGATTGTTACAGGGCAGCAAAGACAAATCCAAACATGTGTTAGAACTTAATTACTTTTAATTCTTTTGGCTTAGCTTTAGGCCACGCCTGCCAAAAATATTTTCGAGGACTTTCAGTCCATATGATAAACGAAGTCGACACACAAAATTAGAAAACTTTGTATTTCAGCAATAAGCCTAAACCTATCGTTATTTCTGTTCAGATAAAAGTATTTTTTCTGGCACAATAATCAACCGTCACAAACAGCAATTTGAAGTAATAGTATAATAGGAGTTACTTCTTTTATGTCAAGGGAGGCCAACTTCCACCCAGACTGTTCTGTGAGGCAGTTGTCTCAACTCACTGTTTTTGACAAACATCATATGCACTGTGATACGACGGCCATTACTTGCATTTGAATTTTCTAACTCACTGGATCCGCATATGGACAAATAGATATAGTCAAGTAGCATTAAGCATTAAAGCATTAAGTTATTAACCTAAAACTCCATTGTAACCCTTACCCAAATGTTCAGTTGAGGCAGGTCTGGCATGACCCCTGGGACTTACATGCCTTTTCTTTGCCAATGTCCGGTATCCATCCCCAAAGATACTAGACATTGGCGAAGTAAAGGCATATAAGTCCCAGGAGCCGATAAGGTCAGGTAAATAATAATACACAGACGTGTGCTTTATGACCTGTGAGTCTGCCTCTACTCTGAATTGCCCTGTTTTGTTGATGAGTTAATAATTAAATAATCAATATGTTCAGCAAAAAGTGCAACCTAGCCAACGGTTTGCTCTGATTGATTGGGGAAACAGCCAATCAGAGCCGTACACACTTGCTAGGTGCAACCAGGTGAAATAAAGAGCGACCTCAGGATGCACTTAACTTTCACTAGCTCTATCAACTATCACTGCTATCAATAGCAATTGTACCATTACAAATTTTAGCAGAATATCTGCAATTTCTGTTACACAAATTCTGATAACTTACTGCATTCTTTTTGACGATCTCATACAGAAAGCCGTTCTCTCCGGAACATGTGTCCACACCACTTCCTGTGACATCGTTCATTGTGTGACACATACCATCTAAAAAAGGATGCAAGAATATTTAATACATGTAAACAGTGGTATTCTTGGGACAAATATTTACAAAGGTTCCTGAATTTTTTCATTGTCTTAGATGGAAATGATGTTAAACTGGTGTGCAACAGATGTGTCTGTTGAAAATCTATTAATCATTCTAGGAGTTGATTGTATGCAATTGAATTTGGATCGGTCAATTTTCTTGAAACAATGCCGTATTTAGTGAACAAAGGCAAACTAAATAAGCTACAAATTCCTATGATCAATAATACATCGTCCATTTTGTTATACAGCCAAATCATTGATTATTTTAATGGCCTCCAAGCATTCATATAAATAGGGCTGATATAAGCTGATCAATACAATTATTGATTTGGGCATATTTATTAATTAATATCTTGTGGCAAAGCATTTAAAAATGTGATTGCACCGATTTGGCACGTGCTACCAGATCAAATCAAGAGTATGGCCCAAGAATGATTCTTTGTTAAAACCTTGGCTTCAAAGAATTTTTTCCTCCTATCCAGATCAAACAAATATATGAGTGAGGATTGAAGGAAGAAAAGGCTCAGTAGTTCAAAGTGTGGTGCAACTTTTAGCTTATTTACGCATGATTTTTAATTTACTTATATATTGAATTTAAAAATGTGACAACACACTGGCATTTGATGAATTTTGTACCCTTGAGTTTAATTCACCAGGATGATTGACTGTAATGAATCAGCTTACCTTGTTGATCTCTGTAAGCAGATGTGCAATCTGAGGGGAAATTACTCCTACATTTATCCAGACATTCTATATCCGTTCTTGTATACTGTGAGTCAGTAATGAGAGAATTACTGTCCAATACACATGAAGCTTCACTGCTGGCCTTCAGTCCACATGTAGGGAACTCTGTAAAACAACAAGAGCACTACTTGATATACAACTGACTTATTTTATAAAACAAAGTTGATGGGTGAGGTTGATATTATACAGTTACAAACCTATAATTTCTGAGCAATGGTGTCTGTAAATACGGAATCAGTACACTAAAGCTATTTTGTGATTATTGATAAAAGCTTCGTTACTGACCTATACTCGAAAAGTGATTTCAAATTTCCGATTTTCAGTTCTGTCTATTTTAAAAATAATAGAAGAAACAATATGTTTTGTTTACAAACTACATTGATTACAATTAGGCATTGCGTTAGACGAATACAGAGTCAATATATTTCATTGCTAGTCAATCTCTCCTCTTCCTGTTAATTATTGGATTGATGAGATTGTACTTCAATATCAATAAGATGTTGAGCTGCTAATGCAATGTCTTGAAAATTAATGCAGCTTTTTAGTAGATGCCTAACCAAAACCCAGACAGATAGCACAGTTTCCTGACAGTGTGTTTCTCAAATCTTCAATCATGCATTTCAGACCCTCCCACTTTGCTCAATAGATTGCTGAAAGGTTTATGTGATGAGCCGTTCTGAGAAGGCGAACCTGAACCATTTTAAAAAAGTCTCAGAATATAATTTAGGGGCAGTAGACATGCACATCAAAAATAATGCTCATATAATATGCATAATGCCAGCCGATAGAATCCTAGCAATCCATTTACATGTTTGGTCATAAAAGTTTAGGATCTTGTTGGACCGTCTGATTGTCACGCCAGAGCACATCTTGTCTGAGCCCCCTAGACTCTTTCCCCCGTTGCTAAATAAAACTAGGGAATTTTTTATGGCTATATTTGGGTTCAGTTTGGGATTGGGGCTGCCGCTTCAGTACATGATGTGGTAAAAGGACAGCGTTAGATTAGATTAGATTAGACTTTGCCTTACATTCTTAATTTTAGCAGATACTGCAATATCTTTGTTTTGATTTTGATGGAAATGTAAGTGATACAAATAGTGAAAACACTAAAAAAGTTCTGATGAAATAAAACTTGATTCACATATACAGAGAAATTACAACTGTCAATTTATCATATTTTAATTAAAATTTTATTTAATCAACTACGAGTTTAGGTGAATTTCAGTCGCTCCCATTCTACTGGTGAGGCACCACCATAGACTAAATAGTAAACCTAGACAGGACACTATATACAGCTGAAGTGAGGAACTTAATTGTAGGGCAAAGTAACGTCATTGGAAGGTGTAGAAGCAATTAAGCTATCATTTATTTACTGACTATAATCACGGTTGTTTGTTCATAACTCGATCAATTTTTATCAGATTTTGGATTTGAAAATTGCATTACAATCAGCAGCATCTTGTTATCGACTTGATGCTGTTTCTTCTGCAAACAAATTATTTTACCTAAAGTTAGTATCAAACTTTTCAGGACAAGCTGCTAATTCTATTGTAATTTTCAAAATCGGAATCCGATCAAAATTGATCGAGTTATTGACAAATAACCTGGATTTTGGACAGTAAATCAATGATAGCATCATTGCTTCTACACCTTCCAATGACGTTATGTTGCCCCCAATCAACTGCCTCAGTGCCCCAATGCTAATGCTCCATATAGTGTCCTGTCTAAGTTTATTTTAAGTCTATGAGCACCACAAAGGTGCTTGAAGGGCTCAACTCTGAATGCAGGAGAATAGGATCATGCATACCTTAACGTATCTGAATCTTACCTAAGACACTCGATGACCTTGAGAGTTCAGAGATACTGAGTATAGCACCACATATCCACAGCAGGGAGACAGCAGAGTCCATATCAGCAGTTATTAAGGCTATTAATCTGTATCTTGAGTCTTTTGTAACCCTTTGGCTATTTTGTGAGCTGACATCCAGTATATCCAAGCAGCATGTTACATATAAGACAACCTAAATAAAATATTTGTGTATTGTAAACACTATAAAGAAACAAGTGGTAAATTAATGATTGATTTTCTTTTGTAAGCATATTGATCCTTTACAAGAATTACCGTGTTAACGATTAAAAACTACCAGATATGTTTGTGCCTACATGTATTGATCCGATAGATCATCAATATTGTGAAATTGAATGTACACTCTATGAGACATGGACAGATAAAGTATTGCTGATTGAAGACTTTAATGATTGATCGAGGTCATCTCCTGTGAGCCATCTGCTTATCTCAGAGATGAAAACTCTCTTGAGAGTTGTATCGAAACTTTTATATAAATCAATATTCAAGAGTGGCAAGTGAAGGAGAGTTGAGAAAATTAATGATTCATTTATCGAGTCTCTCATATCTCGATTTTAAATTACACACAATTTTGTGTATTTTTTAAAATTGAAAATACATTTCTGGATGCAAGCAGGGCCGTAAATTGTCCCCACAGTCTAAGCGAAATGCTATGTTTGAGAGCTGAGGCATAATAATCTCATGTCTTAATAAATTATATATATACTTTTATTGGCAACCAGAGTAATCTCATTCGAAATGTTTTGCACTCAGTGCCAGACAAAAAAGAGAAACAGAAAGGAAATAATATCATAAATGATGTTTGTCAAGTAGATAATATAATATATGAATGAATAGTAAAGTTTTGAATGAACTGAACTTCTCTTTAGATCTCAAATGTAACGGTTAAGAATTGTATGTAGCAGAAACCTTGTATCTTAGATTGTCTGTATGATATAAAAGTAAATATTCATCACGAAAATTGAACTTGGTAGTGTTTTTAGATCCTCTATATATAAATGGAGGTGTCAAAAAATTGTTTATCTTATGCGCAAAAAGTGAAGTGAAATAACAAACAAGCTTAGGAAGAGGTAGGAGTTGTAATGATTGTGTAATGGATTCTGTTGGAATGAGATAATATGGGATGTATGTAATGCACATTTGTGATGATGCGTAAAGCCTGTTTTTGCAACGGAGCGGAGCGAAAAAATTTTTTTAATATTTTTCGTGTCCTGCCAAAGTTTTCACCTCACAGCTCCCGCCCTCTCCCAAGGGAGGGAAATTTTCGCAAATGATTGTGAAATAAAGAATTCAATATGGAAAATTTCAGCCATAATGCAGGAGCACTTGTCACAAAGGGAATTTTTGTTCACAGAGACTGTTTTGCAAAAATAAAATTACTATAATGTTAGAGAAACTTGTAATTTTAACATCCAAATGTCACTGTTTTGTGTTATTTCGAAAGGACAACAGCCTGATAAAGTAGTAAGAGTGGCTGGGAAGCTAATACAGAATGGCCACGCTCACTATTTAGAAATATTTTGAGCTTACAGAGCACTACGCATACTTGGTTCTCTACATAAAAAAAGGGGAATCAAAATTAATGTATAAAAGGTTTTACAGGCATAAGGCCACAATTAGGCCACAAAATATTACCCATTAGGTCGCACTGGCAAAAAGGCCGCAGGTTGCCCACAGCTGCTCTAGATGATCCTGCCATGAAAGCGAGTCATTCAACACAAAACCCAGAAGTCTTTTAGTTCTCTGTCTGTTTAGTTTTTCATGCCCTATGTACAGTTCCAGGTCATAAAGGGGATCTGAGATATTAAGTAGCATGTAATGAGATTTCTGAACATTTATAACAACGATTGCACCAATCCAGTCATTTAAATCTTCAGATGCCTTTGCCTTTAGTTGTCGAAGGTTTTTATTAGATGACAGGAACACTGTATCATCAGCATATGCATATGATGATGAGTCTGATTTTGATGAAGTTAATAAATCATTTATGAAGATGAGAAACAAAGTTGGTGCTAGGATTGGACCTTGAGGGACCCCTATCGTGATAGGCAATCTACAAGATTCAATATTATTGAGTTTAACAAACTGCCTTCTGTCTGCCAGAAAGGTGTCAAGAGGTTTTAACACATTTCCTCCAATGCCACAAGCCTTAAACTTATTGTGTAGTAAAACATGGGAAACACAGTCAAATGCCTTTTTAAAATCCAGAAAAAGTAATGTCATAATATTTCCATTAATTTTCTCCACCAATTTTAAATAAACTGTCTGAACAAGAATGGCCTTTTCTAAATCCACATTGAAGCTCATGGATGATTTTGTTCTCAGTGAGATATTCTTGCAGATGGTGATTTATGTGTTTCTCAAATATTTTTGAAAGAACAGGTAAGACTGAAATTGGCCGATAATTTGATGGGTTTTTTATATCCCCAGATTTATGTATTGGTGAAACTCGAGCCAGTTTCCATATTGAAGGGAACTGTCCTTCGCTTAAAACCCTGATAAACATATAGGTGAAAATATCCACAATATAAGGCCAAACAAGCTTCAACATCTTCACTGTTATTCTGTCAGGTCCTGTACTTTTACTATCAGGAATGTGGAACAATATACTTGTACATGTGATAGGGGTAAATTGTTAAACTTGTTAATTGATTTATATTTTCGTATTAATATTATATGTATAACAATTTAATTAATATATTTATAATTTATATGTATCTGTACTCCATATTTTATAGATATTTTTATAATTCGTGTTAAATAAATGCATTTTCAATTTAAAGTTCCATTTATATTGATGAATTATATTTGTAAAATTCATAAAAATATTATTTACTTATAAATTATATTTGTAAAATTTATAAAAATTTTATTCATAAATTATATTTGTAAAATTTATGATAATATTATTTATTTATAAACAATATTTGTAAAATTTATGAAAATTTATATACAAATAATATTTGTAAAATTTATAAAAAATTATTTATAAACTATGTATGTAAAATTTATCAAAATTGATTTATAAAATAAAAACAAAATTTTAAATCATATTTCTCTCAAGTATGAAATAATTTATACATATTATATGTATAAAAATGCTTTTAATATATAGCATATGTATTAAATATGTATGAATATTTGATAATAAACAAGATTTATTATTCATATAAAATAATCAGGGATCCCTGCAATTAATTGGCTAGTTCATCAACTTGGTGCATTTATGATGAGACACCCTAGCTAGACAGATACTCAACATCAAGTGGTGGCAGTTTATATCTAATGAAAAGATCCTGAAAACAACTTCCTTGCCTAGAATGTACGACATTCTCATCGACAGATGTCAATAGCCTAGATAACACCGGAATACCAAAGCTTATATTGTGCTCACAAGTCACTGATGGTACACGTAAAATTCGGCATCCAAAGCTGAGATACAAGAATATTATCCAAGGAAGCCTGAAAGATCGAGATATCCGCATTGGATCTTGGCAGAGATGGATGGATCAAATATGAATATATTGATTTGTCAAAGCAAAGAATACTAAAAAATACTAGTTGATGATGAGTAGTGATAATAGTCACGTATGCTTCAATGTAGATAAAGTTGTCAAAAGCCCAAAATCAATGGCGGCTACTCTAAATGAGTCTGTGATGGCAATCACTTGTACCTGAGTAGCTGAATGGAGAACAACTCAAATCAAAATGGCAAATAGGATGTTAAAAACAAATAAGTTAGGCAAGTTTTGTAAATAAACTGAGCAAATGAGTGTACATAATATATATTTGCAGAGTTAATGAATCCAAGAGAGATCAGGTAGAACCCCCACATACAATCTCTCAAGGGATTCCACAAGATGTACAAAAGGTGTACCTCTTCCACACACCTCGTTGTCAGTGTAATGATGACAATATTATATAGAAGTCGCACTACAGCCTCAAAGTCTCTCATCTCGGAATTCAAATCATTTTGATGTAGTTCATCTCAGTTTGTGATATTATGATTATATGCAACATGTCTGTGTATGATATGACCTAATACAGTTTGCTTTCTAATCATCACAGTTGACAGGAGTTCCAGATCCGCAGTTCTTCACTAGATCAGTACGAAGCTCCTCGGCAATTATATGAAATGAAGATTGCCAGCCTGTGTATCCCTCTGTAGGGTTATACCCACTGCATGTACCAATAGCATATACAATGGTACGAGATCCTTTACTTATTCCATGACACATCCCACTCACTGTAAATACAATAAAATAAAGTATTTTTAATATTAGTTAGTGTTAGTTGCAGTTTTCATCCTCTTCAGGCTACTAACTGAGACAGTTGGTGGTGAAGCAGTGGCTAAGATTCTGACAGATCATCGTTACTTTATTGATTTGGGATGGTTGAGGTTATTGGGTACATTGGAGTAAAAGTAAGAACAATTGTTCCGGATTTGTAACTGATTTAAACCCAAAATTATGTGAGCAAAGTCACTGGTTAGGTACCTTTAAATATTTATAGACAAGGAATGGGTTGAGAGACTAATGGATGCCAGATTTGGAATCTCTGTCCAATCAGGGAGAATTCTCCCTGGTCCAATACATCTGTATACTACCTTTTGGTGCTATAAGTATCATATTCTAAAACTTATTCAAATAAAGTGTAAACAAAATTTTGAGTGGAGATAAATCTAAAAGTTCTATGACATCAATATAGTTCAATGATGTGTGATAATCATTATGTAAGTTAATTAAAATAATTTTTGGAAACAGAGGCTTTGATAGCTGGCCGAACACACTTCAAACATACTGTTATAGGGGCACATGTGAGGGTTGAGAATTAAAGCTAAAGGTCTAGATCAAGAGTTTGATTAGATACTAGAATACTAAACAAACTTAATGTTTTTCAACGCGATTTGTCACGTGACCTGGGAGAGTTCCCTTTATGGATGGCACAGACTGCGGGAAATCCCATTCATTTTCGTTTTTACATCCATCAGGTAACGTTGCCTATATCTCATCAATGGACGGCAGCAGAGTGATAAAAATAAATGGGTATTTGTAATGATGCATGGAGATTCCAAAGCTGACAATTCTCATCTTATCTTGTCTATAACTCTTTAATGGCCCTTGCTCTGGGCGGGATTCAATATTATTTTTCCACTGGTGTAGTTAAATTGAGAATTAAGAGACAATATTTGGCATCTTTCACTGGAATAAGGCTGACTCATAGACTTAATAATAAACCTAGACAGGACACCAAACAAAGCCGAAGTGAGGCACTTAATTATGCGGGACGTAACAACATTGGAAGGTTTAGTAGTATTGGTGTTATCATTGATTTACTGTCCATAATCCAGGTTTCGTTAACTCGATCAAATTTGATTGTATTTTGAGTTTGAAAATTGCTTTATAATCGTGTTATCAACTTGATTGTTATTTCCACTGTTGACAGCAAGCCGCAAAATCTATTGTAATTTTCAAACTCAAAATCCGATCAAAATTGATTTAGTTATCAACCAAAGAACTGGTATGGTATGAGCTGTGAGTCAATGATAATAGCAATGCTACTACACCTACCAATGTCGTTATATATAAGGTTGACCAAAACCGCCAATGTTTCCCACATTATATCCCCAGTGCCTGTAATTATGGCGGTTTTGGTCGACCAAAACGGCCACTGTAGCTGCAAATCATACTTGTTTTCTTTTTCTAATTACAGACACTGTGGATTTTATGTGGGAAAAATTGGCAGTTTTGGTCAACCGTAGTTACATCGCCCATAATTAAATGTCTCAGTGCCTCATATGCTAATTCTCCATACAGTATCCTGTCAACGTTTATTATTAAGTCTCCGAGCTGACTTAGCCTCCTACCTTGCATCGGCTGATGAACATTGGTGTAATAGTTAAAGTAAGATACTCCCTCTATGGTACCTGGGTTACCACATTCGTTACCGTCTATTTTAAAATACCTGCAAATAGTAAAGAGTATAATATAGTAAGTGCCACCTTTAATCTTCTGATGAGTACTCTGGCGATGGGCGCAATCTGGTGATCACCATCAACAGTGAGATTTGACTTATTCATAAACCTCACTCTGCCCGTATGCATTCCGTTATATAGCTCCTTTACAAAATATATCATTCAAACATTCTTACAGTAACTATAATTGCCACTAACCATCTGCCACATTGGCTGTAACCGCCATTATATATAGTCCTGTGATCTCCGTTAGCTGTGAGTCTTAGTCCCGTATCTGTGTACTCTTTCACATATGTGACTGACAGTAAATCAGCATTATCATCGCCTTTATTCATGGCATACCACTGCCAGTGCTCTATGTTTGCATGCATACTCTTGTACATCTGCCAGTTTGGGCCGTATACTTTTCAAAAACAAAAACCCAAAACTATTAATCGACATCGACCCCTTACAGTTGAGAATGCATTAATGTTGAGATTTCATGCATAATGACAGCTAAATTTGAATCCAGCATGGCTTATTTCTAATGTATCCCGACTTTCAGCTCTTTTGGCACATTTGGTTGTTATTTGTGAGAATATAAATACTACACTATGATGATGTAGTTAGAGAATTTTTGTTTTTCACTGTTTTGAAACCTAAAATGTAGAACTTGAAGCTAGGCGACTCATCTCTGAGACCATTATAAGATAAGCAGCTACCTTTTCTTACTTTTTTGGAGTCTTGAAAAATTTCATTCAAAACCCAAAATGCCATCTATAAAACATAACAAAAAGTACCTACCCCAAGTAAGTTTATGTATCACAGTCATAACTACTGGGAAACTTCTTCAAACTTATTTTTCAAGGGGCATAAAATACAGTGGCTGTTGATGCTCCTTTACCAAAGCTATGCACATTAATTTAGACGACGGGGGCCTATTTATCGATGGGTTACCATGAACTGCAAAACTTACATGCATCAACACTCTTGTCGGTCCTGACTTCCGTGACATGGAGTCTGGATGGTGAGTTAAACCCTCCTGATATGAACCTTGTAGGTTGAGTATAGTGAGATATACAGTTACCAACATTTACTTCGATACTGTAAACTCCGGCATCCAGGCTGTTATCACATATCCCCTCGACTGTAATGAAATATGGGTGTAATTGCATGAGCTTTGCAAGTTCAAAAATATATGAAGCCTTTTCTGACAGGTTATTTTAGCAAAATTAGTACTTCCTTCTGAACTAAGATTTTAATTTAATCTTCCCCAGTGAAATCTACAGGTGCTCTAAAGTTTGACTTACTTTTATTAAGTAACACAGCATTGTTACCTTTATCTCGCTAATACTCTGAAGGGGTATGCTTAGTTGTCTTCCCTTGATAATAACCTGGTAGACTGTGTCCTTCTAGATGGCGAGGAATACATCCCATTAGCACAACTGTGTGTCTTTCAATTAGAATGATGCTAAATTTGCTCAAAATTAGCGATAATTTCAGTTGGACAAATTTGTTCCCAAACGCCCACTCAGAAGGTATATTGTTCCGTCAATGAGTGAGTGATTTGTGAGTGCTACATCTTGTTCACGCACTGAGTGGACAATCAGACAGCAATTTTGGCGTCTTTTAAAATTGAAACATCCCCTCGTTAGCACACTGGCAAGAGAGGAAGTTTATCAGATTGCCTGAATGATGCACAATCTCTTACTTGTTCTGACCCTTCTGTGATGTCGCCAATAGGCCCAGTGATCAGGTGATGATTGATGTATTACAACATCTGCCTGTGGGTCACACTCCGTACCATTTATAGAAATGAACCTGCAATATAAAGTATAATCCTGAAATTGATGCAATATGGCCACATCAGCATGGATACCAACTGGGTTGAATTCTAATGATTCAAGACCAAGGAAGGTCAGGTGGGTAATTTTATTATTTGCTATACAACTTTCCATTGGCTTATTTGTGAGCACTGTCACACAACTTACAGGCTTGTTGCGTGATCTCTGATACAGCTCACAGCCCAAGAACAGATTTGCATATTGGACATCATCGTACGCTGGTGAAACTAATGTACAATACTTTGCCATCAAGTTGTCCAGTGACAGTTTAGGTCTGTATTCAATTTAAATGAGACAAAGAAAAAGAATGAATCCTGTTTCCATTCCAAAAATATAAGCAGGAAAAGATATACCAGCGGACTCACCATCGACCGCAGTAATAAGACCCAGAACTCTGTACTACTAAGGCTATTAATGCATTGTACTTGATCCTCAGACTTGTATCTGATGCTGTCTTTGTGTAGAGTACAGACTGAAAATAAGAACTAGGTGTTAATAATAGAGATTGAGATTATCGCTCTATGAATTTCTAATTAACAGGGTCAGAGTATGAGACTCGACAGCCTGAATTTCAATCTTTGTACAGTATAGCCAATGAAAACATTGACAAAGGTGTGGAGTGGGTTCAACATCAAATCTCTGAAAGCGATGACATTTTATGATGATGACATGTTTCTGCAAAGACCCAACCTTGACTAAACGGTTCTCGTTGCTGGCGTCAAAGTTCATATCTTCTTCCTCGTTCCAGGAATAATACTGATAGTTAAAGGCGATGGACGAAGGGCAACTCTTCGCAGCATCAACTGAGAATTGCAAAGAAAGCAGAAGTCTTAGTCAGATAAACTGTGATTGAAGATTTCTGTATACAACTGGGAAGGCATCTTTGAAATACTGCATGAGAACTGAATCAGGACTGCACAATTGACAAGTACCTGTCCCGAGTCCCAATGTCATAACAGTTGTGACATATTAAACACGAGGCTCATTGATTCGAGCCAATTGTGAACCTTGCTTCAATGGAATAATTTCAAAAAATTGATATCATTTAAATCATTAGTTTTTTGTTAGAAGATCTCACATATTTTATGGTGTCACTGCCAAAACACCAGATGCCCATAAATTTGGTTGGAGTATGATGTGGGGAAATTTCAAGAACTAATGCCCTCCGCGTCATCTTGATTGAGCTCAACAGCTATCTTCTGTTGTGTTCATTTTGAATTACCCCAACTCCTGCACTGTAAAGTCATTAATCAAGTGTTTGGCAATCAGAATCTTTTAATCATCAATTATTTGCCACAGTCCAAGCAGGTACTCACTTGTGGCATCAGTTACTGGAACTACCTCCATCAGGAGGAATGTTCTAGCAGAGTTCCAGCCCGCGTATCCATCAGTACTACCATATCCATCGCATGGATCAATGCTGGAGGCAACCAATATGTCCCCTGCATCCAAACCCCAACATGTACCGTCAACTGTTGGAATAGACATAAGTATATTGTAGATAGAGAGTCAAAAAGGCTGGCACTTTGGAAAGAGAAATACTCTTCAATCATAAGTTAAGAATGAGGGCACACACTAACACACTCAAATATTCCTTCGCATATTTCCTGTTTTCTTTTTGATGAAGAAAGTTTTTGTAAGGAATGTGTGATCTACCAATGTGTTTGCTCTGATTGGTGGGTGGAGAGAAGAAAAGCCAATGCCAGGTCAAATGAAACTTACTGTCCATGGCTCTATGCAAATCTCCTGTGGTTTCACTGTAGTCGAGCTGTTCGATGGTTTCTGGGTTGGTACATTTATCGCCATCAAATGTCAAGTACCAGTGATGGCAGTAATTAGCAGCTTGATAATGACCTCTGGCATTGTTGTGCTGAATAACTCTTAGTCCAGTGTCATGGCGAAGCTTTGGATAGGTGGCGAACTACAGAAAAATTAATCGTAAACTACATTATTGTTGAATGCCCGATGATTTTGGTTCTCTGCTGTATGGGCTTGTGATGATCAAGATCCCTATGACGGCAGTTTACTCAACAGGGTGACAACCACATCTTACATTATCATGCTGTATGGATGGACTCACCCAGCGTCATATAGTGGTCATATATGGTTTATGACATATTAAACATGACTTAACTTTTGTAAAAAATAAGTAGGCTATGGCTATCAGTAAGAGAGCATAACTCACCCAGTTGATCCCTGTGTCTCTTCCATCACCTTGGTTAGGGCTCCAGTAATGTCTCAGATTAAGAAACTGCATAGCCAGATCACAAAGATGTCTTTCATCGGCTACAAATATCATAGAACTTTTAAAGATCAAGAAAACAAAATCAATTTTTTTTAAAACATAGCTTTCAGGTTACTCTGAAACTCGCCAAGGTAAATTGCACACAATTCAGATTCACCCAGCACCAGCAAGTTGTAGAAAAAGTGATCTCTTGTTTCCCACATTCAATGTAAAATAATACAAATGAACGCAATAATGTCGACATTGAATTTTTGTCACTTGATTATCATCAATAGATTTTGAGATGAAAGCAAGGAGAAAAGGACATTCTTTGGGCTGAATAACAAGCAGAGAAACATTGAAGTTTGCACCTACCTAGACACATAGGAGAAGATAAGGATTCAGAGTGACAGCTACTAACACATAACTGATCATTAGGACATGTGTACCCACCACAGTTATTATTCTACAAACATAATCAAGTTGGTGCAAATCATGATATTAGGTTGGTCACTAAAAGACTCACAAATCCAGCTTAGAAACATGTATAGATAAATACTGTCAGGTAAAATCCACCATCCGCTATATTCAGGAATATTCATGACTTATTACACTACAGAAAGAGAAAGTTAGGGGGCAGTTTGGACATGATCTGCACCGAGCAGAGCAACACAGACCGATTCCAAACATGTATTTAGATGTTTATTTTGCTGTCAACTATTCGGACTTGGCATAGCAACATGTTCAAGTATATATGCTGACTTAGTCTGAGCCCCAAGACTTTTACTCAGGTCGGGTCGGGTCGGGTCGGGTCGGGTCGGGTCGGGTCAGGTCAGGTCAGGTCAGTTCAGGTCAAGTCAGGTCAGTTCAGGTCAGGTCAATGATAATAAACTGTGGTGCACTATATGACCTGTGGATCTACCTTGACCTCTGAAATACAATGTTCTGTGGATTCATCAATAATTAATTAATCACCATAATATGTTTAGAAAAGGACACAGAAAACAAGCTTAGGTAACGCTTATGTTTCGATAGGCCTATCACCTATATATCCCTGTGTATCAATAGCAATAGTACAATTACAAATATTAGCAAATATATAACAAGTGGTTCCCTTTGATATCTGTTTTCCTCACTGAGCAATTCCTGTTACAGTTACATAAAATCTGAGAACTTACAGCGTTCTTTTTGATCATCTCATACAGATAGCCGTTCTCTCCCGAACATGTGTCCACCCCACTTCCGGTGACATCATTCATTGTATGACACATACCATCTATAAATGTATGCAAGAGTGTTTAATAGATAGTATACTGAGCCTCTGAACTTAAGTTGTCCTCTCTCCAGTTAGGTACTATTAAACCAACGCAGCATAAGATGAAAGGGTTGAATTAGGCTTATCTTGAAAACTGCTTGTAATAGCATAAAAATTCTCATTGAATCAGCATCAGCATCATCGGAAACCCCTAGGAAATAAGTTCGGTAGTCGAATAGTCCTTTATGTCAACGTTTTGTTGACCAATTTCCTGGAATTTTTTATGGATTTTGTCACTAAAACTGAGATTTATCAGTTTTCAAACCCCTAATGATTTGAAAGAATCTGTCCACCTTAGTTTTAAATGATGCTGATGCTGAATCTGATAGAGGTTTTTTCCTATGTTAAGCAGTTGCCAAGATACGTCCATTTTAGCTCTTTTTTTCTATGCTGCGTGAGTTAAAGAGTACCTAACTGCATAGAGGACAACTCCAAATACCGGCTAAAAACCAAGCTCAGAATACTGTCCATTAATGTAAACAGAGTAACAATGGTTATCTTGTTGCCTGACTGAAAAGGTTGTTGAAATGGTTTGCAACTGATAGGTTTGTTGATGACTTTTTTTCCAAACTAGGAGTTTATTATATGCGATTGAATTTGGATCAAGTGTGATGTCTTTCTTTTAAGTCTAAAGACACTAAAGACACTTCAAGGGCAATGGCTTTGTTTGTGGTCCAAAGAAATTAGTAAATCCGATTCAAAGAAGAAGTAGATCAAACTTGATTTCTATACTGTAGATATATTCAAACTTTGGCCAATTATTGATCACAACAATTAAATATTGCAAAATCAATTTTCTTGAAACAATGCCTTATTTAGTGAACAAAGGTAACCTAAATAAGATACAAATTCCTATGATCAATAATACATTGTCCTTGTTGTAATACAGACATATCATTGATTTTTTTGATGGCCTCCAAGCATTCATATAAATAGCTCGATATAAACTGGTCAATACAATTATTGATTTGGCCATATTCATCAATTACTATCTTGCGGTAAAGCATGAAAAAGTGTGTTTGCACAGATTTTGGCACATGCTATGAGATCAAATTAAGAGTATGGCACCATGAATAATTATATTTCATTATGTCAGTAGCCTATGTACATGGAAAAAGAGCCTGTTTAAAACCTTGTCTTCAAAAGACTTTCAATTTTTCCTCCTATGTAGATCAAACAAATATATGAATGAGAATTGAAGGAAGGAAGGGTTCAGTAGTTCAATGTGGATAGCTCAGTGTTAGGTCATTAGGTCCTGGGTTCGAGCCCCACAGGGTGCACTGTTTGTCTAGTACTACCTTACTTGGTATCGCAGGCCATTAACCCTAGCCAACCTGGAAAGACTAACGGAAAATGATATGCCATATTGCCAGGACCCCAACCATGAAGTTGGCGATCATCCAAGAAAACAAAACAAAACAAGTGTAACTTTTATCTTGTTTCCTTCACTTTACTTATATTGAAAATGACTTACAACAAATATTGAATTCAAAAATGTGATCTGTGATTGGCATTTGATTGACCTTGTGCCCTTACAGTTTAATCACAAAGATGAGTGACTGTATAAATCACCTTACCCTGCTGGTCTCTGTAAACAGATGTGCAATCTGAGGGGAAATTACTCCTACATTTATCCAGACATTCTATATCTGTTCTTGTAAACTGTGAGTCAGTAATGAGAGAATTACTGTCCAATACACATGAAGCTTCACTGCTTGCCTTCAGTCCACATGTAGGGAACTCTGTAAATAAACAAGAGCACTACCCGATACATAGCACGAAGTAGTGGATAGTATGTTTAAATTATTCTATAAAGCAATAGTGATGGGCCAGGTTAGAAATATACAGAAGTTACTGCAGCGTAAGATTACAAACAAATGATCATGGGCAGTGAGTTGGGGCTATTTTGTGATTATCAATAAAACTGTCATTGACTAAAAACACAACATGGTATATATATGTTCCGCTTGTTTTAAAAATAGAGGACAATATGTTCTATTTACAAATTACATTGATTACGATTAGGCATTCATTAGACGAATACAGAGTCAATATTTTTTTAATTGTATTCACTCTCTTCTCTTCCTGTTAAACATTCGGATTGATGAGAACGTACTTCAAAATCAATAAGAAGTTGAGCTGCTATGTATTATCTTGAAAGAATATTCCTGATTTTTAGAATATGTCTATCCAAAACCCACTCCTGACAGGGTATTCCCAAAATTAAATCTGCAAACATTCGTTTGAGACCTCTCACTTTCCTGACAGGGAAAGAAAACGTTTGACTGTGATGAGCCGTTCTGATAGGAAGTGAAGTCCAAAATGAACCTGGACCATTTTCAAAAAATGATTAGAATATTAGGGGAAGCGGAGTAGAAATGCTCATCAAAAGAACATATAATGCTCATATAGTATGCATAATGTAGAGTGCCGTGGGGCCTCGATACCAAACATTTGCAATATCCACCACCACAGAGGGAACCAACTTGTTCTATGCATAATGCCAGCCGATTTAAACCTCGCAATCAATTAACATGTTTGATCACACAGCTTTGGGAATGATCTGGATGGAATAACTGATCGTCTGAGCCCTCTTTCTCCTGTTGCTTAATAAAACTAGGGAATTTCTTATGCCTTTATAAATGAGTTCAGTTTGCGATTAGTGCTGGAACGGTCCAACACCAATGCAATAGGAGGACAGTGTTATATAAGTAGGAGGTTAGACTTCATTTCAGTAGATACCATAAAATATCTTGTTTATGATTTTGAGTGAAGTGGAATTGATACAAACAGTATATAGACTATGAAGGTTCTGACTTGATTAAATAAAGCTTGATTCACATGCAGAAAAATATGCATGTGAATCAGCTATTTTATTGAATATTATTTAATCAATTTACAAGTTTGGACCAATTTCCAATTCTACAGGTGAGCCGGCACAAAAGCAGCACTTGAAAGGCACAACTCTGATTGCAGTCTAATAGTATCATTCATATCTCATAGCTCATCACATCTGAATCTTACCTAAGACACTCGATGACCATGAGAGTTCAGAGATGCTGAGTATAGCACCACATATCCACAGCAGGGAGACAGTGCAGTCCATACCAGCAGTTATTAACGCTATTAACCTATTTCTTGAGTCTAGCGTAATCCTTTGGCTGTATTGTGAGCTGACAACCTATATATCCAAACAGCAGGTTACCTATAAGTCAACCTAAATTAAACATATTGTTATAACACTGGTAAGTTAATAATTGATTATTTTTTGTAAGCATTACAAGAATAACCTTGTAAACAAGCTTGTAGCTGCTGTTTATGTTTGTGCCTACGTGTATTGATAGGGATAGATGATCGATACTGTGGAATTAAGAGTATAATTTACAAAGACATGGACGGACAATGAATTGTTGATTGAAGACTTATATGATTGACTGAGGTCACTTTCTATGAAGCCATCTGCTTATCTCAGTGAAGAAAAATCTTTTGAGAGCGGAATTAAAACTTTCAAACGAATCGATATTCAAAAGTGGCAAGTGGAGGAGTTTCGAGAGTCTTGATAAATAAATCATTGTGTGTCTTTTAAAATTGGAAAAGAATTTCCAGATTGAAAATTGGGCCGAAAATTGGGCCTGCAACCTACGCAAAAATGTGATGTTTGAGAGCTTAGGTATTAGTCAGCAGATTATGTTTAATGTATTTGCTGTATTGTGCTAATCGACAGTGACTTGGCACATCTAACCATTCACAGCTTAATCGGCAGGACTAATGGAGTATGGAACTACGCAATCACCATCAAGAAGCCAAGCGCCACGTACAGTTTTAATTAGCATCGTTCTATCAACAAAAACATTACTCAGATATATTTTGATTTTATATATTCTGATATGACAAAACAGACTTGAACCTAAGATTAATTAGCCCACTATCATGAGGGTTGGTATGTATTAGTCAACATGGCGCGTCCATATTTGTCTGGAGACTCAAAACCAACGTCTTTGTGATACTTTGAATAAAAATATATTATATTATAATAATAATTAAAAATCATAGGATAGAAGCAGAGCATTTGGCACACATAGTACCTTAGCACAGAATTTTATCTAAACGTTACACAATTAAACTAAAAAATAAGAAGCTTACCTCATAATTTTTAAAACGAAAGAACACTGAAAAGAAACTATTCTTCGAAGACCTTCAGACCAAGTAGAGGTGAATTAATAAATGATCTGATCGCCAGTTAAGGTGACCAATATGTGAACCTAAATCATAAATATTGATCTAACTGTATAACAAATCGAAAGCCAAAATAGAAATCGATTAGTTCTTGTGACAATGTTTGCACGGACTGCTATTCAAGATTAATATTGTAAAGAAAGAGAACTGGCAACCAAACTGACTGCTGTTAGATGGACGAGAAATCAATAATATTATATTGGGTGTTTTTGAAAATTGTGTCTGTGACAAAGCCTCAGGCTTAATTTTATCTTACTTTCATTTCTTTTTATTTGAGGCATAGGAATTTATTATTCCCGGTTCAATGTTTGGGCTATTAATGATAGTTCAACCTGAATGTAATGTTACTGGAAACCTGAAGAAACAGATACCCTTTATAATCTGCATCAAATATATATATTGATTGGTCCAATATAGAGTATATAAAATAAATAACTGCATGCAATATGATTAAAAGTAATAGTAATTACAGATTTACCACACATAAACCTGATTGTCAACACACATCTCAATGTCAATGGCAGCTTTAATTGGAGCGATGTCCTCGATCGGATCTGCTTGTGGTCGATATTAAGATCTGCGGAAATTATGGCTTCTGTGGTTTTTCGCAGAATATAAATTTATGAAAATAGAGGAAAAGAAACAGGTGTTGATCATTGAGGCAAATTACCGTCAGTTGCAAAGAAATTCATGAGAGATGAGGTAAAACGTCTATCACAACCATTTTCCTTGTACCTCCAGGACTTCTTCAGAACCGAATATCCGCTACATGGCATTATTGTTGGAATAATGATTATAATGTAGTCGTCACCCAGCGTTCTATAAGTCTAGTCATATCATGATATGAAAAATGCTGTGAGGCAGTTCATTTCAGTGACGTGACATGGTCATGTGAAGTGTCTCTCTAACATATTTTTAAATTCAGTTCGGTTAGCCTTGTCACGCAGCTACTAAAATAAAGAAGTAGTGTGACAAGGCTACAGTTCTCCTTCTAATCATCACAGTTGACAGGAGTTCCAGATCCACAGTTCTTCACTAGGTCAGCACGAAGCTCCTCGACGATGATATGAAATGAAGATTGCCAGCCCGTGTACGCATCTGTTGGATTATACCCACTGCATGTACCGACAGCGTATACAATAGTACGAGATCCTTTACTTATACCATGACACATCCCACTCACTGTAAATACAGATACTATAAAGCGTTTTATATAGCTAGTTGCAGTTTACAGATCATATCCTTTCAGGTGATACTCTTCGGACTCAAATTCTGTCAATTTTGCAAACTCACAGTTTTTGGGTTGTTCGGAGGTATTAGATTACACTAGATACTCTCTAACATGTGATATAAGTATGTATTTATCTTAGCAATTATCTTATATTATTTTTACCAATATTCTGCCTAGTGCAAGAACCTAGAAGTTGTCAGGGTTGCTGATATTGACAATATCAGCAACCCTGACAATGTTTGAGTACCAAATCATAATTTCACCTTAGAAACGTTCCAGGAGTTCTTAAAAAAGTACCTAGCTTAAAAAGACTTCGGAAGGACCACAGCAATAAATAGTCTGGCAGCTAGTTCTGCAATAATTATGCAATATTTTCACATTTAGAAAATCCAGAGCACTTGAGGGTAAAAATTATGTGCAGTGTTAGGAATTGTCCTCCCTTCTCATCTAAGAGCTATGAGGTATTTATGCGCCCTAGTGCTGTGCCAACATAATAAGCTTACACTTCAAAATACATTTAATTGCCATTCTTTCCCACATAAGTTCAAAATAATTATAGCTCCATTGTCAGGAGACATTTCACAACAGTAAATAACTTCATTTAATATTTTTTACAGTTGTCTCAAGTAGATAGAAGTATTAGCATATTAGGTTGGCACAGCACTAGGACGCATAAATACCTCATAGCTCTTAGATGAGATGGGAGGACAATCCCTAACACTACACATAATTTTTACCCAGAAGTGCTCTGAATTCTCTAAATGATGAAATATTGCGTAATTACTGCAGAACTAGCTGCCAGACTATATATTGCTGTGGTCCTTAACGCGGTATTCATAACATATACCCATGTAATACATCTTTTGAGTTCAATTGACACTTCACTTGGATAATGCAGACTTACCTTGCATAGGGTTGTGATAATTAGTGTAATAGTTAAAGTAAGATACTGCCTCTATGGTACCTGGGTTACTGCATTCGTGACCGTCTATCTTGAAATACCTGCAAATGATAAACAATATAATTGTAACCATCGCCATCGATATTCTTATCAATACCCAGGAACCAGATACGCTTTTGTGAGCAGTGTGACTTGACTTATTCATGTCTCATTTCTCATGTCTTATGTCACATGTCTTATTTATGTCTCACTCTTCTGGCCAAATTTATACCACAGATGGTTCATAATTTGTAACAAACTAATCAAATCAAACTAACCATCTGCCACATGGAGTGTAACCGCCATTATATATAGTCCTGTGACCGCCGTTAGATGTTAGCCTTAGTCCTGTATCTGTGTACTCTTTCACATATGTGACTGACAGTATATCCCCGTTATCACCGCCGTTATTGATGGCGTACCACTGGAACTGTTCTATGTTAGCGTACATACTCTTGTAAATCTGTCTGTTAGGGCCGTATACTGTAAAAATGAGGAAAACTTGTTTAGCATTAATTCTACTCAATATTCCCAGATGCCTTCATGTTTGTATTTCTCAAGAATCATAGTGATGATAGTGCGTTTTAAATTTCTAGATACTGAGTTGACCAAGCTCACTACACTAAGGGATATTAGCCGATAGAGGATGAACGGCGGTAAAAAAAAAATTGATGGGAAGAGATTTAAAACATCAGGAAACTTGTGTATGCTCCGTGTGGTTCTGTCACAGTTTAGTATGAGCAGCTTTGCAAAATAGGAGGTTCGATCTGCAACTTTAAGCAAGGAGTCGGAAGCGACCAATACCTAAACTTTAACAAAGTTTGCTTGAAGAATTCCACTGAATATTTCTCTGATTTGAACATACTTTGTTGACCATTTGAGTTTTGTTAAGTCACTTCTTAGAGCGAAACTGATTGATCGAATTGCAAAACTTACATGCGTCCACCTTCTTGTCGGTTCTGACTTCAGTTACATGGAGCCTTGATGGTGAGTTAAACCCTCCTGATATGAACCTTGTAGGTTGAGTATAATGAGATATACAGTCACCAACATTTACTTCAATACTGTAAACTCCAGCATCCAGGCTGTTATCACATATCCCCTCAACTGTAATAAGACATAGATGTTTATGTACAAGTGACAGTTTTAATCACAATATCAATATCCAGCAACACCTCACAACACTGGATATGTGTCAGGTCAACACAACACTTTTGTGAGTTAAGATTTTTTAATTCTTTGCTAAGGTCAGGTCAAATATATGGAACGTAATAACTCTATGCTTACGCTTTTTGTTGTATCAAACATGTTTTTTATCAAAATCGTAAATCTTATAGTTCCTGAGCTACAATATTATCTACCAGTTTATAGAAATGGACTACATTTATCTAAGACAGACAGGACAGATAGGACAGACTCCCAAAATCCCTGTTAGATACATACATATTTAAAGTCAATCAAGTTGTCTTCTCTTTACAGTTAATTGATATCTGATGTAAAAACTGTTACCTGTTCTGACCCTCCTGTGGTGTTTAAAATATGTATACTGATCAGGTGAGCTTGGATGAATGATTATATCTGCCTGTGGGTCACACTCCGTACCATTTATAGAAATAAACCTACAGAGAGAGAGATAAATCAGAAGAATCTCAATATTTGGTGCTACGTTGATGGATGCTTAGATCCTGTTACAAAAGGTCTGAAGCAGGTCAAGTGAGAAGTATTACCCTGCCTGCATATTTTAATTAATATGTTACTTTTAGAATAACATAATATGAGTGTTGATACATATTTTCAGTAGAATACAATCTTATAACAGGATAATTCTTAGTACGCCATTTGCACATTTAGCAAGTAAAGACATTTTGAAATCTATTTAATTATATCAGTGATATGAATATTCATGGATTTTCGGTTAAATATACAGTATGGCTGTTTGTAGAGATATTCTATCAGTAAATGACTTTGTGTCAGATATTGGATCTAACTAAGAATCTGGCAACTTTGACGTTATGCATTGATTGACGTCCTAGTAAAAACCTTCAAAAACTCCGGCAAGCAAGTTTCACGAGAGGTCGGCTGTACGTTATTGAACTTGTGGACCAATCAAATATGGGAAATGAGTTCCAGCGACGATACATAAGAGCCAGAGTCGGATATGTTCCCCTAATCCATATAGTATCTATCAGTGAGTGGAACCAATCAATATTCCGCTCCTGGCTTTTGAGTAATTATGTTTTGGATTGCAGTATATATGTAGCAGTCTTGTCTCGGGCTTAAACTCCGACATTTACAACAGACTTTGGGCAGTCCAGGGCAAAGAGTATAGTGTATGATAAGCTTCTGATATATATTACTGTAGATGGTCAAGGATTGGTTGGGATGACAAAATGGTCTCCACCTAGCCTAAATACTTTTACTACACTACACTACATGTCGATACAATACGGGTGGCTTACATGAAGCAATTAGTGGTAATTTGCATGCATGTGGCTTGATCTCACTGAATACAACTCACAGCTAGAGAATGATAATACATATTTAGCATCAATTGCATGCCGGAGAAACTGCTTACAACCGTATATGCTATGTGGATACAAAATTTACTAGTTATTTCCTATTCTAAGATATGTTACATTATCTAAACGAATATTTCATGAGAGAAAAAGAGGAATGAAGCACCGATTAACAGTGGACTTACCATCGACCGCAGTACAAAGATCCATCACTCTGTACCACTATAGCTATCAGTGCATTGTACTTGATCCTCAAACTTGTATCTGATGCTGTCTTTGTGTAGAGTACAGACTGAAAATAAGAACTGAGTGTGAATAATAGTCAAATAGCATAGAGGAGATCATCATACTCCATTGAAATTAAAATAAGAACCAAGTGATTATGTTTGACATTCAGCTAAGAGCAAAGAGTTCCTCAGAGGGGATCATCATCGCTCGTTAATATCACTGCCCTATGAAATTAACAGTAGATGAGAATGAGCGCCCTGCATTTTAACGTGTGAACAGAAGGAGAAAATCCTGCCTAGCAATGATAATGATAAGGTGTAGCCATAAACATAGTATATAATGTATATGTTGTGGGTGGTACTGAAAATCTAAGACCCACCTTGACTAATCGGTTCTCATTGCTGGCATCAAAGGTCATATCTTCTTCCTCGTTCCAGGTATAGTACTGATAGTTAAAGGCAACAGAGGAAGGACAATTCTTCGCAGCATCGACTGTAAATTGCAGGATAGACAGGAATCCTTAACAGCGTGTACATTTAAAAGTATTAAAAAGAAAGTGTTCTCTTAAATTATGTATATAATGGTAACAAGAGATACGCATTTATAAGCCAGCTCATTGCTTCGACTAGACCGTCGCCATTACATGACAAGGTTTGTAGAAATTCAAAAACCTTATGTGGTTTTGATTAAAAGTTTTGAATTTACCTTCATGTCATTTAATTGATGAATTTATAAATGTCAACGATTTAGTTTGAGGATGATGGAAGTACTAACGACAGCTCATGCCCTCCACATCCTCTTATTTGAACTACAATCCATCTGATATTTATTTAATTTGGAATAAATTGGATTTCTAAAGAAACTAATGAACTTATTGTGCTTGGCTTCAAAAAATTGTTTAAATTATCTCTAAACAAACAAGCAAAGTATTAAGTCATTAATCAAGTGTTTGTAAATCAGAATCTTTTAATCATCAATTATTTGCCACAGTCCAAGCAGGTACTCACTTGTGGCATCAGTTACCGGAACTACCTCCATGAGGAGGAATGTTCTAGCAGAGTTCCAGCCAGCGTATCCATCAGTACTACCATATCCATCACATGCATCAATGCTGGAGGCAACCAATATGTCCCCTGCATCCAAACCCCAACATGTACCGTCAACTGTCGAAAGAGAATTATAAAGGATTGCAGATTTAAAAGCAGACAGACTCAAGTCCATAAATGGCAGACATCTTTGCAATCACATAGACCATGGTCTTCATGATGTCAATAAGTACCCAAGAGAGGATAACTTCATGTATATTATATTTTATAGACATATTCATTTTTGATACAAACCTCTGATCAATGACCCACTTACTGTCCATGGCCCTATGATGATCTCCAGTAGATTCGCTGTAGTCTAGTTGTTCTATATTTGCTGGGTTTGTACATCTATTTCCATCGAATGTGATATACCAGTGATTGCAGTAGTTAGCAGCTTGATAATGACCTCTGGCATTGTTGTGCTGAATGATTCTTATACCAGTGTCATGGCGAAGCTTTGGATATGTGGCGAACTAGTGAGAAAAATCATTCGTAAACTCAAACAGCGTAGATGCATATTAGAGAAAAGTGCTGTCCATGGCTTTGTGTAAATCATGGTTCAATGTGAACCGCTTGTGCTAAGTTTCTTGGGCTTGCACATTTTATTACCAACAAATATTAGTTTCCTATGACGTCGGAAGCCAGGAAAGTCAACTTGAGGATTTGTCACCAGATTTCCTACCATGTCTTAACAAGCTTTGTTCGGTGGGTGGGGGGGGGGGGGAACAAAGCTTGCCAACTCTTGTACTGCTCGGCGTCGAACAGCTTATATTAAACATTGTCTTCTCTTGCAATAACTTATCACACTAATCAATTTGTATAGGAAATCGGAGTTGTTTTCCCGAAAAGAGAACTCCGTTTTCTTATACAAATAGATTAGTGTGATCAGGGAGGGTGTAATAAAGAAGTTATCTATCCGATTGCAAGAGAAGACAATATTTAATATAAGCTGCTCGACATCGAACAGTGCAAGAGTTGACAAGCTTTGTTCCCCCCCCCACCCACCGAACAAAGCTTGTTAAGACAGGCTATAGATTTCCATGAGTCTGAGGTGTGATAATGCGGTTTATGAGATGACTTAAGCTGGAAGTAAGTTCGGATCCTCAGCTGGTATATGTCTTGATTTCACGCTCTACAATTCTGATAATGCAAGCTGGAAGAACATTAACCTGCAGGGCCTTTAAACCCTCCATTCATCATTATATACAAACAAAAATCTCAGACATAACCTGAAGATGGTTCACACATTTCATGAGGGTTACATTGTCCGTAAGGTTAGGTCCAAAGCATACCAAAGACGCTTCATTAAGAACCATAACCATAACTCACCCAGTTGATCCCTGTGTCTCTTCCATCTCTTTCGTTAGGGCTCCAGTAATGTCTCAGATTTAGAAACTGCATAGCCAGATCACACTGATCTCTCTCATCGGCTACAAGTATCGTAAAACCTTGAAAGGCTACCCAAAGACCAATACATGTTATAGTCAGGCAGTTACTTGTGATGTATATATGTCAGATTTGCATGGTAAAAAAATTCAATGCTCAACTTGGCATGAATTATTGATGCTGGAAAAAGTGCCTCCCATAAGGAAGGTAACTCCCATTCTCTGCATTATGAGGAGCTGCAATACAAGGAAAAGGCACTTCTGGGAGACTGTGACTGAGACTGCAATTTACATAAAAAGCGATTATTTGTTTCCCAAACAATTTGCAAACCATAAAAACACAGTAGTGTTTTGTACCCACCTAGACACATAGGAGAAGATAAGGCTTCAGAGTGACAGCTACTAACACATAACTGATCATTAGGGCATGTGTACCCACCACAGTTATTATTCTACAAACACAATCAAGTTGGTATAAATTACCACCGTATTTTATTTTAGCTATACAAAAGCTTAGAACGGGCAGCAGTTTCTTGTATCAAATTGACCCCAAGTTGTAACCTTCGATGAAACAAAAACGAGTCAAAAACCATGAACAGAAACCTATGCCTTGTTCCGAGGATAAATCGCAACTTTTGCCAAAAATCAATATAATTATTATTATTAATGAAGATATTGATTTTGGCTAAGCCATTAGAAAATTTTGTTTAAGATCTAGGTAAATAAAGAATCAATTGTATTCATTGATCTGATCCTTTTACTTTGCAATCCCCATGACATAATAGCTACAACAATTAACAAGTCTTACAGCATTCTTCTTGATCATCTCATACAGGTAACCATTTTCTCCAGTACATGTGTCCACACCACTTCCAGTGACATCATTCATTGTCAGACAAGTACCATCTATAAAAATATGTAAGTTCTACAGAATACGATGTGAGCTGTCACAAATCAATCACCACAATAGTAAATCAAACGATTGAATGCATATCATTAGACTCATTTGATGTTTTGAGGAAAAACAAATGCAGATGAAATGGTGCTCTGCTTTTATTAGCCATCAGGGGAACACAGATCTAAGAGTTTGAGATCAGCATAGTGTAGTTTAAGTGCTCCAACATTGCCATGTTAATGGTAAATGTGTATGATGATGAAGTGCTACTACCATCAACCCAGGCAAAGCTAGAGTGCTTAAACTAAATTAAGATCAGTTATTATGTTCCATGCAAGGTTGATGGATATTTTCTTAACTCTAACGACAATTCTTGGTGGCTGACATTATGTGCTGTAAAACTAATTGGATAATTCTTAATGGGCAATGATGTCGATCAAATGCATATAAAACACATTGATCTCAACAATAGATATTGGAACTTCGATGTTCTTGAAACCAATGAACTAAAGTTTAGTTCATTGTTGAAACAATACCCTTATAGGAAAGTGAAATCCTATGATCAATAATACATTGTACAAGAACATGAGCACATCATTAAGAATGTCGATGACCTCCCAGCTCAATATGTTGGATGATACAATTTATTGATTTGGATCTGTTTATCAACCGATATTCTGTGCCAGGTGTGGAAAGATTGTTCACTCGCTGTGTGAGAAAGGGTAAATCAAGTTTGATCCAATTTGCTCGCATTCCAGTTCTCCCATTCTACAGGTGAGCAACAAGCTGTTTCAAGATGAAAAACTCCAAATATGGGCAAAATGGATCATACTTGATCTTGATCAGATATGTCTCAACCACAAAATCTATAGCCTTGTCACGCGGCTACTTTATTTTTTTAAAAAAGAAGTCGAGTGGCAAGGGTACAAAATCCATTCTTTGCTATTTCACATTTGCGTTTCACTAGCAGAATTAGATGAAAGAAGTACTGTAATAAAAATTTACCCTGCTGGTCTCTGTAAGCAGATGTGCATTCTGAGGGGAACTTACTCCTACATTTATCCAGACATTCTATATCTGTCCTCGTATACTGTGAGTCAGTAATGAGAGAATTACTGTCCAATACACATGAAGCTTCACTGCTGGCCTTCAGTCCGCAGGAGGGAAACTCTGTAAAATAATAGCGATACACTGTGGTGTAAGTTTTGATGGTACGTAGTTATGTTGGATACCTGATATATGTGATATACCTAACACCATTGACTTAATGGCCTATATATAAATTAGTGTTACAAACATATCATTTTCTTTAAATTGGAAAACTGATTGATTAGACAATTATAAAGATGAATTTCTCTCCGATGTGAAGAACTCTCACTACTTCCTATTAATTATTTATTTTGTGAGACCGAACTAAGATAATAAAAAGGACCTAGGTAAAACAAAATGTTTAACTGCTATAGCATTATCGTTAGGAGTTATATCTTTTTTCTCTAAAATGCCAAGCAAAATTTTTGCTTCAAGAATTTGTGCCCACCAACTTTGGCCCCTCATGCAATTCTGTGATCATCACAAGACAACAACAAGCGATGGAGACATACAGACAGAATTTACAGGCGATTGACGAGCTAGACAAATTAGAAACACTAGTGGTCGCAGTTTCCTATGTGTAAAGCTGTTTATAAGAATCATGCATGTGTGTTGTGTCTAGCATTAGCATTTGTTTGAGGCGCACTTGCTGCTTACAGACTGGGAACTTCGGAACTACTACAGGTTTAGGTAGAGCATTGAATTTCCTCTCAGAAAAATATAAGTAAAAGACCCATCATCGTTTTGTTTTATCACATTTCAGCTATAATTTGGATTATGTAAACTGTTTATATTGTTTGGTAACCCAATGGAGATAAATAAACATTGTACACTCTAATGCTACCATAGGACTTCTGCATTACCTGACTTTGGGCCCCAAGACAGGAAATACCCTAGTCCTATAAATGCTACGCTAGTTAATAAAACCAAGATTCAATGACTTTATATGCAGAGAAATTGAATATAATCATACCTAAGACACTTGAAGTCCGTGAGAGCTCAGCGCTGATGAGTATAACACACCATATCCACAGCAGGGAGGTGGCAGAGCACATCCTGATGGCTACCAGGTGCTATGAAATTATATCTCGATTTGCACAGCTTCAAACCCTTTCTGAGATATAAGCCAACAAGCAAGCAAAGGGTTACATATAGGCGAACCTTAATCAAACATATTGATGACATACTATAAATAATCAATAATTTATTTGTGTGACCTTTTTAAAAGAATTACATTGAAAACAATGATAAATGGCTGTTTTGACTGATCGCTAATAAACAGACTAAGAATCTATAAATAGCATTGTGTTTTTAAATTATATTATGTCAATGGCACATCTCAGACTAAAGATCAATTGGTTTCATGTCTCTTCATTGGCAGCCAACATATAACTCAGTAAAACACTTATTCGCCATAGTTGTTGTATTGAAATGGTCCCTGATTGTAACATTCAATTACAGGGTATCACACTACAATAGAACTTGATTATTTAAAACTTGATTATATTGTCTTGATGTTAGTATTCAAAATTCATGAAATTAATGTCAAAATGTAGCACAGTATCACCAGTCATCAGCAGCGTTTTTCTTTGCGAAAAAATCTTCCTCTTCTTTATCAGAAGTTGTCTGCTCGTCATTATCTGCTTTAAAATAAGAATTACGAGTTCTTATATGGAGAAGAGTTTACGTTATTGACGGTGATAATAATTTGACAGTAAAAGCACTTGTGCTGCATAAGTAAAATGCAGAATGAAATGAACGTGGCTTATATGTAATGTCACTCATAAATTGCAACTAGTATAATCGTTATATCAGTGAGATGAGACTTTCAACCTATCAAATCAACTATGGTATCTAGATCAATATTTTTTCTACTGTTATTACCTTCTGACCCTTTGTCGCCCGCCTCAGCTTCAGCTTCAGTGCTCTCGCTCTTCTCAGTAGTTTCTGTGATGTCTTTCTGGTCAGTAGTTTCTGCGCTTTCATTCTTCTCCGTAGTTCCTTTGTTTTCGTTCTTCTCAGCGGTTTCTGTGTTTTCATCTTTCACAGTAGTTTCTGCTTCACTCTTGAGCTCATCTTCACATTCAGCAGTATCATTCTTCTCTTCTGATGGGGGTTCTGCTTCATGCTCAGTGTCTTCTGCCGGCTTGTCAGTAGAATTACCCGCAGGTCCCTCGCTGTCAACTACAAAGAGTGTGTGACAAAAAAATAAGTTAAGGTATAGCTACTTAGAATTATGGAGAATAAAAGGACCTCGGAGGAACAGTAATGGCACTCATTTGTCATATTTGGCACAAATATTGTCTGAGTTAACCCATTTTTGCGCAGTGAGATGTAGACTTGCATGTTTGGACTTTTTCTGTACCGTAAGTGCTTTACTTTCTGTTTTATTTTTGACTATAGCTCAATACCTGTATGTGATGGTCAATGGAGGCTCCCTTGTGTATAACCATTTACATGATAGAAATATCAATCCTATATAATATACCCTGTACACGACAATGATATTCTTGGATTTAGCTTAGAACTTCGAAACATTTTCAATATTTTTAATTTCATCTTGAGCACCTACCAGCCTCCTCCCCACTTTTCTCCTCTTCCTTCTTTTCCTCCTCAGCAGTCTCCTCTTCTCCATCATTTGCTTTATCATCATCACCAGAAACTTTATCCATGAAGTCATTGTCCACCTTATCTCCTACATCATCTTTAGGAATTGTCTCCTCTTCGGTTGTATCTGGAGTTTTATCTTTCTCCGTAACCTCTCCTCCTTCATCATTTGCGTCAGCAGCCTCGTTTCCTTCTGATTTCTCCTGATCCATAGAAAACAATTTGCTTTGAAAGTTCCACAAGCATGTTTTATTTTACAATTTACAATGTAAGTCCGCTTAATTTAGACACCAGGGGACCCAAGAATATTGCTGTAATTATGAATTGTTCTTATTACATGTGTGCCAACTCGCGGGCATTGATGTGGTGCGTTTTTCAGGAAATCGACACACAACCTTGCCTTTCAAGATAATATAGATTTTAGCTGTCGTATTGTACTATGTAAGGAAAGAAACACTGATGACTCAGTGAACAGTAGAAACCACTAAATTGGTTATGTAGGGTTGGCTGTAGCTTTGTTTATCAGTGCTAAATCCAGATCATGATCACCCCCTGATCAATAAAAACGCATAATAATAATAATCAGACAACTTTGAATCACAGAGACTGAATATGGAGTCACTTCCTTCCTTGATCAGAGAAGACAACTTCGAATTACAGGTTCATTTTCAATTAAGGGCAAAGACATTCGACTGAGTGGGACCGCACTCAGTTGTCTGAATTACCAGGAATTTTGTTTCAACAGGATTCGAATAACAACCTTACACTGTATATTATTTGTGTTGTTATAGTTAGCACTCAGAAAAATATACAACACAACACATATAATTATCTGATGGGAACCCATAGAGTTAGGGATAACTCTATGTCGGAACCCTACAACTTTGTTTACGAAGACCGATCAGCTTTGTGGGCACCTCAATCAATCATTGATAAATAGATGACAACTTCAAACCACAAAGAATGGTCAGGGGGGCCTTTCAACAGCCAAAATCACTAACCGATTGCCCAACCAGTTAGTGTCTGATCCCAAATTGCTCACTCATTGATGAAACTAAATAAGCTCTGACCGAGCGATTTGGGAACAACTTCGTCTAATTGTCAGAGCGGTGTGAGAGCAATAATGTGCCCACAAAGTTAGCGCTCATTCTAATTGAAAGACGCTCGGGTTTTTTCCAGAGGTCAGCTTACCGGATTACCGATTAAGCATAAAATCTTTATACGCGATTATGAACCCAAGTTTCTTTGAGATAGAAGGAAGTGAATGACAGGTAAATCCATCCCACATCAAAAACTATGTCATTCAGCTCTTCCTTTCTTCAAAGATGGTCTCAAATATATCTTCTCACAATTGATCAAAGAATAATAGAAAGAGAGATTCTGCAAATAGAATTCTTCGACATTTTAATTTAACTCAGAATTCTACAGCTTCAACTCACCTCCTGTTCATCTTTATCTTCTGCATCATTAGCACTCGGCTCTTGGTTTTCCTCTGATTCCTCTTTAGTGTCAGATTTCTATCAATATTTGAAAGTTATCTTATAATTAAAACAGCTCAAACTTCTCACTCACTTATTGCTCTTTCGAACAGGTAAATTCATTCCAAAATCGCCCACTCAGAATGTGTATAGGTCCATAATGCAGTGAGCGAGTTTGGACGGAAGCCTCAACCAGGTCTAGCTCCCTACGCAAGGCGTAATCAGATAGCTATTTTGATAGTTTTTAATTGACAGTGATCACATATATGATGTAGGAAAGGGGCGTGAGTTTTGAATCATGACTGGCTTGTCTCACACCTTAACGGATACAATATTATTTTTTTTATAATTTTGTACTGAACAATGAACTCCCCTCCTAGAGGGAGGAGTTTATTGCATTACCTCATCAGATTCGTCCTTCTTGTTCTCTCCATCTTCAGTGTCTGCCTTTTTCTCTGTCTCCTGTTTGGTATACAATCAAGAATTTTTTATAAACCATCACAGCATGTTGTTCCTAAATAATTTAATATTTCTCAGTGTTTTACACCTGTGAACTCCGCAACGATGGTTTCAAGATCAATGTACTACATTTCGGCATGATCATAAGTATTCACAAGCAATTCTCTATCGTTACCAGATTATTGAGAACATGAATGAAAATGGCCTGAACACCCTTGAAATTCAAGGTAAAATCTGAACGGCGGTAATGCTGCAAACACTGCGAGCGGCAAGAACGACATAGAAATCTTATCATCTTTGTGTCTCACCTTAAACTAGTATTTATACAGACGCAATGCAGGAAAAACTTGTCATGCAGAGATGCCATGCATAGACCCAGCGGGAAACATGCAGGCAGCAACATAGGTTACTCTTCCAACCACCTTAAGCTTGTTAGCGGCGAGAGCTAGATGAAAATAGTTGCATTATAGACACTTCGTTTCAGGACAGTGAACTCATTTTATATTTGGTTAGCCGATGAGCAGGCTCAACAATGAAATATAACAAGGAAAATTAGTGAATCATAATAAGAAAAAATATAGCAAAAACTTGACTGTTGAAAGATGAACCACCACGCCATGTGCTGTGACTGACACATTGTCATAGAAATAGAAAAGGGGGATTGTTTGTTATAGAGGTCATTGAACATCGTTAATTCTCATTTAAACAAAAAAATACAGAGATATAGCTTAGCGGGGAGGATATAAGACCCGGGCATCCTAAATAAGCGTGTTTAACTATTGGAGTTGTTCTCATAAAAGCCAAAAATTAAAAGAGGAGACAACTGCTTATAAGTCAGGAATGTAGAAAGAATCAGTCAAAATGATTATTATGCAGTATATTCTCAAGTAAACCATCAGTTGGGTACTTTGACAAGCAAAATAAATAGAACGCATGCAGATATGTATGAGTGCAGACATTGTAGGGTTTGGCACATACTGCTAGACGTTTACTAGTGATTGCCAAGAGCAAGGAGAGATCATAGTTATAAAGCAAAAGGGAGAACTGAAAGTTGGTTGTCATTATGCAATGTAGACCCAGCAGGTTGGTGGAACAATTACATGAGCCAACCTCAGGTATTTTCTTCAGAATTTAGTTAAGCATCAAAGCATGGGTAGAGCATAAACATGCAAAACATTATGGATGTTTTATGAGGCGAACTAATTACAATAAATTATCTGTAGAAATAATAGTGACTGTTAGTTACTCACACTTCATTCTCATGCATGTCACAACTCCTGCAAATAAAAATGCTTTTGTTAAACAAATTCTACAAACATCGCCAGCCATGCAAAATAATGAAATAAGTCAGTTATGGGGTGATAACTAACTGAAAAGAAACACAGGAATCGTGTGCTCTTAGAGCCCAGGAGGATTGTGCCTGGGTAGGCGATACTGGATATAAAGTGTAAGGTAGGTGGCGTCTCTTAGAACAAAAAAAATCGCGAAAAGGGAGAGCTTACCCGTCTCTCATTTTGAGTAAAAAAATCAAGTAGACTCTGAGGACATTTCCAAGTCATCCTAAGGGCAACATTACAATGTCACATCTAATTTATACAAGTAAATACTGAATAAGATGAAGAAGATAATTTTGAAGATATTTCCAGAGTGTAGACATTTCGGTATGGGACTCCCAACTTGACTGATAGTTGTTTTTGATGCCTTTCGTCTTACCTTTTGAGCGAATGTGTTGCTCCTAAGGGTGCAACTGATGCATGCTACTTAGAATTCTGTTATCAAGGCAGACTCACTCAAGGGACACTATACATCAATCCCAACAGTGTGATGGAAAGGGCTATACTACTTTGTTATCAGAAGATGGAAGGGATGCTCTTTTCTATCATTTTTTCCTATCAGACTTTTGAGGCGTCAAAAGCTAAACTGAAACACACTGTTTGAGAGTTACCCTGTCAGTACTCACATTAGAAGGAGTGATGATGGGTTGAGATTTTGGAGCAGCCTGTTTGAAGAAAACCTCCACACCATTCTCCTCTAATGCCTCAGCAAATTTCTCATAATCCTGTTAGCAAAATAATTACAGAAAGTGTGTGTGATAATAGCCAAGCAGTCATAGCAGGGAGGGTGTCCTAGTAATGCTGATTGCCAACCAATCAGACATAGGCTAAGTGTGAGAAGAGAGTAAGAGTGATATTGGTACAACACTTTCAAACTTATTCCCTTCTATAATACCAAGCCTTAGCTAGATTGATGACATCCATATCATAGAGGACAACTCCCATCAAAGCTCGATTAAGCAAGGACATCAGCTGTCTGGGCAGGGAGGGGTTGGGGATACTAAGAAACAGATACAATGACCAAATATAAATACTGTCAGCGGATTGCTTTGCTAGTGACCTCAAGTACACATACTTTGTAAAGTACAACCTAAAGACCCATACCTTGGTTCACTAGTCTAAAGTATAAGTGGGGTGGCTCATGGTGATTAAAGGCAGTGCATTGGTGAATATCTAGCGTTTCGTTATGTCCATGTGGCTGTTGTAAATCAACAGAGCTCTATGCGGTGCGGTTTACATATCATACTTACACCTAGATACTCCTCATCATAGAACACCTGAGGGGGTAGAGGTACACTCTGTCCTGACTTAGCCTGTGCATGCTCTCTCATATAATTCTTCTCTTCCTCACACTCCGGAGCGCTGATATCCACTACTGTATACTCTATATTACGGACATCTAACGAATCCAGTATGTCCTGCTGATGCTTCCTTAGCTGTGTGATTAAGAATTGATTGATGAGGTTTGAGTATATAAAAATAATTGGCTACCGTTTGCCTTAGTCGATACTATATTTGTGTAGGCCTATTTAAGACTTGAACTTGACATAACAGGTCAAACACAGAATTGTACTCTGTTGACGTCTGGGGAGCCTGTCTTGACAAGCTTGTCATTTTGTGTCTTGGGTGCTCACCATCAGCCATAATATTAGAACATGTTGCCACTATGTATGCTGATATATGATATATCACTATAAATATGTAGTGAGAAGTGCGTTTGATCGTTGCTTAGAAAGTTCTGTTGAATCCTACTGGCTGAACTGCCGATGCCAGAACAAAACAGGAAGGACCGACTGCTCAGGGCGGGCTCAAGTGATAACAACCTTTACAAGCAAGGAGTACAGCAAACTAATAATTACCATATGATACCATTTATGTGTAGTATCAAGGAGTAACCAAGAAGTTTACTCTTTAGAGTAACTGTTCCTCCTTGGTAGTGTATATTGTATATTAAGAAAGTTGTTGATCAAACACCAAGCTACAGCCAAGGAGTAATTACTCCTTGCTACAACAGTTGAACAGCTAATAGTATAGTACAATGAGACAAAGATTTGGTGTAGTTTGTTAGTACACACCATGGCTTGGCTCATAGTCTTTTACTTAGTTGGTGGTTCTACTATCCAAAAAGCAAAATAGATAGAAGAACCCTAATATGCATAACTGAAATAGATAGCATCAAATGGTATGGATGGTGTTGAGTGTTTGCAATGAGCTAGGCCCAGAAGTAGGACTTGTTCAACAACCGCATTATAAAAGGAAGGACGGAGTGAAGGTACTCTTTGGTCAGCTACTACACTTGACTGAGGTCTTAGTCGACTTCTAGCACTTACTTGGTTGGTTTAACAAATAATTGCCAGCAGTAGAAAGAGTCGCTAGTGAAGTTTTATTCAACATTATTATTATTATTATTAAGTGAAAAATTCATGTATGTAGGTGTACATTGTTAAGCCAATACTCACTGTATTGTTGGCAGATATGGAGGTGATGAAGACTTTGACTCCCATTGCTATACAGTGGTCTAGTGTAGGTGATGCAGAGTACAGTACAGTGATCGTCTAGGGCAACTTTGTGATATGAAGTGAACTAACTAACAGAGATTAGTAAATTTGCAAAATTAGATGAGGCTAGGAGAATGCTTTTATTTACTTCCCCATTGTTGTATTGCAAGGTTTTATATTACCGTCTTGTTAATGTTCTGATCCTTATGGACTGGTGAGTTGTCTTCTTTATTTGTATAAGTCGACAACTCCGGCTCTGCAAAGAATGAAAATGATAATCAGTTCTAACAGGGAGGGACGTTCTAACATGTTTAGCAAGTTTGCCACTTGCTTGATAACAAAAATGATGCGCAGACCGCAGATGAAGGCCTCGTGTCTGCTGATGGCTGAAGAGTTTGGAGAAAAATTCACCAGCGATTCACCCGTGACAGAGATATTGGAGTATTTGAAGACCTTCCTACTGAACATCGACGACAGTTGTGTACCATCTAAAACAACATCCACCAAATTCCATCAACCATGGGTAAATCATAAGGTTAAGAGACTTGGTCGGAAGAAAAGGAGATGGCATAGACGATACAAGTTGACTCATTGCCAACGGGCCAAAGAAACATATGCCATCCTGAGGAGGGAAAGCCGCGTCGCATGTAACCAGGCCTATAATACCTACCTCAATGTACTCTCCACCAATACAGGAGGCCAGAAGAAATTCTGGTCGTATATTAAGAGCAAGAAAAAGGAAGACTCTGGAGTTGCTCCTCTGACAGATAGCCAAGGAGTTAACATCTCTGACAGCAGAGGAAAGGCAGAGGTTCTCAACAGACAATTCACATCTGTCTTTGGTGCTCGTGATTCCCTCCCTTTCCCTGACATTACTTGGAAGCATCCCTTGATGTCTCACATAGAGTTCTTTAGTGAAGGTATCTGCAAGCTCCTCCAGAACCTGGACGAGCACAAGTCTAAAGGACTGGACAAAATCAGTGCAAAGCTGCCTAAAACCCTCGCTACAGAACTGTCACCAACTCTAGTCACCCTATTCCGAGCAACTCTTAAGCAAGGTGAGCTTCCCCAGGACTGGACTCGTGCAAAAGTGACACTCATTTCCAAGGAGGGAAAGAAATGCCTGGCCGAAAACTATCGACCGGTATCTCTCACATCAATACTATGTAAAACTGCCGAGCACATATTAACAAGTGCTATCCACCGCCATCTTGACAAACACCAAGCTCTAAACGATGCTCAGCATGGTTTTCGCAAAAACCGATTTTGTGAAAGCCAACTGATCCTGACTACAAATGACCTCCATTACTTACTAGAGGGAAATGGACAGTCTGACGTCATTCTCCTTGACTTTTTCAAGGCCTTTGACAAGGTCCCCCACTCACTTCATCTTTACAAGCTGAAATTCTTCGGGATAGATGAACATACCCTCCTGTGGATTGAAGCCTTTCTATCTAATAGAACACAAGATGTAGTGGTCGAAGGAAAGTCATCCCAAACATCGAATGGCACCTCGGGGGTACCACAAGGCAGTGTCCTCGGTCCCCTACTACTTCTCCTCTACATAAATGATTTGCCAGACTATACAACAGAAAAGTCAACTGTTCGTCTTTTTGCTGATGACGCTGTGGTCTATCGAAAGATACAGTCCAAACAAGATACTGAGAATCTACAAACTGATCTCAACTCTCTGCTTCGCTGGGAGAAGGACTGGGGAATGGCATTCCATCCAAATAAGTGTAACATCTTACGAGTCACAAGGAAGAAAAAAACAGTACTGAAGACCTACTCAATCAGAGAACATGACCTAATAGCTGTTGACTCTGCAAAGTACCTCGGTGTCATCATCAGCAAAGACCTATCATGGAGACCTCACATAAAGACAACATCAGGAAAAGCCAACCATTCACTGTCGTTCCTACAGCGGAATGTATCCAGCTGTCCAAGATCACTTAAGGAACTCAGCTATAAGACGCTTGTACGCCCCCAGCTTGAATACTGCAGCTCCATCTGGGACCCACACCATCAAAACCAGATCCAGCAGCTTGAAGCAGTGTAAAACAGAGCCGCTCGCTTCGTGAGCAATGACTACTCAAGATTCAGCAGTGTTTCAGCAATAAAAAATCAACTTGGCTGGGAAAGTATGCAGGCACGCCGCAAGATCAACAGAGTGATTCTGCTCTACAAGATGATCAACAATCTCATTGATGTACGGATAGCTCTTCGTCAATCAGCTGTTCACCCTGGGAAGTACACTCAGCTCCATTGTAGAACAGTGGCTTTCCAGAATTCGTACATCCCTGACACTATCATCATGTGGAACTCCTTGCCACCAAGTGTGACGTCTGTGGTCACAGTGGACGCCTTCAGAGCTGCTGCAGCTGGCGTCCTGACCAAAACCTACTAATCTCTATACTCCTCTCTTTTGTTCCAGCACAAGCACCCTGCACCTGTATTATTGTTACGATGTATTCACAGAAACGCGCAAGAAGCACAGATGAGTATAGATGAGACCAAAGACGTCTTCCGCTCACAGATCTACGTAAGAAACGTAAGTGGACACATAGCACGATTAAACTACCATATTTTAAATCACTTCCATTTAGTATATTATCAAACAACAAAGCATAAACATCCGATCGAACTTGTTTTACAGTACTCATAAAATGGACAAATAAATACAGCTAGAACATTTCGGAACATACATGATATTTTCCAATTTCTATGGGAGAGCTAATCAAATTCAATGTAATCAACGAGTGCACTTTTCATGGGGTCATACCTGACAAGTCTCTCTACTTGGTAGGGAAGGCTCCCAGTTTTCAGGGTTTTTTCCATCCCCTGCCTATTCCCTTTTTCAGCTTCCTTCACCCAGAGAGATTTTAAAGCTTTTTGCAAGGGAAACTATGTTTTCCTACTTCCACAGTACATTACCTATAACTATAACACATCACTGCTCGTATGTAGCTATTCATTATCTTTACCTAGCCTAACACTATTGTTAATGCTATCTTTCCTAGTTTGGATAAAGTGCAACAATACTGTTTGTAAAATCAGGTAAAATGACACATTTCATAATATGAATGCTCAAGTTTTGGTTTAGAGATCCGACAAACGTAGGCCGAATTGCACCCACACTGAGGGATGCCGAGCGGTAGTCTGGATCAGGAGTTCCTCAACGGAGACCTCCTGATTTCTGAAACTTATCAAGTATTCATGGGGTTAGCACCAAACCACCAAACCAACAACAAAAAGGGGTCATAGCTAAATTGTTCGTACAAAGCAACTCACAGCATTACAATATTCTTCTTCTGAATCAGTCCATCAAAGTAACTTTATCTTCTGCGGCTTGTAATTATGATACGCTGTTGTCAATCCTAGAGTTAACCAATAAACACCATGATGAAAAACAATATACAAACACAACAGACGGAAGAAAATAAGATAAGCTCACAGTTCCAATGACATAATCATCTTTGGTTCTGTTAGTTAAGCTGTTTGCTGTTTAGCTTTGTTATGCGTTTTTGTTTTCTTTTTCTATCTTTTATCTATTTTTATTTTATCCATGATTGTACATATCTGCAAGTTGCTGTCACATAGTTCAGCTCCTATCAACATTCATCTCCTTGTCACATAGCCAATGTTTTTTTGTTTTTTTGCGACCACATGACAGTGCTACTCAATGTCCACATGAATGTTTACTACCCATAGCCACATGTATCAGAATTTACTACAACACGACTGGAGAGTACCACAACGTAACCTAATTTCCCTAATCTGTGAATATAATAATATGTTTGCATGGATACTCAGGATATATAATAAATTGGAGGTTAAAACACTAATGTATATGAATAAACAACAAATTTTTATTTCCACCGTCAAGTTTCAACCTTGATCTTTTATTTCAAATGCCATCAAAATAATGTTTCATCAGGAGAATTTCAGGGGATTTGTAGATTTCAGATTGGTCCTCTAGTCCAGGTCATCTATACTTTACCTACATCAATTCTGAGATAAGATAATTTGATACAGTGATGCGTGGACATCAAACAAATCGAATAACCATGGCTTGACAAAAGCTGTCAAAACAGGCTAAATGTAAGGAGAACAGTTTCATATTATTGGAAATTCTTATCCAGACTCATGAGTCACAGCCATATAATCAGATACAGTATGTATAAACAAATAGATTAAATACTCTTTGTATATGGACAGTCCAGACATTGATTATGATAGTTCGGGATACATATGTCATTTTGAAAAGGGGAAAACTGCTAATGTGACATAACTTCCTCCTATCATTCAGCCTCTGCTATTGAGAAGTTTCGTTCCAGTTCTACACATAACTTATTTACAATAGTGCATTGGCCTGCTCCCACTTATTGGCTTATGTGATCTCAGAATAGAGAAGTCGTTATGGATCCTACTAGAAAAATAAGATCGGCTGCTGTGGATTCAGCTAAAACTGTAAGTAGCCTAGGTGTTTACTGGAACAAGTTTGTGCCCTCTGTGGTGGTGGAGGGATATTGCAGAAGTCGGGTATCGAGGCGCTGCAATACCTGATATTGCAGTATCCCTCCGCCACCACGGAGGTCGATGGGAATAAATTTGCTCTAGGTGTGGTTTACCCTTTATATTTATGCAAAGGTGTTCAACTGGATTTGTATGTTTTTTTGCAAATTTTTAGCATGGTCCAGCCGATGCTTACCACTCTGGCTGTATCAATGCCATTTGTGTGTGTAATCAATGTATTTTTCATTGCTATTATCTTTTATACCTTGCTGATAAAAAAATTATAAATGCAACTACAATCGTACCTACTGGTCATTTGTAACTAAATTTACAGGTGAAGGTACTTGGGGCTGCAGCTCGCAACGTTCTCAATCCTGGTGGTAACAATTATCAGAATGAGAGAGTTGAGAATGTCAACCACTTCATTAGCGAGTTTCTCCAAACCGCTAATCATGTATACATCCCTCGTCCCGCTTATGATCACCATTTTCTGATAAAGAGTGCTAAATACTATGACTCCAAGGTAAATATAAATCCTGTGACAAAAATGTCTTGGATATTTTATTGAAATAAGACAGATATGTCGATTAGATTAGACCTTCATGTATTTATTTGTCATCATTTTACTTCTCCTTTCCCTTCAACTTTTGCCGTACTGTCTTTGGCACTAGCACTATATGTAAAACTGCTTGTATGTTACTGACCCTAGAGACAGTTGACACCCTGCAGACATACGCAGGGTCATATTTGATACTACAAATGCTTAGGCATCTGGAGCTGTTTCCCGCAGTCTCTAAAACAGTTTCTAAGTTTTGACTGTTGACCAAGACCAAGACTTTTTACCTATTTCTGCTAAGCAGATGCTACAAACTACATCAGTAAGTTTGGTTTACTCATTTAGGTACTGAAGGTGAAGCTCATACACTACAGGCAAATTCTGATAGATCCACAAGACCCAGAAAATGGTGAGGAGGGCGTGCAGAAAACAGGAAACCAGGATGGGAAGTTTAGTGGAGTTGTAGCAGAAGACATTTTAGATGTCAATTTGAGTGACCCCAATAAGCCAAAGGTAAGAGTCCTGACAAGGTTGAATGTGTCCAAATACACTAGTAGCTATACTAGGACTAAACTTCTATCAAATGTAGAGCCAAAGTGAATATCTGGTGTGTGTAGAAAAGAAAATGAATTGTCTATAGTTGCAGTAAAATTTAGCTTTTATTGAATTCAATGTTTATTGAAGGTTTTGTATGACACTGCTGGTTACTTTGATGATTTGAGATATGGTAACTGGCATGTTGTCATTGACCCAGACTACCCTGAGACAGAGGAAAAAAGGGATGAGGCTGTTGATCGGGCAGAGGCTAGACTGGGAGAAAAGAAGTACAAAATCTTCTCGAACAACTGCGAGACTTTTGTCACTGAAGTACTAAAACCTGGCCAGGGATGTAGTCAACAGGCTGTGAGAGCAGCAAAAGCCATCGTCAAGTCTTCAGCAGTGGCGAGTATGGCATTCTCACCATTTTCACTGTAAACACCACCACAATGCAGCATTAGAAGTTTGAGGATTGCCAGAACAGGGCATTATAAGCAACATAGTGTGACAGTTGTTCGATTAAGATTAAAAAATCGAACAGAAACTGTCCAACATGACATGAGTCACCATCTTTGCTCATTCACAGTGAAAGTTAAAACATAGTTTTATGGCAACAGAAATTGCCAATAAAGTGACAAGAACTGCTACTAAACATTTTTGTTAATAATTTTGATCTGAAATATCCTTCTATAACTGAAATATATCAAGTATGAAATGACATTGACTCATCTATTTGATGATTTGCAAGGGGATTTTTTTAATGTGCTCAAAAACTCTCTATTTATGAGGAAATAAAAGGGAAGGTAATGTATTGGCAGGTAATAAATTGGCAGGATATCCAAATAATAAATATAGTCTCAAACGCGTTCAAATGCCGAGTCACACACTTGCTATTTTCTGTAAACCCCCTGCCTGAAAGATACAGCAACTTTGGATAACCAGTATGATGAAACCAACACCCACCATCCTTACATCATCATACATGCAGAGACCGTTAACCACAGATATGGTCATGGGCTGGACAATTATCTTTACGCTCACAAATAATAGTATTTCCAAAAGAAATGTGACCGTTGTTGATCAAGAGCTGTATATTATATCATTAAATTACGCGTAGATTGGTGATGGTAGGAAGATATATCTGGTCATATGTTTTTATTCAAAGGCGTCATGTTATGCAAAGAGAAAAATATTTAATAAATTGTACTACGCAACTCTCGTAAAAATAACATCTTGAAATAAAGAATCAAAATTTGCAGCATATAATGACGGAAACTATGAAAATAGGTGAGATAATATTATGCTCACTGATTGATATGACTTAAATATATTTATTAGAGTAGAGAGAGAGGGAGAAAAGTGTAAAGGCACCACACATTGCATAGGTTCATCAAAATAAATAGGGATAAAATTTCCAAAAATAATAAAAACATATAACTTGAATCAGCTTTGAGTACCAAGTTTACTACTGGAGGCTGCAGCAAGACTAGAATCAAACTCATGAGCAGAAGTTATCTCTCCTACTGGCGGCCATGTTGGATCCTGCTGAATCTGCATGGTTATCTGTTTGTATTTATTGTTAGGTTTTCTCTTACCACGTACAAATCGACTAAATCGCTGGAAGGCATCACTCTCAACAATGAATGTCTACAAAATCAAGAGATGGTCAACTTCATATGAGTTCCCTCCAAAGTCACTATTGAGTTAGGAACTGACTATCCTAATTGAGCAAATGTCAGCTAAAGATAAGTTTGGCTAATCTGGAGGTAAACTAATGTTAGCTAGCACTTAATTTTGGCAAGCTCAAGTGAGTCTATGTAAGGCAAGGTGTACCCTTGGTATAAAGTAAAGATGTCAAGGAAGTGTACGCTAGTTTTAAAGCGTGTGCGGAATGGCATGCCTATGAGATATCATGGTAGATACTTAAATGACGGAACCTGGTATATGAAATTAAATGTGAGCAGTGCAGTGAGCAAAGGTGACAAATCAGCGGCTCAATAATTTGATAATAAGTGTTCAACATCTACACATTGTACAGTGCTTGTTCTACTCACCTCCAAGATCATACTGACAAGGAAGTGAATAATGACTGCAGAGAATAAGACTATTTTAAATCCATAGTGTTCTATTCCGATATGTTTCATCTACAGAAGAATATATGTGTTATAGGGATTTTAAACAGAGATTAATTTCTTACATTTAGCCTGGATATCTTTCACACCCGAATATGAAGGCTTGTTTGGATAAGGGAGCATTACAAGTTATACTATAATGGCATCATCAGATGGTTTGAACATCATGTCAGCGAAATCAACAAAAGTAGTTTGTACATTTCCGCCTTCCACGACAGATCAATCAACGATGACCATTGATATGAATTTAATGATCAGTGGTAAAATACATAAGATGGCGAAATGTAGAGATATGACATCAGTATATAACTTTGTGTCAGTATCTCAGTATGACTATTGGAAAGACAGTTGACATGGTTGAAAGAAACCCAGGGTGGGACCAGGGTCCGCAGCCCGAAGTCCCGAACATTATGATTATGTCATAATGGGCAACCCACCACTCGCAACAAGTTCGTATATGGAAAAATGCCCCCAAGGTCTATCCGGAAACGAAGGGGAGGATGAGAGACCTACTGGTACTCGGTTAACTGTTATAACGAACTCGGAAATGCCATGGACTTGCGTATGCCAGAGGGGTTTCAAAACTGAGCGTGGTATGAAAATACACAGAACTAAGAAGGGATGCGAAGTGGTGTTAGAGAACCGCAGTGTAGATAACTCTGCACCTAAGACGGATGGTACACTGCCCCAGGTTGAAAACCACAGTGGGCAGACAACCAATTCTCAAACACCCACCGAGCATCATGGGAGCGGTTGTGAAAGGCAGGAGGTTGAGTGGCCAAAGATGAGCAGTGTCAAGACTTGGCGTGAGCTTGACGAATATGCAGTTGTTGCTCTCAACTCTGCATTGACTGGAAGCGGTGAGAAAAAGGCCAAACAACTGCCTGCTATCCTCTTTTCAATTTGTGAGGAGAAGTTTGGCTTAGTTGCGAAACGAGGTGGAACTCAGTGCACCAAAATACCAAATAGACGCCAATATGAGAAAGGCAAACTGAGAACTCAGCAACGCGCGCTGAGAGAGAGAATGAGAAATTGCGCTGAATCAGAAAGGCATGGGCTTTCTGTATTGCTTAATGATGTCAAGGAACGAATAAGAAGGCTAGCCAGAGCTGAGGCCTTGAGGAAGAAGAGGAAGTTGAAGCGAAAGAACTTGAACAATTTCATGAAAAATCCATACGGATTTGCCAAGAAGTTGTTTGAGCAGAGTAAGAGCGGCGAGCTCAAGGCTAGTCAGGCAGAAGTTGAGGTACACTTGGCAAAAGTGTACGGTAACAAGAGCGAGGTGAACACTGATATTGCTGGGCTTAAACGTCCAACATCTCCAGGTTTCAGTTTTGAGATGGGTGATATCAAGCTTGGAGAAGTTGCACATGTAGTTACCAAGGCACGTGCCAAAAGTGCTCCAGGAATTAATGGCATCAGTTATAAGCTATACAAGAAATGTCCAGGCATACTGGAGATCTTGACAAAAGTGCTCAACCAAATCTGGAAGTCTGGCAAGATCCCAGATGAGTGGTGTTGTGCGAATGGTGTGTATATACCGAAAGAGGATAATGCGGAGGACCTAGGGCAGTTTAGACCAATATCACTGCTAAATGTAGAAGGCAAGATATTCTTCAGCGTTCTGGCAAAACGCCTCACAGATTATCTTATGAACAATGGATTCATTGATCCATCAGTTCAGAAGGCAGGCATCCCAGGATTCCCTGGATGTCTTGAGCATGTGAGCATGATTTGGTCAGCAATAAAGTCTGCTAAACAAGCAAAATCGAACCTTGAGGTAATCTGGTTGGATTTGGCGAATGCCTATGGTTCTGTACCGCACAGCATAATTGACCTCGCACTATCACACTTCTGGGTGCCCGACAGGCTAAGGGTTATGGTTGAGCGCTACTATAAAAAGTTCAAAATGCGATTCACTACTAAGAACTTTACCACGAGCTGGCAAGAGCTGGCAGTAGGCATCCCTATGGGATGTGCTATATCACCTTTGCTATTCGTTATGGTGATGGAGATAGTTATACGGAATTCACAAGGCAGTGTGAATGGGATCCAGGTTGCGAATAACCAGATACTACCGCCGATGAGGGCCTTTATGGACGATATTACAATAATATCACCAGATAAGGCCCAGGTTGTAGCTTCAATCAATAGACTGCATGAGTTGATAGAGAGATGTGCGATGCGATTCAAACCTAGCAAGAGCCGGTCCCTGTCTTTGTGTAAAGGCAAACCTGTACCAAATACCTACTTCATAGGAACAGAGCTTATTCCCACGCTTGCAGAGCAGCCTGTGAAGAGCTTAGGAAGATGGTATAGTTTACCGATCACAGACAGGTTTCGCGGAAACGAGGTGAAAAAGCAACTCATTACAGGGCTGGACGCGATTGAAAAATGTGGTCTGTCTGGCAAATACAAAGCCTGGATTCTCAACTTTGCACTCATGCCTCGAATTCTGTGGCCTCTGACAGTTTATGATATTCCGCTAACACCAGTTGAGAGAATGGAGCAAATGATTAACAAGCACATGCGTAAGTGGCTTGGAGTTCCAAGGAGCTTCAACACTAATGCACTGTATGCCAGTTCGTTTACTCTTTCACTACCTATGAAATCGCTTGTGGAAGAGTACAAAACATCAAAGGCGAGACTGGATATGATGTTGAACGAGTCACCAGACCAGGTGATAAGGGAATGTGCTCCAACACTTGACACTGGTAAAAAATGGTCTGTCACAGAGATTGTCAGAGATGCCAAATCTCGACTGGAGATAAGTGAGATTGTGGGTGCTGTGACAACTGCACGTCATGGCATCGGCTGGGAAGCAAACCGGTGGTTCTCAAAGGAAAGCCCAAAGGTTAGACGGGAGATGGTAGTTGATGAGGTGCGCAAGATGGAAGAGGAGCGCCGCCAGACACAAGCTGTAGGCCAAGCCCAACAAGGCAGGTGGACTTGTTGGGAGTCTGTTGAGCAGCGTCAGCTCAAATGGACAGAATTGTAGTCGATGGAGCCACTAAGGATCAGCTTTCTGGTTGGTGCAGCTTATGATCAACTACCGACCCCGGCAAACCTGGAACGCTGGAATTTGACCGAGAACTCGAAATGCGCCGAGTGCTCGGCTAAGGGCACACTTCGACATATACTGTCGAATTGCCAACAGAGCCTGGGAAGATACACGTATAGGCATAATCAAGTCCTGAAAGTGTTGTGTAAATGTGTCACGGAGAAGTGTGAATATGCTAATGCTGGTGGTGAAGCGCGTGAAAAGATTTTGCGCAAAAAGGGATTGATGAACAGCGGAGAATGGCAGGTGAGATGCGACCTCACAGAGCAGCTCAGCATGCCACAGCATATTGTGATCACGAACCAAAGACCAGACTTAATTGTTTGGTCTGACAAAGAAAAAGCACTAATACTGATGGAATTGACGGTGCCTTGGGAAGAAAATCTCTCATATGCGCATGAGAGAAAACTGACAAGATACGAAGATCTGGTCACACAATGCCAAGACAAAGGTTGGAATTGCGAATTATTCGCAGTGGAAGTTGGCTGCCGTGGATTCATGGCTAGATCAGCTACCAAATTTCTGACCAGAGTTGGGCTTTCAGGAAGAGCACTCAAACAAGCCACAAAAAGCATAGTACATGAGGCAGAAAGCGCATCTGCATGGATATGGCAACAGCACTGTGTGAAGACAAAAGCTAAGTAATCCTATTACTTGTAAGCTGGGGTTTAACACACTCACTTTGTTTTGTGGAGTTGGCCAGCATTTAATTCCTTTTGTTATAATCCTTGTAAGGATTAGAATGAGGGGATTAAGTGATGATAAGCAAATTGCTTGGGGTAGAAGGCTAAGCAAGATTATGCCTTTAATACTCAAATTAAAGTAGTTTAATCTCTGCAGAGTGAAAATCAAAGTGAGTCTGAGTTAGATCTAAGGTTTTATAAACATAGGATTAAAAGCTTTGCCCTCGCATAAAAGGCAGGCAGAGCGAGACAGGAAATCACAGTCAGCCCACTGGCTGTAGCGCAAACAAGTCATCTCTCTGACTTGTGTATGAGTTGTACTATGCTCAATGTGGTGAATTTGAGTAGTGAAAGAGTGGCACGAGGGGCGGGTGCCTTGACGATAGCGACTTTGCGCCGATGAGTTGATGGAAAGCAAACCTCCCTGCACTGGTTTGGCTTAGAGTATAAGCATGAGAGTGATGGGGCGAACATTGTTGCACTGAAACAATGAAGAGTTGGCAGCCTCCCTGGTTGCGCAACAGCGTAAACACACCAATTATGTCAAACCACCGAAACTTACAAAATGCACTGAGGGATCGATGAGATTGATTGAGATGCTCAGCAACACACAGGGGTGGCTTCATGCTGCTGGGGCCGGCCATGAGGAGGTTGTACTAGAGAAGGCCTCGAAACAGCGTTTGACTCATGGTTTCTAGCTGAAGACCTGTGTGTTGTGCAGTGGTACGCGCACCACTGTATGTTGTATCCTCATAAGATGGCGAAATGTAGAGATATGACATCAGTATATAACTTTGTGTCAGTATCTCACTGATATAAATGATCAATCAAATCAATCAAATCAATGCAGTGACTGGATCAAAAATCTGGTAGCTTCTACATTATACATTTATTGACATCTCAGTAACAAGAGTCAGCCAGGCTGCTTGACAAAAGTTTACAAGGGTCAGCTGTATCACATATCAGTGACAATAACCAAGCGATAAGACCTGACATACTGCTTGCCCAGTGTACTTACGGTAAGGAAGGATTCGATAAAGGCGGGAGGATACCAGAGTAACACTATAGATAATAGAGTCAGTACAATACAGGATATGAAGAACGGCTCTACAACATAACAAATATATCATGTATTATGTGATTAGGGGATATTGGTGGAACTCGGTCGAGGTAAGGGAGCAGGAAGGGAGCGGTAGTCGAGGCCAGCCTAGTACTTCTGATTCGCTGTGTGTCATATCTCGTATATATATATATATATATGTATGTATATATAACAGCAGTGTACATGCCTAAGGTTAGGTCTCTTTTTCATTGTGGCTGGAGCCAGATACTCTTGTGATTGAAAACATTTCTATTTTTCAAGTCGTGTTGGGCAAAAATCAAAGAGATAGATCATACAAAATCTGCTAACATTATAACCACAATTCAAAATTAAATAGCAAGGCAGGGCACTATCTTTGTTTGAAATAAACTGATGAGTCAAATCAGGAACAATGCCAAATATTTCAGAATACTTCTCAGCATTACTCAGATCCCAAACTGATCATACTATAACAACTTACTGTTTGTCCATATACGTTTTCTGTAAGGAGGTCCATTGCTATAGTTGACTGCCAGAGTAATATACTGAAAACTTGATATGACGAACACCACAGTACCCTCATATGTGTTTGAGTTGAAGTCTGCACCTTTCACTGGCTGGTTAGGAACAAACCTATAAAATACAGTGCAGTATATGTACACATAAGGATCAGACACAGCTAAGCTGCAATGCTGTAAATTCAACCTTTTTTCTTAGAGAGGGCGTGGGGTTTTAAATAGTATTGCCAACCTACCAGTATTGTTTATAGAGATATAGATAAGCTCCAACTTGTACTGCAGCCATGATGAGTATCTGAGCGAAGAGAGCGAACATAGTGGAGAATGATAGCAGTCCTCCCCGAGGTCTCTGTGGTACCAGCTTATGGTAGGCGTGTGTGTGTCCCATCAGGAACGCCACTGTCGTAGTGATCGCCAGGTCTATATAGAGAAACTGGGTGTCTCCTAAATTACTTCCAGACTAAAAACATAGATAGGTAAACAACAGCTTAGCTTAGCTTAGCTATGTGGACATAGTTAAGGTATATTCCGATATCGCAGAGGTTGTAAGGCTTGGGAACAAGCTAAAATCAATCCCCAACCAGCGAGCAGAGTGATTATGTAGAAGCTATGAATTTTCAAATGACAGAAGACAAAACTAGTGATGATGCCTACGTACCAGTTATACCCCTTTAGATAATCGACCATGTACCTGCAGCATGAAACAAGCTGCTAAAACAGCGATGCTTACAACGTTTACTTCTGCGTAAGTCTGACTATCCAAACAATGGACTCCCAGCAGGGAGAGGAGATTATTGATCTGTTGTAATACTCACCCAATACAAGATTAGTACAGAGACAAACTGGATCAGACTGTACAGGGCCATATACTTAAAGCATCCAAATGATGTCGTCAGTGCAGCTCTGCCCTCTCTGAAAAATAAATTGATATTTAATTGTGTAGGAAAACAGTTCTGCTAGGCCCTTCCCTATTTTGCTTGATACATTGCTTTTTCTCAAGTGACAAACAACAAAAATTAATCTTGGAACGCCTCTATATTGCAGCGCTCTCATGTTGAATACATATTTCATGGTATAGAGTGCTATTTACATGCTCTTAATTGAACACAAAAGAGAGGATCAAGATGTCGCCAATATATCTCATTATGACACACCTGATGACTGTAGGAACACAGCTAATATTTGGTATCTTGGAGGTAAATGGACTCGCTACACTAGCCTCAGCTTCACTCAATGATATTCCAGCGTGGGCGGCCTTCAATGCAGAGCAGTCGTTGGCCCCATCTCCACACATACCAACACCATATCCTAAGGCTTGCAGCTGTTCGACTAGCTGCGCCTTTTGTTCAGGCCCCATTCTTGCAAAAACTGACACAAAAAAAATAACCATTTGAAGGTCAACATATTATCGTATATTATTCATTTTAGAATTACAACATTGTACCCTACCGAAAGTACACATCGACTGGGTTTATGTTAACCTGAATTGTGTGGCCCCCATATTGGCTATCAGATCACTTTTAAATTTATACTCAATTAAAAGTTGTTGATGTTAGATCGGAAGAATTATACTCCAGGGATTTCAGGTTATTTAATGTGTATATGAAGCTCTCATTTAAAAAAATGTGGTCTTGATTGAGAAGACTTTTTGATGGACGATATCGTCTACTGCCCGAACATACCTGTTCCTTTGATGCATATTCGAGGCATAAGTGATGTAAAATGATCCATCAACACAGCAAATGATTTACCATCAACGGTGAGCACGAAGTCATCAGGACCGTCTGCTGACAGTAGATTCTGATATGACTCCTGAATATATAAAACACCATCGTAAACAAAATAGTAAAATAAAATAGCCAAATTAAACTATATAGTAAAATTCGCACGAACAAAATCATGTACCGATTGACAAAAATCAAATAAATTCGCACTTAATGTCTGATATTCTTTTCTGAGAGCAAATAACTATAGACTGTTGAAGTCGTGGGGAAACACTTACATGCTCCTCTCTTTAACCTCCAAATGAACATGTATATATCAATCATGATTCAGTTGTAACCTCAATCCAAGTAACTGTTTCCTATTTTTCCTATTCTCGAAAAACTTCACTTCTAATGATATTTGTCTCAAGGAAACTGCTCATGTCTTGGCGACATATCTAACTGAGACTTTACTTTCCAATCACCTATAAATCTGACTTACAACTTCAATATCAGTATCTACTTCAGTCGTCTCAGATTCACCATAAGGTAAATCATGGCATATCCACTCGATCTGCGCTGGACGGTCTGCTGTAGGTGGGCTGGCATGTACCTGAATCACTCGATCTTTTCTACCTATCATGCTGCACTCCCGGGCTACCGATACAGCTGTCAAGATATTGTCACCTGGTAAAAAGAAATAATATTTGTCCACTATAGTGTTAGTAACTGAAGTGCACTTTTTGTCTCATGAATTATCATGTCATGGAAAGTTGGATGAAATTAACCTGGAGGAAACTTCGAAATACAAAACCTACTCTCCATCAGTTTTATTGAGACAACAAATTGTTAGACGAAAATGAATCATATGTGACATATGTGACTTGAGCTTCAAGTTCCAAATGATTCAAAGTTCTGAGTGCTTCCAAGTGATTCAAGGCTTCGAGTAATTTAAAGTTTTGAGCGATTTAAATTTTTGAGTGACTTAAAGTTTTGAGTAGTGATTTCTATTACAAACTGTGATTAGTTCATACCGAGTATATCTCTCACCTGTAACCATAACTGTTCTAATGTTTGCCCTTCTCAGTAATTTAATGATAGGAGTTGTCTCTGGTTTGAGGCTATTCTGCATGATGAGCAATCCTGTAAAAGTAAGATTTGTCTCCACTTGATCCCTTGTAATTCTCTGGGCTTGATGCCAGGCTAGGTCATGTAGTGGTTTGTGAGCCAGTGCTATTACTCGGAAGCCCTGCATAGTATATCTCTTCAGTACATCAGCAAAATCAGCCGGTACTACAATCATAGATTAGTAAAGACATAATATTATGGTCACAACGATCCCAATCAATTCACATGTTACATAAAGAATCACCTGTGTTATACTTCTACTCCTCAACACAAGGGAATATGCTATCAAAGAGTACTGCTCTTACTCCTTGATATCATATTGTAATTTGACGAGAGACATTTTCAGGTAGAGGTTTAGAGACTTTGAATAGCAGCACCAGGAGCACAGGGGATGTAATTCATATGCAAGTAATACCTCACTCACTAGTGGTACCTACTAAAGCAAGCCATTTTTCCTTAGTGTTTACCAATGTAAAGTAATTTAACTTCTTGGTTGTCCCCTCTTTATTTGAAACTAAACATCTATCACTGTCGAGTTCCAGGAATTAGTTCATGACATAAATGAATGAATACAGCCTGATAATAATATGTTGTCCGTCTACTGACTGAGGTGGGTTTTTATGTTCACTACAACTTACAAGTCTCGGGAAGACAGAGGGAGGCAATCTTCTCAGGAGCACCCTTAGCGTATAACTCCATATACTGTTTACCCAGAGTTCTGGTGATAACACTCATTCTCTGTAAGCTTGAGGAGAAAGTGAACTGCTTTACTATACCAATCTCATATGGGCTCTAAAATATATTAAGTATCCAATTGTATTATACTCATGACACAGAGCGCTATGCAGCACATAATGTAACAATTATGAGAGAGTTTTGATGTTCTTTCTCTTTGGACCGTGTCAAACAGAATGATAAGGTATCTCTAAGGAGATAAAATCTATCTTCAACAGATTCAAACATCGGTGTTGTCCTTTGGCTGACCTTGTATGCCTCTACCCAGCACAACCAGGGGTATTATTGAACTGTGCAATTTTATTATGGGGCTTGGTTTTCAACTCCACCATGAGGGAGTCTTACTCACTACATGAGGTACAGGGTGAGACAGTCAATTATGTCATGGTGTATCCATCCCTCGTTAGTTAACATGAGTCAAGCTTAAACAAAACACAAAAGGAAAATGAAAAGCCTAGTCCTACAGCACAAACACCACTCTGTGATATACGATGAGTTGAGGGAAATACAGATAGCCATTAAAGTGCACTCAATCACCAAACAGAGAAACAGTCAATGAAACACAAAACACAACATTAGCCTAGCCTGTCTTGGCAAGCCAAGCTGGTTGGGGTACCTTGTTAGGACAGGATATGAAAAACATATAATGATGCGTGTATGAGGAAAATAACCTGATTAACATTGTTGGGTTTTTCTATTGATGCCATCTCGATTCCATCTGTGTCCTAAAACCGAGTACAGTAAATAACTAAAGGCCAAGTTTAGAGACCAAATAAGCCATGCAGTAAATACACCCTGGGTCAAATCAGTTTAGATTGGCCAGCTATCCAGGTGATCCAGAACAAGTTTTACTATGTGACTTGGCAAGAAACAATTACCCATCAAATACATGTGAATATACCAAATCTAGCAAATACTGATCATGCGCTTGGTTTCATTCAGATGATATTGCAAACATGCATGCCCGTGCAGATCTTAGCAGCCAATGGTGACTTGCAAATGATATATCAGTGTAATAATGTTAGCATTAATGACATTGGACAATTAGGAGAAATACCCATGGTTGGTTGTTGCAGAAATATTACACATACGAGGTCAACCATACTGATACTTATAAGCATCCATGAAATTAAGATTGGGATTATCGAAGCATTGGAGTCGACCCTTTCAACATTCGCTCGTGGTATCGGAAAGCCCACATGTGAGGTCACAGCAGGGTTTTTTGACCAGTATTCGACGCTTTTTTTTATGGAACTGTCAAAGTGAAACCAACTGGATTAATCTCTATGATGACACAAGCTATGTTGGATTATAACTCGTTTCATCCAATTTTGATATAATTACATGAGTCCAGTTACCAATGGTAGACATGTACCCCCTATGCAAGCGAGCGTCAGTCAGGCCTTACTTTGATAAACGTAACTTCAGTCCTTGTTGGCCAACTGAGCTGTTCTTGGGCTCATTTTGAAGTTTATAAGCTGGAGCAGTTCAGTTATTTTAATCTTTATTTCACCGATGCTTTAAACTGGGACAGTTCTGAAGCTTAAAATTAGTGCACACCATCAGTCTTTATTCTGATCCAAGGAGAGTCATCCATTTTAATATGTTTCTTTTATTGATCAGATTTTTAATTCAGGAAGACCAACAATAACCATGGGGTTCAGCTTCAAGTATGATGAAGCTGAGTTAGAGAAGGAAAGAACTAACCTCAACACCGGGGAACATCTGGATATCAGGCTCTCTACCCTCTGGTGGTCTAACCACAGTCGGCATAAGAGTATCAAATCTAGATGTGTCCTCTCCCGGCTCATCCAGTGTCTGTTAAATATGGGGTTTAGTTAGAGACATGATAATATTCTTATTGAGTAACAAATGAATGATCAAGAGCACTTGTACTTCAAGTCCTATGTTGGCAAACTGTGAACACATCAGACCCCATACGAAATTTGTATGGGGTTCGATGTGATGCAGTTTGCCAGCGTAGGTCTTGAAATTATTGTGGTAGTTTGGACTTATGTAACAGAGCATTTGTTGTCTCTTTAGGTTTACAAACAAAGAACAAGCATAAACCTCCATACAACCTTTATGTTAGAGAGACCAGTAAAGAAATAACAGTAAATTCTTCATTAGAGAATATATATTTCGTCATACATACCCATCCAGTTGCCTCAAACATTTTTAGATCCAGCGGGTCGCCGTTCAGCTTTTCCTCCATCATAGTTAGTGAGTGACAGGTGGCCATGGCTGATATAAACGGACCACGAGGCATCTGAGAGGCGTCGTGGAACACGCTGTGTAGACTGAATAATAACATGACATACTGTAATACTATAATATTATAATACTACACCAATACTAAACTAATACTATACAAATACTGCAATACTTTAATACCATAACCTAATCAGTCATGTGCAAGTGATCGACTAGTGGAAAAGGCTTACGCGCCCATATTTACATTAAAGACCTTACAAAATATTTAATGAGCTTTGTTGTGCATTTTTTGATTAAATATTTCAAGCTAGACACAGGGCATTGTTTGAACACTCACCCATCTCCAACTAAAGGCAACATCCCCCATAAATCTAAACCATCTTCTGTCAGCGTGCCTGTCTGTAATAATGCATATAAACAGATAAGCGTAAAAAAAAATTACATTATATGTAAATTACTACTGGAGTTTTCTCTAACCTGCGCAGGCTCTTTGGGTTGGGACCTCCCCGACATAACACAGACAGCCCGCCCAGGCTATGTTTTCTCCTTACATATATTATGGGTAGGATAACTCCTGAATTTACCTTCAAGTAATCTGACAAAATAGAGAATTATAAACTATTGTGAAACATATATGCGGATTTGTTTTTTGCTAACATTGATTACCCGTCATATAAAACAGCTGGATGCTTTCCTTAGAATACAGTAAGACCGCATGTTTCTTATAAAAACAGTGAGACTTCAACTAGAAGGAAGAACCTACCTTGTCAAAACAGAAAAGTTTCAGTTTCCCACACAGGTTAATCCTAGGAGGACTTATACAGAATATACCAGCCTTCTTCAGTTGACTCTGCGCATACACCATACCTACTGTCATGGCCGCTGGTAGAGCAGGGGGGACAACTATAGTAACTATATCTAACACTCTCTTTATTATGACGCTTGTTCCTTGCTGTACGAAAGATGAGAAGTCATATCGGATTAAATATTCAGGTGTTATTCTTATCATAAGTACGCTATGCTTGATACCCTCTATCTATGCTGAGTAGCCCTGTAGCTTCGTGAAAAGAAATTTAGCTCACTACTAACATATCTGTGAAGAACCTTGTTAAAGACAACCCAAAGACCAAGGCATATTATAGGCAGGCAGTTACCTGGATGAACAATACATGAAACAGCCACTACATGTTCACTGTGACATCATAATGCAGAGAACTAGAGTTACCTTCCCTCACAGAAGGCACTCTTTCCACCATAAATAATTCATTCCAAGAAGAGCATTGCATTCTTTGATCATGCAAATCTGACACAACTTTAGGATAGATTATGGATAGAAGTCCCTGCTCCAGAATAAATATGGAAGATGAACAAGTAACTGCCTGACCATAACATACTTCGGTCTCTGGGTAGTCTCAAAGTTTATAAGCTTTCCATTTTTGCCATTTGCTATGATTGTTAAACCAATGTACTATTCTATACCATATACTATTCCTGCTAGATCCAAGGTTTACATGATTTTTACCCGATGAAGAGTGAGTTCATTGATTTACCTCGCTATGTTGAAACTGCAGAGGGGGGTAAAAAATTTGTAGTATTCACGTTTTTTATCATTGCGATTTTAGTGACAGTCTGAGGTTTTATCCTAAGTCTAACCACAGGCTCTGATGATGGCATAGAATCTAGAACTTTATCAAATCTAGTACTGTATCACCATACCAACAACTTGGATACCATTAAGAAAATTATGAGCTGATTGGTAAATGATGAAAAGATCTATTTGGCCAAGGAGTTATAATTAGAGTTAGAGTGTCTAACTCCTTGATTTGGCTGAGTGAGTAGTTTCATTACGTCAAGTTGCTTGAAAAGTTAGGATTAATGATAGTCTATTGGTGACATTTTGTTAGGGAGCTTTAATAAAGATTTTTAAAGATCTGGTCATAAAACACCTTCTGTCAATATTCTATTTTGAGAAGGATGGATTATGTTTTTATAGTAATCGATTAGGAACATTATTATGACTTATACTCACGTTCCATCTAAACATGATGTAGACAGTGAAAGCCATACCAGCTGTAGCTAAGCATCCTAGTACTAATATAAACCTGATAGCGTCCTGATAGAACTTGAAATCCATCGGCTTAGGATACATTATTGATCTGATGAGCTCACCCTTGGCTGTCTGGAAACCTGCAAGTTGAAATGAGCTTGGTGAGATAGATAATGACAATATCACCTAGATACTATATTGCCCAAGTCTTGAAATATTAACATTCTCAGAAGTCTTCATCGAAACAATATCATGCAACAGTATCAACAAGATGGTAGTGGATTCCAACATCGGTAAAACAGGGAAAAATAGTTAAAATATAGTTCAGAAACTAGTTCTTTATTGGGTCTATGTCTATAAATAAAGGAAAATCTTAGCCATATATTGGACACTGGTACACAACGCAATATGTTGCTATTATTGGACACTGACACACATTGTCATATACTGACACTACAGACTCACCTGTTCTGATGACAGCTGCCTTGACGCTAGCTTTACCATAGTACCTAGTCTGGAGTACATGCGTACCACAGAAAAGTACATGTCTCTTATACTCGTTAGGACAGAACAACTCCTCGTCTCTAGTGTGGGGTAGGGGAGTTTTAGTGACTGGTACGCTCTCACCTAATAACAGGGCGCAGAGAATTAAACTATAATCCATAGAACTCTTTACTACAAACAGACGTATCTAACGGCAAAAGCGTACAGGTAGTGAAATGCAAGATACACAATCCAATTGGCCTGAGTGATGCAGTAAACACAGGGTTAATTTGTTAAGCTGTTTAATTATGGAAAAGCTATGACAGAATCTTCACTCTGCGAAGAGTCGTTAGAACAAATCAGATTGGAATGAAACCCTCTGAAACTGGAATGCCTTTTATAACCTTGACCTACCGGTGAGCATAGCCTCGTTGACTATACAGTTTCCTGTGAGTAGTACAGCATCACACAGCATAGTACAACCATTGGCAGGTATCTCTATAATATCCCCGGGTACAAGGTCATAGTTTGTCACTCTCTCTTTCTCTGTATTATAAGAATAATGTTAACTCTACAATAAAACTCAACTTGGCTTGTACAGTAAAACTGCTGCTGCCGGCTTCGATAACATAATGAACCCATTTTACATTCTATATGTTTCACAGAATTAATTGATGATATTTGAAGTTTATTTCCACAGGTGAGATAGCTTATAGATAACATCTTTGAGCAGGCGGATAGATGCATCAGGGGTAGGCAACTCCTGAATAACTACTGCTATCTTATCTGGTAACTACATCAGGGACTACATCAAATGCAGCCTCACACAGAGTTGTATTGTTTAAAATGCTGAGTGGAAAATAAAGTTGCACAATGTCAAGTCAAACCTTGTTGCTGATTGAGTATTGTGATTTCTTCCTCTGGTGTTTTCACCATATTATGCAGAGTAATAGATTGCTGAAAAATAGAAAAGGGGGATGAAAACAATAAAGGTTCCTTGGTATGATCATGTTCAAGCAAACGAGACATTGATTATTGATATTGTATTTGAATATTTGATTGTAAAATAAACGATCAGACTGCTTTTCAAAACGTTGATTTGCAAAATGCATAAAACACAAATTTGCATAATGTTTGAAAAATGAGAAATCATTTCTCAAATAATCCCAGATCAGCAAATATATTTTGAAAATATTTCACTGTACTATCATGCTCACCTTTTTAGTTTCATACAGAGAAACTCCAATAGATAGAAGGGATATAATAACTATAGTGGCAGCGTAATAATAATAACTATCAGACATCCACAGGCCTATACTAGCTATTTGGAAGACATAGAATGGGTTTAAAACCTGCAACAAAGAACAGGTAATGCATGGTGGGGTAAACAATTGAAAAAAAATATACCATCGTCAGAACAATTACATCTCAAGTGTTATTTCATTTGTTACGCTATTTTATATATATATATATGACATACCAGCTTTCGGACAAAAAGATAACAATAGACTATAGTAACTTTAGAAGAACATAATTTTGATAGTTTACCTCTTCAATAAAAAGTTTGCCGTAAGACTTCACCTCAACATCGATTTCATTACTTCCATACACTATTTGCCTGAAAGAAATTACTTTTATATAGCGAATTACAATTTATAGGGGTTTATCAATATTCATTTTAAAATTAATCAGTCTGCAGCTAACGTGGTTCTGCCAACGATTGCACTGGAGAGCTAGTCTGCTGAACTGTACAGCTCAATCAATTTAGAAATTGAATAATAATTGTGCACTAATGATTCCTAAATGCTGGATATACTTTGAGTGAAATATTTGGGAACAAATGTGCCAGAAATAGCAAAAACTAATTGATGTACCACATGGTCTTATTTACAAATGCTTGATCAGTGAATAAAGCGGATAAGTACAAAAAATAAATAACAGGGTTTCGAGAGACGTGACATCAAGGAATAAGCTCATTTTAATTTATAGGTTAGGACTGATGATTAAAACATTTGCATATTGCATCAGCATCGTTAGCGGTAGACTTACATAGAAGTACGCTTCTGAGAGGAGACACCTTTGAGGTCATCGTGGAAGGTCATACACTTGACGCCAGTATCCAGTCCATGTAGTCTCACATAGTTCTCTTCTGTTGGGTCCCATATGTAACGTATACTGTGATGGTCTATATACCTGAACTCTTTATCCTGCTGATATATATATGAGAATGATTAGATTGGGCATCTTGACTTTTGTCTTTCTTTTCATCTTACTTTGCGAGTTAGGTAAAGTTACCTTCAGTCACACAGCAGCATCAGTTATTTGAGGGTAAGAGAAATATGCTCTAGAATTCATCATAATACATAACAATGAATGAATAAAATATTCCTGCATTGTAACATTTTGTTAGGTTTAGTTGGTTTGATGGGAGAACGACTCTCAACACAACATTGTCAATAGACAGAAATTGTATTTATGCCAAAGCGTACTGTGCCAACACTATAAACAAACATGCATATTTATCATCACTGTTAAATTGAATGTAAAAATGTAACTCAACCAGGCAAAACAAGTATTGATCGAATATCATATATATTTGATTATAATATAATCGAATGTATACGGTATTTTTGGCAATTGAGTAAAGCATTATTTTAATTGCTTACATTTTGATCATTTTCCGAACCCACATAGATCTGCAAGAAAGGGACAAGTAAAAGCCAGGTTAGTCGCAGCTAAGCTCCCAGGAATCACAAGGTAAACAATAACAAAATTCACTAGCATTTCAATATTGGGTGAACGAGCATTCCAAGGTCCTAGAGTTCATTCATGGATGGCAATCAGCAAGGACAGGTAAAGAGAAGTTTGGCATCGGGACAATAGCAACATATCATAATTCATAACATAAGTAGCCATAATAGCAAAACTTAACACAGCCAACATGATATAGAGTAATTTTGTCAAAACTATTACATTGGCAATTAGTTGTATTTGAGGATTGAGATCAAAGAACAATTTGATGAGTCATCAGAGTCATGTGATTGGATAAAGTGATAAAGAGTTCACGCCACTGTTTTTTTTTGTATACTGTCAACATTATCATCAAAAACAGGAACTACTAGAGTTATCAGTTGAAATACAATGTAATCTAACAGATTAATGTTCAGATATTGGGTAAAAAATGTGACCTCGTGATATACAGCTAAAATCAAGCATACATATAATGATACAATAACCACTTTGGCACCATAACCACAAGGCTCTTTCCAGATACAAATTCTAGCAGACCAGGCACCGACATCTAAGCACTACTCACAGTGACTTGCTCTCGGTCTGAGGAGGCAATAAGTGACTGTTCATCTTCAGCGACGTCAGAGTTAAGTGAAGCTCTGGATCTCTGGCTGCCTCCTCGCTGTCTCTGAGGAGATAAAGAGCTTGCATCGTGGAAATACTCGCACTCCCTGATAATATAAATAAGGTATCAATTGCAGTACCTGGGAAAATGTCGTTGGTTCAGATGAAGACCATGCATTAAATGTTAAAATCGCAGAGTAAGGAGTGCAATCAGTCATACTCTTACATCAGAGTCCTTATCTATGGGGTCCACATACACAAGTACACCAAGTATCAACACGCAAAAAATCACACTGCACTGTATCCGTCTACAGAACTCGATAGAAATGTCAGTATATTTATGAAGTTTCAGATATAAACCTTTGGACAGTGTATTCATTGTCTTATCTTATTATTGCAAATACTTTTAGTTCCAGAATGAAAACAAAACTACATTATTATCAGTGAGGAGAGCAAACACCACAATCAGATATCAAGGATAACATGTAACATGTAAACCCATCTAACAGATCACTTTGTTTTTGTAAATCTGGATTTCCTGATTATGCTATCTCAGTAGCTTGATAAGGTCCATGATTGATGTTCTAGCTTGGCTTCATAAATTTAGATATGAATAAGATAAATGGCTCAGTTTATAAGGGAAAAAAGCTAGCAGGCCAACAAACTGGCAGATGAAATCTGATTGAGGTCAAAACACACTGAGCAGTTGCAACCTCACGAGGTTTGCAGAACGCTGAAATTTTGAACCTATAATTTAGAGCTGCCTCAGTTGAATCTCAGCAGTTTGATCAGCAGTAACAACCTGAGAGTCTATTGCTCCGCAGATTGAGGAGTATATATTTGCTGAGCCTGCAATCGTTGTCATTGTTTTTGGACTTAGTTAAATTTTCTCACATGACCTTGGCAAAACACCAAAGTTTTCATCACAAGGTTAAGTTTTGTTCAGGACTTGCTAAACATTCCTTGCGCATGATCATCTGTAAATCTAACAGGATCAATGAAATAACACACAAACTGTATATAATATTTATGAGTATGAATGGTACTTACAGGTCAGAGTCTACATAACGAGTTACAGTGTCAACCACAAAGTCCTGATGAAACTTGTCCTGTAAAAACATAAGATATCATGTGAGAGATTGAGGGCTAATTCAACATATCTACAAGGATGTAAGTGAGTTGAAACATTGCTGGAAGATAAATAAGTGAAGAACGAGAGATATTGATGATATAGCAAAGCCAAATTGAGATAAGTACCCAGTATGGTAAGCTTCGAGGCCTCAACTGCATTCCAATGTCAGTCACGCAACAACACTGCAGAACGTGGTTATATATGCATCTTCATATAGAAGATTGAGCGGACGGGGTTTGAGGATGGTTCTTGGTAGTGTTTTTTTTCTGATGGTACATAGCATAATGTTGCACAACAACTACTGCTGACAAATCATAATTCTTCATGAGATGATATGGTATAAAAACCAAAAGGGAAGATCTAAATTGGTGCTGTCATGTAGTAAAACTCCACCAGAAATTCCAGCATGTAGGGGCGTTCTGTGACCACCAGCATGTAGGGGCGTTCTGTGACCACCAGCATGTAGGGGCGTTCTGTGACCACCAGCATGTAGGGGCGTTCTGTGACCACCAGCATGTAGGGGCGTTCTGTGACCACCAGCATGTAGGGGCGTTCTGTGACCACCAGCATGTAGGGGCGTTCTGTGACCACCAGCATGTAGGGGCGTTCTGTGACCACCAGCATGTAGGGGCGTTCTGATGCAATCAACTTACCAGTAGTGATAAGACGTATGACTAAAAATTGTCTGCTGCTCATGGTGCTGGTAGTGAAGAGATGACTGAACTGTTGAACGCTTCATTGAAGTACTTGGTAATTATACTGGTACTTGTATGCACTGAGTTAAATCTTAAACACTGTATTACTTGCATACCATGCTACCATGCAATTAGCAACATCATGAATGTAAATAAGCCAAACTAGCATATATTTTGAGAATCACGTCAATTAAAAACCTGATGTTGATTTTTTCAAGTTACTTACCTCAAGAATAAATAAGTGAGCTTTGTCGATAGCACATTTTCTATAAAATACTTTTACTTTCCATGTAGGTTTCCAGTAGAAGAGTAATACACTGAGACCAACGGTAAAGAACATTAGGAGATAACTAAAAAATCTGCCTGCTGCTGTGATCATGTACCCATAACCTTCCTGTAACAGACCATAATAATATGTTACCAACAACTAAGTGAGTAATAGCCAGAATCTTGGACAGTATTTAATCACTACTGTTGATCAAAGTGTAAGGGCATGTGAATAGAAGGCAACAGCTTCTTAACACTAGTGCAGCAGATTGGTAGTTTTCAACAGTTACACCTAAAGAGCATATAGTGACAAACTAGGCTCATTTTACATTTCAATTCATAGTAGGGTGGACGGGCGAATGGCTTAATTGTTACTTTCCATGCTTCATAGATCATTTCATTTCTCAGCAAAAGGCACTGAAGATCGACCATCTTCTACACACGTGAATTATGTAGCCAACGTAGCGTGGTCTGAAGGAGACTAAAGTAGACTAAGATCTCAATCAGCTCTAAACTGTATAGAGTGTTATACAGCTGAAAACATGCCGAGATACTCACCAAATGGTCATCAGTTTCTGGATTGAGACTAAGCTTAGTAATGGCCATTGTCAAGTGCAGCTTATATTTATATAACTGGTTAGGGAGGACGGAAGACTTCTTTGTGTAATATAATTGATTGTCAGCTCACCGCATCCCACCACATTCTATTGCCAGCTAATTATTGTTCAACAGCATTGATACTACAAAAAAAAAACATAAATTTTGGGACATTACATTAATAATAGTACTTGGCAATTGTGATGAATATATTCAGGTTTGGACAACACAGTTGCACTGTAGTGAAATGTTTCTTGTAGTTACCCCACACCCTGGTCGTTTATGTACAGGATGATTGCTACTTCAGGAAGGGTTGACTTCAGAAGTAGTGAGTGCCAGCAGGTATCTGGATCAATGAACCGATTCATTGTCTCATTTTACTAAGTTAAAACCATAAATTATTGTCAGCACCTAACTTGAGAAATTAATGCAGGCACAACCACATACACTGCTTCAACAGTTGGGACTAAGTTACCTCTTAACCTAAATAGTATAGAGATGAGTAGGAAATTGTTATTCAGGGTGAGGTTATTTTTTATTATTAAAATTTGGCCCATCTACGTGTTTATATTATCATTGCTTTCTGATGCTTGCAGTCTTGCCAGAAGCATGATTCTCAATTCCCCCAGACCACCTCTACATCAATCTATGTGACGCTGTTGTGTGGACATAACTATCATTACAGAAAAAGTCCAGTCCTGTATGGGCAGTAGCCAGCTTTATGAAAGAAGCATAGTAGAGGGTTTGCTGGTGCAGCCCATGTTATGTGCTGAGACATATTTGAGGTACGTAGTCCAATCCGACACCTGAGTGTTGAGATACATGTGGCAGGTGCTGTACAGGACAGCACACATGCGGCCCCTACAGCACAAACAACAGCACTTGCCACATGTCCTACAACACTCGTCGCTCGCGACGGTCTTTAGTGCCCATCCAGAACACTACACTCACACTTAAGTGGCATGGATACTTTTGATAAAGCCAAAGGTAGGAAAGGCAGTTTCTACTACTACCTCCTCTCTCCTTGATTGATTTTCCAGACCAAAAGAAAAGTCGTAAACTGAAATTATACTTTATCAAACATTTGTTACTCATCTGTCTAGCCAATTTATCCCAATGATATGAGGTAGCTCATTTACCCTCAATCTCAGCTACTCTCAGATCTGGGTGCATAAAGTAGTAACTTACTGACAATTATTTTGTACCATGTTTGTACATAGGCTAGGAAGACTGCATTTCCTAGTCAAGAAATGTGGAGGTTGTCTTGTCTTATGATTAGGTAGTCAGTCATTATACTAAAATTCTAGTAGGTAGTTAGTACAATGACTTGAATGAGTTCTAACTCTTTTGTTAGTAACATAGGCATCTGGAATTGCCAATGCTGCCCATCCCCAGCCCAACCTCCCCTTTCCCAAACAAGGGTAGGGTGTGGGTGTTTGGTTGATCATGGACATTGAGTTGACACAGTATACATGCTTGTAACTCCAGATGCCCATGGTTAGTTAGTAGTAGCAAGGAGTTAAAGACACTCCTTGGTAGTAGTACTAGTACTTGGTAGTAGTAGTAGCAGTAGCAGTACTAAAACTAATAATGTGAATGAAGTCTCAGTCTTTCTAGCTAGTGATCATACTTACAGTTTGAAGGCAATTATCATACTTCAAATATAATGTGGATGTACTAATATCTGGGAACAGTAAATTTCTGATATACTTTGCTGAATAGTTTCTGCTACCACCTCACCAGTAAGAGACACAGACAGTGCTTACAGATGAGTTGACTTTGTTCACTCCGACAGTATTTACAATTTGTTTTCTTCCAACAAGCACATACCCTGTTATCATACATGACAAAGGGGGTATGCATCCAACCCGCTAACCGTAATGCCAATGGTTCTGAAACTACATACTATAGACAGTCACGTGGTACCATAGACAGAGTTTTCAAATAGTTCATTCAGAACACTTTAATTTCTGAAGCCAGTTGTCTGGTGAGACATGATTTAAATTGATTCACTGTAAAGACATAAGAAATGGAAAGTTGATTTTTTTTTTTAAAGAATAAGATCAGTAATATTCACTAAATACACACACACACTGGTGTGCGACAAGGGGATAACATTCATATTTACATATCTGTCTTACTGAATCTGATTCTACGTTTCCTTGTTTCTCCTTAGTTTTAAAATCATCATCACCTTAAGGAGGGAGAATTCCCATAATTATGGCCTCTCTTGTGGCCTATGATGCTGAGGATAGCTCTGGTGAGGAGGATGATACTGGTGGCGACCAGGCTCACTCTGCAGAGGAACCTAAAGTGCCTAGTGAAGATGACCTTCTACATCTGAGATCTGACTCTCAGTCATTCAAAAAACTCATCAACAATACACAGCTTGCTTTGGCTCCAACAGTTGTTACAAAAGTAAGTCAATCAATGAGTGATCAGTCCAGTGATGTCTTTTCTGTATATGATAGGCCTAGCAGCTCCCACTTTCATGAAGTCAGCTTCTGCAGAGAAGGATAATTTTGTCCACAGTAGGCTCCCTATCAACAAAGTTTGATGGTTGGTCAAGTGGTCAGGAGCCAGCTGGTGACTGCTAGACCAAGCAAGCTTATGATTTTTAGTTGCATTCATCCTGTATCCTGCAGATTTCTAGTGTGCTGGGTGAATCGGTGGGAATGTAATAACCACTTGAAAGCGTTCACCATTTTTATGATTTGCTTTTTGTAATTGTAGGGAGATGTACAGACAGGAAAGCCACTGGATCCAACTCTTAAGGAACTCAAATATAATCCTAAGGCTGATGAGCTCTATGCACCAGCGGTGAGATTGTCTTGCATGTTTACTATTTGTTGACATTAGCATTAATTCTGTGTCTACCGCTATTGAGATCATACATCAAATAAGTTGTGAAGATTCGGTAAAATTAAACTACACATATGTCAAAAATGAGTAGACATCTTGTAATCTCCAAATTATTTTAAGGTCGGCCCTTCCATTCTGAATATCAAGGCCTATACCAAATTGAGTTGTAATTCGATATTGTCATATTTTTGAACTAATTAAGTTGTTATAATGATCAGAGATCCTGAGATTGAAGTCAAACCAGAGAGAATGGTCCGTGGCCAAACGCACAATGTTTTGAGGAGGGGTAAGGATTAGTGTTGTTGGGCCTGATTGATCTATAACGATGTTGTTGGAGCTTGATATGTGTGTAACCTATATCAAACTGTCCCTGCCCTACAAATGTATATGATTATTTTCATATTCCTCACCCAGGCTGGACCTGCTCATCCATTCAAGACACAGCAGATGCGTGCGGTAAAGAACACCATCACAGGGTTTGCTGAGCCCTCACATGTTGACAAATTTCAGTTTGAAACTCAAAGGCGGACTTTTCACAGTTACGGTAAGGTAGCTTTCATCTTTTTGCCTTGACATATAACATTGTTGGAGGTGGCTCAGTTGGTTAGAGCACCAGTTTTCAGCATGCAAATGTTGAAGGTCGTGGGTTTGAATCCCACTACAATCTACTGGGACATGGTTGACCCCCAGGTGTGACCTGCCTACAAACTTAGGGACAGTTGTCGCAAACATTGAAGCCTCGCCCTTAAGGCACCCATTATTTCACTGCCCATTCTTCACAATGTGGTGAGTGACTGAACCTTGCGATTTAACCAACCAACAACTGTATAAATATACATTCAAATATTGTCATTTAGTCGTTGTCTTTTGTGTAACTTTCTAGCTCTATGCAGGGTTCCTTTTAATATATGAAAACAAAACTGAACATTGTTAGAGGTTGTATTACTACAGTGGTGTGTGATTCTGCACTCCTTCATAACCCTAGTTTGTTGTTCATGTTACAGGTTATGCTATGGACCCCAGTGCTGATGCTATAGAAGAGGGGATAACTCTACTTGGAGATGTTAAGGCAGCAGAAGGTTCACAGGGTCTGTTGAGTAATCAGATTAAATTGCGCTGGCAGACAATTCGATTAAGAAGTTGCCAAAGAAGATTTATTCACTTTCTATAACCATATATGTGACATTCTCACCACAACATGATAACTGCCCCAGTGGTGCTATCACGTGGGATTCATTTGTAGACTCTGTTCTTTCATATGTCATCCTTTATTGACTCATGTATTGGTTGTAAAGGTTTCATGTAAGGAGGGCATACGCATATATTCTATTTCATTTGCAGTGCAAGTATTGAGTTGTCCTGACTTGACATGACATGTTAAGTCTAGAAAAGGACAAATCCAAAACAAAGAAAACATTTTACACTATCTTGTGTTGGTTATTAAGTTATTGAAACATGACGAGATGTTTTTGTTTGTATGTCTGTAGAAAAGACAGTGTTTGAAGCCACAAAAACTAGAGAGGGTGATAAAAGGAAGAGACAGCGAAACGATGATGCCGGTGATATTGAGGGCTATCTCGGTCCCTGGGGGAAATATGTCGATGAGAAAACAGTCATGGTACCAGATGATGAGGAGAAAGAGGTATATTTGTCCCCCATCCTATTTTAACTATTCTGAAGCTCTAAAATTTGTGATCACTTTTGCTGACATGATCCGGCAACTCTTGGGCCAAAAATTTGAATTGTCCTATTATTTATGTATGCATTCGTCTTAATATTTTCAGTAAAAAATTCTTATGAAAGATAAAAGCCCCAATCAATTGACATTAATTTTCTCAATCTTTCTGGTCACATGGTACACGACCATTAATCTTACTATGTGTGTTAACATTACAGTTCCTTTTTCTCTTGAATAGGTTCTCGATGCTATAGTAGCCAAAAGAAAGAAGAACAAGAAAACAGTTGATACAAAGACTGACGATGAAGAGAAAACCACTCTCCATCGTATGAGCATTTATATATATATATATATAAATAATCGATAGTTGTGCTAATAGAATTTAGAATAAGCATAGACAGGACACTACAGCTAACATGAGGCACTAAATGGTGTGTCGACGTTATGACATTGGACTGTGTAATAGCAATAATGTAATCATTGATTTGCAGTCCACAGTCCAGGTTTTGTACTTACTACTCAATGAACTTTGATCAGATTTCGAGTATGAAAATTGCTTTACATTCAGCAGTATCTCTTTGTCAGTGTGATGTCGTTTTTTCTAAACAGAATTTTAGGTGAAAATTATTATTATTATTTAACCGACTTGAAATAAGAAACCTGGTACATGGACCCTAAGTCAATGATAACACCGATGCTACTACACAATTCAATGTCGTAACATCGCTTACACATAAATGACTCAATGTCTCAATCCTTATGCCACATTTAGTGTCTTGTCTAGGGTTATTAATATGTCTATGGATTGCTCTGTACAGCGCTTTGCTTATAGTAGACTCTACCTGAATTATTTGGAGTTGTGTACACTACATTATTCGCTTTAAATAAGATAACTCCAATAATCAGAATTCTATCTGAATATTGCAGCTGTTGAATGTTGTTCTACCTGCATTTGATCAGATCACTTACCACTCAAACTGAATAGCATGTTATATTTATTCTTTTTCAGTTAAAGAAGCCTTTGATTACCAGGGGCGGTCTTGGACTCACCCTCCCCAGGATGTTGGTGTATCTCTCAAAGCTGATTCTATACCAGAGAAATGTTTCATACCTAAGCGGCTCATACACACATGGTCTGGTCATACAAAGGCTCTGTCAGCTATTCGCTGGTTCCCTGTCTCTGCACATCTAATGCTCTCTTGTAGTATGGACTCCAAAATAAAAGTAAGTTGTGACTGTTTACCCTAGAGGAGTAGAGAATTCATATCGCTTAGACATCTAACATTGACTCCAACCAACCACATTTAATGCTAGCTAACATTAAGTCGACCCCCAACTAGCTAATCTAAACTCTAGCTAATATTTACTCCTGTAGGGTTATAATAAAAGGAACCAAATTCAGAAAGCAATCTAAAGAAGTGAAGTTTATGTAATTTATAATTTTGATTTTTGTGTTCTTCAAATCTTACTGGACCATTTTTAATTTTAATATTGAATTTGTAGTTTTGGTAATGGCAGACCTAATTTCAAAATAAGGCCACCTTGCATGTTCTGCGTTGTTGACAGTAGTTGACTGGTAGTTATCTTTCCCTGACAATCCATAAAGCTGGCTTGGGTTGTCCTCAAAAATGCCAATGCAAAGTATGACGCTATCAATTCACAGTTTATCAAAGTTATACAATTGCGAAATATGTTAAACGGTTGGTGAATCTGACCAAGGAGTTAAAGACTCCTTGATCTGACATAGCGTGGAACCTTACATGCCGTGTTTGACTACCAATCTTTAATGAAAATCAAATCAAGGAAATTCCACAAGCATATTAAAATAGCCAAATGGTAATGTTGCTGCAATATAGGAAACAATTGAACTATATTGGGTTGAGCAGTATGTTAATTTACAGGGCTGTCTGAATACACGGTTAAGCCCTGTGCCAGCGCATGTTTAAATAACTCAATTTTGACCTTGTATCAATTCCATCTTACAAATATGGTCATATCGTTATGTAAGGTGGAAAAGGCGAAGCATATTCCCATAATTCAATTTTAATCACACTTCCATGTTTTTGACCACGCCTGCTTGACCTTCTTGACCAAAAACTTCGGTAATTAGAAATCAGAAGGCATTAAGCCTTCAGCTGACCATCCCAGCACACGCCCTGTCAACACCAACACGTGACGCATAAACTGTCTGATCAGGAATACAGAGACTACCCCAATATATCATCCTACAGGCCACAGGCAGACTCTGAATATTCATTTGCATACCATGTATATAATGAGTAGGGCTGCCTAGATTGCTCGGTTTGGAGTTGGTTTCCCTGTGGCCAAATTAATTCAATAATTAGGTCTGTATCATGTCAAAATCTGCTTCTTTTCAGATATGGGAGGTGTACAATGAGAGGCGTATGGTGAGAACATATAATGGTCACAAGCAGGCAGTGAGAGATGTTAACTTTGACAATGATGGTAAGAGGTTCCTCAGCGCCTCCTATGATAGAATGTGTAAGCTTTGGGATACAGAAACGGGCCAGTGTATAGGCAGGTGAGAACAAAAGAACATCATAATAATATATGGCTGCAATAGATATTAGTAATTATGATATATAGCTTAGTGAGTCCCTTCAATCGGAATTGGCTGATTGATATTCAAACAAATTCTAGTTGTCGAGATGAAATATTATGATGGGCACTAAAAACATTGTAATTACTAATATCTATGCAGAAGAGATGCTAGCTCTCAAAGCTCCCTCATATCATTTGGTCCTATGCTACAAAATCTCTATCTCCACACTAAAAAACTACCACAAAACTAACACACTTCCACACAGGCAATGTGTGTTTGTTGAATTCTGTATAGCTCAAAACTAGCAACATCAGGCTGCAATTTCAGCATTGTCAACTTATGGGCACATAATTTGCACAAACCAATGTCAAATTAAGGGTATGAAATGAATCATCTAGCTGACATAGTGAGTGGTTACCGTCTTACTAGTTGAGAATATTGACATCATCACCTAGTGTGTTAATTTCGTGTCCTGATTTTGAAGATCAGTTTGTGCAAATCACTTGCCCATTAGGTGACAATTCTGAGATTAGAGTCTGACATAGTTATCTTTGAGCTATATAGAATGTAATATGCACACATTTGCATGAGTGACAGCATTAGTAGGAGTAGCGCAAATCAGCAACATACAGAATAATAAAACTGGGTTAAACATGAGCGTGCAAAACAACCTGTGAATGGTGCTATTTAGTTGATCAGGATTTCCAGAAAGTTGACCACGATAGCCAGGGTAACTGCATAGAGTTGTGGTGTACCTTTAAGACATAACAGATGTTACAAATGGAAAAATATTTCTGATTTGCAGCCAATATGTCTCATTTATTGTAATAATGTTCATGTTTCTATTTCCTCTGTCAATCCTGAATACGGTTCAATGAATAAGTTATTGTGATTGACAGACAGCACATGTAACTCAGTGAATCTCTTTCCTCATACAGCACAGCTGTACATCTTATAGAGCCAAGATTGTACATTAATAGCAAAGTTATCAATCCAATCAATCAAGTCCTAGCACTGCCACGAACTGAACATGCATACATTATACATGCAGCTAGATTTGTCTCTCAAAAAACTCTTGGCCATCGACTGCTACATTCATAGGGCGTCCTCAATCAATGGGAATGGATGGTTGGTTGAAAGTCTTTTGGCGAAAGACGAACTCTAATGGGTTGGCTATTGGGCAAATCCTGCAACATAATAACCATTTGACAACCATGTTATGCCAAGGGCGGCAAGATTTCCCATATGTTTACATAAACATTCCCATTGGCGTCCGATTTAGCCCACTTCATGGCTGTCGGCTCTCATTTGACGGATGTAGGAAAGTGGTTGACATGCCCTGTGGGTGCTACCTACTTTTATATAATGCAGCCAAGAGATTGAGTGACAGAAAGTTACACCCCATATTATCATAATATCCAGTTAAGTGGTCTGAAAGTGTGTCTAGTCGCGTGAAGTTATGTCGCTCAGGCCTGTTAGAGTACAGATCGCGGTTAGCCATGTTAGCGAGGGGTGTGTTATAACACTTGTGTCTCTTGAATATCTGAGCGTTATATCAAACCTTCTAAGAGAAATATCGTACTTGCGTTATATTTAAAACTGTCAAAGCAATATCAAAATCATAGCTGTCGATGCAGTGTGAATACAGGACTCTCTTCCAACCAAGCCCAGCAACTACACAGGCTGCCTCCTTGGTAGTGCACAACTAGCATCTCATGGTGCAGGGGGGCCTTATACTGGTTATATAATGATCTCAACGTTTGTTGTCCTTGTCCATTTGGACAGTTTAATCTGTCGGTGTCAGAAGCACTTTCTCTTTCTGTCCCTGCTATCTCTCGATCACTAAATCTCGAGTGGCTATTACCATTACACCATTTAATCACAGTTTATTTCTAGCTTAACTTGGCTCAGTTGAATGGGAATGCAGTGAAGCCTTGTCACTTGATGACATTATTACCATATAGATGTGTGGCAAGCTCTTGATCACCCACCCAAGCATTCCAAATGAAGGAAAATGGAGATGTTGAAGTGATTTTACATTAAGCGTATGCATAAGGCCACACCTGTATGACTGCCCTGACCAGATTGTATGACAGGTTGGCAAACTTCAGTCTTCGGTTCCCAAAAGACTCATTAGGTGTGCCGCCTCTTCCCATCAGATGAAAGGAACTTTAGAATATTTTGACATTGTTTGCCAGGTTAGAAGGCCGTTAATGGGTTCATGTATGAGATATTTGAGGGTAGATGACTGATAATGTTATGGATTAATTCTGTGTGTTGTGAAGCTTTTCTGTAATGGTAATAAAACTGGGAATTTCAAATTGTTTGAATTGGCCAGTTTTTTGGCTTTAAATTGTATGATTCATGGTTGAAATTACCTCTCTGTACCAACAGTGAGTTAATTTGGCTAGCAAAATGTTAAAAAGCCATTCTTTTGCAGTAAAAAGTGTCTCATTGAGATTGATTGTGTTATTAGTATGAATGTTTTGATGTATTATAAATTACCATAGATTAAAAGATGATTTAGGTGATTTGGCAATCTTTGAGTGTCTTTGCTTCATAAATATAAATGTATAAAATATATAAGTCCAAAACTATGTCCTGAAATGAGAACTTATGCATTATTAACCATAAATATACAGCTTGAAAATCTGGGACAAATGATAATGATATCAACTAAATTGTGTTATGAACAAACTAATCAATGTGGGCTGACATAAATTAGACCATGCCTTTCTCTCAAGTGAAACTCTTACAAAAAAGTAAGAAAAACAAAAAAGCTACCCATTAACATTTTTTGCATGTCAGGTTTGAGAAATGGGACAAGAAACTAGCATAGGTAAAATATTGAGGTGAACAATATGTAAACTGCTTTAGGGTGGTGAGTTTCTCTCCAACCATAGCATCTTTTCATACGGTCTTCCTAGATGTGTTGGAGGTGTTTTGGGCGTTTCCTTCAGACGGTTGCCCATCACTTACAGAACTCGATAGTCACTAACCAGTCGCTGACCTCCATCAATGTAGCCTTACGCTCTGTCAAGTTGTTTTGAAGTGATTATGTAACCGCTTCAAGTGTTTGTGATGGTTTACTGCCAACCACAATCGGCTTGTTCTCACCTCATACCTATAACTGTCCCTACTCACCGCTCATCATCAATCATAATTCATATTTGTGGGACTAATAATGAGATAATAAAACCTATTTATTCATACTTTGCGTCCAGTGCAGCACGTAATAATATGTCATTGGTCTATGGTGACAAGACAAGATGACACTGTTGTGGTAACTTGTTGTGCTGATATGTGTTTCTGGTTTTGTAATTGAGCTGTTTGTTATGTGGCCACACCTTCTCTTTTTGTTGGCTTATCCTCTCTATATGCACATCATGGTTTACCATAATCATATCTCAATCAATCTGTGATCATCACTGAATGGTTCCGCTGTTGGCTCTCTTTCTTCTTGGATTTAGGATTAACGCAATCTTTAATTATAATAATGGCTGTGCAAAGCCAGTGCATTCCTTTATAGAAAGCCCTGTACCTCGGGCCATTGAAGACTGGAGTCATAACTTTACCTTGGTGTCGGTCATGTTGAACTCTGAAAAGCTAATACCATACATGTACTTATTGGTAGCTGATCCAATGTGCTTAGCCATTAACCCCCATTTGACATCTGCGGTTGAATTTGTTTCCTATCATGACCGGTTGTTTGCGGAAGGGTCTATCTTGACTTAATATGAATTATTAAGGTGGTTCTTGTGCTCATCTTTAATTTTGCCTTTTTTGCGTTGCGGTTTTCATACTGTTACCAGGTCTGCCCACATCGAATCAAATGGCTTACACAGAGAGGTAGCAGATCCTGTTCTACACCTTATCTGATCCTCATCGCATCTTCAATATATGCTAGGAAGAGACCCAAGCTGAATATTACCCCGTCCATTCTGTCACCGCAAGTCAGAGACAACACTCTTTCTTGTCAATATCTTTTTTTGATGTTTGTTGATGTTTTCTCTCACTTAGGTTTCATACCAAGTGAGTACAGGAATGTGAAATTATTACCAATCAATGTCTTTGTGGTGAAAAAATGACGGCCATGCTTACTCGGAGAGCTAAAAATATCTTCGCATTTGGGTATCTTAGCCTTGAAAAGCCGGTTTATTGAATTTTCACTCTCTCACCTGGTCAAGCAACTTAGTGGGAAGATGGCTCGGGTTGTTTTGTCTAATATCATTCAACATTATACAAAATTGTGCTTAAATTAATTCTCCTGCAGCCACTCCCATTAATCGCTTGATCTAGTTGACCTCCTCGCCTCACCTCAAAGTTGACACCCTCAAAAATATGTTTGATTACGTTTTGGCAGTGAACTTCAGATACCTCAGGATCAATGATAAATGTTCATAGTTTTACAACCAAGAACAATAACAAGGTGTAGTTACCTTCATCTAACATGGGTGATGGGAACTTCGTGTTGTTATTGTAACCTGATTGATATCTTGGTCAAACAGCTAGGGTAAGTTTCTCAATGAACCTTTTCTAGCTCCTTGTCCAGGTCCAGGAATTAATTTACGACTTAATACACACAAAGACACCATAATGTTACAGAAATACCGGATCTCTCACAAACTTTCAACGACCTTTAATGTTTTTACAGATTTACTAATAAGAAAGTACCATACTGTGTAAAGTTTAATCCAGACGAAGACAAACAGGACCTATTTGTTGCTGGAACTGCAGACAAGAAGATCATTTGTGTAAGTATCGTCTCGGTTATGGATTAAGACCAGACCTTGAAGAAGGTCCAGTGTGTACTATCAATGAGCTACTTCATCGGTTAATTATATTTGCATGGGGCTTTGCACACGTATATGTGAATATGTGAAAAACACTGTATAGCGTCTAGCTTAAACCCCAAAGCTGTAGAGTGATGATATATTTAGCCTTTAGACCTAGCAACAACCAGACCATTCCCACTAACCAACGGACAATCTTGGCCTGAAATACCTAAATGGCCTTTATCTGCCCCTTGTATTTATTACTTGGAGAACCACGAGCACACTCCTGCCCAACCATAACCTAACTGCCTACCATTCATTCAATAACATCACTGGCTTCAGCTTGATGATGTCATCAAATTTTCAAATTCACAAGCGCTTAAAACTGTCACTTAATCATTCAGTAGCCACATTGGCTTCCCTTGTCAAATTAAACTTTGACAAGGTTTGATGAGAAGAGGACGATGTGATGGAGAGGGCATAGGTCATCATTGTCAATCATGAACTGTTGTGAAACCCATCATGCAGCTTCCTCCAAGACAGTCGACATACTCTTATTTCATAGCTACATAAAAATCATTGGCCGCGCTGGTGTGAGTAGTGTTTTGCACTCTGGCTCTGTTCACAGTCTTACTACTCACTGTGACACTATAGATATGTTTGGGTTTGTCTCCAGGTTTTTATTTAATGCCAATAAGCTATATGTTCATGTGACGGCACGGCGAACCAAACACCTACACAAAAAGTGTTACAAGTGCATTGACCTCCCAAATTTATTTTTTATATGAGATGCCAACAATAACATGAAAAGCATTAATAGAAATGCCTGGACTAGACGAATGCCTGGACTAGACGAATGTCTGGCGCTGTTGGGCACAGGCACTCTCAGACTATATATTGTGATTGAAGGTCCAGCTCAAAACCCTGATTACACAGTACAACGAAATATCAAGTGATTGGATAAACAGAAGTGTGTTCCTCCTCACACCAGCGCACTGTTGAATGGCTGGTCGTATATCTAGGACAAAATTTTATCTAGCTATCATAAAGTATAATCAATCCATAACTCGAAATTCACCGATATAAAACGGAATCAACTTTGTATGTCTGACCTACAAAGTGAGGATGCAGATTTCAATATTAGAATATAAGTAAGTTCTAGGCCAATAAGAAGACATACACAAGCAGGTTACACAATATATTGTCTGCTACCGCAGCTGTGATTGTCTGCTCCCGCAGTCTGCACCCACATATTGTCTGCTCCCGCAACTATGATTACAATCATTAGCAATTATACTGGGTCGCCCTCTGTCCGGGAGGCCATATATAATTTATGAACGCAAGCCGTAAACGTAGATTTTGACCTCAATGTCCAGAATTAGAGGAATGTGGCTGCCTGTAAACATTGAGATATATGCTGATTGGTACCAGGGTATGTGACATAATTGACACACGCTTATTACCAGTCTAATTTATGACAACAATGTACAGTCAGTTTTTATTTGTGATTTTCCTTCCTCTGACCTCTGAAGAGTCGTAATTTGATGTAGCTGTGACCTATTTATTATAATAATAATATATAACATTTGATGTATCTTACAGTTTCTTCTCAAGAAAACAATTCCAGCTGCTGTCAAAATAAGATAAACGTAGAAAAAGTGTAATATAGTCCGGTCAAGTAGGAAAAGGGCATCAACTTAAAATGTGGAGAATTGATTGATTGATTGAAAGATTGCTTACCAGGTGCGACTGGGAATCCAGCAGCCACATCCCCCACTCTGTGGCATCAGTCTCGGTGAAACAGTACCTATTTAAAAGAAATCCATAAAGCATATCAACTGTTGCTGGGGGGCTTGAACACTAAGTCAATTTCTTTGCGTAATTGATATTAGAGGTTCATGTCCTACATTTGGGGATTTGCACAAGTATCACGATAGCCAACATTCCTTGACCCAGGTCATGTGCCAGCCAGCACTGATAGTTTAATGTCTACAGTGTATAGGTGTTGCAGCTATGTCAAGTCTGGAGCTGTCAGCTGTGACCTTAGTGGGATTCTCAAGATTCAGAATATGCCAGGTACTTCATAGCTGATAAAATCAATCAGCTATGGGAATGATTGATCCAGGGTTCCACCCCTTCATACATCATTGTTTTCTTCAGATTATTGCCCAAAAATCAATTACCGACCGACTTTTTTTAGTTTGCCACTTGAGTATGCCTGGCAAAATTAGAATTGCCATTGATAAATCATTTTAGTTAGGATTCCATCTACATGTAAATTTTTAGAGTCAGATTGACAGATTGTGAGATAGGGAACAGCACCCACATATCCACCACAATCTGGTATTAGCCTCCATTTCACCTTTCTCACCCGTAACTGTATAACTTATAAAAATGTAGACCTAGCTTAGACTTTAAGTTCCCAGTAAGTTTGATGGTAATGGAGGGATGCAAATTCCATCAAACCACAGAAGCTGTTCACAGGCTAAGACACAGCTGATTATTCTTTTTTATCTCTACCTGTCATTTTTAGTTGGCCATCCCATGCATTTAATCCTGATAAAAATCTGACTGCCAAGAATGTGAGATTCGCCTGAGAGGTCCAGACCAGATGATGACATCATAGGCTCTAGGCGTGTGGTCTGTTCACCTGCAAATATTACAACATATGTAGAAATAAAGAAACTTAACTCCCCCAACAAGCTCTATTAATGATATTTATGAGTGTGCCAGGAAGGTCAACGAAGGGTGTAGTTAATTTCCTCTGATTATATTATTTATATCAAAAATAGTCGAATAATTAACTTATATAAAACTTTTGTTTTTATCTTTCTCGACATCTTTTTGCGTGGACAGTTGGGTAACCTTGACTGACCGGTCTTTTTCTTCCAACGTAATCCTCTTACTCATCCACCATGAGTAAGCCTCTGACCAGTAATGTCTCAATGTGGCGATCACAGTCCAATCACTCATATTCATAAGTCACTCTTGGTGAGAGTTTGCACTCCCACAATGAATGCGGATCTATGATCAAACAAGTGTTGCTGCACCCTTCCATGACATGTTTTCAAAGAAATTACCAATCACAGTGATATGAGCCCTGAAATCACAGTAGGTTTGACCCAGGCATATAACATCTTGGCCATTAGGGTACGCAAGGTTATCAGTAGACCCAAAAAAAAGGTCTTCTATTAACTGGTTACTAACTCGGTCAATGAAGTTTATCTTGGCCTGCCCAGTGCGATAGGCACATATGAGAATAAATAGATCCGAATCAAGCAACGGGGGAAACAAATTTGTTCAGCGGTTTGGTTTTTAAAACATGCAATACAGCCCACCAGACACACATACTTCATTTCATACCATCATTCCTGCTGTCCGTAAAGTACCTGTGACTTTTTCATCCTGAGTTTGAATGTGTGTCGAACTCATGTCCGATGACAAAAGTGATTTACGTGCCCAAAGTCACTAGACTGCATCGATCCCTTAAATTTCAAACCAACACCTTTTAAACATTTTCATTTATTATCATTACCCGCAATACATTGTAATGTAATGTAGTGGAGTGTATGCATTATTTTGATTTATTTTAGTTATGTAATCATTATTGGTTGATAAATGCTGCAAAAATTTGCATTTTCATCTCTAAATTGCTATAACTTTATTCTACCATTGCTTGCACCTGACATAAAAAGCCTGTTAAACTCTAGGTAACATCGTTGAGCAATGTCCTATATGGTCTGATGGAGCAGAGAGTCAGATTCTGCCAATACTTCGAAGAACATCGACAGTATTTAACACCTGGGAAAGAACTATGTTGTCTCTCCCTTAGTGTTCCACGGCCCGTACATAAACCTTCTTTTCTCAAGATTTTTTTTATAAAGTGTTGCTCAATCTAGAAAGCTGACCACCCTATAACAGTTCAGAATGTTCCAAAACATTTCTTTGTAAGGGAAATCAGCAAACTTTATCATAGAAGATATTATTGATATCTTTGAATTGCGATGAATAAATCTCCAGCAAATGACGGATATTTCAATACCTGTTAGTAGCGGATATTTCAATACCTGTTAGTAGCGGTTTTTCTGGGAAAAGTCACATATTAAGCAGGTTAATGCCCTTCTTGGCTCTATAGGTTATTATGTGTGTTAAGATTAAGGCTAACCTCTGATATTGTAGGCCACCTGTATAGAAAAACTTTTTTTAAACTAAAATGCGAAAAAATTTGAAATTGAAGAGTTCAACACAAAGCTCAGCAGCTAATCCCATGGGTTATTTATATAGATTTGTTATATTATACTCTTTAATTCAATAGTTATTAAACTTGGGTGCCCTATTACAGGTTTTGGAAGCCTAGTCCTATGTGTCTTGAGAAAAAAACCATTGTAAAGTTTTGACATAGCTACATGATATAACTCATTTTTGTTATACAACATAAACCTCTCTTTATTTGTGTCCTAGCATTTGTTGCCATGAGGCGGCTGTGAATGTACTACCTGCTGATTGTTGTTATCTCTTTCTCTCGCACACTGTGGCAAAAACCCTACCAGGATCATGTCTGCCAAAATAAAAAATCGCATAATAATAACAATAATGATAATATCCTCAACTCTGTTGATTTATGAAGACGTAAATCGGTTACATGGGTAAATGTGATAAATGCTGATTCCAAATTTTGCAATAATCATAGAGCCAGGTAAATCCATGTTTCTAGTTACCATTTGTGACACAGCCAGGCTAACCATGTTTCCAAGAACTATTGGGGAATAACATTGAATTTTATTGAGCCCATTTTAATTTGATATATGATCCGGGGAAATAGTACAAGAATACGACACACCATGGAAAACACCCTACCAGGATGATATTGTCTGCCAAAATAAAAATGTGCATAATAATAATATCGTTGATTCATGAAGATGTAACTCGGTTACATGGGTAAAGGTGATATACTTATTTCAAATTTTGCGATAATCCATGTTTCTAAGAACCAGTTGAGTTACAACCAGAGGGGTCTTTCAATTAGAAACAGCTAAAATCACAATATGATCGCTCACCGGGTAGACGCTCGTTTTCAAATCGCTCAGTCATTGATGGAACTATATACATTCTGAGTGAGTGATTTGGGAGTGAATATGTCTAATTGAAAGACCGAGTGAGTGATTACTTTGAGCGATGTGATAGTGTAGTGATAACTTGCAAAGCATCACTCTTTCTAAAGTGATAACTTTAATAAAGCATGGAAAGACCCCTCTGGCTTACTCATGATTCATAGTCCCATTGGTGAATAGTTATAAATTTTATTGAATCTGTTGTAGTTTGATATACGATCCGGGGAAATAGTACAAGAATACGACAGACATCTGGGAGCGGTCAACTCCATCACCTTTGTTGACGGGAACCGGCGATTTGTCTCCACATCTGACGACAAGTCCCTCAGAATATGGGAATGGTAGGTATTATGTAGGCTTAACCTCTTTCCAGCTCGTTGCTGCTTAAATCCTGAAATATTAAAGCAGATTAGTAGGGATGGTATGCTATAAACTGTTTACTTCATTAAAGGAAAATAAGGTTCTTTCAAGCTTGAAAGCTGAATAAATAAAGTAGATAATCGTATAAATAAAAATATAAATATTGTAGCATGATTCACTGTTCTGAGAATCCTGGCCTGGCATCGGTGTTTTCAAGTACTATTTCTTTTAATCAGGGTGGAAAACCTCATTGTTCCTTTTCTCTTTGGTGTTTCTGGCTGTTTGTTGCCTCAATTTGGCATCAAAAGAGCCTCATATCAATATCAAGTCCTGGAAACCCAATATCTCTTAGATATGCAGAGGTATTGACATCTGCATATCTAAGAGATAGTAGAAGTTTTGTCCTCCATTTTATAAATCGCTTTTTCGAGTCAGTTCAGATGGAAAATCTCACGAACAATCATGTTTACTGCCAGAGGCACAGTCTACTTGTTGAACCTTTTGAATAAGTAAGATAATTTTTGTAATACTTTGAACAAGAAATAATCGTTAAAATTTCACCTCAAATTCAGAGTAAACAGAATGATTTCAGTGCTGCCGAGAATCAATGTGTACTTAGCTTGAGTTTCAAGCATTAATAGTTCTTAGTAGCTACAGTAACGTACCCGGACATCAGGTCTGGTGATCCAACAAACCAGGTCTGGAGCCGCGTTCATTGACCCCAACATGGAGTGATTAGAGATAATCCTAGGGCTAATGGCAAGGTGTCTAGGGCTCATGTGGTAATTTGTACACGTTACATTGAGGTTAGACAGGTGGGGGTTTTTATATACAGATGACTACATGTATAGGCGTCCATGACTATGGTTTGGTTTACAATACCTCCGCTGATGAAGATTAACCCTTTTTTGTTTCCTTGTTCCTTCTTATTCATACACAGGCCCCCATAGACTCATGTATTTAATATTTCTTGACTGAGAAGTAAAATGGTTGTGTTGCTTTGCACAGCACTTATATCATAGTTATCATTTGCAGCATTTAAATCCATTTCAGAAGCTCACCAGGGAATTTATCTTATTCTTTTAGGGATATCCCTGTTGATTTCAAATACATCTCTGACCCATCTATGCATTCAATGCCAGCGGTGACGCTGTCACACAATACTAAATGGTTGGCTTGTCAGTCTATGGACAACCAGATGGTCATATTCAATGTACACAACAGAATGAAGATGATGAGGAAGAAGGTATTTAAAGGACACATGGTGGCTGGATACGCCTGCAGCCCGGACTTCTCTCCTGATATGTCGTAAGTTTTAGCTTCATGTCAATAACAGGGCTATTAGAGATTAGACTTGATGTGTATTACTAAGGAGTAATAATGGGTCTACTACTCCTTAGTTAAATTTGGTATTACCAGCCTAGGCCTTAGGTAGGCCTAGTCCTAGCCTAGCCAGCCCAGCCTAAGTTAGGCCTTGGGTAGTCTGCTCTTGGTATGGGCATTTCATTGGCCCTTGTGGTTTTATATACCAGTGCTGAACCAGGCACTTCATTAATGATTAAATCACCATGAGGTAATGATTGGATAATGAGCAAGTCATTGGGGGGGGGGGGGGGGAGGGTTTATTGTTATTGAAGCGTACCTGGTTATCATGCTCTTCTGCATAGGGTCCAAAAACAAGCTGATGTAATTGAGCCTAGATACTTGGAAAGTTGTTAGGTTTTAGGGAAAGAGGAATTATGTGGAGGTATTTAAAAGCCGACTGAGCCAGTTAAAAGGTGATAATTACATGTCAATAGAGCCATTATCTGGTCATTCATTGCCTCTGGATGTTGTCATGGTTCCAGTTTTAAAAGAAAAACCCAAGAAAATATCATAACACCAACTTCCATTCACTTGGTCTTCCATCATTCTTTTTGTATCAGTAGTCTCTAAACATTCCACAGTTACATAAATCAAAACTGTGCAGGTGGGCAATTATGGTTCTCTTCATACCTATTTATAACCTTTCCCTGTCGCTGAATGACTATTTCTTAGTCATATTTATTTTGCACATCACAATGAAGATCTTTCGTGAGCAATTTCATTAATTAGAAATCATTTAATAGCATTTGGATCAACCACAGTTACTTGTGTCTTCCCTTTGCTCAGTAAGGGAAACATGAGTTTTAACTTGTAAAGGAATTCAGAATGTGAGAGTTTATAGGTATGTCTGATCAGCAGCTGCACAGGTGGTGTCTGCAGCCTTAACACTCCGAACCTGGTTGCCAGGTCAAGTATCCCAAAAGGAATTCTGTATTAGTACTAATGCGACAAGAAATGTCCATTTAAGGCAAGAGTAAGTTTTCTTTTTATTAAAAAATGCCTCATATGTTTGCTAACACAGGCATATCTCTCCTGTTAGTGATATCACTGAAAAGCTATCAATCAATCTATTATGAATAAAGCATGAATTTCTAGAGGATTAATTTCTTGGCCAGTATTTCATTTCCAGCTCTGGTGTCTGTCACAAGTCCTAACAGTTGTATTTATCGATTACCAATTTAAATCCACTAAACTTGTTTTTGACCCCCAAACAGTATTACCTAAAACGAAATTGTCTTCAAGGATGAATTCTGTGGCTGATAATTGGCGGATTAGTGGCAGATTTCGATCAACCCCTCAAATGCAAGTTTGATGTAGGGTCTAGGCAAGCCATAGATTAGGTCTTTAGGTCTATAGTTTGATTAAAAATGGCATTCAACTGGCTAGCGGTGTAGGATGTATTGAGAGTTTAACTTATGCTGTATTTGAGGGGTACCTGTATCTCTCAAGAATCAATAGTATCATTGAACTTAAGGCCGACCCCAGATATGGTCAATGAATTCATTGGAATGCCACCTCGCCACTGCTATTGCCAAAAATCGTATTTGTTGGCCAAGTGGTTCTCATTGTGGCTTCTTGTTATTGTCATGGTTGTAGAAACTAATCTTACAATGTGGTTTCCCTGTTGTATCTTATGCCCACAGACACATTTTTGGAGTGATAATTTCCTTCCTCTATGAGGTTTTCCTCGTCTGGTTTATTAGGTTCGGTTTACTCTTTGCTTTCTGATCCATTTAAAATAAATTGTATATATGTAATATATATAAATTGATGTATATTATATACAAACATACAAGTTAGCCAAATACCGGCAAAATGGTTTCATTACATAAATCCTAGCAATGCAGAAGGGCGTACTGATTTTGGAAGAGTTTTTCGCAGTATTTGAGATTTTCTATTAACTTGTGTCAGGCCAAGAAGTTAGAGTCTCTAACTTCTTGTAAGGTCTGTTAATTTGTGGTATCTACTATTACTCACAGTTCTTTTGCCCATTATCATTATTATATACCTTGGGCCCAATAGGCTGCAAATTATCTAAAAGGCCATAAATTAAATGTTATAATAATGCAAGAAGATGATGGAGATCAGCTCATAATCTAAAGAATCTCCCTAACTCCAAGATTTAATGCTCATTGGAAAACTTGTCTACTTAGGAAGAAATCTGACATACACCACCACAACTTCACAAAGTTCAATGTCCTTTCAATATCCGTCACGCACAAACACCTTATTTGGTCGCGCAGTGAGGGTAGAACGCCCTTCCCTTGACCACACAACGTCCACTACTTACACAAATCCTCTAATCTAACTTGAAATGGGAGGATGCTTGGTTTTTCAATGTCATAAAAAACGACACCCAGCAACTGTAACTGTCAGAAGGCTCAGAAGGGCTAATCATGGTCAAATCTTGACCTGCCACCCACCAGAAGATTTGAGCACTAGCTAGAGGTTAGCCTGATCACCTCATGACCGAATTCTGTTGGAGGTGGGGGGGGGGGGACCAATACAAAAGTAACAAGCGGCTATCACCTTTAGTTATGCTCTGCAGTGTACTTGTGATAGACGGCCAGACACGAACTACACATCAAGGAAATGCCGTTAGACTATTTTGCAACAACACATCGTTTTGATGATGTCATCAGATTATCTAGCTGGAATGCAAATTTAGGTATCTGCGAAATTAAGCCTCTCCCAGATATTCTGCTGAATTTAAACCCATATTCACCATCTGGGTGTAGCCTGCTGGTACCGATTTGTTGACATAAACGGCTCATTCAGTTTATTCAGGTGATTTGAGACTTTCAATATGATACAATCATTTAAGTTTTGACAGCTGGTTGACTAAATCTAAAGCCTGCTATTAATCGCATTCTCTGTTCACTATTTCCAGGTACCTAATATCAGGAGATGCAGATGGAAAACTATATATATGGGATTGGAAATCCACTAAGCTATTCACTAAGTTCAAAGCTCATGATGATGTGTGTATAAGTGTGTTATGGCATCCCCATGAGACGAGTAAGATAGCCAGTGCTGGATGGGATGGTGTTATCAAGTACTGGGACTAAGTCTTGCCAGCTTTCTCTTACACCTAAGCCATTATGTACATATTTGTATTGACCTGTAATATTGGGCTTTTTTATGGTTTTTAAGTGAATACTTTGAGTTGGTATTAAGGTGTAACATTTAGTCGGTGGAAGAGTTTGTGGATCATCCTTCCACGTTCATTTAAAACTATTTTAATAATAGTGCATTTTCAAATTTTCTGCTCTGTTAGGAATACCAGCACCAAAAGCTTATGATACCAGCGTATGGTTCTTTTCAATCTAGGAAGATACAAACTTGTCTGTTTTTTTACATTTTTGTTTTAATGAACTGATATGTGTCAAGATCTGGAGTTTATTTGTTTCACTGCCAACATTGCTTGGGGCCCGGTGTTGCTCAAACTCCTCACCTGTCACATGGCCATTAGAACCAATAAAAATACAGTAGCAGGCGATGCACATTTGCATGTAAATAAGTATTATCATTAAATTTAATGATGATTTGTCCTAAATATGTTAATAATCTGTAGTAATTGTTAACTCATTCTTAACCATTTAAAAAAATAAAAGCAATAAAATGCGGTTTAACTCTGCGGATCAATCATATTGATGGACATTTTCGATTATTTCAAAAGAGAAGGTGTGGTATAAGACTTTATAAACTATTCCTGTTAAGTCCCTCGTAGTAGTTTACAAAAATGCAAATTGGTAAAATCGTAGATTAGGCTGCTGATAGTACCTTTAAGATTGATCATTTCTTCACCAATAAGATTGATATCTGTTTAAATGGATAAGACCAGCCAGAAATATGTTTTGCTCAATTCTTGGTAGAGAATTCAGTCTTCTCCGTGTCGGAAGATGATTTAATTTGGAGCTGCACTATGGCACTTCCAAGCAGCCATGCGGCATTTCCAGCTTTGAACAGCTTTTTGTAGGACACGCCTACGCCCATTTTCCAAATCTAATCACTCACTAAATTAGCAATTAAATTGTGGGGCAGTCTTGTATAAAATAATCCCATATCTCATGCTGTGAGGGCAAACATGTAACCATAATTATGCATATTTCATCACTCACCTCAGTTTTAACGCTGTCTCGTCTTTTCCTCTAGGCCATGTTGATGTCTGAAGACAAACTCTAAATATCCCTCTAAATATCTCACCACAAAGCTAGGCGCAGCTAAGAGCAGAAATGATGAACTTCAATTTAAATGTAGGCCCATGACAGCATCATATAGGTCCCGCCTAAGTGCAGGCAACCTTAAACTACATATATCATCTCGAGGTGATTGATTCAGTAACAAATCGGGATAATCTTGCCTCCAAAGTACAGCTCATCAATTCTAAAAGGCTCCGACCGTCCCTTAGCCTCCACTGCGGTGACGCTACACCTCAATAATTAGGGAATGTCCCGTATGAAACCTGCTTCCACTACACTGTCATACAGCTGGTAAGGCATGAATTCTTTGGTTCTATGACTTTGAAATTTAAAATGCTTTCAACCAGTGTGTTTCCTGGCCTTGTGACTTCCTACATTGAAATATCAACAGTATTACTTACATTACGGGGTCAATGCGACTTAGTGGCATTACATTATCAAACATACAATGACAGATGACCACTTAGACTTTACTTACATCGAAGTGTACCAGAATAGAGACTCAATGGTTTGAGGGCATTGATGTCAAGTCTCCCTATGAACAGCTTTTGTTGATATGCTGAAATATCAGACTGAGATGTAAGTCATTGTAAATCAACTGAATTGAGTCTTAAATTGCCAGCACATCCAAAGTTTCATCATGGTGATTCAGGTCGTTTTATGCTGACAACATAACTCTCCAGTGTACCTGGAAGATGATCATGTCGGTGATATTAGGCTTTTGCCAATGATCCTACTACGACCATTACTGTTTGCTGCAGTCAGCATTACAACTGTTAACTGTATGTATTATCATCATTGTGGATTATGATTATCTTTTTTTTTTATTTTTCATGCTACCTTATTATATTCACTGACCAATGTAGCACGACAAATGAGGATGTGTGAAAAAGAAGGAATGGAATTAAATGTTTAAAAATAGACGGCTTCCCACAACAATATTTGATTTATTATGACGATTCTGGGAAAGTGCAACACTGATGAGAACGTGGAGAACGGAGATGTCTTGAGGAATAGTATTAGGTGGGATTGCAAAGTGAATCAAATGCAAGATAGCAGATGTTTCAGGTGAAATAAAATAATTAGTTGTTAATTTTGGTAGATTGAGAACTGCTTGACAATATGGTTTAGATGCTCATCTATGTTTTTACGTAAATCAACACAGTGTCCATGACGGCCATCCTCTCAACATGCAAACATGTAAACATGATCTACATGTAAACATGTAGATCCTGTTCCCGCGACCTTGAATTGATGTGAGAAATGCGATTTAATTTCGAACGTCAGGATAAAAAATAATTCATCACCTCGAATTGCTAGACCCCGGAATGACCCGCGGAAGGAAATAATAGAATTATTTTCCTTTCTCCAAGTCAAACCTGCTCAACATTTAAATAAGTCCAATTACAGGTTGATTGCAAAAAGAATTTGTTAAAGAAAATTGAAACTTTGCTCAACCGCAACATCATACATAATTCCCTCATTAATTGAAGTTTTTTGTGTAACTGAAATAGACACATTCCTAAACATTGATATTGATATTAAAATGAAATCAATGGACTCCCAGGGCATTGCTGAAACAGACTATTCCTAAAATCCTGTGTTTTATTTGTACCACATACTGAAGATCTATACTTTATCTATCATTTTGCTTTTGTACCTTTAAGATTAGTGAGTATTATAAAGTTCAGAGACCCTTCACACTGTGACGGGTCTGTTCTAAGGTGTCAAATATGGGACCAAAACATTTAATTGTATTTATTTTGTTTAATTTTGTAATTAAATTATATTCAACCCAACAACCCAACAACCAAGCTAGGCAGAAATTCATTTACACCCATTTATTCACCATTTGAACATAAAATAAAGTGATTGGGTGGTGTAAAGTTCTTTTTAAGAAGATTAATTATCCCTTGTAATGTAATAAGCTTAAGACGCTGAAGATAGATTGTAAAATGATGGAAGGCCACACAAGAACTTTTACCAGTATTGGAGAAAGTACTTGCCGCGCATAATCGTACAAGTGGCTATTTATACTCACAGGAGGGGGGGAAGGAGGCCATAGAATTCCATTCCTCACCCTTTGCCAAGCTTACGATGTGCTGCCACTTACCTTCTTGGTCAAATACAATGGAAATAAAGCTAATCTTGCCTACTATGCAACTTGTTTGATTGATGGTGTATTGAAAATCAAAGAGGTTGCTTTGATTGATGAAATATTACACTGAAGGCCCCTGTTAATTGAGGCAGGGGAGGTGCCTAGAATGAGTCTATTGAATATGCACACAGGTTGATTACACATTATCTTCAAGAACTTCTCATTTCTGGTTGTCAATATTATACCAGTTGTATGTGACAAGCAGAAATGAAACTTTGATTGATGAGGGTAGGAAACCATGCGACTTAACACAAGAGTGTGCGGTGTGACATCATTCAAGATCATGGGTGTGGCTCCAGCAAAGAGCCTTTCTCCGCCAATCTAATTTGAGTCCGGCACGGAAGCATACACCACTCTCAAGAGATAACGCTTGCAAAAAGAGAGAACCTTTCATAATAACACAGAGTAAGGATATATATCCTTACTCTGTGATAATAATATGGAGGTGGGAGGTTGGGTGGAGGTCAAAAAAAAGGAAGGGGATCTCTGGTAATTATATCCATTCTTTACCATTTTTTAGTGAATGGACACTCGAGCATGGCTTCTCTGTCACTCTTTTGGGATTGATTTTGACACTCAGATGCCTAGATAGACAGGGCCAGATATATATATTGAAGTTACAGCCTTACTAAATACAGTGTATTGCTGCTGCTGAGAAGCTGTTCTCCATTGTATTTTGAATAGTACAATCCTATCTCCAGTGAGACCTATTCTCTGCAATCTGATCATTCACCTTTACATATAGGCAACTTATAAAGGCAATTCTGTATTTTATGCTCTTGGATCAAGTGCAGTATCTATAAAAAACAACCAAATACAGCTTTCATCACAGCCAAGACCCTTTTATTTACTAGTATACCAGCAATGATATTACCTTTCTCTTTCCGCTAGAGCCAAATTGATTATCCTTTGCTATCTGGAAATAGTAAAGACGTACCAGAATCTGTTATTCAATCAGGTAAGCAAGTCTCATGAAACTGGTTGTGTGAGGATTTGCGATTAATCTTGAAACCACCTCTTGGGTCTTTGTGGGAGGGAAAGACATAAAACACACGTAAGCTGTGCCCTCAAGTGACCCTTGGAATGACCAAATGTGGCAATTAGTTTTATCAGATCTCCACATTGATTATTTTCACAATTAATCAGTTAAATTTGAGCAATTACCAAGTGGAAAGTGTCAAGTTGCTTCCAATTTTTTTTTCTAATTTTAATTTCATTTAATTGATGGCTAGGTATCTCACAGTTTTATCAGGAAATAAATGTACCAACCAGTAACTTACTAATTTACTGACTGATGTCATTTGAGTATCAGGGACACTCCTTTCTCTAGAAATATGACTGAACATTTTATCAGAAAAGGCTAGTACGTCAATTCATAATAGCATTACAGTATATATGTTGGAGGTACGTGTTGATCTGACCCCAATAATATTGATTATCAACTTTAAGATTTATTTTGTTATACCACTTCAACATCCATATACCTGCAGATAAAGGTATCATACATCCATATACCAGATAAAGGTATCATACATCCATATACCAGATAAAGGTATCATACATCCATATACCTGCAGATAAAGGTATCATACATCCATATACCTGCAGATAAAGGTATCATACATCCATATACCAGATAAAGGTATCATACATCCATATACCAGATAAAGGTATCATACATCCATATACCTGCAGATAAAGGTATCATACATCCATATACCAGATAAAGGTATCATACATCCATATACCAGATAAAGGTATCATACATCCATATACCAGATAAAGGTATCATACATCCATATACCTGCAGATAAAGGTATCATACATCCATATACCAGATAAAGGTATCATACATCCATATACCAGATAAAGGTATCATACTTGAATGTATCTTTGATCTTTCTTTATATCTTTCTTCATAAGTCCCCCCCCATAAACAAATAAATACTAGTATTTATTTGTTCATGGTCACACCAAGACTAAAATATGTGTGGTTGATAGTGGCAAATTTATTTTTGTGCGACCACAGTAAACTGAGCAGTAAAAGTTTACGTTTTGAGCCTGCCCTCCACCACCCCATGATGCAAGAGGTAAGTAGATTCAGCAGGGTCACAGCCGTATCCACTATATGATGAAGCAATGCGGCTTTTTAGAAGAACCTCTCAATCTCCGGCAACATGTTTATGATATAACCAAGGAGCCTCTAACTCATTAGTATAACGATGTTACAGAACCATATTTAGTTATAAGCCAGCTGTGTGGTTTTCTATTTCGTAACCACACGATACCGACTGTACCACCCGGAGCCTAGATCCACCCTCATGAATAGGTCAGCAAGTCTAATTAAAACTCAAATAACAAACACGCCGGAGTTAATCTTATCCAATTTAGCTGGATAATCTCGATTGAATGTGGGTTTAGTTTACATTAGGATAAGCCTTGTTTTGAAGGTGCATGTAATCAAGCATTATAATTCATGTATGCCATCCTGGGAAGTAGTGGAAATTCATGTGCCGTACCGTGTAGATTTCAAGGAAGCTTGTTCTTTCATATCTGGGTTTCGTGGGATTACTCCTGTAACTATATCGTGTTTTGTTATAAAGTCAACACGGAAAGTTTTAAATGAATCTGTTATCGGTATAATGTCCAAAGCAAAATGAGGAAAACAAATTCAAAAGAAGTGCTCTCATGACCATCAAAGCCTCCACTCTTTGTAGCCTTCTCAAAAAAAATTTTTCTTTGGTCCTACTATCAAGAGCAGTTCATATTTTGTTATTGTTATTTTAACAAAAAATTAGATCACAAACATAAAAGTTTTTGTGAGCGTCATTTTATGAGTTCATTGTTTTAAGTTCATCTTAATGGGCAGGCAGTGCACCATTAATAGCCACCTTATTTATCTGTCTGAGGGCGCGGCGAAGCTAACACAAGCTTAATCCTTTTTTTAACGCCAACGTTGTCTGAACTTTTAACTGAAACACCGAGCAGTAATCTCTTCCTTCAGCTTCAAGGAATTTGAAGGCCACAGGGACAACGAGCTTTATTTTTCTGTGAAATTCTGGCACAAAACCAATTGCCAAACCCTCAGTTTAACTTGGCCAGGCTGGAATGCACAATGGTGTTTTATGTCACCTATAGCAAAATTTATCCTAATCATCTTAGTAATGTGCCTATTTGCAGCAATTGATTCCAGGCACAGGCTTTGCAATTCCAGGCAGCATATGTCATGACACATCATTCCAGCTTCCGGTATGTTGTTTTTGTGCCTTCGCTCCAACATAACTCAACGCAATTCAGCCTTTCACGAAACGGTATAATGTGGAACCAAATAAGGATAACCTTTAATTGAACTAGGCATTTTTTAAATTGGCACTAGTATGACAACAAAAAAAGTTCAAACTTTGTAGCATGCTGCTATTTTTAAACCACAAAGACATCAATTACAGAAATGAGAAAATCAGGAAATGGAGAAATTTTTGGAAAGACATGGAAAGTATGAGAACTTTTAACTCAGACAAAGGACAGAAATCTCTATCTTCAACTGCCAAGCCCTCGGTTTAACTTGGCCAGGCAGGAATTCTAAATGGTATTTTATTCTTGTCATCTATAGGAAATAATGGGTCTTAATTGTTTAAACTATAGAGAATGTGTCCAATGTGTCTAATCTTGTGGCTAATCTTGTGGCCAATCGATGTTGACCTAACACTAAATAGGGCATTGTCATTCATGAACTTCAGTTATAATATACAATCGCTGAATTATCTCCCCACTCTATGGCAGGCCCTGATTGTTTATACGGCTATGTGCAAAAAAATTGTCTTATTGTGAAGATTAAGCTTCGGTGCTGAATTTTTTAATACGGCATTATAGCAGGTCATATCACTGCAATTAGCATCCAAATAAGCTTCTTAATGAAAGATTAGCCATGGTAATTAGACAAGTCTCTAACAGGTGGTCATCATTAATGGAACTGGAATGTTACGGTTATTTGCCAAACCTGATTGAAAGTTTGATTGGACGCGCTCGTCGTATTCGTATTGACAGTGATTGCCGGTTGAGATGCTCTCACCAGACCGAGTGAGTAAGCCCTGTCTGTACAACTTGTCATCTCATACAGCTCATTAGTTATCTGTGATACTCGGCGATAATCTCATGCTGTATGCAGCGTTGGCACGGTGCCATAAGCCATTCCATGAAATATTTATCCAACCAGGAAGGGACACCTTTCTCCTAGATGGTTTATGACTGTCAAATTGTCAATCACTGCCAATGCAATGACCCTCAATGCTGTACCAGCGTTTATGAAAATTTATACCGATGCATTTTTCCCTCAAGCAGGAAATTCGGCCAGCGCAGTAGTTACAGTGCAACAGCTTTATGAGTCATTTTCAGGGTGTGAAAAGGGAGGTTTCAACAGAAAATAGATTCAACCCTAACAAGGTGTAATCACTGCATTGTTTGGAATGTGCTGTTAATTAGCGTCCAGCAGGCAGAGAGCGAGAGAGAGAATGAGTACGTGGAGATATACTGGGCGGCAATCTATGTTTTGTTTCTGGGCGGCATGGTTCATATGATTTTCAATCAGGCTCAATCCAGGTTACTTATTTGTTTCGCCTACATTCCCGCTCAGGCCTTATTATTACTAGAAAAGAGTCAAGTGTGCCAAAAATAATTTATTCACATTTTTCAAAGTCTTCCAATTACGAATTCACGTTCTGTCACACTTCAATTTGCACACAGCAACCGTGCATTCGAGGATATCGACACACACCATGTAGACAGACTAATTCGATGAGATACTATAACAGGCGAAGAATGCTTGTCAAACGAAAATATATTGTCTTGTCGTCGCTATGCACTGTGATTTATGTGGGTTGCTCGGGTAACAGGTTTCTATAATCTGTCCTTTACCATCTACCTCGCCCAGCTTTTAATATTACGATAAAGCTAATCACCCCAGTCATCTCTCAGCATTCAGATCCGGGCTCCCAATCACGCCAGTTCACTCTCTAACCAACAACATAGACACCTGCTACTGCACCAGAGAGCGTTGGTTTTACTTTGATTTCATTTTCTTTGACTTCTGCCAATGAATATCATGGCTTCTACAATGCACCAGCAGCTAGCTATACCTATAACAACATACGGAGGACAATATATACCACACCACAATCCAGCAGTACCTACATCACCACTCTTTTCACCAGCTACATCACCAATGTGTCAACCACAGCCGCCTATGCAACAGATTTCCTTGTCAAATTATAATATGCTGATAAACTACAGGTAAAAGTATAATCATCATCATAGTCATACTTGTATTGGCTATTTAGTGCTTTTTAACACAATGGATATCTACGGATATTAATCTCTAACAATAATTCCATGGCATTTACCTCATCAATGCAGCAAGGGACAATTAATCACATATTGATCATGTGGGCAGTAAGATGAATTGTCTTTAAAAAGCCTCATATGAATAGATTATACTAGCTCAATGGTAATGAAGGGATATGATGTGTTATTAAAATTGGAACATTCAAACTTAGATGGTTTTCCTTTTTGAGGACAAATTAATCAAACCAAATTGTGAAACCCATTCTGATTTCTGAGAGTGCCAGGAATAACTAGGAAGTGACAGAAATTTGGAAGGAAGTATTGGCGACTATGTTTAATGATAATCAGACGCCGGAGATTTTAAATTCATCCCATAGGCGATGACATCGACTGAAGCAATGAAAATTGGATTATACTAAATGCAATCTTGTACTTCTTGGACGCCGAAAATATGCAGTGACAGCAATCATATCCCAGAGACATTAATCCAGCTTAACTTTCAAGATAATTTCGCAATTACGAAGTATCTTCACCAAAGCACTTTGTGTAAATTCATACTTACACATCAACGAACTAATCAATCAAGATCTAGGAATTTAAAAACCGGTTAAATGCTTGAAGATTAAACTCATCTCTACCTACATGAACAAAGATCAGAATGATTAAAGAATATTAAGCAAAAAATTCGTCCTAATCCTTAATTCACTTCAATGAGGCAACTGGTGCAACACAGCAGGGGAATCTTTAATAAATCTACAATCTTTTGAATGAACTGATTTGGCATCAACTGACTATATTAATCAAGTCAATGAGCTGGAAAAATTCTCTTACAATAGCTGGTGCGATAATAAAGGTCCATCAGTATCGATGTGAATGTATACTCTCATGAGAGATGCAGACAGGATTTTAAATTGTTAGATGGTTTGGATCGGGTGTTCATTGAGTCACAATGGGAGCCTAAGCAAGCATGATGAAGGTTTCAATGTTATAGACAGCTTAACCGATTATCATTTCTCTGCTCGCAAGGATTCAGAGAATCCTTGAGAAGGTTATGTCTTTGCTTTCATACCAAACAACCAGCTAATTCGGTCAATTGAAGCATTCCTCAATGTTTACATAAGCCGTTATCCATCTCTCAATTCATGTAGATAAAATAATCATTTATTATATTGTTATCTTTGTAGTATGGAACTAGTATGGCATGGCGAATTCAACCGACTGTTTCAGAGCCTCCTTCCACACAGATGGTTTTTGAATCCTACATTCTCCCTGCCTAAAGGAAGAAAATGGATCATGTTCAAAGATAGTGCCAAAGTTAGATTTCTATGCAAGGTAGGTACTGTTACTGAAACGGAACATTGTGTGCTAACGTCCCCAGCTCATTCAAACACTTTAATAAACATTCATTTCTGCAAAGGAGCTGTCAGATGTGCAATAAAAGCCTTCTCGCTTACAAAACACTCCACATAGAACTTCATGTGAACAGCGCTTATCTAGACTTAGTCATCTCCACCATTCACACAAGACAAAACAGAAAGTGTAGCAGAGATACACTTCTGATAAAGTTTGAATGTCATCATGCTTTCCCAAGCTCAACTATTTACCAGGGAGATGAGATGTTATCAGATTACTGAGGCTTGAGCTATGTCTGTTTCATAAAAGTTCACATTCAGTAGGTTGTTTCAAAAATAGGATATACAGCCGAGGCTTACCTTGTAATGGAACACTTCAAACACCCCCATACACAGGAGTGCTTAATCATCAGGTTATTGCTTGGGTAACTCATATGCTGGTACAATTAATACCTTCTTGTGGTAAACAAGCACAAAACTCAAACAGCTTCCTATATTGTGGTTCATTCCTACGCTATTAGTCAGCGAACCGGTAGAATTTTTATCAATCTAATTAAAATCTGACATAGAAAAGCAATATATGAGCTGGTCAGCTTAGTTCTGATAATTTTTTTTAAAAATTCAAAGATAACTGAGGGTCCAAGTATTTTGCTGAATGTTGATTCAATCATAGTTAATCTTAACTGGTGAAAAGTGGTAATCTTCTGTGGGGACAAGGTATTTGGGGACCTAAACAGACTTCACAATAATAACTGGTTATGTCATAAGTGCAGGTAGCCGTTTGAGTTCAATATTCGTTTTTGAGGACTAATTGCAGGGTGTGAGAGGCTAGGCCAAACTTATGTTACAAGTTCACTATGTTATAGAATGTGTTACGTAAAGGGATGTCTGGGGACCAGCTGTGATTGTGCTCAGTCACGGTGCTTGCATCAGATGTCTTTTTATGAGGGTGTAATTTTTATGCCACTGTGACCGAAAATCCGTCAACAGGCAGGACACAGTTGTGCAAAATTACATACTAAATCTCGGAAACCAAAGCACGCCCTGCAAGGCATATCACTTTATCAACATGTTGAGCTTCAAGACCTTTGCTAACAGGTTGATAATAACCACAGGTTAACAGACATGCGATTATATCAGTTAAACCCTCGCATTACCAATTTTCTCACTTACAGTTATAATTTAGACAGAGCTAAGAGGCTTGAGAAGAATGGGCAAGCAGCATGGTGCTAACATCCATGTGCCTTCTTTGCACTTAAAACAGGGGCTCAAAATTAACACCACACTTGTAAGCCCCTGCCAGATGTTTTAAGACTTTGCGTCCAGATCTTTATCCTAAACTTTGAGTTAGTTTTGAGACAATTTTATGTATTCCTTTCATTGAATCCTTAACAAATCACCACCAGGGAAATACCTCACGCGCCTGGCATGTCATACTGCTAACTTTATTTATCACTATGGATCCACCACATATCATCTAAACAAACTAAAATAAAATAATACCTGCTTCTCAATGTTCATTTAGCAATGGTTATCCTTATATTTATAGGATTGCTCACACGGGTGGACAAGCATGAAGGGACGTGTAGTTTTCTGGTTTAGCTTTGATGAGCAAAGGAACACAGGCTTGGTACTATTCAGACTGTTTGGACAGAGATGCCAGAGTTGTTCACCAAAGCTTTTTGAGCATGCCATGTGGTATCCTGAGGAAGTAGTTAAGGTGAGTTCTGCATACACTGATGAAAATATACTACAGACGTAGTGCCTGATATAAAGCTCTAAAAAGACCTGGCTAAAGGGCCATTCACCAAAATATGATAAAAAATCATTCTGGAACAGCAACTGAAAACATGTATACCACGTCATTAAACTATCGTCCATAACCCAGTATCTCATGCATAACTCAGGAGTTTACATAGAACAGGCCAATGTCCGACCAATAACCGATTTAGAGTACTAGTACTCAATTGACACTCATCACCCACAAGAAATCAAGTATTTTACTTTTCGTCAACAACCTCGAATGCAAAACATAACTCTACTGGTTAACACTCATAACACATCGCAACCATATCATATACCAGAACCATTGAGTGAAGTGAAGTGAGTTTAATTTTGATTCAGTAAAACCCCATTGGTTCAAGTAATAAGAATACAGTGTTTGGATATTCATGTGATTATTCTCACTAATGGTTTTTTGTGTTCTATCTATGAGGTATATTATCTTAATCCAAGCTTATTGGTAATTAGATTTAGATAGTTATATCAGAGGCAAAGATAATTGGAACCATTATTCTTGATTTATGAAAGCTATATGGAAGGGCAAGACGCTGATACCAAGTGCCTTAAAAACCATGATAATCCAGTAGGATCTGCTCGTTTAATGACAACAATGACTGGATTAACATTCCTACGTCCTCCTCTTCAGTGCCCCTCCCTCACAACATAGCCACGTCCATAAACTAAGGAGGTTGGGATGGAGGTATCAGCAACATTTTGATCTCTTTACAGCGGTGAAGGGAAAAATTGAAACTTTGCAACACCAGAACATAAGCTTAAATACAGGAGATTTTCGACAATGCCATAACTGTAATGGTTAAATTGTTTTGAAGGGTTTTCCTTGTATAAGTGACTTAGTAGCAGAGCAATAACCATTTAACCAGGCATGTTATTCCATAAAGCCTTGTGCCAAAATTATGCCAATGAGAAATCTGTCAATAAATCAACCTGACAAAAATAGCAATTCATTAAGCCACACCTAGACCCCACATCTACCCATTGTTTATTAATTAAATTTCCTACACAAAAACAAAGATTCCAGCAGGTAATTTGCATAGAATATTCTCAGAGAAACCTTTGGTCCACGCTTTCCACATCACAAATTTACATAAAATTGCGATAATTTACCAATTTGAAGAGTTCAAATGTTAGCCTGGTAATGGCCGAAGCAATGACAATATCACAGAATGAAACAACATTGAACCCATACAGGATGAACATTCCCAATGTCAATGAAATTATTGCGACCAAATGTTACATCCCACACATACAGCTACACCACCGGTTGAACCTCCAGTATTTCCTCTTGCAGGCCTCCATTCGATCTCATCAATTAGGCCTACACAAATCAAGTCATAAACAAGTTAAATGTCAATGACATGTAAAATAAAATCGATTATATTATAATAAGAGATGGCTATTTGTTAATGCTCTAGGTCACTCCGACCTGGATCTTGTTTACTTCTAAATGTTTAGGTTTACACCGGTCAAACCAATATCCAATATCGCACATCAGCAAATTTTAATCAGTTACACCATTGGATGCGCTTGTGTATCTTGTCAGATTATACCCTTCATTATACCAGCTAAGATCTTAAGAATCCCATTTGGTGTCCTGCTTGATTTTAATTCGCAGAAGCAGGTTAAAGTACGAGGTGCACAAACGATGATTCCTGTGGGAATGTTGTTTGATTTTTGATTTATTCTGCACCTAAGCCAAATGCAGCCCTATCCATGCCAATTGAACCATCCTGACAGCTGCACGCATTGGATATTGAAAGCTTTTAGCACCTTACGGCTATCAGTGTTTGGTGTAACCCGATTTCCTTCCGTCCTTATTCTCATTTCTTGGCTTATTACAACCATGTGTTAACAAAATTCATCTTTTCTCTTTCTTTAGGTTGTCGGCAATATATTCAATAGAATCGGACAGGAATACTACGGTTTCTACAGCCCACCTGTGAGGATAGACCGACGAGCAGGCAAGCCAAGATCCCAGCACAATGCTCAACTCTGCCAAGCCTGCTCCGAAGGTAGGCAAAGATGAGATTAGTACCGCACTTTTTAACAAACAGTTGAATATATTGCTAATATTCCGGTATTGTGCTTCAATAACTTATAAATTTCATCCTACTAGTTTGCATAAAACGTGAAGGTGGCAAGTCCATATATGAATGTAGATCAAAACGGAAGTCTAATTCGCATTTAGAATTTGCATGCAAACTTTTGTTCAGCACTCATGTTTTACACCAGTGCCTTTAGCAGTTGCCCAGGTGACTCCCGTTTGAGAAAATTATCTGATAAATTCCCAGTTACAAAACTATCCCGATGGGGTAACAAAACAAGCAACTGCCTAGAGCTCATGAACACAACATATTTAAAAAACCTGGCTCACTCAGATTTCCAAATATGGAAAGAACATGTGTACCATAAGGAAAACTTGACAGCCTTTGATATAAATATCATAATTGGATCTGCATCCTGTTTTGGAGGCCCGTATCAATTTGCAAAAAATGGGTAGCCATAATAAGTTCATCGATGGTGACAGCTCACGAATTAGCATAGGTATTCCTATGGTATCAAGAATCCAAGCCGGCTTCTGCAAATACAATAATGACCTTATAGGATAACATACAGCTACAGGTGGTTATGAAATTATCAATATTCACCTAATATGTCTAGGTTTTTATGAATTGATGCTTAGCTAAAGACTAAATGTTGTATTTTCTTTCTTTTCAGGAATTTGCCCAGGAGAGTTTGATGACTCAGTTGAGACCTTCGGACTTTATAAGAAGTCACCAATGACTTCTTCATCTATAACTTCCTCAGGAAGATCACATTGTGGATCAATGTCTTCACAATGCAGTTTGGAGATCAGTTCCATTAGTTCCCTAACGTCTGAAAGCGGTGCAGAGGCTACATGCGAGTCCTCATCAGAGTCAGATGACCACACGTCGGATGAGCCGCAGTCCGAGTAAAGCAATAACTTTCTGGACCGTCGATTTTCTTGAGATGAACCTTCCTCTGCTGTTGAGATTAAAGCACTCTGGGCAGTTCATTGCTGTCTTTCTTCCAACCGTTTCACACTGAATGATGAATGGCATAGCCCGCCATGTACCGTTTGCAGAACCGGTGATCGCAAAAGTCTTCTTGGATGTACATTTTGAAACCGCAAGCCTTTACTTCAGAGAAACTTGTTCTGATACATTCCAAGCTTGGCGTTTGGATGCATGTTGATTGGAATACTTTCACATACTAAACTTCATTCTTCCGCATTTAGCAGAAGTATATTCCACTTGCCTTATTATAATTTTAGAAGTAGTTCAACAATGCATAATTTATGCTTTTTAGAATGACTAATTTATAGCAAACATTTCACCTTTTTATAACTTATGTACATTGACATGTTTTTTTATATTGGGGACAAATCATACACACCAAAAGACTATGCAGAGGCTAAGGGAGCCTGCTTTTTCTTTGCTAACCCATTCGAATATCCTAAGACTAAGATTAAACATTTTATCTGTGTCATCTTAATTTGGTGACAATTTCTTTCATTAGTCGAGAACCATAAGGTTCTCACCTTCAAGGCCCACCATATCTTAGCACACTAAGAACTTTGCTCAAACTATGAATGCATAGTACGAATTTATGCACCCAGTAGATAGATTTTTGTTATATTTATATAATTCACGAGCATCAGGGTCCTTCTTGGACTGCAAGGCATCAAAAGAATATTTGAGGCTGGCAATACCTTTTTCTAAATAATATCTAGTTTTACTGGGTATTAATTCTATTGCAATAAATTATTTATCTTGGTTAGTTAGTGCAAAAGAGTAATCAATTTTAAATCTGCATACTTGCGACATTATGAAATAAGAAAGGCAAACAGCTTGCTCGAAGCATATCTTAGTGATGTCTGGCTTATGGACCAAACAAGTAGAACCATTATATGGAAAGTATCTAGTCACCACATGCCAGCAGTAAAAGTGATTCATGGCTGAAATTCTTTCTGAGTAATTTTTCCGGTAAAGCAGTATTGAAACCAAATTGAATTATTTTTTTTATGAGTAATTAAATTGAAACCAATAGATTGAACATTTGTTATTCCCTGATACTCTGAACGCACTGTTGCAGGATAATCCACCAATCAAACCATTTTATTAAGGGGTGTAATTGTCATTCGATGATTGATTTGTTGGATCTCTTGGCACTGATGAGACCCACTGAGTCAAGTTAAATAACAATTTATCTGCTAGAGACAGAAATATTGAGTTCCAGGTTTGAACCTGCAAGTCAAGGCACGTATTGATAGGTTTACTGTTATTGTGTTTTTGCCGCAATTATACTACAAGTAGAATCCCATTAAAATGTCGAAGACACAACTACATGTTCGATTCAGGAATTTTGTGGTATTATCATGAATGTTTGACACAATCTGCGAATCAGGCTCCTGATGTTATCCCAGCATGTATATTATTGTGGTTATTTGACCTGACTGAAGTAACAAGTATTCGGCAAGTCTTGTTAAGATGAACTCTTCCATACTTTCTGACAAAACTCATTACATTACATTTACTTTCCTGTTCGGTATAAGACAGGTGGTGATGATGTCAGTATTCATCTGTCACCAGCCCAACAGTAAACTGTGTGTGTGAAATGTTGTTTTTCTTGTATCATGTCATGATGAGGTTGCTGATCAGAGATTATATTGAAACAACTTTTATTGACATTCAAGTCAAAACAGAGACTATATCTATAGTCTCTGGTCATAATGTAATACTTCATCATGATTTCACCAAATAAATTACAATTATAATAAAGAAACAGAGTTTACGATAGCCTGATGATAGCCTGATCCGCTATCAAAGATCTCTAAAATCATGATTTATGAGCTGAGAATTGAATTTAAAATGAAATGTCAAGCTTATTTGAGTTTGATGAGTTTATCCTTTGCCACACCCACAATGGTAAATAAAGCACTTGAGATTCTTGGAAGGTTTCACAATTCTACAGTTCTATTCTTTGATTGCCTTCGGAGGTCACTTTTTGGTTTTCTGATGTTTTATAATGATCGATGATATCAACGATGAGCGAGCTATATTCAGCCTCGGACTCATCAGCCGATTCCAGATCACCTCTGTACGTCTCGTACAGATTTGAAATTATAGGATTCACAGAGGTCATTGACGACGCTCTACACGCTGTATACCTTTCTCTTGTCACCTGCAAATAAATAACAAATCTCATAACAAAATCTACAAAGCAGCTAAATTATTTATGTTATGGGGTGGAGCCAACTTGGAGCAATCACAAAGTCTTTGATCTCGTGAAATAAAAACATTATGAGGACATTATCCGTTATGAATCGAAGAATTTTTAAGCTTTATGCTTGGAGCTCATTGACACTGTTTAGTCATTATCTTCTCACCTCAAGATGATTTACAACGCGTTTACAATAACGATTTCTTATTCTATTTTCAACAGGGGACGTCAGATTTGCATTCATGCATTCCGTCAAATTTGTGCAGCTTCTTTGTTTCGCAAGGGGTGTGTCTGCAGGAGGCTCAAGTTGGCTGAGTAAAGCTAAAGTTGAAACTGCCAAAACTATTTGTTGCCTCCCATTAGCAATTTAATTATTCAAAACTCCCACTAATTAGCCTCAACGGAGGCCAAAGAGAGGTCAACTTGAAGGGCCTCTATAATATATATTTATATATACGATACGATATATGATATATATTAATTGTGAAAAGAAAACACTAATTTTCTTAATCTTGATTTTACTCCTTTTCTCAGACCATCATTCTAACTCAGGACTAATTACTCTAGATCACACTAATTGCCTCTAAATTAGGGGTGAGTTAATGTTAGCTAGCACCAATTACCACCAGCTGGGATGGGAGTTGATGTGAAGCAAAGAGGTGGTGTGAATATTAGCTAGCCACTATCTTCACTTCTTCTAACCCGTGCTGCGTGCAAAAATCGAATACAGATACTTGTCTCCACTCTAGGGTAAAACCAAAAGTTATTCTTTTTAAATGTCTAACAGGTGCTTATGCTTACTGTGATGAAGTGATGATGATGCAGGTTGGGCCTTGTTAAGATTATTCCCAACCTCATATTAAACCAAGACCACACAAACATTATCTATTAAAGTGACAGTCCTACTAGGCCATGTTTGGTTTGGTTTCAAAGATCTCCGGCTGAAAAGTCATTAGGGCATATGAAATAAAACAGCCTGTGAACCCAATGGCAGTGAGACTGCTGCAAAGTTTGAAAATTGGGATCATAGTGGATCATAGTGATTTATTGCCTCCCCCTGACCACTATGATCTACTATGAATCTTGCTAAAATAACTGAAAAAAAATTTTTTCCACAATTTTAGTTTTATGTCTTGTGGCTTCCTCAACTGCTACACACCACATACTACCAAAGTCAGTAACAAATCAGAGAGGGCCATTCGATTGATCAAATGGTCATTTTCATGGATATTAGCAATTAGGGTAAAGATTGCACCTTGGTGAGATGGTTAATACCCTGATATACTCATCTTCCCAACCACCCCTAATTAGAGCGGTGCACTTCGCTATTGTGGTGGTTTTATTAAAACATCAAACGGTACAATAAATAAAATGCATGGCTCTTAGAAGTGGTGGCTGAAGTTGGAGCAAGCTTATAGACTTATAGACTATAGTGTGGTACATAGTAATAGTTGGCTTAGTCTGACCAATGAGAGGGGGTTCATTGGTCTGTCATGCTTGGGGAGCAGGACCCCAGACAACCCCCAATCAAACCTTGTCTAGACAGTGTGGATGATTATTGCATGTAATGGATTTACACCCCTGGGTATAACCAGATTATCAAGTCTAAAATGACAGAGTGAAGATGAATCAGTTAAGGCCATTAAGTCTAACACAGACGCTATAAACAGTCGTTCATTCCTTGGCACAATGTAGCAGTTCTTACTTTCATGTTAAAATCAAGAAACGACTTTCCACGCTTCACATTTAAACATTAAAATAACTCTTGTCTTGCCTACACCACTTGTTCAACTCACATAACAACACATACATAAATCACAACTGACACACTCCCAGTCTTTACATCATGTACTGATCTTAATCTTCCTCTTACCCCTTGACTGGTCTGTCCTACACACTCATGGTTGGTCATTAACAGTTGCTTGTCTGGGTATAACACCATCTTTCACCAAGAAGAAATCAGTTGGAAGAGACCAATTTATCAGGGACACATGGTTGTAACGTATTTCAGCATCTTAGTTGAAAGATCGAGTTTTTTCACTCAATGAATTCATAGTACAGGGCCTCATCTCAACATGTACAGGATGTATAGTTGCAAAGGAAGAAAAATACCGGGTGGTCGGACTTAGACTATAGGAAGCTGTGATCGGATGCCCAGAGTTACAACAAAACTAGATTAAATACGACGCATTTTGCGTTTTGCATCGTTATTATTGAGTCCATGTTACAAAATCATCAAAGCAATATGGCTTGTGAAGGAAATGGATTTCGGTTTGGTTTTGACATACGCCAACCTGCTGGTATGCCACCACAGAAGAACGAGCCAATGATTGTATGGTGTCACGAATGTCACTTAAAAGTGCACAAGTGATTCAAAATCTTGGTCCGTCATCATCTATAGAACTGTGAGCTGAGATGAGAATTATGAATTATTCATTGTGGTTTGTACTTTGGATGACACTTGTTTTCATAAAAATCATGTCAATGTCATATGCGGGTGTACATTAGGTCACCATCACCCCAAGGTTATAATGGAGGATGTGCGGTATGTAGAATGTTTGTTACATAAAACATTAAATGAAATAGATTGTAATCACAGTGTGGTAGGAGGAGACTGAGGAGACACCCTGGATGGTAGCCCACACAGTGACAAACTCTGAGGGTAGAGTAATTATTATCTCATAGCAGTTGGAACTGAATGGGATTTACTGTGCAAAAAAAAAGAGAGACACAAAAGTGATCTCTACTTATGAAAGAGCACCTTAAATCTGTCAAAAGTTTCACATTGTGTATCCTCATTGCCTTTTTGTGAGTGGTGACAATCGTTTTAGGGTCTGTCTATCACATAAACATATAAATTAAAGAATTTATATGTTTATGGTCCGTCATATCAACCATCTGCACTAGCAGTTACCCAGCGGTAGGGGTCGTCTCATAACCAAGGAGTTGTGTATTGATCATGTTGGGGAATCTCTTTACATACCTGTACAAATTTGAGCAGTTTCTCGAGCACATCCGCTTCTTTACCGTGCTTCAACAGTAACGGTGGGAGCTCATCACACAACACTTGGCTAGACTCTTCATTCAGAACATCAACTGCATTGAACCTGAGGAAATAAACAACATCTTTGACAATCTGAACTTCTCCTGTGAATATATAAGTACCTCTGTATATCCTCAGCTCAGTATGTGACATTCAGTTATCAGAATGCATAATTGAGACACATTGCGAAAGTTATTTTGGTTTGGTATGCCACTTGTGGGCATTCACCAAACTATGCCCTAACAATGATCACTGCCTTTTGGATGGACAGCCATGAAAAATTGATTACCAATAAGTGTCCCCAACTCATTATATTATGAAACTTTGTGAGTCAGACCAATGATAGACAGTTGGAAACGCAAGTATAACTAGTGAAGACCATGACTTTTCCTGAGTTGTTAGTAGGACTATAATGAAAAGACTCTTCCTCTCTAAATTGGTTTCTGAGAAGTTCAAACGTATTTTCCAGAACCATGTATGTCATTGAGGTTGACTAAGTGGAGATTACGTGAAATAAAATGGGTACATAGGGTCAAATACTGGGAGGGGGAATGGCTGCACTGAGACTGTCATGGTGGGTATTTTGAAGAAGCCCCCCCCCCTCCTCAGACTTAAAGTTGATGTCTTCACAAAATTGTGTGAACATCCTAGCGGTCAATAATCCATAAGTAGTCCATTAATTCTATTAAACCACACATCAAAACAATTGATGTCTCTTCTAATGACTATTTTGACAGTTATAAGTGGTATGAGAATGATTTTTTTTTACAACATAAGTTTCCAATCCAAAATAATCAATTACAATAGCCTTATATTTCAATCTTAGTTGTGATTACCTTTCCACCATCACTTTTCTCTGCAATCTGATAAGAGAAGATTTGCAGAAGCCAGTCATGAGTTCAGGCTAAGTTTTTATGTGAATGGCTACTTAGACTCAACAACAAATGGCTACTTGAGGCTACTAAGCCAAATTACCTCAGGCGCCTTCTGGTCCAATAATCACCCACCATCTCAGGTGAGATATCAGGGAACTGACCTTACCATAATTTTTATATTGATATTGGATGATTGAATGAAACTGGAAATTAGCTATAAGAAATAAGAGAGAGGTAATTCGCAGCTAAGCGTGATAGAAGTGTGATAGAGGGAGTCGTTTATCTCACCTGTAATCGGTGAGAAGGTCGGTGATTAACGTGTATATCTTCACTTTTGCTTTCACTTGGTTGTCCTTCTCAGCTATAATTGCTCTGGAATATACAGAAAACATTATTTTTGACAGATGGAAATACCATAGTAAGATCAATGAACTAGTTTAGTTCATTGGTAAGATTCTCATTTTATTAGACCACTGCTGTTATTGATGCTTTATCCGTATGATAAGAGCAGTGATCGATCAATCGCCTTTAGGTAACTGGTGTGGGATTATGCAAATAAGCTTTTCAATTTGATGGTCTAAAATATCCAAGTACCCACATTAAAATTTAATGTATGGAATAAAAATTGAAATGGACGTAGTAACCCAATGAAGACCATCCCACAACAGTCACATGGCCCTAGGCCCGCTGCGTCACATGACATGTGTCCACTTGTGCTATAAATAACTATAGCATACCGTCCCAAGCATGTGTGCGTTGGGCCCTGTGCGCATGCTGATGATTTATTGCGCTTTCTTTTGATTTCTTGTAAGTGCTCAGACATTGGTTTCTAACTATGTATCAGATCAGCTGCAGGTCGGATGGTTTTATCTTTACCAACTTCTCCAAACACCAGCTGAGATCTGAGCTGGCAGTTCTTCCTCAAACTACACAGTAGACAAACCACCAGTGTTAAATGGCCACGTTTCCAAATAACTGATTTATGATATGAGGCTTTGAGACCAAAGACCCAGAGTGGCCTTAGGCAAAGCCTTTTGATCCAGATCTTCTTTATCACTTTGCTAAAGACCAGGCTATTTTGTTCTTTCAGTTCAGCGAATTAGTTCCCAAGTCATCCACTCAAGAGACATATAGGTCCATCAAGCAGTGAGTGACCTCTAGCAGCTCAAAAAGGAACGATAGCAATTTGTGCAGGTTTTCGGAGAAAGACCTTAGATGAGTGCTCGGACTCGGTGACATGGTGGCAACAAGTTGGGGCCCCACTGTCTAATGTGAGTCTCCAGGTGGAGGAGGGGCGGAGGCATAGTGTGTTGTGACACCTAAATGTATTCACAGCTAATAAGACCGGCAACACACTAAGTTAACTGCTTCAGGTACTAATGATTGTTAGCATAGATTTTACCGGTGAAAATTGCTGCTCTTCATCGTTGTGTGCCAAGGCGTGGTGCTGAATTCAAACCACTGCTATGCGGCACTAACTGATTGGGCAAATTTATGAGAGGAGGAAGGAGATCCTAACTAGCACCACTAATCGGATAGAGGGTGTCTCAATAGAGTCTTAAAGAAGTGCAAGCGGTTATATTTTGATGTCAAACTTTATCAGTTTCTACCCACACAGAGCTGAAATCCCATTAAATGTGAGTAAACTTATTTCTACAGGTTTTGCGGTCTATCGCTGGGGCGGTAAATTTACACCCCCGAACAGTGGCACACCCTCACATCTATCAAGGAAGGCCAATATATAATGAATCATAACTTCCTAATTAGTTTACTCCATTGTGAAACAAAACTCCTTTTACCGATACATCAAAAGATAGCAAGCTTTTGCAACAACAAAATAAGGTCCGGAATAGAGAAACGGATTAAGTCATTAGACAACTGCTTTGGTAAATATATCTGCTTAAGTACTTTACAGGTATTTTTGTTACCAAGTAGATATTATATCAGAATGCTGGTACCGGCACCAACGTACGTAAACATACACAACCAGAGTATTCTTGGAATGGGAGTCTCTAGACTAAATCGTTTCATCGTGCTCTGGCCTGTTAACTGAGTATTTTCTCAGAACTTCTTGGAGTTGATGAGATAATTAGCACCAGCACTAGCAGGTCCCTTTTTACCAGAAGCCCATAATATCACTGTCCCAATCCCAAAGGACCCCCCCCCAGATTAAATCTGGTAGCCTAATTAATTAAAGTTCCATTTCCGTTCGGATACCTATTGCGTTACATAATCATTAGACTCTTGAAAGTTTTGGCTTTCTATCTGGCCATCAATCACTTTGTCTGACATCAGTGAAAGTTTATTTTTGGTCACAGATTTAATGAAATACCGGAACAAAACCTCATATAGTAGAAACTCTTTTACCGGGTAAAGATCCTTAAACTGTCAATCACATCAGTAATGTATGCTCACAAACTTATTAGTAATATACCCGCACCTCCTTTTTGCTCTTCAGAGTTGGGTAATATTCCAGTCCCTGTAGTGTCGCAACAGCTCACAGTAACGATTTTCTGGTGTTGATCCCCAATTAATAAAGATTTGATCCAAACTAAGAACAAAAGTGTACCGAACTATAGCTAACTTGTTATGCCGTCATCTGCCACTCTACATTTTACAATCCACGCTCTATTTAGCATCATGATGAATTCAAAGCCCCAAATCGAATCCACTGTTTGCATGCGCATATCATGCAGCCACCTCCACACCGAAAACGGATCCTTTGCGCTCTTACAACATCCACAACATGACGTGAAACTCTCAAAATTTTTGGCATTGGATCAGAGAATCAATCAAACATCAGACATTGTCAATTTCGTCACCGGTAAATCAGATTCCGTCATCTGTAAATCAAATACCGGAACCTAACCGCTACGACCTCGTTGTCAATAATGTTTGTAAGTTACTCCTTCGCCTTCTCGCTAAATTTAGACTTTTCGATGACTCAGCAGTGTAATTTGTCATGGCCCATATTATAGGAGGTGTAATATGATGAGATATGTGATTTATCTGTATTACCGAATAGGTCGACAGTTGTGATAAAAGTCACAGGCTGGGCAGGCACCGATTCCCCAGGAATGATAATGGATCCAATCAGAAATATTCATGTATTTACGAAGTTCATGTTATGTTAAGCATGATGAGCTGTGTAGAACTTGATTGTTTGTGGTGGTGGTTACATAGACCCTTTTGTGAGGTATTAGATCAAAACGAGTGAGTCAGTAATCTTCATTTTGCACTGGCCGAGATTCTGATTGAAATTTATTTATGTTAATTAGGTGCCAGAAACATAATATTGTATTAAAGTTCATCACCTTGTTTTTAGTACCAGAGGAATTTTCATTTGGTAGAACGGTAGATGGTAAGGAAACTATATAACTGTATTTTGATAGGATACAGTCATACCAACCAAAGAGATAATTACAGTCCATCTGTGGACCATAATTAGCTACTTTACTCAATTTCCATCTTTGGTGGGTGACTTCTTCCTTCTGCTGATTAATTTTATGGACTTGTGGGTAGAATCTTTAATCTTTAAGCGGAAACAATTTTTCCATTCTGTAGTTTTCTTAATCTAGAGAGTTTTTGATTAAAGTCAGAATTGAAAAAAAGATAAATTGACGCAGGTACCTTGTTGTGATCCTGGAATAATGATTATATATGCAATATGTGATAAATTATAGACGGCTTTTGGTAAACTGGTTATTATGTTGTACAAAAGAAAGAAATTAGTCAGTCAAAATATAACCTGGGCAGGATATTTCAAGGTCAGGCTATATAATTACTGATGTCTCCGAGGGACTAATATCACCCACATCTCAACTGCACACAAATAGTCTTCATGTAGTCTGCGTGCGGTTGGATTTGTGTGTTGGATGTCTGTGGTACCCCGTCTCACAAGCCGCCATATGAATCCGGGTATGGTGTAACTTACTAGTGCACAGCAATCAAGAGTACAACGTAATTCAAAACACAACACAAATCAGTCCAATCCGCAATATATTATATGGGGTCTGTTCAGATCAGGACCATAAATATAGGTCTACTGTGTGCTTGCAAGCAGTAAAAAGATCCCCCTCTGCCTCTTCAAAAAAAAGTAGCCTGCAACAGCAGGCAAGGGTATAGGGTACTTTCCCCTGCTGCAGTCATGCAGCAGTTGTGGTTTACATCTGACAGCAGAATGGTTCAAATAAAATCTTGCAAAAATCTTAGCCCTACCGTTTACAACAAAGTTTTGTAAGACATTCCACCGACGTTGTCTTGCACCAAGAAGTCAGACTTGGTCAAACTTGTGATATGACTTGCAGAGATCTGCAGACCCAAAATTTCATCATTCGGACACAATTGTGAACCAGGCTTTACTCTATGATGTGCGCAGGAAAATAGGACTCAGTTGTCTGAAGAGCAGATCTAAGTTAATCATACCTGAGTATCTGCTGACCTCCCAGTCTGTTGAAGTCTTGTAGTACTTCAGGTAAAGCTCTTGTGAGAGACGACAGACAGAATATATACCTGCTGAACAGGCCACTTTGTTTCTGATCATTTAATCTTCTCACTATAACAGATACTGTGCTCGCTGACCGGGCCTGACGAGCCACGTACTCATTACTGTAACAAAAGGGGAATTAAATTGTAAAACACTATCCTTGCTGCATGAAACAAAGGTACTATTTCCGGGAGTTGCTTGTTGCTGGATTTTTGTCAGCTGTGCTCAAATATGGGTCTTGTATATCGTCAGTCATCTTGGTCATAGCTGGAAAAAATGAGTTTTGCTATCATGCTTAATCTTACCTTGAACTAGAGGTTTCTAATTCAAGTACTTTCCCACTCCAATTTACCAGTTATGAGCATGGTGAATGACGATTTGATGATTTGGAACGGGTAGGCACAAATTCTGGGTCATTAATTTTCAGAACCCGCTTAAAACAACTTAAAGTCTATCAAAGCTTTTTGAGGATTTAAATTGTATCACGATTTGCACGGTATTTTCTCTGGAGGCTTTCATTGACCAACTTTACCTAAAATAAGCTGAGGAAACGATTACTTAACACAACGTGACCAATTTTACCGCCTGCAGCCCTAATAATAATAATAATAATAGGGAGAAGTATAAGCAAATTATATATTTGAGCATGTGGGCAAATAAAGTAGATTGTGTGGGTCCTGAGGACACCTGTAATGATAGGTAAGTTTATCAAATAAGCAATTGATATACGTCGCTAAAGACTCGCTAGGCATCCTACCAGAACGATATCAAATGGGTATGTAATAATATGTAAGTGAGGAGTCGGTGTAAACATGTTTAAAAAGAATGAAATGTAGACAATTTAGAAAGAAAGTTTGATGTAGAGGCATCCCAAATGGCCTGTTTAATAGTACTTATTCATACATAACACTACTGAGCCAACTGATAAATGAATGCATCAATTAGGATTGGACACATGGAGCTGCATCAAGTATTACATAATTGGTAATAAGTAAGAAACATTACAAAAATATAGCAGGTTTTTATTACTTGTCATTAGGATTATGGGTTGGTTATTGTAATTTAGCTTAGCTACTATGTTGCAATCAAGTATGACAAGTTAAGCTGAACTTCCCTTATCAAGCCTAGTTCAAAACAGCCACAAATCCATTTAAAAATACTCTCTCAATTAAGAGATAAAGCTGAGAACTGCCAGCTCCCTATATATTATAATAGTAGTATGAATAGAGTGTTATTCAGAGTATGATATATGTGTGGTTGCATAATGGTAGTAAGACATCTACGTGACTGTCAGTCATTTAATAGTCATACTACCACTTAGAAATAAATAGAACCGGACCTTGTTTTCCACTGTAAGGAATATATGTCATTCAATCTGCATTGTCATTGAACAGTGGTCAGTATAGAACAGTGGTCAGTATAGAACAGTGGTCAGTATAAATCTTTCCTCCTTTTTACGGATAGTATAATGTTAGAATTAATCCAAATCAATTGCTTCCATTTCAAATGGTCTTGATGCTATCTTATTAAGTTTTATGAAGATTAGTTTCATCCCCTATATTCTGACCTGGCCGTCCACTTGCCGGCCTGATCAGGACTGGGAGGATAGAGGTAAATATAGTGACCTACTATATCAGTATTTTAATGATAACAGTTGTCTTCTCATTGTTCAATGTTTGATTAAGGGGATAACTCTTATTTGATTTTGTCAATATTATTTTGTAATTATTTGTAAGAAAGATACATCGTGATTATGACCCGCAGGTTATAACCACCGTTTGGACTGGTTTTAGGCACAAAAGCCTCCGTCTGGTAGGTAGCCTAGCTGGCAGGGCAGAATAATCCATTGATATCAACGTCAACCATCGACTTCACTCAGTAACTGCCATTTTAAAGCATGAATTTGTTTGCTTCAGGGCATGCCAGGCTCTTAGCTTAGCTTGGCATATACCTGTTACAATGCGATAAAAGTGGCCTCCACTGGGACAAGTCATACTCTGTCGACCTGAGTTTTGAGCCACCGCTGGCCAACCAATAGAATGTGCACACCAGGAATGCAGGTAAATTCGAACATGATCAAATATCCCACTTGGGCATGAAAATCTTGCTTTCAGAGAAATCATACCTAGACCTAAACGTTTTGCCCCTTTTGAAATTACATCAAAAAATGTGATTACCTTTGTGCAGCTGATCCGAGGGTGATAGCCACTCCTGATAACACATCGGCATCAGAGGAGCTGTTAAGTAATTCAGTTAGACGAGCTATGCCACCCAAATCAGCAAAATATACAGCGTTGTCATACTTGTGCACATGGTACTCTATATCATCGAGAACAGCGACTTTAGTGGCTGAGTCTGTATCTGGGTGAGTCAGCTCTTTATATAACCCTGTGAGTAACTCCATCTCGGAGGATATTGTGATATTCTTCTCAGCAAATGCTGCTTGTATCTCTTCTATGCTGCGGAATTCCTAAAAATAAAACAAGAAACATGATCGATAAGTAGACTGTGAGGGAGCAACTCCAAAATCACACAATGATTATCCAATGGGAAAGGTGTTTTTTATTCTACAAGCTACACTAGGTACTTATCCAGAACGAACTCAAAGCCCGCAAACATGTGTAATTGTCTGTAATTGATATCATAAAGAAAGAAAGACAAATGTTGTCAATAATTATACTTCAGCCGAGAAAATATATCATACCCTTTTCTCATTAACAACTCCTTTCTCCTTATTACCACTTGGTTCATCGTGAGATGTAGCGATGTTCTTCAATGCCTCCTCCAAAGCAATACTTATTCTTCTATGTGCGCCTTCCTCTACCTCCTGCGAAAAGCAATGTTCAAAAGCTTTGAGGAAGGCTCAAGTGCATATCTTTTAAGAGTCTCTTGAATTAATTTGCCACCTTTTATTATTTGAAAGCTGATATGTGCGTGCAGAATGTTGAAGTCTCATGTTCTAGTAGGATAGAGTGCGCAGCGCCACTGTTTTGTGTTTGCCTGTCAGTATTGGGACTCACTGATAAAATAACTCAGCAGGGGCATTGTACAATTTTTAGTCAGGGGGTTTCAAGTCAGAGTATCTAGATATGGACAAAGGCAATTGTACAAGTGGGATGCCTTCCCAAAAAGAGATCTTTGGATAGCTTGACATTGGTTATAATCTCACAAAACAGGTTACCTCCTTTGGCTGACTGTCAGTCTCCGATTCAGATTCATCCAGTAGCTTGGCTTCTTTGATACCAGTTTGGAAATTCATCCTGATATGCAGGCCTTTAGGAATACTCTGCCCTTCCTTTATAACCTGCCACTCTTTTGTAGGGATAAACTCTTCAGCTTGAGGCATCACAAAAGCATCTAAAGATGGCAAACATCTGTGATATTAGTATTAGTAGTATGCAGTGCGGGTTATAAATGTGACATTGCTAACATATCAAATTTCCTCATGTATCAGCCTACAGCACAAGCCTGGCTTTAGAACCCACTCAATAGGAGAAAATGGTATCTAATAGTTTTAATAGACTGTCCATCTATATTCATGTGAGTTGGATCATTAGTAATACTAAGAGACTAAGTCAGAGATGCATATTGCAAAATTATACAGCACATGGAAGTCACCAAAATATCTGTAGTAAAATCTTGGCAGACATTCACCCACCATGATTTTGGTTGACTTTGACAGTGTTTTCTTCAGAGTTTTCAGTTTGAGCATCTGGTATATGAACAAGGTCCTGAGCAGCCACATAATGTATTAGTGAAACAACTATAAGTATGTAGCCGTATCTCGGAGACATTATTGCAATTATTACAACTTCACTAGAAATGAAAAACAACAATGGTTTAGACATGATTTGTAATACGCCGAAGACAGTGAAAATTGACAATAAAAGATATGTTTTAACATGGCCATCTTGTTTTGTCATCTCACCATACACCAATGACATATTATTACGCGCTGCACTGGGCGCAAAGTATGAATAAATAAGTTTTATTATCTGAGTTATGATTGATGATGAGTGGTGAGTAGAGACACTTATATGTTAGAAACTTCGGGTGTATGAGACTTCTCTTTCTTTTGCAACACCAAACTGTCATTGGTTGATGCTATCAACATGACATTGTGATGAATGGAAGCAAGGGTAAGATTTCAGATTGAAGTATGAAGCCCAGTTTAACCACTTAACAGACTAGGTTAAGTGAAATATATAGCCCCGTAAGGGCAGCAAAGATAATTGAAAACACCGGTGACATCATTTAAAAGTTACAATTATTGTCATTGGTTGTCTTGTTTTGGTAATGCTCATGTGGTTAGACAATTGAAGTCAGCTAGTATCCCAGCCGGCACAACTGTATCTAAACTATGTTGAAAAGATGTTTACCTTAGAGGCTGAACTACGTCTGCCTAATGTGGCAATCTGTCACGCTATTATATGTTGGAATGGTGCATTTTAGTAGATATTGTTACGATATATAAACTGCCTCTGCTACACATCTAACTAGAGGCTTGTATATATAGTAACCATGCGTTTTCTAGACAGCAAATTTAGACACAAAATATCATACCTCAGTATATATTTCATATTAATTACGATTTATTAGATTTAATATCATTTATGGAGGGTGTTTTACTCATAGTGATTCAGTCCACTGTGGATGTTGAGTAGTAGGCCCATTAGACCATTGGAATTCCACTAGTGTAGGGTAAGTCATTGAGTCATTCGCAGTGTAAATCTTGATCCTTATTTAGAATGCAATCTGGTTCAACTTTATTCGCAAAGCACATTAAGTGGTGCTTAATGCAGGTAATCTAAACCCTGGCTATTTATAAACCAATTTCAAAATACTGACATGTATTAATGTTTCAAAGTTATTGAATAATGGTTTATTTAAATAATTATATTGCACTGTTGTGTTGTCACAAGGGCTTACCAAACGTTAGCAGCTTACCAGGGGAGATAAATGCAAGTAATGTATACAAATTCAACAGCTACGCAGTCATGAACGCATCGTTCCCATGCAGTTTAGAGACTAGATTTGATTTTAAGAAAATGGAATACAACAGTGCAAAATAGAATTGTACACAATTTGGAGCCACACAGAGTGTTAACAAACAAATTGCAAAGCATTTTTTTCCTATATGATGCCAGTATTCTTGCAAATTACTCTCTAGTAAAGTAGCTGTAGTTACTGCGCAGTTACCGTATTGCAAAAAACTGTGTTGCTTTGTATGCACCCTTTATGCCTCTACGTGGTCATAAACGCATCATTCCCATGCGGTCTAGAGACTAGATTTGATTTTAAGAAAATGGAATAAAACAGTGCAAAATAGAATTGCACACAATTTGGAGCCACACAGAGTGTTAGCAAACAAATGGCAAAGCATTTTATCACATATGATGCCAGTATTCTTGCAAATTACTCTCTAGTAAAGTAGCTGTAGTTACTGCGCAGTTACCATATTGGAAAAAACTGTGTTGCTTTGTATGCACCATTTATGCATCTACAAGATATTGAATGTTAAACGTGTACCATGCAACACAGAAACAATCCAATTGCGACATTGGAAACATGTTGCCGCATACAATGTGCCCGCTGGGATGGGTCGACGACAGACAGAACTCTGCTGCTCTTAACTTTTTAGTAGTAAGTAAAAGCATAAGCTCAAATGCTGAGGTTGAAGTCACACAGTTTCATAATTGTACCTGCTTTGTCTTTATGAGAATGAGGTTAACTTGCTGATAGCTTGTTATTGAAACCTGGAAGCGAATCTCAGTACCTATCTCTCTTACCTTAAACACAAATATAGACCCTTATGATTAATTATACCAGCTTGAGCTTCAAAATAGCTGAATATGCAGAAGAGAGACCAAAATGAACTATCACCCGTATCCCTGGATATTTATTTGGTTCACAGATAAATTACAGTTGAGAGAATTTGTCTGGAAGTAGTAATGGTAATGATCTCTAATAACAATTTCTTAGGCCTACCCCATTACACAAATGTGAAGGATAGTGAGCTTGTGTAGAGGTATAGCATAACACGATCAAAGCAATAAAATACTAAATTAATGTATAAAAGCTGGCTTTACAGGGAGTAGGAGACAACCCATTGGCATGGTTTCATTACAAAATAAAGTACAGTTATGCTGTAGTATGTTGGATAGGCCTTGTGGGCCGATGTCTGGGAGACATGTTCCAAGACACCTATGAGAGTTTTATAACAAAAGACTTTTTGTTTGGTGAACAAAGGAGTACAATGGCAGGCAAAGTTTTCTTGTCTGAATACATGTTGGGTGTGTGTGATCGATGTTTGGGGAACGTGTATGCTAGCCTCAGTTCTCCACTTTTGATACACTCATTTGTGGGTATACACAATCCACTCGCTGATACAATATGTAGGAACCACTGGTACAGGGTATTTCACAACTATACTTTATTTTGTAATGTTAAATTTCCAGAACTTTTCCCAGCAAGAAGGCAGACCATGGAGTTAGGGTCATTTGGGTTTTCTAATCACCACTCCATTATATTGAACGCTATTGCAATGCGGCTCAGCCGTTATTGGTGTTTGGTTCCTGATCAGCTAAGATGAATGTCCCTCAACGGCCAAATCAGGTAGTTAACTCATGTGATCTTGGTGAGGACCTAACCCAGGACATTGTGATCATGAGTCCACCTCCCTTAGGTTACCATTGAACTACCCCTAACTCTTTGCCTGGATAGAGGCATGGCCAGCCTTTATTGGTGTTAAGGAAGCCTATCGCGGGCGGATAAGGCTGCTGTGACCTAGGCCAATGATACAATAAATTAGTTCCGTATGCACTGTGAACACGGAGGGATAATAAGATCGCTGTCAGTGGTATTAAAGCCCAAGGCCAAGGCCTGTAAAATTATAAGCTATAACACCCGAATTTTGCAATATCACGCTACCACCATAGAGGGAACACACTCTGTTCTAGGCAAATGTGTACCCAAACCTGACAGTGACAAAAGATAATTGTCGATAACAAAACAAATTGAATCAAATTGAAATCAAATGCACACACCAAAATAATGTCCATTACAAAATAAAGTACACCTATGCTGTAGTATGTTGGATAGGCCCTGGGGGCCGATGTCAGGGAGACATGCCCTAATGCACCTATGAGAGTTGTGTAACAAAAGGCCTTTTGTTTGGTGAACAAAGGAGTACAATGGCAGGCAAAGTGTGCTTGTCTGAATGCATGTTGGATTCATGTGATTGCATGCTGGGGCGCGTGTATGCTAGGCTCAGCTCTCTACTTTTGCTACACTCATTTGTGGGTATACATAAGCCACCCGCTGCTACGATATGTAGGAACCACTGGTAAAGGGTATTTCACAACTGTACTTTATTTTGTAATGTCTGTGAGCAGTGATGATGTTTTGACACCATCAATTCCTGCCAAGTCTGTATGAAATAATACAAATAAAGTCAATCAAACCAACCATTAAGAATCGAGATTGAAGGAGTGGACTGAAACTGAATGGACTCACACTCACTCAGTCAACTCACCAACTGCAATTGAGGAACTGAATTCATTTGAGTCTTCTGATGAAATTTATATCAAAGACTTGTACACGCTTTACTATTTTCTTATCAATCAACATTTGCAAATACAGAGGGTTGAATATTAAACAACATTGAGATATGGCTTGTCTGAGTCACCATCCAGTTTTGTCCACATGTAATTATTTTGAGTACTGCCTTACTTTTTATTTCTTAGTTGTGCATGTGGGTATCTTTTGAACCCCCAAGGAATCTGAACTGCATTCAAAGATTTCCTGCTAAATAAATTCCGGATGTAAGAAGGAAATGTTTGAAATAGGATAGCTATCCCTAAAGTCTGTGCATGAGTTTTCATTGGATCATTCAAAATCAATTTGAAGTTGCTGCATATTGCAAAGAAGGAACATAACTCTTAGAATCTGAATTGCTGCAATGGGTTTAGTCATTGATACAGGGAGGGAGGGAGGGTGATTGAAATTTGTCCCTAACTTTCATAACATGTTGAGTTAATTTGCTTTCCTTGAGGTTTACATCAGTAAAATTTTTATTGCGATTTGTCATAATTGAAATTTCATGTGATAAACAGGCAGTGCAGTATTGTAAGGTGATGTAGTAAATTGTATCCCTGGTAATTAGACAGGCAATTGATTGATTGATTGATTTATTAGCTATCACAAACATTAAATGTTGCGAAAAATGGATGCATACACTTTGTCATAATAAGAGCTTGCTACCAGTGTATGGAACTATGGACTTTTTAAAAAAGAATCTCATAAAGTGTGATGCACATTTGCCTCAGAAAAAAGTCAATCTTGAGAATGAGTTGGAATATTGATTTTGGAACCACACAAATTTACTTTATCTAAGGTCGGCATCTAATTTACATGTCATATCAAAATTTGCCAAAATATTGTGATTGGTGATTTTGAAGTTGATATTCCTTTGTGTCTTGTAAAAAATATTCAAGCGTATCGCCGTACCAAAATTCAGCCTCATGAATCAAACACGAATAGCTATTTGATTCCTTTTCATTGTATTCATTCACCATGAAAATTTGAATACTGATAACTCTAGAGTTGCGTGGAAAGTGCACAGTACCTGGAACCATTGAATCAATTCTTTGATTGAATACTTATGTGTATCTACATATATTATTAATTACAGTGCAGTGCAGCTGATATAATACCGAGTCGTCTGAAGAAAATAGAGAAAACTCCACTTTTAGACACCTAACCACACCTAACCACCTGATTTATACCTGACGGTTATCATAGATGAACAATTTTATCATCATTTGATAAAGTAATGACTGTATCGGTCACACTCACATTCATTTTTAATTCATCATTACAATTATTACAGAGAAAAAAATGACAACGGTTATTTTGGTGTGGTGTTGAATGCCAATTCAGAACAGTTAAAGCTTTAATTATGTGTTTATTTTTTTCTACTTCAGTAGTAATTTATATAGACTATTATTCTACAAAGTCAGTAGGGAAGTTACAAGCTTTACCTATTCCATGGTATGTGTATGCAATGACTTGAGATTGTGCTAAACCTATTAAACCAAAAAAGTGCTAAGTCATTCATTCGGTGAACATCGATGAAATTCATGTTTTTTTACTACGAATAGAAGCGGTATACACCCGAGGGTGCTGGAGGCTGGAACAACCAACCTTGAAAGCACCCCCCAATGGGATTCGAACCCTCAACTCCTGCGGCACTAATCGGCTGGCAGTGAATAGCAAGCGCGCTAACCGATTCATTATACTCCGAATATAGTTATAATAGTTTAATGCAATGAGAGCCTTTGGTTACATCTCTTCAGTCAGACTCAGTGCTTCAATAAATTTGATTTCTGAACTTTTTTTAAAATCATATGTGGTACTCACAACCACTAGATGCAGCCGAAATAAGTCAGTGGGCAATTTCTAACAATAATAATATACCTTCTGTTTACACTTTTCTATTTACTGAGTCTAAGTTACTAATTATTGCATTTGTCAACTGCTTCTAGGATCATACCACCCATTTTGCCAAAACTACATATATCCCGAATTTAGGTCAAAGTACATTGCACTGTCTAAAAAGTGGCAAAGGTGAACTGCAACCTGGCTTCCTACTTACGATCTTCTCCGATATAATTAGTTCACCCGAAGTCACTTCCTTGTTTTGTGAACTCTGATCTACCTCTACGAAGCTTTAATTAGTTAATTTTAATCACCTTATGACATGTTAAATTAATTTAAAATTGTTTTTCAAATGCATAATGCCGTTACTCTAATTCGATTCTACTTTATTGGGAAATGATTATTTGTATGTTTGATCAAAGTTACAGGTATAGCCTTGTCATGCTGTACAATAAAATTGGACAAGTGACAAGGCTAATTCAGGAATACATGTATAAATGTGCAGATATGCTAATTAAGTAAAAAACAAGAGGTGAATAAAAGTTCATCAATTTGATTTATTTCCTCTTTGTGGCACTTTTTTGAGCATTTTTTTGGAAAGATAATGATTACAAATAAGGATTTTCAAGATATTTTTTTAAAACAGCAAAAATAACTGAGTAGCGTGATGTCTGTACAGGCAAGAGAGCAGAGTTTTATTGTTCTGTAACAGAGGATTACTATCTCTGTTGTTGTTTGATAGTTTTTGACACCATTAACACAGAATCTGCAGCTGGGAGCAGGACGCCAGTAGATCATGTGTCTATCTCCTTAATCATAACTATAAGCCCTGCAGAGATAATTTGTTATGTGTTTTTTGTGTGCTTAAACTGGATGAAAAATTAGGCACCACCAATGGGTTTGAGGAAGTTGGAAACCATCAATAAGAGTGCTCAATTTTGGCTGGGTCATGATGACAAGGATTACATTTCTTGAGATCATCAATTTAGGTTTGTGGCTTCGGAGATCTATTCATTTTATATAAAGAATAAAATGAGGAGTTAAAAAAAATCATAGTGGACCGAAAAGTTGTTAAAATCAAGTCTATTAAAAAATATTTGAATAAAATTAATGAAATTAATGAAAGTGTTTTTGAAGATTATTCAACACAATAGTTATATGGAAAGTGTTCTACTACTTTCTGAATTAATTTATGAAGTTTTAACTACAAGCAGTATCCAAAATAGCTCGGTTTATCAACTTTGGCTAGAGCCTTGTCACGCAGCTAGAAGGACAAGAAGGACGAGCGCTTTGAACATTTCAACAAAAAAACATGTTAATCTTGAATATCAATAGATGACAATTTAAAAACTGAAATGCCATTTAATGTACTTCTATTAGATGTTATTATTAAACAAATCCAATTAGCCAAATAAGTGGACAGTGGATTCTTTGCTCTGAGCTGAAAGATAATACAAAGATAATCTAAAGCTTTTCTTTGTTAACTATTCCTAACAGCTCTCCTAAAGCTTTCCTAATAGCCAGCAGTGCATAGCTGTAGCTTCTATTGTTGATGTAACCAGTTCTCATAATTTGGCCGATCGGCGCGGACAGCTATAATGCCATTTTCCAAAATCAACCTTAACTTGGAAGACGGATTTATTGCTTCTCTGATGGGATTACCAAGGACAGGCGAGATGGAGTTTGAGCTGTTAAAATCAAGTTGGACTGAACAGACCTCTTTTCTTTTTGTGAGGGTGAGTTGTGTGATGTATGATGTTGTATTTCTCAGCTGTGTATTTCTCTAAATTGAATACCAAATGCCATCAGAGTAGCATTTTTCATGTTCGTTGGGTTCAGTACTAGGTTGCAGATAACAGCTAATAACTTGATTCACTAAACAGGTGGAGTTTGAAATCCATGGTTTTAACCACCTTCATTTTTGCAGGAAATTGTCTAAATATATTCTGTACGCTTATGATAATAATTCACGGTAGCCTTGTCAAGTCGGCAGGGGAGCAAAAGTCTGGGGGCTCAAACTAAGTTGCCGCATGAAGAGCATAAATTAACGGTACAACAATAATAGCTTGATTTTTCATTGTATATCTTTAGAAAACAAGTGAGTGATCAGTTGCTAACAACGTGTTATCTGTGGTACTAGAACAGGACACACCATAGATAGAAGAAAGGTTTAGGCAACCCAATTATTAAGAAAATGGAGTATCGAACGCTACACCGCAATTATTTTCGGTGAGTTGATCGAACACCTTACAAAGACAAAAATCATTTTGGGCATTAAAACCTTTGTCAAAATCATTTCTACTGTCCGTTTTCTTTTAAATATGACAAACTTGAAGCGTACAAATCCTCCACATTATTTCTCTTGTGCCAGAAACCGCTAGAAGATGAGAGTGGTTCATATACCAGAGATATTATGCTGGTTGTCAATTTACTCATGGTTTTGTTGTAGGTTGATTCAGTCCATAAATATGAAGATTGAGTTGTGATATGCGCTGTACAAACAAGTTTTGAAGGCCAGAAAGTAGAATAAAGTCTGAATAAACACCTCAGTCTAAACTTAAAGCATACACACAGGTACAAAGACCGCCTCAAGAAACCGGTATTAACAAAGACAAATATATATATATAAGGTGCGTGTTGTTATATTCCCTCTAAAATGGTATAAATTGTTGCTGTTGAGTCAGTTTGTCATTTATTTATGTCGTAAGTTATTGGGAAGTTTTTTCTCCAATGAACGAATTGAAAACCTTTTTCTAAGTTCCAATCTTTTTGTCATACGAAATACGAATCCATAACCGCCTCAAAATAAACACTAACTATGAACAATTTAAAGAAAATTTGTTTCTAACATTTGGGTTTGAGAATGGTATTCACTCCAAACTAACAACTGGTTGTAGTGGTAATCCCTAGTTCTAGGGAAGAAAGAGCAGTTCAACCAAATAACTTAGTTCATTTTTCAGTGAATCGAGCTCAAAGATGCTTTATTTCATAACCTCGATGTAATTCATATTTTTAGAATCAACTTGACTGAAAGGCTGCAATAGAAGGCTTTAGATTCATGATGTGTTCACTTGGCCATTACACCTTGGTGAAGATACTCTCATATCATCACGTGACTCCTCGATCTGTTCTCTGCTGTTTTGTGTAACACTCTGACCTGTGCAGGTAAGACATGAATGTGTTAAAATAGGATCAGAGCCGGCATATCACCATGCAGCTGATTCCGATTTCTGTATGCAAGTTTTCAGACCCAAAATGTTATGTATGTATGTACGTGATTATTTTATTAAAAAATTAATAGCCTGAGATCTAAAACAGTCCCTACGGAGGTCAATGCGGTGACCAGATGGTAGCGTGTCAAAGGACAGTAGAGGGTTTGGTGCTTTGGTTGCCACCATTCTGAGGGATTTGGTTTTAAATGTGTTTGACTGTATTTGCTAGTTGTGGGAGGGGAGCTTTGGACAGCTTCTTGGCGCACTTGGTGATTTTGTCCAAATCCTAGCATTCTTGGGCCGAGAGATGATGGTATATTGCTAGTGGGTTGTGCACTAGTCCGCTTTCAATGAATGTTTCATAGTATATTGTAGCGAGTTTATCTGATGTTCACATAAAATGTAGTTTTTTCATTACATGTAGCTTCATACGAGCTTTCTTGACGAGATTTCCGGTGTTTTTGAGGAATTTCACTTTTGTTTTTTATCGTGGTTCCTAGATATTTGTATTCCTCAACTCGTTCGATGACGACACCACTGAGAGATAACTCCTCTGGACTGGGATTGTCCCTCGCATTAGATAGGATAAGTTTTTTGGTCTTGCTATTATTCAATATGAGATAGTTATCATCGCACCATTGGTACAGAGTTGTCATCTCTTGCTGCATAGTTGAAGATTGGTTTTGGGCTAGTTTTTAAGTAATAAGTCATCAGCATATTTATACAGAAACATATTGTTACTGGATGGCACTAGCTGATCTAGTTATATTGGTAACAGATCCGGGAAGATGACGCAGCTGTGTGTCAAGTAGAACTACCTGACATAATGTATTGGACCACAAGAGTGCAAAGTCGTTTGAGAAGTCACCAGGGGGTCTTTTAATTAGAAAGAGCGATGCTTTACTAAAGCAAGTTATCACTATCACATCGCTCAAGATTATCACTCACTTGGTCTTTCGATTAGACAAAACCGCTCCCAAATCGCTCACTCAGAATTTATATAGTTTCATCAAGTGACTGAGCGATCTGAAAGCGAGAGCCTAGCAGGTACCGCTCACCCCAGTCTTGTTGTTTCTATCGGTTTTTCTGCTATCAAATAATTATATGACTCAATTTGTAGAATATAGATGCATTGGGCTTCTACTGACCGCTACTATGGCTTTCCATGGCTTGAATAGCTGTTTACTGATGTTATATGTGATGAGCTAACCAAGCCGGAACTTCAATTGATGGCTCAACTGTCAACTTAAAGTATACTAAGGTAAGACGCTTGACAGTTCCAAAAACATGTTGCCATGTTCAAAACCTGATCTGTGCAGGTAAGATACCAATATTTTAAGAGCCAGCATAATGCCAAGCATATGTTTTCAATTTCAGTTTCTGACCCGACATGTATACAACTATATATATATATATATGTATCATAGTAATGCTTTGTACCTAGGAATGTTAGACCGACGAGAAGAGTTTAAAATCGACTGGTTTGAGACTGCTGTCGTTTGAGAAGTGACCAGTGTTTGTGGTTTCCATTGTTGGTTCTGCGTTAAAATAATAAGACTCACTTTGTCGATTATAGATTCATCGTACTTCCACTGACGGCAGGATTGTTAATACCTTTGGTTTTCTGTGGCTTGTATAGCCGTGTACTGATGTTATAAACGATGAGCTAAATCAAGCTGAAACTAATGGATGGTTTGACTGTAACCAAAATATATAGGTGAGAAAAAGCCTCCGAATCCAAAGTAATTTGGAAATACACCATTGTGTGTAGTACCCAATGAAGTATTTTTTAATGAAATACTTTTTTTATTACCAGCGAAAACATGGCCATAATTGTCCGAAATAAATGCAAATGCTCATAATTAAATTTTGTATTGCCATTGTAAAACATTATAATTTTTGGCATCATACTCAAAAATTCTGACTTTATTATCTTAATCTTTACAGATCAGAGAATACATGTTATACTTTTCTGTCACAGGGGAATCTGAATCACCGTAACAGGCTAAACAGGTACCACATGTGAGGCCTTGCTAGGCGAGTTTTTCTGCTACTTCAGATTTTTTACTCCAGCGATATTATTATGCTGCTGCAACGTGGATGAATTTTTTTTCTCGGGTGAGTTATAAACTTAGATAATTTCTGCTTTCGTACATCTACTTCTTACGAACATTGCATTCATGTGAATTACTTAGCTTTATCTCTAATGAATGTGCATCAGATCTTAGCTAGAGCTGGTGTACAAAAACGCTTTGTGTAAGCTAAAGCCCATAACCAGCAAGCACCATGGGGCCTATTAATGTCGTTTTTTTAAAAGTTCGAGACTTTTGATCTAAAAATCACTCTGTTAATTCAGTAGTAGAGCCTGTATGTATGACGTTACCAACACCTTTTCTTTTATTCTCTCTATATACTGTAAATTATATGCAAACTTGCTCACATGTGTCTAAGCATTCTCAGTCTGCTAGTTTTGTCAACTGTCTGTGTGATTTCATAGACTTTAAGGGACGGGATATGTTAATATCAAACTGTGTGGTGGCCATGGAAAAGTATATTGTAGACGCGATATCTGAAAGGGCTAGAGGAAGGTAGATAACTATCCTGTACTATCCTGTACTATCCTGTATTGACATTTTTGTACAAGAAACCTCAGTCCTGAGATGATATTTTGGATATGGTGAAGATGTGTGTCATTCTTTGGTAGATGAAAGACTACACCTACATGGTTAGAATAGACGAAAGACTGGTCTGTTCATGTCAGCTTGATCATTTGAAGCTTGTGACAGTATTAGACGACCTCAATATAACTGGACATGTCTGACATGTGTCGCCATGTTGTTCTTGCTGAAAGCATCTGCATCGCTGAAGATCTAGGTAAGTGCAATCAATGTTGATCCTCTCAGTATGTGCAAGTTTGATAGTTTGCCGTGAATGATGCATAGCTGTACCCTACCTGATATGTCAAAGGCAAGCGTTTTACTCATTCTCTTCTATGCATGTTTGCATGATGCTCCTTGAACTAAAAAGTTGGAATTTAATGGAACTCGTTGCTTGTCGATTCAAGACGATGCTGAACATGGTTATGCAATCTTAAGTTATGTGGATCAGCAGGTAATTTTTGTACACTCTTGTTTCATGCATTTCTGATGTGGTTTAGTTTTTGTGAGTTGTCTGCTCACTGATATAAAGAGGACAAATCCAACTTACTGTTTAGAGGCTTATAGGGTGATATTAAATACTCATAAGGCTTGTTACTTTCAAAAGATTCTGCCTGTGTCACTGGATGTGCTGGTCCCCCCCTACCCACCCCGACAAGCTGCCTGGGCTACTTTAGTACCCTGTTACAAATGTCTTGCTTGCGATGAGGAGTTTCACTGCAATGGACATGATATCGGAGTGTTACATATGGGTGACTTCTGTGTGTCTCAGGAGCTGCTAAAGGACTTCATGAAACTCTTTATCGGAGAAGGGTAAATGTCACTTTATTCATCTGCATTGAGTATTCTTGACAGTCAGCCCCTCTGAAATATGTTCCCTGTTAAAAACAAAATGAGATTAAACGTTGAAAATCAACTGTGCGACTGTGACCTTAACTCTTCTTAAGTGCTTCCCTGGTCTAACTCCGCCTCTTCAGATTACCTCAAGCAGCGACAATTGATGCCCACCAATTCTTGCCTGTTTATAACCAAAGATATTTAACTGATTTACACTGCCCTCATCTGAGTTTTTCCAATTATAGAAGAACTTTGCATAGCTACTTCAGGAAATGGTTTTGGAGTGTGGTGGAGAGAAACGGCCCAATACATAGATGCTCATACAACAAATTAGCCTCAGCCTGGCTCTCCTTCCTTGCTTTAAATCCGATGGAGGCAACAGAGTTTCAATGTACAATATGTGGAGTGACATAGTGATTTTGGACGGCGTCAAACTGTCTTCCATAAAAGGAATTCTGTTTGGACAAGATGACTAATCGAGAAGAGTGAGAACCGCCTCAAGGATGCAGGTACATCAGTTTTTAATTTATGTGATACAGGGGTTCATCATCATGGACATGCACCATTTGTCATATTAGTAATAATTGATCACTGTGATATCTGCAAATCCGGAAGCACTTCGAAACACTTTGCTGTCCGTCATCAGCCTCAACACTGATACATGTTTCTGTTTGTAGGCCAGAGAATTTGATTCTTCTCAAGGATTCTCACCTGAGAAAGGAAGCCACCATTCCAGAAAACTGTACTCAAATACGCTGAGACATTAGAAGAGGTGCCACCACATTGGTGTCACTTCATCAAAGATGTATCTACGGCAAGCCCAGTTAACAGGTATGTAGGGTCTGCCAACCCACTAGCTAGATGCATCGAATATATAGAAACCGATTCTCTCATTGCGGCAACCCTAAAATCTCTATTAAAGTACAGCCCAGTGATTTTTGATTTTATTTCAAAAACAACTGATGAAGACTGTATTGTGACTTTAGATCTGATGAATGAACATTTGACTTTCCGGCTTTACATTGATCCATTAGAATAGCACAACCTCCCACCTCTGATAATGACGCAGCACTGCTATATTTCCCTATGCTAAGAAAACTATGCGATTGTGTGTGGAGTCTGTAACAAGGACCGCTCCAAAGACCCGGCACCCTGGCGGAAGATCCTCCTGCCTGGTATATTCCTACCTCACTTTAGTCATGGTAAATGTTTTTAGTATTTTGCAGTAAATTTTGGCTTCATCATAACACTGTGGATGTCAAAAATGCATTGCTGATATCCACTGCTATATATTCAAGAGTTGGAGGAACTTATCTGACCTTTATAAGCATGTTGCGATTTATGTATTGGTGCTGGAAGGCATTCTCATCTTTGGTTGTCAAGTTCAGTAATGCTTCAACCCACCCCCTTCTAAATGTCTGCCTGAGTTTTTGAAGGTTTGCTCTGGACGTCAACAAGGCACATTGTAAAAGCGGCCAGACTTTTAGCTAGATCCATTTATTTATAAATCTATGAATTTATATATCAATGGCTAGATCCCAATACTGACAGTCAACTACTGATCAAGTTTCTCCACAAATAGCCGTAATGTGTATTTTACCACTGATCCATAAATTCATAACAATTTCTATTCCAGGTATTACCTACAGATTTCAAGTGATTGGTGGTGGAGAATCAGCAAACATACCAACATGTAGCAGCTCCTGCTTACAGCTACCATAATGCCTGCAATCTGCAAAAGTACTGTCTCCTATGTTTCCTTGTTGGCCAAAATGCACTGGTGAAATCACACAGGTAAAATCTTGTTCATGATCAGTTTCTTCTTTGTTAAAAAGCTGTATGGAAGGGAAATGTAGTAGTTCAAGAGTTGAAAAAAATGATTCATGATGACTGTGTCCACCCGGCCGTTACACCTTGGTGAAGATACTTTCATATCATCAAGTGACTTCTCTATCTGTTCTCTGTTCTCTACGCTGATCTGTGCAGGTAAGACATAAATGTTTTGAAATCGGATCATAGCCGGCATATTGCCATGCAGTTGATTTCAATTTCTGTCGGGAAGTTTTCTGACCCAAAATGAATTGGATATTGGACTGTTAGACCCACAAGAGTGTGAGGTTGTTTAAGAAGTCACGGGCGCTTGTAATTTCTATCTTTGATTCTACTATCAGATAATTTATATAACTCATTTTGTAGATTATAGATGCATTGTGCTTCTACTGACAGCTACTTTGGCTTTGCCTGGCTTGTATAGCTGTTTACTGATGTTATACTCGATGAGCTAAACCAAGCTGGAACTAATTTATGATTGGACTATCAACTCTGAGTATACAAAGGTAAGATATCCTGATGGCTTCACCTCAAACCTGTTCCTAAATAAATCTGACGGTGCCATGTTCAAACCCAGCCCTCATGAATGCTGCATTTTATTCAGCCATTACTCTGGCCCCTGACACAAAGAAAACTATCATGTGAATACAGAATATTGGTTATAAACCCTAAATATCTTATGAAACGCCAAAAGAAGAATACTGCTTTGGAACCAACAATTCATCGGAGCATGTAGGATGTAGTCAAGGTCATCAGGGGAGGGGGTTAGGAAGCTAGGAACTCGGATCTTATTTATCATTTTATTGTTCTTAAAAACCAAATGATAAAGAACACAAAAGAGAATTTCTTAGTCCCCCCCCCTTTTAACAAACATAATTATACCGCTGCGATTACCTTCTCAAACACTGTTCATGGCTGACTGTAGTAGTGACAGGTATGAACAAGAAATATAACGAAGATATATTGGTAAGAAAATGCCTCTAAATCCCAAGTAATTTATCAATGAATCTTGTGTGTAGTACCAAGTGAAGTATTTTTTACTTAAATAGTTTTCTTTAGTACCAGCTCAACATGGCCATCATAATTAAATCTTGCATTGGCATCGTCAAACATTATCATTTTTGGCATCATACGCGCAAGATCTGAACAGTACTCATGTTTAATGCCATGTGAGTTGGTCCTAAAATTATGTAAAATAATTTCATCAGATTGTAAAAATTTTAAGTGAGCATCTTATATTTATAAATGGAGGTTCCCTATTAGAATTCCAAAGCTAACGTGTCTGCAGGTTTGCTAAATATATTGTGTTAACTATTACAGAAACAGGGGAATCTGGATCACTAAACTGTACAGGCTAAACAGGTACCGCACACGAGGAGATTTTTCTACTACAGATTTATTACTCAAGTTATATATTTTGCTGCTGTAACTCATATTGTGGATGTTTTCTTCTTCTAGGGTGAGTTATAAACTTACACAATGTCTGCTTTGGTACATTTACTTCTTACGAACATTGCGCTCATGTGAATTACTCAGCTTTATCTCTAATGAATGTGCATCAGATCTTAGCTAGAGCTGGTGTACAAAAACGCTTTGTGTAAGCTAAAGCCCATAACCAGCAAGCACCATGGGGCCTAAAATTTCCATTTTGTTTAAAGATCGAGTCTGTCTGTTTCAAAAATAAAAAAATCACTTCACTTAGTTATCTAAACCCAAAAAAGGTTATAGGAGCTATCATTCCACAGACAATGCACCTGTGTTAAATGATGCTATATCCTGTTACACTATGTAGAGATAACCAAGTAAATTCAGTTAGGCATTTTAATTCATTAACAATCTGGTTTGTCAGTGTTGACAGCTTTGACAGCACGATAATAACTATAATTCTTATTGTGGTCATTATAACTAGTGAGGATAAATGCAAGATTGATAAATCCATAGTAACCGGCTTCTTGTGCATAAGTTTCTTACAAAATTAGAGACAAGATATGATATTACAAAGAATTGGTATGCCTGAAGGTCAAAAGTGAATAAATTACTCTAACAGTTGATTATCCTTTCAATAGTTGATTATTGGTTGTCGGTGATTGAAGGTGTTGTTATAAAGCCATGTTTTTAATGTTGTGTCTTTCTAGCTTTTCGAGCTGGCTTTTTAATGATTCTACAGCTTTTGCTATTGCTATCTTTTGTCGTGGCAAGCTGTTACTGGGGCATGTTGTTGTTGAAACCTGTTTCGTACCGTTTCTGAGTCTTATCAATGGATTTGTTGAGCCGTCACCGATGTCTCTTTTGAGTATCAATCCTGCAAAAATCACAAATGTGTTCGATGGGCTGGTAACAAATTTTCTCCACACATTATATGGATTAACCCCTAGAATGTGATACTGATATCCATAGACATGCTGATATCCCTGAAACTTGAGGTAATGTTGTAATTGACCAATGGAGATTCCAATTCTGGCAACCATTAGGCTCGTTCCTCATTCATTGGCTATGAACATTGGAGCACCCCGTTGCGTTATTCAATGCGATGGGATCCAGATCACCCCCAGAGATATATATATCTATGTATGTATTTGCGTTCCGCCTAAAATCAGCTGATGTACTGTATGTGAATTCCACTATGAAAAAAGGGTTAGCAGTAAAATACACAGGAGTAAATTATAAAATGACAAAAGTGGTTACTTATTATCATATTAAAAATTTTAAAAATTTTAAAAATTTTAAATAAAGTATTGCGTAGCTTCTCTGTCTTACAGCAAGGCATCTGGGTCTGTTGCTCAATCTTCGCAATTACTAGCCTGTTGAGTGGGTTCCCGGCCTTATCATTGAAAATATTGGTCACAGTGTTACATGATAGGTAAGCTATAAAATCTGCGATATCTCATCCGGCAGCTCCATGGTGCATCTCACTGTTTTTGACCTTCATTGCTCGTCTTTCTAACTGATCGAGGCCTGGATCGCTAGTCTCCTCAACCAATTCTGCAAAAACAACAAATTGTGGTTGTTTTGAAACACGAAGACAACAACATGCTACCAGCTTAAGATCGTTGTCCAAGAACAGGGTTACGATGTGTGCTTATAAGCATGGGCGTCAGAAGGATTTACCAAGGGGTGCTCCGTTTAGCTGTGGAGTAGTTAGTGGCATGTGTAAGCGGGGAGGGAGGGGCGCCGAAGCGGCCTCCTGCCGACGGAAATTTTTTGAAAATCGAGACCCAAAAAGAGACATTCTGGTACATACCAGCCAACTTTTATGGATGAGCAACACCAAGCATGATACCAAACATATTTAACAGCAACAGCCTCTTGCCCGGGTCCCGATTGAAAGTTCTAGCGATAAAAGAAAACATTGAGTTCCAAATTGTTATAAAAAAGAAAAAAATTTAAACCTCTCAAGGGGTGCTCACTTGAGCACCCTGAGCACCCCTTCTGAAGCCCATGCTTATAAGCTATAACATTTTCTGATTTTGAACTTCAAATGTGAGAACATCGGTATTCCGAAAAATACACGCTAGTTAAGTAAGGAACTGACTTGCCTATCTGAAGAATCTTCATTCCGGCGACTTGTTCTGGTCCCACTGGTTGACTGGTATATGTATCGGTAGCTGTAGGCGTAGCTGTAGGCGTAGCTGTAGGCGTAGCTGTAGGCGTAGCTGTAGGCGTAGCTGTTGGCGTAGCTGTAGGCGTAGCTGTAGGCGTAGCTGTAGGCGTAGCTGTAGGCGTAGCTGTAGGCGTAGCTGTAGGCGTAGCTGTAGGCGTAGCTGTAGGCGTAGCTGTAGGCGTAGCTGCAGTAATCTCTGGTTCTATGTCTCTCCTATTCAGTACCAACTGCTTCTCTTTGTTAATCTCGTATACGTCTTCCAGTGGGTTAGTTCTACAAAGAAGGCGTAGATGTTTATAAAGATAGAACACACTTGTAATCATAATCAATAACAGATGTAAAAGGTGTAGTCACCCACAAAGAAGGTCATGATACCACAACCTGTCAATATGCTGCTATTAGTTTTCTAACCAAAGCACCAAGACATGGAGCTTGAAAACTTACTTGCATCAATACCTTTTGGTTGCAGTTTCCCCCAGGTTGGTGAGGGTTCTTTGCTGGTAAATTTTGAGGTTTTTTGGGCTGGTCTGAGCAATTATGGCGGATTGAGAAAAGGTCGCAAACTCTTAAGAGGAGTTTCCCAGTGTAGCAAATGGAGTTAGACAATCTGTTGTTGTTCCTCGCAGAGGTGTAGCCATCTCCAATTCTTAGATACTTGGTTTGGCTGGTTTTAGGGTAGTTTATAGGAACCAGGCTAAACCCTGTCAATCCATTGGGCATCAGAGCGCCTCGCTCCCTTGTGTAATAAACTATATCAATCCTGTCTGGAGATGGCAGAATGTCAGTGGGTTAATAAATGTATATTATGTGGAGATACGGGGCGTAATTACAGCTCATGCTCCGAATCTTATGCCTTTAAGGAACAAATTGAGCAGCAGGTGAATCCAGAACTGAACAAAGTACAACGCCCGACCCTAGCGTCCCACCTTACATTGCTAACAACACGGGTTCATATTCATTGCATTTCCATGGATCAACCTGAGGCTATTTTTGAAGCTCTTTGAGCCATAAGAATACCTCCCAGTACACGCTGAGCTCAAAGGTTCAGTTCGCATTAAGCTATGACTAGCCAGCATGGCTGAACGGTTAGCATCAAAAGTCTAATAAGCAAGAGGCCCAATATCAGGTTCCGGTGGCGGATGTTTTTTAAAGTTTCAGCTCAGCTCTATCCATGCGAATGAATGCATGTTTAGAGGGCGAGCAAAGAGGCAACAGTTCAGCTTGATCTAGAGCGACCTTAAAATAACATGGACACATGGTGTATCCTTATCATAGTCATCCAATGACAATGACAATGACACCACTGTCAACCGAGATTAAAAAGACTAAACACCATTACTTGCTGTCACCAATGAACTAAACCTTTAGTTCATTGCTGTCACCTAAACTACAATAAAAAAAACACCTATGAAATTACCCCAACTATCTCTTTTATCCCAGAGCTCGCCCGCCATTAACTTTACAATGGAAAACTCTATAACCTCTTAGCCCTCCTTACTCTAACCCCTCACTCAAGACCAGACCAGGCTCTCTTACAACGACCCCCTTCCTTTTTTTCTCCTTTTACATTTTTTTTCCTTTTATGATAACAAAGCTAACAATTGCATTCCTAAATGGTAATTGTATAGCAAATGGGACCAGACGTAACAAATTCATAAAACTTCTAAATGGAATACAGTAACCATTTTTTCTCCAAGAAACTCACAATAAAAAGTGAGCTGAATGGATTAGTGAGTCTTTCCACTGTTCGCTCTTCTGAATCTTTTCTTTAGACCAGTTCTTGACTGCCTGGTTGAAGATGTGGTAAGCCTCCACTTCAAGGGGCTTTTTTTCTTTTTTTAAAAACATACTTCAATTCCTAATCAGCTGATAGATCAAACATTGTTGCAGGCGACATAAACTGCATGTCCTCTGTGGAACTGGTTGCTTAAAAACACAGTGTGGTTAGCCTTCCCCTTATTGGCTCCTACGAGGTGGATTGTTTGGTGAAGAACTTCGGACTTGTTTACTCTTGTTGGATGGAAAACCCTAATTTGCAGGACAACTCTTGATTGATTGATTGTATTTCTATCACCATCTGTAAAAGTTGCAACAAAAAAAGTTGCTGGTACACGTACTCTGCTAAGAAATAATGAGATAGCCTTGCGTGCAAAAATAGGGGCTAAAAACAAATTATTTGTATAAATGCACATATGTCTCGAAAAACAGTCTTTTCCCCAGGCAGTACGATATTTGGGGTGTCTGAGCCGACCTGAGGGGCATCGTTCGAGAATATAAATTTCATCATCAGTATAAATCTGCATTACACAATTCTTTCAATGAATGTTAACTAGAGAGTCGAGATCATAATCAAGTTCTAATGCAAGCGAGGAAGCATCTCTAAATATTTTTTGCATGTCCTTCTAATCTCATTGGTAAACGGCAGGATAGAGGACTGGAAGACAATACGTTATGAGTGACACAATAAAACTTGCATGCTAGTGGATTTCGTACTTGAATACAGAAAGTTTTTAATTATATACATCCTTTGATTTGTTCCACGAATAACATTTTGAGTGTGGGCTTCAAATCTGAGTTTCTGGTCAATCTCAACACTAAGAAATTTAAAAGTCTCACAAAAGATATAGCGGACCCATCTAGTAAGAGGCTAGGGCTGAAGGGTCTATAATGTTTAGTTGAAAACAACATTTCTTTAGTTTTGCCTGCGTTTAAAAGGAGGTTCATGTCTGAACATTGATTAGATATTCTGTTTACTTAAGAAAAATAACAATCTAAATCAGAGGAATTGCCAATGAGTCCAATCAAACAATATCATCTGCGTACTTTAAAACATGAAAGTTCTGACATCTAGATCTAATTTCATCAGTATACATACAATGAACACAATAGAGGACTTAGTACAGATCCTTTTGGGGTGCCAGTGTTGGTAATGAGTGTGTCTGAGAGTAAACTATTATTGATATTGTTTGCTGCCTGGGATTACTGAGAAAGCTAATGATCCATTGTGTAATGTTGGAGTCAAGGTGTTGCAGTGATGGAACTAGATATTCTACTCTAATTGTATCAAAGGCTGATGAGAAATCAAGGAAGATCGACAGCGAGCGTAGTTTGTCTGAGCTTTATCAATGAAATTGGTTTTATTTGTTATGGTTGTTGTGAGGCACATAACTGCATCTTGAGTAGAGTGTTTCGTTCTATATACAAATTGGTATGGGTCCATTGGTGTTGTGGGTTCGAGCCCCACTGGGGGAGCTTTCATTGTTGATTGTTCCAGCCCCCGGCACCCTCGGGTGTATACCTCTCCTGTGTACTTGTCTACTGACTGACTTGTGGAAAGACATGTGACAGCATGGAAAGACATGCTGACACGCTGGAAAGACAGCTAAACCTACTACAAGGGGTCCTAGCAACGGGCCATGTAAGGCCAATTACCCTAACACGTACACTGTGTTTCATAGGGTGGCAATGGTGGATTGGAATGTGCTGTGGGATGAGATAACACAACTCTGAGTAGTGAATAGCGGGCTATCTAATTAGCGCAATCGACCCATTCTTTTTTGGGTATGGTGAGATGGGGCAATCGGTTAGCGCGCTTGCTATCCATTGCCAGGCGATTAGTGCCGCAGGAGTTGTGGGTTCGAGCCCCACTGGGGGAGCTTTCATTGTTGATTGTTCCAGCCCCCAGCACCCTCGGGTGTATACCTCTCCTGTGTACTTGTCTACTGACTGACTCGTGGAAGGACATGTGACAGCATGGAAAGACATGCTGACATGCTGACAAGCTGGAAAGACAGCTAAACCTACTACAAGGGGTCCCAGCAATGGACCATGTAAGGTCAAAAACCCTAACACGTACGCTGTGTTTCATAGGGTGGCAATGGTGGATTGGAATGTGCTGTGGGATGAGAGAACACAACTCCGAGTAGTGGGTAGCGGGCTATCTAATTAGCGCCATCTACCCATTCTTTCTTGGGGATGGTGAGATGGCGCAATGGGTTAGCGCGCTTGCTATTCACTGGGGGAGCTTTCATTGTTGATTGTTCGTTAATCAAATATAATAAAATTAAATCAGTTAAAAACACAGAAACTGGCATCATAGATAATGACAACCCTTCAATGCTCTCATATTTGAAAATTTCAGTGATCTTTACAAAGACCACTGTCATGGTGTGGTAATGGCTCTATTAAAAAAAACTCAAGCTCAAGGAAAATAATAAAACTCCAGACCTGGATGGCATTACTGGAGAATTCTACAAATGTTTTGTCAATTACATATCTGAAGTAATAGTAGACATTTTTAAGGAGACCTTACAGATTGGTAATCTTCCGCCCTCTTAGTTCAAGCATTGACTGTACTGATTCCAAAGAAAGAGGATGATAATGACTCTTCCCTTCCCATCATTTTTCTCTTTTGACTACTGATTACAAACTTCTTACCAAACATATCTGTATAATTTGCTTTAAAAATATAATGCCAACAACGAATCTGAGTCTCTAACTTTACTCTGTAGCAGGTCTCTCTATTCAGGGCCGTAAAATTTAAGGAAAACAATATCTTGTATAAGAAATAAAAAACTTTCTGCAGTACTCATGTCATGTCTTTAGACAACTAGCTTTGGACATGGTGAATCGCCACTTTTTGTTGAAAACTATTTAAGCTATGAACATTCACAAAGACTTGAGGTCAATGGCCATCTCCCACAAGTGGTAGTGCTAGTGCTAGAGAGTGGTATCAGACAAGGCTGTCCCCTATCAGCGGCTCTATATTCAGCGCTGTATATAGGTGTGAAAACAAAAGCTATAAAGGTACGTCACTGCCCAACAACCAAGAACAGTCGGCACAGCTTACACTGACGACCTCCTCTTTTTCTGTAAAAGTGTTGCTAATGTAAAATGTAGATGTAAATCACTTTTTCATTTAGCTGCTCTCCAGCAATCTTTACATGAATATAAGATAGATTCTGTCATCAGCTTTTTTGATTTCTTCTTGGTTTTCAGCCATCCAATAGTCTGTCATTTTGTTCTGTTATTGCATTGGGAGACAGTGCCTCCCAGAACTCAGTCAGTGTATCCTCTATCATTCTGTCATTAGCCACTCCTCCTGTGCTTGTTGAGGCCCCTCTGTTGTCGTTTATGTATTTAATGTTGTCGGCATCTTTTCCTGCATTCCATTGTTCTTTTCCATAGCTTAGTTTCTCCTCATTTAGCATGTCTGGTATTATTCTGCTGCCTTCTCTGTCTTTCATGGGCGTTAGGTGCATATTTTAATGCCCGTAGTCCCTCTAGTAGTGCATTGACATACATTTCTTCCCATAGGTTGATATCAGCATCACCACACCCCTCTAGTGCAAACTGATTGGAAGCTTTTTTGATTTCTTCTTGGTTTTCAGTCATCCAATAGTCTCTGTCATGTTGTTCTGCTATTGCATCTGTTTTGCTGGTTGGTGTGTTTTCCATTGTGTCCAGTTTAAGCAATGAACTAGTTCATTGGTTTAAGACTACCTTCTTTTGTCGTGTCCAGTCTAAGACTACTTTCCCTTGCCTGCCTTTTTTTTCAATTGTGTAAGGTCCGCCTTCCGCTATCGTTTTAACCCAATCCTGCATCACCACACCCCTCTAGTGCAAACTGATTGGATGTTTGGTTTACATAACCTACCCTTACCCAGTCAAGTTCTGACAAGTTTGTTTGAGTGCTTATATGGATTTGTCTCATTGCAGTTATATGTATACTTTTACTTTGTTTGTCGAAGTATAATAATCAATACAGTCATGACAAAAACAAAAAATATGACCACCATTTGGACATTTATAATATTCTCTGTTATTAGTATATAGTTTTTCAGGTACACAGTCCTTGACTTCGATGTAAGTCTTCTCACCACCATTCATACATAATTCATACAAAATCTCTTTGCAATAATAGTCAATCAGTTAAATCGACCATCTCATTGTCTACTGGTTTTCCGGTCATCACTTCAAATACATGAATAGTTTGACTGCATGAGGCAGATGCTTCTCTACCTTTGTAGATGAGTTTGGTGCTTCTTCCTGTGAGGTAGCTTAGCTTGTGTTCCCCACTTTCTGTTCAGTACCCAGCTCTCCTGCATGTTGTTTCCTTGGGCTACGAAGTTGGCTCCTTTTGGCAGAGTTTGACACCACACTATTCTGTCCACCTTGAGTTCCTGACCTTATGTTAGAGCATTCATAAATGTGAGGTCGTGGTTGTTGCTGTCCCAGGTTTCCAGTCCATGTACTTTTCCATACATGGTCTCCTTCATTGAGAGTTGTCTCGCCATCTTCTTTGATGGCGCAGCAGTCTTCACCGGTGATTTCTTAGGTGCTGGTGTAGCAGCATCCACATTCACCATTGGGTACCGAGCCTTGCTTGTCTTACCATTTTTAGGACAGCATCCTTCTGGTGTTTTGTTTTTCATCCATACTTGGTACTCCATCTTGGTCATGAAGTGTTTGCAGACATAGCACATTAGTGCATCTCTTTTGTCCAGCCACTCTGCAGCATTTTGTGTCAGCCATTTGTTTGTGTTCTTTCTCCACATCACTTGCCATTCCCCATTGCTTCTTTCCAGATCATTTCTATGTTTTTCTTCCTCTCTTCCAGATTTCCTTTTTGCCATAGGTCCACAGATGTCTCCATCCCAGGCATCCTCCATGTTCCAGACATCAGCAGTATGAATTTTTCTCTTCTTTCCAGAGCTCTTATACAGGTGCACAGACTCTGTGTCACTTTCTGGTTCACCCTCTGATGTGATTTCTCTTTCACTTTCTGAACTTCCCAGAGTTGTCTCATCGCTGTCTTCATCCACCACTAATTCTCTATCAGAGCAGCTCCAATCTGGATCTTTGATGTCTTTATCCACCACCAGCGGGCAAGCTAGGCTATTGTCCAGAGAGCTCACCTCCTTCAGCATCATGGGTAGTGACCGGGATTCGAACTTGCAAATCTCAGATTGAGATGCTCGAATCCTAACCACTACGCCACCCTGCCTGCCTAATGATGAGACGATGTTTTCTTTTTTCGATATCCTGCCAATTGGAGATCAAACGACCACATCTGAATATGAGCTGTTTTTATCAAACTCCAGTTACAGCAATCAAGTAAATCTGATCACAACAGAAATATTGTTTAAAGGTGTGAGTTGTGAGTTTAAACCCTGATCATAAGTACCATCATATTCCCAATTTTTTTCTTTTTAGCCCCTATGTGCGTACCAGACCAGGAGTTTTTATACACGGTTCAAGACCCTTATTTAATTTTTTTTTGTACCGCAAAGTATCACCATCGAACTTAAAAAAGACTAAGGAGGTCTCACAGATATAAAAAAAGTTGGTACTTTTTTTCTTTTTCCTCAATCTGATACAACAAAGCTGTGAATCTTGTGAACACCCATGCTTTGCTCTTCCTAAGATATTTTTTTTGGTCTAGAGATATCTTTACCTCGATGTCTAAGAACTTAGCCTGGGATTTCTGGCCAACAATGAGGCCTTATCTGTATTATGGGTTGTGTTGCTTCTGTGGTGTGATCTTCTTATGGATCACTATTATTGTGCCTTTCTGAATACACTCATGCGCTTGTGTTTTGATTAGCTGATGGGTTTTGGTTTGTTTTGGTTTGTTATGTTGAGTTGTCTGCTCACCCAACCTGTGAAGATAACTTCAAATTGTTGGGCTGAATCCCGGTCTAATAAGAACTCTGATCCTCTTTTTTTTCAAAATCATCCGATCGTATCAGCAGGTCAGGAAATCTCTTTGTGTCCATGAATCAGCTCTATCAATGGCTGAGAGGAGATGGAGAAGCTACTGTTAAAATACTAATGACACGACTCTGTTTTATCAGCTGTACCACTTAATGAATTTATGTGGCGCCTAGCGTTTAAAGGTCCTAAAACAGGATATTGTAACAAGAAGATAAAATTTCCAAAGGCTAATATCAAATGCACCTTTGTTCTGAGTGCCCGGTGGAAACAACCCCCATGTTGTTCAAGGTGTAAAACTTCACAGAACAATATTAGGACTGATGAGTAAACTAAACATCTACAAGGCTCAGAACCTTCAACAATATTGGATAGATCATTCTAATTTTTAGTAAAGGGTCATATAAAACCATAACATACGCATACAATAGACGTAAACTTTTTAAGCTTTTTCCCCCATTAATTAAAGCAATATGGAATAGTTGGAATGAATGAAAATGAAAATATGTATTCTGATAATATTGTTGATAAAGACACGGAGGCTGGTAAAATTTAAAAACTCTCTACCAAAGGTCAATGATGGTCACAGACATCTTACCGGAGGTGAATTTATTACAGCATTTCACACACCATAGAGAACTCTATGTCACACACCACCTATTAAATAACCATAAAATATAATCCTGTTTCTTCATTCTAGCTGAAAGTTTATTTTAATGTCATATAACTTTCTTTTTCCTTTTTTTCCATACACTTTATTGGCTGTTCAGTGTCATTGAGAGAAATCTTTTAATAGTGGTGATTGCAAAAAAGGGTTTAAAAAAGTCTAACAAAGTTCTGGTCAGGTTTTCAAAAAACATAACTAGAAGTCGGTGCATTTATATGCAGCTATAAAATAGTGATTTGCTGAGGAGAGCTGTTCTGTTGATTAAAATGGATTTGTCCGATAACCTGGGACAATGCCTGTTGATAGATTGTTATTGTGGGATGTGGTGGTGTAGCCTGTGATTCTCGTTAGACACTAATTTAGACACATAGCCACTGCATAGTTTGTTCAACACGCCATTTATTCGTTGGATCTCAGGACACAAATCACAAACTTTGATGCCTTTCAATGAGGTTTTCCCCATACTGCGGTAGGTAAGTGTACCATGCAGGCGCAACATATGTGAAGATAGACACTCTCCTAGCTTGATAAAACTTGATTAGCTATTGGGTATGTACGCTGTGACGCTTGAACGTAAGCAGCCTGTGTTCCGCTGATCTAGCTGTATTTATCACAGTAATTTTGCTGATCCGGTTTGAGAAATAGGCTCACCCTTGATGGAATAGGCGGTGATATGGTGGCATTGAGTTGAAATGTCAACATCATATACTGTGTTTTAGCTGCATTGATATTTTGGTTGGAGTTGTCATGCCACTGTACTGCATTATCAGCTGCCGTCTGTATGTTATTTTAAGCAATGGTTATATCTAGGTTTCGTCAACTGTTGTCACGTCGTAAATTGTGGTATCAACTGCATATTTGATAACTGGGACGTCCTGGCACAGGTCTGCAACATGAACTTGAACTGTGATGAATAAGGAAAAAAGATGTGTCATGCTGAAAGCAAAAAGATCATCGGCACTGGTATCAGCTTCTGGCTAACTTACTGGCATTCCACGAGACATGAAGAAGGTAAAATATTTTACAAAGTCTGGAAAATAAAATGGCAATACAAATTCATCTATTCCGAGCCGCACTGAAATCTTTAGCATAGGCAACGTTACTTTTTCTTTAGAAAGCATTACCAGCTATCTGAATCACATTACCATAATATTAACTTGATCCAATTGTCCTTCACATAATGAATTATTATTTGTAGTCAAAAGCTGAAACATCAGCTGGGACAAAAAATATATGCCGTAATACCTCAGCTATAAGGAAGTGAAGGCGCCTATAAGAGAGGACCATATAGGCCGGCTATCATTTGAAGCATTTTTATATTTATGGTAGACCATAATCCGGTTTTATAAGGAAGGATTGATAGCTCAGTGATTGCAAAAATTTGAGGGAGGCTGAATAGCTCAATGTGTAGAGCGTCTGTAAACAAAAGATTTTGTGGGTTCGAATCCCTTCAAGGTCAGCTTTTTTTTCAAAGGGGTGCCTTATAACTGTGGGGTGTTTTATGACTGGAGCATTTTAATTTTTTTCAGAGGGAGGTGGTTCCGGCCTTATAAGTGAGGTATTACGGTACATGGGTTTACCCTGTGATAATTCTAATTGTGTGTGATTATATCTGTTGCGTCCGTGAAAGTAATTTTGTTTCAATTTTGTCATTGCAAAATTACAGATCAAAGTGGGCGTATCATGCTGAAAGCTGCTGGATGATTGGCTCCGATATTGTCTTTCTGCTTACTTACTGGCACTAATCCATTATCAAACTGGTCACGGAATAGATAGCGGAGGCCGGTGAGGAATGAGAAGGTATGATTTTATTCACAAATTTAACCATTCAGCTTACTTGGGTTCCTGTCACTCGCTATTCAAGAGACATAAATAGATTCATCGAGGGTAGGAAAATATTATGAAAGATGGATTCACGGTTTTGTTGGTCTTTGTTATTACATCACTAAAATTTCTCTGTTTTACAGAAGAGCATTCGGTAATGCCAGGTCTGGTACTTAAAATTTATCCAAGCTATTCTCTGCTTGTTCTGCTGGCCTTACAACCTACAAAGGTCAAAGGTAAGAGCCTACTTGTTTTAACTCCCCAAACTAGTATGCATCAACTGAAAAATATATATAGGTCAGACAATATGATTAGGTAAGTCTGGACGTCTTATTTCAGTTCAACTGGAAAGATAACTCAATAGTGTTACGTCCTGCCCTCATGTCTACATACTCTTAGTCTTACATCAGGTGTAATGTTTTGTGTTGTATGTACAAAACCAGCAGAAAGAATTGCAAAAATCTGAGTCAGCTTTGCACTGATCAAAAAGATACAAATTAATTTTGATGCGTTTAGTTTGGCCTTCTCAATGTAAATAAAATAAGCCTTGTTTATTATCCTGCACAGATTGGATGTCAACTTTCCACTGACAAATTTTTCAGTTAAAATAGGGCAGTAATCATAACCTGATACATTGAGTGGTCTTCAAACTCTGATAAATGTTATGAGACCGGGATTGAAGTCCACGGTAGTAAGAGAAATAGCGGTGCTATCTAATGGAAACTAGACTGACTGCCTGTTAAAGTTCTCAAAATATTGTTATTACTGTAGGACCTGGTGAAATGCTGCAGGTACTCGTACTTGGTGAGCAATAAGATGTTAAGTCATAGTATATATACGGCAATCTCTCTAAATGATACAATGTAAGTAAATATTATAATATATTACATGACACATGAATTAAAATGACACCAAATATTGGTGCTACGTTTCTCATATCAAGACTGCTGAATGGCAGATGAGTATATTCACATGTCACCTCACAATGGGGATTTCAACGCAGGATACAAGAAGGGAGTGTCAGGTCTTGAGTATAAAAAGTAAATGAATCTATTGTATGATTCCATTTCAACTTATGGCAGTTTAGGTAAAAATATTCTTGCAATTGATTTAGATCTCCGCTTGTTGTAGCCATTGTGTGACCTACACTCTACATAAATGCATCCTAGTGTGTTGGGAGTGAACTTCAGTAAATGAGAACGCAACCCATTAAACACCAACACTAAGAAACTGCACATCCGTCAACAACTCCAGGTATATTTTTTCTTTCGTGAATTATTCGTTTTTTTACATTTGATCCATAGGTAAATCGTAATAATAATGCAAAGCGGATTCATTAATCAAAAATTTCATTAGTTGGATAATCTTTAAGCAATTGAACAAGGGCAATATTCTTGAGATATTTTACGTTTTGTATTACATGTTATTGAATAAAAGAGGCCATAAGTGGCACCTTGATCATGCTTGGTTGTGCAGAATTATCATATGTCGGGGCTCTGTTTAACTTTTTGTTGGATAGTTTTCACTCCTTTGGGTCTGTATTTGCAGTCTTCTGTCATTATTGTGCAATCACTACATTGCTTTACGTAACCAATAAAGATTCATTGAAAGGGAAGAAAATTGTTGTGTGAGTATTGGAACAATGTAGTTCATTAAGAAAAAAAAAAAAATATCCGTGATTGAAATCATCCATTTGTGACTTAACCCTTTATTATCACACGATTCTTCATTCCCTTTTCTCTACGCAGCAATCCATAAATCCATAAATATCCATAAATATCCATAAACATGAAAACTATTGGTACAAACACTTGCTTCAGAATCTTTTCTAAAGAGGCATCAGTTTTTATTACTCTTGAATAACTACATCCACTTGCCTACACTTAGTTATGATTGCCTCTGCTTATACTGTTACCTTCATTCGATTCACATGTAACTCCACTTACTCACAAACAGCTAGACCTTTTCATCATTTTAACCAACTGCATACACCTGTCTCCACTTACCATCTACTTGTCTGCACTTGCCTTTGTTTGCATTCCGGATGCATACACCTGCCAGGATTTGCCATCCATTGGGTTACACTTACGTCTGCTTGGCTTGCCTATACTTGCAACTGCTGAGTTCAAGAACTTGTTGCAACATTTCCAATCCGATTGGCTACGCTTACTACAATTCAACTTGCTTACACTTACATCCGTTTGCCTACACTCGTTCTGCTTGCTCACGCCTAATTCCGCTGCCCTAAACTTCTGTTACCCTACACTTACTTTCGCTAGCGTTCACTTACTTCCACTTGCATTCAACTACTCATGCATGGAATCGCTTGCTTCCGCTTGCACTTGTTACCTCTTATTTCAGCTTACTGACATTCACTTGCCTACACTCTCTTCTGCTTGCCTGTGCTTACTTCCAGTTGAACACACACGCTTCCGCTTGCTTACTCTTACTTCCACTTGCCTACACGTACTTCCGCTTGCACTCACTTACTTCCGCTTGCACTCACCTACTTCCGCTTGCCTACACTCGCTTCCACTTACCTACTCTTACTTCCGCTCGCACTCACTTACTTTCGCTTGCTTACACTTACTTCCGCTTGCACTGACTTGCATCCTCTTGCATTCACTTTCTTCCGGTTGCCTACACTCGCTTCCACTTGCCTACTGATACTTCCACTTGCTTCCACTTGCACTCACTTACTTCCGCTTGCCCACATTAGCTGCTACTTGCCTATGCTCGCTTCCATTTGCTAACACTTACTTCCGCTTGCACTCACTTACCTCCGTTTGCACTCACTTACTTCCGCTTGCCAACACTCGCTACCACTGGCCTGTGCTTACTTCCACGTGCTTACGCTCGCTTCCGCTTGCCTACTCTTACTTCCACTTGCTAACACTTACTTCCGCTTGTCTACTCTTACTTCCACCTACCTACACTTACTTCCGCTTGCACTCACTTGCTTCCGCTTGCACTTAGCTACTTCTGCTTGCCTACACTCGCTTCCACGTGCCTACTCTTACTTCCACTTGCACTCAGTTACTTCCGCTTGCTTAGACTTACTTCAGCTTGCACTCACTTACTTCCGCTTGCATTCACTTACTTCCGCTTGCCCACACTCGCATCCACTTGCCTATTCTTGCTTCTACTTGCACTCACTTACTTCCACTTGCACTCACTTACTTCCACCTGCCTTCACTTACTTCCACCTGCCTACACTTACTTCCGGTTGCATTCACTTACTTCCGCTTGCATTCACTTACTTCCGCTTGTCTACACTTACTTCCGCTTGTCTACTCTTACTTCCGCTTGCATTCACTTACTTCCGCTTGCATTCACTAACTTCCGCTTGTGTACACTTACATCCACTTGTCTACTCTTACTTCCGCTTGCACTCACTAACTTCCGCTTGCATTCACTTACTTCCGCTTGCATTCACTTACTTCCGCTTGGATTCACTTACTTCCGCTTGGATTCACTTACTTCTGCTTATCTACACTCGCTTCCACTTGCCTACTCTTACTTCCACTTGCACTCACTAACTTCCGCTTGCGTCCGCTTGCTTCCGCTTGCTTCCGCTTGCTTTCGCTTGCTTCCGCTTGCATCCGCTTGCTTTCGCTTGCATCCGCTTGCTTTAAGTGGGGGCAAGTGGGGGCAAGTGGGGGCAAGTGGGGGCAAGTGGGGGCAAGTGGGGGCAAGTGGGGGCAAGTGGGGGCAAGTGGGGGCAAGTGGGGGCAAGTGGGGGCAAGTGGGGGCAAGTGGGGGCAAGTGGGGGCAAGTGGGGGCAAGTGGGGGCAAGTGGGGGCAAGTGGGGGCAAGTGGGGGCAAGTGGGGGCAAGTGGGGGCAAGTGGGGGCAAGTGGGGGCAAGTGGGGGCAAGTGGGGGCAAGTGGGGGCAAGTGGGGGCAAGTGGGGGCAAGTGGGGGCAAGTGGGGGCAAGTGGGGGCAAGTGGGGGCAAGTGGGGGCAAGTGGGGGCAAGTGGGGGCAAGTGGGGGCAAGTGGGGGCAAGTGGGGGCAAGTGGGGGCAAGTGGGGGCAAGTGGGGGCAAGTGGGGGCAAGTGGGGGCAAGTGGGGGCAAGTGGGGGCAAGTGGGGGCAAGTGGGGGCAAGTGGGGGCAAGTGGGGGCAAGTGGGGGCAAGTGGGGGCAAGTGGGGGCAAGTGGGGGCAAGTGGGGGCAAGTGGGGGCAAGTGGGGGCAAGTGGGGGCAAGTGGGGGCAAGTGGGGGCAAGTGGGGGCAAGTGGGGGCAAGTGGGGGCAAGTGGGGGCAAGTGGGGGCAAGTGGGGGCAAGTGGGGGCAAGTGGGGGCAAGTGGGGGCAAGTGGGGGCAAGTGGGGGCAAGTGGGGGCAAGTGGGGGCAAGTGGGGGCAAGTGGGGGCAAGTGGGGGCAAGTGGGGGCAAGTGGGGGCAAGTGGGGGCAAGTGGGGGCAAGTGGGGGCAAGTGGGGGCAAGTGGGGGCAAGTGGGGGCAAGTGGGGGCAAGTGGGGGCAAGTGGGGGCAAGTGGGGGCAAGTGGGGGCAAGTGGGGGCAAGTGGGGGCAAGTGGGGGCAAGTGGGGGCAAGTGGGGGCAAGTGGGGGCAAGTGGGGGCAAGTGGGGGCAAGTGGGGGCAAGTGGGGGCAAGTGGGGGCAAGTGGGGGCAAGTGGGGGCAAGTGGGGGCAAGTGGGGGCAAGTTCTTCCCCCGCATCGAATCTGGGCATTTAAAAGGGGGCAAGTTCTTCCCCCGCATCGAATCTGGGCATTTAAAAGGGGGCAAGTTCTTCCCCCGCATCGAATCTGGGCATTTAAAAGGGGGCAAGTTCTTCCCCCGCATCGAATCTGGGCATTTAAAAGGGGGCAAGTTCTTCCCCCGCATCGAATCTGGGCATTTAAAAGGGGGCAAGTTCTTCCCCCGCATCGAATCTGGGCATTTAAAAGGGGGCAAGTTCTTCCCCCGCATCGAATCTGGGCATTTAAAAGGGGGCAAGTTCTTCCCCCGCATCGAATCTGGGCATTTAAAAGGGGGCAAGTTCTTCCCCCGCATCGAATCTGGGCATTTAAAAGGGGGCAAGTTCTTCCCCCGCATCGAATCTGGGCATTTAAAAGGGGGCAAGTTCTTCCCCCGCATCGAATCTGGGCATTTAAAAGGGGGCAAGTTCTTCCCCCGCATCGAATCTGGGCATTTAAAAGGGGGCAAGTTCTTCCCCCGCATCGAATCTGGGCATTTAAAAGGGGGCAAGTTCTTCCCCCGCATCGAATCTGGGCATTTAAAAGGGGGCAAGTTCTTCCCCCGCATCGAATCTGGGCATTTAAAAGGGGGCAAGTTCTTCCCCCGCATCGAATCTGGGCATTTAAAAGGGGGCAAGTTCTTCCCCCGCATCGAATCTGGGCATTTAAAAGGGGGCAAGTTCTTCCCCCGCATCGAATCTGGGCATTTAAAAGGGGGCAAGTTCTTCCCCCGCATCGAATCTGGGCATTTAAAAGGGGGCAAGTTCTTCCCCCGCATCGAATCTGGGCATTTAAAAGGGGGCAAGTTCTTCCCCCGCATCGAATCTGGGCATTTAAAAGGGGGCAAGTTCTTCCCCCGCATCGAATCTGGGCATTTAAAAGGGGGCAAGTTCTTCCCCCGCATCGAATCTGGGCATTTAAAAGGGGGCAAGTTCTTCCCCCGCATCGAATCTGGGCATTTAAAAGGGGGCAAGTTCTTCCCCCGCATCGAATCTGGGCATTTAAAAGGGGGCAAGTTCTTCCCCCGCATCGAATCTGGGCATTTAAAAGGGGGCAAGTTCTTCCCCCGCATCGAATCTGGGCATTTAAAAGGGGGCAAGTTCTTCCCCCGCATCGAATCTGGGCATTTAAAAGGGGGCAAGTTCTTCCCCCGCATCGAATCTGGGCATTTAAAAGGGGGCAAGTTCTTCCCCCGCATCGAATCTGGGCATTTAAAAGGGGGCAAGTTCTTCCCCCGCATCGAATCTGGGCATTTAAAAGGGGGCAAGTTCTTCCCCCGCATCGAATCTGGGCATTTAAAAGGGGGCAAGTTCTTCCCCCGCATCGAATCTGGGCATTTAAAAGGGGGCAAGTTCTTCCCCCGCATCGAATCTGGGCATTTAAAAGGGGGCAAGTTCTTCCCCCGCATCGAATCTGGGCATTTAAAAGGGGGCAAGTTCTTCCCCCGCATCGAATCTGGGCATTTAAAAGGGGGCAAGTTCTTCCCCCGCATCGAATCTGGGCATTTAAAAGGGGGCAAGTTCTTCCCCCGCATCGAATCTGGGCATTTAAAAGGGGGCAAGTTCTTCCCCCGCATCGAATCTGGGCATTTAAAAGGGGGCAAGTTCTTCCCCCGCATCGAATCTGGGCATTTAAAAGGGGGCAAGTTCTTCCCCCGCATCGAATCTGGGCATTTAAAAGGGGGCAAGTTCTTCCCCCGCATCGAATCTGGGCATTTAAAAGGGGGCAAGTTCTTCCCCCGCATCGAATCTGGGCATTTAAAAGGGGGCAAGTTCTTCCCCCGCATCGAATCTGGGCATTTAAAAGGGGGCAAGTTCTTCCCCCGCATCGAATCTGGGCATTTAAAAGGGGGCAAGTTCTTCCCCCGCATCGAATCTGGGCATTTAAAAGGGGGCAAGTTCTTCCCCCGCATCGAATCTGGGCATTTAAAAGGGGGCAAGTTCTTCCCCCGCATCGAATCTGGGCATTTAAAAGGGGGCAAGTTCTTCCCCCGCATCGAATCTGGGCATTTAAAAGGGGGCAAGTTCTTCCCCCGCATCGAATCTGGGCATTTAAAAGGGGGCAAGTTCTTCCCCCGCATCGAATCTGGGCATTTAAAAGGGGGCAAGTTCTTCCCCCGCATCGAATCTGGGCATTTAAAAGGGGGCAAGTTCTTCCCCCGCATCGAATCTGGGCATTTAAAAGGGGGCAAGTTCTTCCCCCGCATCGAATCTGGGCATTTAAAAGGGGGCAAGTTCTTCCCCCGCATCGAATCTGGGCATTTAAAAGGGGGCAAGTTCTTCCCCCGCATCGAATCTGGGCATTTAAAAGGGGGCAAGTTCTTCCCCCGCATCGAATCTGGGCATTTAAAAGGGGGCAAGTTCTTCCCCCGCATCGAATCTGGGCATTTAAAAGGGGGCAAGTTCTTCCCCCGCATCGAATCTGGGCATTTAAAAGGGGGCAAGTTCTTCCCCCGCATCGAATCTGGGCATTTAAAAGGGGGCAAGTTCTTCCCCCGCATCGAATCTGGGCATTTAAAAGGGGGCAAGTTCTTCCCCCGCATCGAATCTGGGCATTTAAAAGGGGGCAAGTTCTTCCCCCGCATCGAATCTGGGCATTTAAAAGGGGGCAAGTTCTTCCCCCGCATCGAATCTGGGCATTTAAAAGGGGGCAAGTTCTTCCCCCGCATCGAATCTGGGCCACGCTGCGAAGGGCTGGGGCCCTCCTTGCGCGGCCAGCTTCCCCCGCATCGAATCTGGGCCACGCTGCGAAGGGCTGGGGCCCTCCTTGCGCGGCCAGCTTCCCCCGCATCGAATCTGGGCCACGCTGCGAAGGGCTGGGGCCCTCCTTGCGCGGCCAGCTTCCCCCGCATCGAATCTGGGCCACGCTGCGAAGGGCTGGGGCCCTCCTTGCGCGGCCAGCTTCCCCCGCATCGAATCTGGGCCACGCTGCGAAGGGCTGGGGCCCTCCTTGCGCGGCCAGCTTCCCCCGCATCGAATCTGGGCCCTCCTTGCGCGGCCAGCTTCCCCCGCATCGAATCTGGGCCACGCTGCGAAGGGCTTGCGCGGCCAGCTTCCCCCGCATCGAATCTGGGCCACGCTGCGAAGGGCTTGCGCGGCCAGCTTCCCCCGCATCGAATCTGGGCCACGCTGCGAAGGGCTTGCGCGGCCAGCTTCCCCCGCATCGAATCTGGGCCACGCTGCGAAGGGCTTGCGCGGCCAGCTTCCCCCGCATCGAATCTGGGCCACGCTGCGAAGGGCTTGCGCGGCCAGCTTCCCCCGCATCGAATCTGGGCCACGCTGCGAAGGGCTTGCGCGGCCAGCTTCCCCCGCATCGAATCTGGGCCACGCTGCGAAGGGCTTGCGCGGCCAGCTTCCCCCGCATCGAATCTGGGCCACGCTGCGAAGGGCTTGCGCGGCCAGCTTCCCCCGCATCGAATCTGGGCCACGCTGCGAAGGGCTTGCGCGGCCAGCTTCCCCCGCATCGAATCTGGGCCACGCTGCGAAGGGCTTGCGCGGCCAGCTTCCCCCGCATCGAATCTGGGCCACGCTGCGAAGGGCTTGCGCGGCCAGCTTCCCCCGCATCGAATCTGGGCCACGCTGCGAAGGGCTTGCGCGGCCAGCTTCCCCCGCATCGAATCTGGGCCACGCTGCGAAGGGCTTGCGCGGCCAGCTTCCCCCGCATCGAATCTGGGCCACGCTGCGAAGGGCTTGCGCGGCCAGCTTCCCCCGCATCGAATCTGGGCCACGCTGCGAAGGGCTTGCGCGGCCAGCTTCCCCCGCATCGAATCTGGGCCACGCTGCGAAGGGCTTGCGCGGCCAGCTTCCCCCGCATCGAATCTGGGCCACGCTGCGAAGGGCTTGCGCGGCCAGCTTCCCCCGCATCGAATCTGGGCCACGCTGCGAAGGGCTGGGGCCCTCCTTGCGCGGCCAGCTTCCCCCGCATCGAATCTGGGCCACGCTGCGAAGGGCTGGGGCCCTCCTTGCGCGGCCAGCTTCCCCCGCATCGAATCTGGGCCACGCTGCGAAGGGCTGGGGCCCTCCTTGCGCGGCCAGCTTCCCCCGCATCGAAACTGGGCCACGCTGCGAAGGGCTGGGGCCCTCCTTGCGCGGCCAGCTTCCCCCGCATCGAATCTGGGCCACGCTGCGAAGGGCTGGGGCCCTCCTTGCGCGTCCAGCTTCCCCCGCATCGAATCTGGGCCACGCTGCGAAGGGCTGGGGCCCTCCTTGCGCGGCCAGCTTCCCCCGCATCGAATCTGGGCCACGCTGCGAAGGGCTGGGGCCCTCCTTGCGCGGCCAGCTTCCCCCGCATCGAATCTGGGCCACGCTGCGAAGGGCTGGGGCCCTCCTTGCGCGGCCAGCTTCCCCCGCATCGAATCTGGGCCACGCTGCGAAGGGCTGGGGCCCTCCTTGCGCGTCCAGCTTCCCCCGCATCGAATCTGGGCCACGCTGCGAAGGGCTGGGGCCCTCCTTGCGCGTCCAGCTTCCCCCGCATCGAATCTGGGCCACGCTGCGAAGGGCTGGGGCCCTCCTTGCGCGTCCAGCTTCCCCCGCATCGAATCTGGGCCACGCTGCGAAGGGCTGGGGGCCTCCTTGCGCGTCCAGCTTCCCCCGCATCGAATCTGGGCCACGCTGCGAAGGGCTGGGGCCCTCCTTGCGCGTCCAGCTTCCCCCGCATCGAATCTGGGCCACGCTGCGAAGGGCTGGGGCCCTCCTTGCGCGTCCAGCTTCCCCCGCATCGAATCTGGGCCACGCTGCGAAGGGCTGGGGCCCTCCTTGCGCGTCCAGGTTCCCCCGCATCGAATCTGGGCCACGCTGCGAAGGGCTGGGGCCCTCCTTGCGCGTCCAGCTTCCCCCGCATCGAATCTGGGCCACGCTGCGAAGGGCTGGGGCCCTCCTTGCGCGTCCAGCTTCCCCCGCATCGAATCTGGGCCACGCTGCGAAGGGCTGGGGCCCTCCTTGCGCGTCCAGCTTCCCCCGCATCGAATCTGGGCCACGCTGCGAAGGGCTGGGGCCCTCCTTGCGCGTCCAGCTTCCCCCGCATCGAATCTGGGCCACGCTGCGAAGGGCTGGGGCCCTCCTTGCGCGTCCAGCTTCCCCCGCATCGAATCTGGGCCACGCTGCGAAGGGCTGGGGCCCTCCTTGCGCGTCCAGCTTCCCCCGCATCGAATCTGGGCCACGCTGCGAAGGGCTGGGGCCCTCCTTGCGCGTCCAGCTTCCCCCGCATCGAATCTGGGCCACGCTGCGAAGGGCTGGGGGCCTCCTTGCGCGTCCAGCTTCCCCCGCATCGAATTCTGCCAACATCTATCCCTCCGGTGTGTCAGTATTACAATTTGTGGTTGTCCACTCATCACTCTCATTTATCTATGCATCAACGAATCAATTAATTATGGAAATCAGGAGCGACATGCTAAATGCCAAATGCTAAAGGCACGAAAATGCTAAATGCCAAATGCTAAATTGCGCAGAGGGGACACAAATCCCTTAATTCAGATGTTAGAAATGATTATCCTATGTCATCCTACAAAAATGCAAGCGCTCTATTTGTCAATTGCCATTGAGCTATTCAATGCAGGCCACTATTATGGGTTGGTGGAAATCTTTCCCCATTGTGTCATACCCCTATCATAGTCAAAGCTTTCTTATTTCTGACAAGCTGTTAATGCCACAATGGACCAGACTTTCACATGTAATATCTTTATGACGTACAGCATTGTCTTCATACTCCTTTCAACCTTCATAATTCATACATTAATTAACTCGAACCAGTCAGGTACTCCTTGCTTCAACAACCTACAGAAGGCATCCTGAATGACCGTTTTACCCAGTCGATGTGGTTGTGGTAGAGTGTTGCCTGCTAGCACAATGCAGCACAGTCATATTTTTATCAGTGAAGCCTTACCATAAGTTATAGTCCTGTCTAGGGAGTATGATTAGTATATGTGTCTGTTATAAACTGAACAAATGTGATAAAACTCAAATCTTAGGTAGAGCTCGTTGTTGCCAGGTCCCCCTCCCCCACCCCAGAGACTTTGCTAAATGCTATCAGACTGCTATTAACTCGAGGCTGATATGTGTCTATGTTGCCTTACTTCATGTTTCAGACGAAGATGACCATATAGAAATCAACTCCAACTCATTATGCAGATTTTTACACCCCTCGTTAACTGCAACAAGAGAAGCAAACACTTATTGGAATAAGAATTTCAGCTGCGCGGTTATTATATTCATATAATATGTGCACCATATATGTGCAGCAATTCGAATATTCGAATAGGACTGAGAGCAGGAGATGGAAATCTTATATGATCAAATTCCTAGTGTGGGAGTAGTCTCCTCTCTGCTAACTGCCATAATAAGATATTGTAATGTGATATATACTTTGTATCTTTCCCTTCTGAGGTGGTATAGTGGCTCCTTACCTCTCCTAACCCGCTATTATGTGATAAATAAGTATCATCCACTACTGGAGTGGTATATAAATATTGGTGATCCTAATCTGTTATCTGCTATAACTTGATAACTGATCATCATCCACTACTGAGATGGTATATAGATTGTTTCATGCTGATCAGCCGTCTGCTAATTCGCTATGTGAGATACCTTGGGACCTCCGCTTATAAGGGTTTATTTACATCATCAAATGCAAATTCACTTGTTTTGAGCCATAGTTTTGCGACGTATACAGTGAAAAATACCAGGGCCCTAGGCAACATAGCCACTGTCATTATAAAACGACCACCTAAAACAGCAAGTCCTCTATGTCAGGTTTCCTCTCTGGTCTCCCACCAGTCAGATTCCCTATCACTAAGCTTTCTTCCCAGTTGTCCGAGGGTTAAGAAGTGGGTCAGATCAGCCCAGGTCAGATCAGGTACAAAAATTAGGAGATAGGCAAACTAAGCTAGGTCAGTTCAGGTATGGTCAGATGTGAATAACTCAAAATACCCACATCATCGGCACATCCTAGCACCTTAATGGGATATCAGAAACCACATCCTCTTCAGGGATCGGGCCATGACCGCCTGAAACTGCCAGTGCAGTTTAAGCGTCAAATCATATTGTTGAACAGGCTGCCGGGTTTAGGGGTATTATAAAAAAGGGAGAGCATTCTTATTACAGTTCAGTTGAAATCAGGGTGTGAACTTTCATACCGATCTCAAGCTTTAACATTACAATGCATGTCAGCGGATATGTACAGCGGACGTTGATTAGTATATTTGTCCTGACTGTTGGAGTACAACCCTAGAACTAAGAGATGTAGCCTGTTTTGACAAGCTTTATCAAGTCGATGTTGAGTATGATGTGAAAGGAAACAACTACTGGAAGGGGGGTTGTCATAAACTGAGTGCGTCAATATAGTAGGCCAGTAGCATATTAGGTTATACAGTAGTCATTCAAGTTGTGTCCTGAGGTAGGACAATCTCAACTCAAAACAGTGCAACACCATTTGAACCAAGGAGTTGCATCCCCTCTGAGCAATTTGGCAATTTTGTGCCTTTAGCAATTTATGGAAATCAGGAGCGACATGCTAAATGCCAAATGCTAATGTCGCTCCTGATTTCCATAAATAATAACACTATACTTCAGTGTAGTAGTAGCCTTCGAACCGTCAACATCTAGGGCTCATGCCCGCTCAGCCGACATCTTATTATCCAGACTCAACTATTATATTATGTACTTGATTCTGGACTTATCTTACGATATACACAGTATTATCATCACTATAAATAGCTTCAAGTCAATCTATATAATATTTATGGTGAGTTTTCTTTTGTTATTTATACTTGTCGACTGCGTAACTTCCACTGCAAATGTATAATTCTACCGATTGTGACGCTACGTTATTTTGTTTATTCTCAACTCCGTTCTTATATTCAACGCGTTGTGAGGCTACCCGATTATTTATTTATATATAATTGTCATTGCTGACCGGCGCTATGATGTAAAGTTCTATCTCGGATTGTTTGAGACTGATTAATTTATTTCTCAGTTTTGTTATATGTACTTGTATTTTTTAACCTGTCAGTGCATATATTTAGGATTAATAATTTGTTTTAGGAGCTAATTATGTCGGGGCGCTGCTATACTCAGTTATGATAACAGTGTATACCATTATTACCTGTTCTGATTTTGTCGATGGTGGTTAATACACCAACAGCCTTGTACCCACCAATGTGCTTTTTTAATTAATCTCAGGAATTTCTAAGATTTTGCACTGGCAATCATTAAAGAATTTGTGGGTACCACAAAATGCAGCACAACATATCGCACGATAGTAGAATCAATTCTACTATCGTGCGAAGGTATTTGTAAACACACTATCTCTGTGTATTTTGTACCCATCAATCACAGTAATGCACAAGTGGTCGTGCATGATCGCAGATGAGTTCCTGGGACAGTTATGCAGTTGATGGGTACCAGGCTTTAATATTTGAACGACATCTGACCATTTCATTTTGTAATACTGCGTACTCATTTTATACACAGAATTTGGATTTCATAATATTGTGGCATATTTTAACCACACATAGATTTTGCACTGTTCGTTTTTGTTGTTGCCACATTTTAACCGTTCTGACCATTTTAAAGCACAGATTACTCATACAACATTCATAATGAGATAATTACTATTGTTCCCTATTTTACCATCCATGCTTCACTTGACTAATAATTTTGTTTGTCAATTCCAGGGTACAATTAAATAAAGACTGTTGCCAATATACAATACAACCACCATACTGACATAGTACCAAGTAAGGTTTTTGAGCGTTTCTTGGTCCGGGATATTTCCGGACGGTATTTGGTGCATATATTGTTAGCACGGGAGGATCTCTTGCGATAATTGATACTAATGCGACTAAAAAGTGGATGACACTGGCTACTAGAAATACTTTCAAAATGTTTGGCACAGCTAGAAACAATAAAATCATTGAGTAGTGGAATACAATGGAGAGCTAACATATCAGTGTGACTCATATCGGGGGGTAATGATCTTAGTGGCACTGCGTTGGATTGTCTCTAGTTTATCTCTTAATGCCGAGGAGGAGGGTGGACAATATTAGGGATGACCGACTTACCTCTTTTGGTGATTATCATAGCTATAAAGATTCATACTGAATTCATACCGAGCAAAATCATGTCACATCTTACAGCCTACCAATCACCAGTACTGCTTCTCATTAGGTAGCGGAGTTGTCTTGGCAGTTGTTTAAAACAGAGCCTAGTGAAAAGCATATTAGGCAGAGTTGATACCAATATTGTGTATAACTATTGCCTCAAAGATTTGTGTTTGAGTACCGTTGATTGTATTTTTTTCATCTTTGTAAAAGCAGAGATATCAAGATGTTCATCGCAGTATATTTTCACCCGTTTTCAAAGTCTGGTATGTTATATCAGATGCTTCTTATTTCCTTTGATTTGTCGTTTTCTTTAGCATTTTATTCTATTCCTGACCAGTCTGGTTTAGCTGATCAGAAATTCAGAAAGAAGTTAATGCTGATAGGTGCTAACATATTCCCTTTTTAACTGACATATGAAGTATATCAGTCTCGATTTGGTAACTAAACTAGTCTGATAGTCTGGCTGAGAATGTTGATAGCTCTTCTTGCTTAGAACTATCTGCATCATGTAGGCCTAAAATAATTTATACAGTAGATCTGCGGTGAATTTGAAACAAGAAATTATATTTTGAGGAGTGAAATATTGGACTATATACAGATGTGAAACAAAAAGGAAATTATAATAGAACGTAGACGTGTTCTCATATGCAGCGAACTGATCTGTGCCGTATGCTTCTAAAATGAAAAGGGCAGCAGATTACTAAAGGATCTAGTTTGTACATTCGGTTATAAAAATCTGAGTGTTGAGTTAACACACCAGGTACCATTACAGTATATGATGTCCAAAGGTGATATATTGGATGGTATTTACTAGCTGACAATTCAAATTCAAGTGTATGCTGGTCTAGTGAGCAGCCCTTTGGAATATTGTCATATGATCAAATAATATGATATCATATAATATAAATATTAATGTTTAGAATTTTTTGTTTTTAAGACCTACATTATGGATAATTCTGTGGGTGTATTTTTTTGTTACATATGGGCTCTTCCTAATATCTAATGATTGAGAACATATATTTTCAAACGAAATAACCTACAGATATAATAAATTCATTTGTTTTATATTCAGCGAAATTTGCAATATGTAGTTACAATTGGTCATCAGTCAATATTTTCATTATGTCTAAAAATGAGTCGCAATTAGAAGAAACATAATTGACACAAGTAAGAATTAAAGCTACACCCTTACTATCCTGACCCTGATAATCTGTCACTTTACCGTCTGGATCAGTTTCCACAATATTGAAGATAAACTCAAGCAATTCGCATTTGAGTCCATCAAATGTCATGGGAGAGGCAACCAGCTAAATTAAGTGGCGTAATTTTTAACTGCTTGTGGGCTGTCAATGTTTGAATCCTTACCTGCTAAACCTTCTGATGCTTTTCCTGAATCTGGTCACAAGTCCCCTTGGTCCTGATCTCTTTCTGGTGCTGCAACAGAAAATAATACTCTTCAATCAATGAACACTGATCGATTCCAATTATTCTTAGACAAGAAATCATTACATTAGCATCTCAGTAATCTCAGGAAGTGGTATCTGTTGTTAAATTTGAGAGCAAAATATTGTCTGGTTCAGTGAGGCAACCTGTTCCGTTTTTACTTTATTGTAAGGCTATTTCAAATTATTTTTCTCTAGAAAGTTATATTAGACACAGCTCTGTTTGATAAAAGTGTACCAGAATTCTGCAAGAAATTGATATTCTAAGATCGAGAAGTTTGTTTCATACAAATATTGTTTTAAAGGAGTTTAAAGAGGTAGGAATCGAAGGGGGTGCACGGGGATTAATCATGTGAAGTGACAGGCAAGACCATTGGCTGATCAATGTAATTAGAGGCGGAGAATGGCCTTGGTCTCCGCCTCTAACAGCCAGTCTACGTTGCATTCTCAAGTGGTCAAGTGTGTTATGTAAGAAATTGTGATTCGCAGACACCCATAAATAAAGTTGAATAGAAGCTATGATATAGCTATTGTTGTGTTGGCTCATCACACTTGGGATTATAGGGTTTAATTACAACGGTCAATTTCAATCTTGACAACGGTATCTAGGCAACCTCTAAAACCATAAATCATAACGTCAAAATTGACCAATAAGAGCTCGTACATTTTGAAGCGGATGATTTGAAATCATCGGAACTGGGCAATTTCGTATGACATCAGTCATATTTTCACCACTTTCCAATGCCATTATTGGAATGAAAATTTATTGGGCATGTGTATCACACAATTCCGCATCAGCTTGTCTGATTCCCATTAAAAATAATTCACTGCTTCTCCTCTTAATTCCGAAAAAGCAGGAGGAATTTGAATGCTGCTAACCCCATTTGAATTTGATATGGCTGGGTGATCGCTTTACATTGACTGGCCCTTATATACCGGTCGAGGCACTTTAAATGGAAGCCACAACTGCGATGTCAATTAAATCATAAAATATCTTACATGTCACTTCCCACTTCACTCCCCACAAACATTACCACACTTTCCTCCTCTACGCTCTGCTGACCCTCATCTTCTCTCATATTCACCAAATCAGCTTCCTACATAATTATTGATGACATGTTAGCATAGATCAAATGAACTTTCTCATGATTACATCAAATCATGTTTATATAAGTTTGCACTTCCATGTTCACAAAATGACAATTCACACATTTTTATTACTTATATACTTCCTGTATTTATCCCTATTTCTCTGTCCATCTTATCTTCATAATCACAAACAACCACATTTATCTGAATTATAGATACATCCGATTGATATTAGGTCAACCTAAATATTCAAAATAAGCCACCCGATGCCGAAAAAAATTAGATTGGCCTTTATCTGTCTGGCCGAGTCAGATCAATATTTATTGCTGAGATAAGCAAACCCTCCTGCTTTCTCCTCCTTACTTATTATTTATACTAGATATAATAGATTGCATCATATTTTTGGACATACATTTACATTAACTAATCATACATTTAAGTTTCATATAAAAATGTTCTTTAAACGACAAAATTGTAATCTGCAACCTGCCTGAGGGTGAGTTACTTTGAATATGAGCTAAATCGAATAAACTCGGTCTAGGTATATCAAGTGACAGGATGATATTAAAACCAACTGTGATTAAATTAAATGGATTAATTGTTACTCTAATCAAGATTAAACAAAAGTATCTTTAATTAAGACAGCTTACCTTCTCTACCTTATCGTTCTGATTTCCCACATTATCAATGTCCCGCCCAGTAAATCCCGCCACCACAAAATCCTCCTCCTATTTAAAGTGATAAAAAGTTTAATTGAATATATGATTTTATTTAAATGGCCTCTTTGATGACATTAATATATGCATGTTTAATAATCTGAAACAGTGATGATGTTGGTGCGGCGTAGACATTAGTAGTTGTAGTGTTGGTGTTTACTATAATTATACTTTGCTCTTGGCTGCAGTCCATTGCTCTGAGATTCTTTTCTCATAATAAGTTTGCATCACTTAGTTAGGCAATTTGTTTAGGGTCTGTTATCAAGAATTTATTTTACTCACTGTATTCATTCCTACCTCATTAAAAATCTTTTTATCCTCTGAATATGAGCTAAATCGAATAAACTCGGTCTAGGTATATCAAGTGACAGGATGATATTAAAACCAACTGTGATTAAATTAAATGGATTAATTGTTACTCTAATCAAGATTAAACAAAAGTATCTTTAATTAAGACAGCTTACCTTCTCTACCTTATCGTTCTGATTTCCCACATTATCAATGTCCCGCCCAGTAAATCCCGCCACCACAAAATCCTCCTCCTATTTAAAGTGATAAAAAGTTTAATTAAATATATGATTTTATTTAAATGGCCTCTTTGATGACATTAATATATGCATGTTTAATAATCTGAAACAGTGATGATGTTGGTGCGGCGTTGACATTAGTAGTTGTAGTGTTGGTGTTTACTATAATTATACTTTGCTCTTGGCTGCAGTCCATTGCTCTGAGATTCTTTTCTCATAATAAGTTTGCATCACTTAGTTAGGCAATTTGTTTAGGGTCTGTTATCAAGAATTTATTTTACTCACTGTATTCATTCCTACCTCATTACAAATCTTTTTATCCTCCCGCATACCCGTCAGTTCTCTCTGAAGAAAACCATAAAGCACTGATTATGATCTCTATGAACTATATTGCTGAATAAAACACGACATGAATATCAGTAATCATCTGATACAAACATGTGAGATCTCCTTTTTAATGGTGAGAACTCTGCACAGCTCCTCTGGACAATCAAGTAATGCAACAACCTGTTGCTTGTGGTTAAAATTCTATACTCCAGTTAATTTACATATGACTGTGATCAGCTTTCGTATCTCTAGATCCGACTCACTAAACCAAGGCTCAATGTTATAGAGGGGTATACTTACAAATTTCTCCTCCATCTCTCTAACTTCATCGTCCCTTGCGCCACACGTGTGCCTGTATATCTTCTTCAACCTATAAAGCGAAGAGTAACATCAAAATCATGAACAATCAGCAACTGACAGGTGGATGATGCTACACATATCTACTAAAAAGACTGGTCACAAAAATCACAAGTTAAATGAAACGTGTTGATGGCTCTCCTCCTACTGAAAAAAAGGACAAAATATCGAGATTGCTTTCCTCATAAACCAAGATAGAATACCATTTCTTATCCCTGAAATACCTATGCAGTGTGTCAGATGACTCTCTTCTGCCTGTCTTGACAATGACCTTCTTTGGTGGGGAGGGGGATAAACAAACAGAGCTAAGGTGCACTGCTGAGTGCTGACTAACTACAGCAAAAAAACAGAATGATCCTTATAATTGATCTGAGCTCTCAGCAATAATCAAAATTTGGTCCCCATTTTCTGACCTTAATATGTTCTAGGTGATAATATGTAAGCATGCATAATGCAAGTTTTAAAGAAGTTTTATGGATTAATATACTAATGTGTCATTTCAGCTTCACTGTTAGATTTACAAGTATATTGGCGGATTTTTTATCTAATTTGCAATCGATGTTGTATGGTAGTTTAAGCCCCCAAAGCTCCTACCCCTCCCTTACAGTGCCACACATACCTGGAGCACTAGGAATTTTAGGTGAAGTTACTTACTCTTTTCTTTCTTATTATTTACAAGCAGTAGTTCGGAGTTGTGCAGCCATGTATATAATGAGAACAACTCCAAACTCTGGATTAATTGTTATTATTTCCAACCATGCGCTACATAAACAGATATGATAAATGTTTTATTGTTTTTGGCAAAAGCTCATCTTAGGTTGATCTTACTTATTCAACTCTGCTCTCAGCCCGTCCACCTCTCCTCTCTGCCAGTCCGCCCCCGCCGCACCCCTTAACTCTGCCTCCATCCTCCCTTCCTCAGCCCTGTACACAAACAAATTCACAGTGTGAACAACTTTCCTTGATTTTGATTGCATTATTGACAATTCTACAACAGACGTGGCTGATGTGCAAAGATTTTAAAATGAGTGAGAGAACGGAGAAAAGAACCTTCAATTCTTTCTCACAGGTCATTTCAAATAAATAGTCAGGCACAGCAAAGGGTGATAGCACATAGAACTGTTTCACTACTTTCTCGTTACAAACAATGAATATAATTATTTTACCGTATTATCTCTTGTTGGTAGGTTTTTTTCATTAGCTCTTCCCTTTTGTTGTTGTCTTCCTTTACCCTAAAAACAATTTGGGTTTCATTCATCAGGATAACAATTTAGTTGTACTTATAAAATTATTGTATATCTTAGGCTGTCATGAGTTATGCTTGATATTACCTACTGCTTTTACAGTATAAGACAGGGTCAATTAATTTTCATTGAATATTTGGAGCTCCAATAACCAGAATACATGTTATGTTATGGTTCCGTATTGACAACCTTACAATGATCGCTGGATTGCAATCAAAGTAGGTTTTTTTCTGATTGCTTGGAGTTATTCATGGATATCAGATTAGTATATCATTGTATTATACTATTTATTGGATGGATGAATGACGAATGATTGATTATATGATCGCTATACTTACTTCTTCATCATCTTTTCATTTACTTCAATACTCGCTTCATATTTTTCCTCTACACTTTTGATCTTATTTTCCTTCCTTTCCATTCTAAATATAAAAAAACAAACAAGCTTTAATTTGAACATCTAGCGCCGAATTGTGAAAGATCCTAGGGAGGAGTATTTCAGATACAATTAGAACTTCAAAAGAATCCATGCCAAAGAAAACATTTGATTATCAAAATGGCAGGAAAGAACCATGAGTGTTTGATTGTTGCGATACTGTTACTGCGGCAACACCATCAATTTATTTGGCTATCGAATCATACTATTAGATTTAACTCTCTAAGTTTGTAATCTAGCTCTTAAGGAACTTTGAGTCTATATATCACCTCACCTTCTCTCTAGTCTTTTCGTTCTCCTTTCTCTCTTCGTGATATCTCTCTTAACCGCTTCCATCAATTGCTCCCTAACATCCCGCTCCACATTCGTCAGTCTTATATACTTAAGGTTACTGACCCTTAATACTACAGTTTCTACATAAAATATAAATAGTTGACACATCGAATCATGAGAGATGGCGCTTTAGTGAGTGAAGATGTTGCTACCTTCCACAAAACTAGCATACAACCAGTGTATAGCCTGCTTTGGTTGAGTTAGTTCAATTTACTTGCTTCACTCCACTGGTTGAGGGGACACAATACCCAATAAGAGAGTAATTCACGGATTATGAATGGAGGGAAAACATGGCAAGAGACTAAAATGCGCAATAAGTGTCATCCAGAAGGGTTCTGGGGTCTTACCAAAATAATAATGTGCTGCGGTCGCTACCAACACACAAACACACACCATCCACGCCAACACTGAAACAAAGAGATGACCATGATTAATCGGTAAAAAAGATGACGCACGGACTCGGACTGTTTATAAATGGTTGTACTACAGCGGGGAAATCAAAGGGAGGAGCAAACAAGACTAGAAATGCTATAGATAGAGGGAAATAATATACAAATAGGTTGTGTTTACTCTATGACAGTCAAATCCTTGTAATTTAAAACAGAATAACCATGCTCATTGCAAGGAGAATAAAAGGCAATCATTTTATGGTTGGAAGACTGCAGTGAGACTTTGCTCGGGACCATCAGCTTATTCATTTGACGTATTTGAACACCTTCTGTTTAATTATTTACAACTTCTTGCTGTTTAGTAAGAAACAGAAGATTGGGCTGCCCCTAAAGAGGGACGCAAGGTGCCCTAAATCCTCATACCGAGAATGTGATACATCCTAGAAA